>JBAMCE010000303.1:0-600000 GCA_037075305.1 Drosophila kanekoi | reverse complement strand
GTCGGGTGGGACCTTTGGGCTTTGAATTGCTCCTATTGGCTGCACATGCCAGATTGGCGGGGATCCTGGTATCTGAGACGGGTTTTTGTAAAGTAGTTTTGCCTTCCACGTGAGGCTGTATGTTTTGAGACTTAATAGTCGGGTGAGACTATGGGGCTTTGAATTGCACCCCTTGGCTGCACATGCCAGATTGGCAGGGCTGCTGGTATCTGCGACAAGTTTTGGTAAAACAGATTTGGCGGTCAGATGGGACTTTAAGTTTTAAGACTCACTAGTCGGGTGGGACCATTTGTCTTTGACGTGCTCCCCTTGGCTGCGCATGCTAGATTGGCAGGGCTCGTGGTAGCTGAGACAAGTTTTGGTAAAGCAGTTTTGACATCCAGGTGAGGCTGTATATTTTGAGACTAAATAGTCGGGTGGGACAATTTGACTTTGACTTGCTCCCCTAGGCTGCACATGACAGATTGGCAGGGCTCGTGGTATCTGAGACAAGTTTTGGTAAAGCAGTTTTGACTTCAACGTGAGGCTGTAATTTTTTGCGACTAAATAGGCGGGTGAGACTATTCAGCTTTGATTTGCTCCCATAATCTGCACATGCCAGATTGGCGGGGATCTTGGTATCTGAGACGGGTATTGGTAAAGCAGTTTTGCCTTCCACGTGAGGCTGTATGTTTTGAGACTAAATAGTCGGGTGAGACTATTCGGCTTTGAATTGCACCCCTTGGCTGCACATGCCAGATTGGCAGGGCTGCTGGTATCTGCGACAAGTTTTGGTGAAACAGATTTGACGGTCAGATGGGACTTTAAGTTTTAAGACTCAATAGTCGGGTGGGACCATTTGGCTTTGACTTGCTTCCCTATGCTGCACATGTCAGATTGGCAGGGCTCGTGGTATCTGAGACAAGTTTTGGTAAAGCAGTTTTGACATCCAGGTGAGTCTGTATGTTTTGAGACTAAATAGTCGGGTGGGACAATTGGGCTTTGACTTGCTCCCCTACGCTGCACATGACAGATTGGCAGGGCTCTTGGTATCTGAGGCAAGGTTTGGTAAAGCAGTTTTGACTTCCACGTGAGGCTGGATGTTTTGAGACTAAATAGTCGGGAGAGACTATTCGGCTTTGAATTGCTTCTCTTGGCTGCACATGCTAGATTGGCAGGGCTCGAGGTATCTGAGACAAGTTTTTGTATAGTAGTTTTGAAATCCAGGTGAGGCTGTATGTTTTGAGACTAAATTGTCGGGTGGAACCATTTGGCTTTGACTTGCTCCCCTATGCTGCACATGACAGATTGGCAGGGCTCGTGGTATCTGAAACAAGTTCTGGTAAAGCAGTTTTGACTTCCACCTGAGGCTGCATGTTTTGAGACTAAATAGTCGGGTGAGACTCTCCGGCCTTGAATTGCACCTTTAGGCTGCACATGCCAGATTGGCAGGGCTCGTGATATCTGAGACAAGTTTTGGTTAAGCAGTTTTGACATCCAGGTGAGGCTGTATGTTTTAAGACTCAATAGTTGGGTGAGACTTATTGGCTTTGACTAGCTCCCCTAGGCTACACATGCCAGATTGGCAGGGCTCCTGGTATCTGAGACAAGTCTTGGTAAAACAGTTTTGGCGGTCAGATGGGACTGTATGCTTTAATACTCAATAGTCGGGTGGGACCATTTGGCTTTGACTTGCTCCCCTATGCTAAACATGACAGATTTTGACTTCCACCTGAGGCTGCATGTCTTGAGACTAAATAGTCGGATGAGACTCTTCGGCCTTTAATTGCACCCCTAGGCTGCACATGCCAGATTGGCAGGGCTCGTGGTATCTGAGACCAGTTGTGGTTAAGCACTTTTGGCGGCCAGATGGACCTTCATGTTTTAATACTCAATAGTCGGGTGCGACTTATTGGCTTTGTCTCGCTCCCCTAGGCTACACATGCCAGCTTGGTGGGCTCCTGGTATCTGAGACCCGATTTGGTTAAGCAGTTTTGGTGGTCAGATGGGGCTGTATGTTTAAGGACTGAATATTCGGGTGACACTTATTGGCTTTGACTAGGTCCTCTAGGCTGGATATGCCAGATATGTGTTGCTCCCCTTGGCTGCACATGACAGATTGGCAGGCCTCGTAGTATCTGACACAAGTTTTGGTAAAGCAGTTTTGACTTCCACGTGAGGCTGCATGTTTTGAGACTAAATAGTCGGGTGAGACTCTCCGGCCTTGAATTGCACCTTTAGGCTGCACATGCCAGATTGGCAGGGCTCGTGATATCTGAGACAAGTTTTGGTTAAGCAGTTTTGACATCCAGGTGAGGCTGTATGTTTTAAGACTCAATAGTTGGGTGAGACTTATTGGCTTTGACTAGCTCCCCTAGGCTACACATGCCAGATTGGCAGGGCTCGTTGTATCTGAGACAAGTTCTGGTAAAGCAGTTTTGACTTCCACGTGAGGCTGTATTTTTTCCGACTAAATTGTCGGGTGGGACAATTTGGCTTTGACTTGCTCCCCTATGCTGCACATGACAGATTAGCAGGGCTCCTAGTATCCGAAACAAGTTGTGGTAAAGAAGTTTTGGCTTTGTATGTATATTTTAAGACTCAAATGTCGGGTTAGACTTATTGGCTTTGACTATCTCCTCTAGGGTGCACATGCCAAATTGGCAGTGCTCGTTGTATCTGAGACAAGTTAGGTAAAGCAGTTTTGACTTCCACGTGAGGCTGTATGTTTTAAGACTAAATAGTTGGGTGAGGCTATTTGGCTTTGACTTGCTCCCCTATTCTGCACATGCCAGATTGGCAGGGCTCGTCGTATCTGAAACAAGTTTAGGTAAAGCAGTTTTGACATCCACGTGAGGCTTTATGTTTTGAGGCTAAAAAGTCGGGTGAGACTATTCGGCTTGAATCGCTCCCCTTGGTTGCACATGCCAGATTGGCAGGGCTGCTGGTATCTCAGACGAGTTTTCGTGAAACAGTTTTGGCGGTCAGATGGGACTGTATGTTTTAAGACCCAATAGTCGGAAGGGACCATTTGCCTTTGACATGCTCCCCTATGCTGCACATGACAGATTGGCAGGGCTCGTTGCATCTGAGACAAGTGTTGGTAGAACAGTTTTGGCGGTCAGATGAGACTGTATGGCTTAAAATTAAATACTCGGGTGAGACCATTTAGCTTTGACTGACTTCGAGATAAGTTTTGATAAAGCTGTTTTGACATCCACGTGAGGCTGTATGTTTTAAGATTAACTAGTCGGGTGAGACTATTCGGCTTTGAATTGCTCCCCTAGGCTGCACATGCCAAATTGGCAGTGCTCGTGGTATCTGAGACAAGTTGTGATAAAGCAGTTTTGACATCCACGTGAGGCTTTATGTTTTGAGACTAAGTAGTCGGGTGAGACTATTTCGCTTTAATTGCTCTCTTAGGCTGCCCATGACAGATTGGCGGGGCTCGTTGTATCTGAGACAAGTTTTGATAAAGCAGTTTTGACTTCCACGTGAGGCTGTATGTTTTAAGACTTAATACTCGTGTGAGACTATTTGGCTTTCACTTACTCCCGTAGGCTGCACATGCCAGATTGGCAGGGCTCATTGTATCTGAGACAAGTTAGGTAAAGCAGTTTTGACATCCAGGTGAGGCTGTATGTTTGAAGACTAAATTGTCGGGTGAGACAATTTGGCTTTGACTTGCTCCCCTAGTCTGCACATGCCAGATTGGCAGGGCTCGTGGATCTGAAATAAGTTTTGGTAAAGCAGTTTTGACTTACACTTGAGGCTGTATATTTTGGGACTAAATAGTCGGGTTGACTATTCGGCTCTGAATTGCTCCCCTTGGCTGCACATGCCAGATTGGCAGGGCTGCTGGTATCTGAGACAAGTTTTGGTAAAACAATTTTGGCGGTCAGATAAGACTGTATGTTTTAAGACCGAACAGTCGGGTGGGACCATGAGGCTTTGACATGCTCCCCTATGCTGCACATGACAGATTGGCAGGGCTCGCGGTATCTGAGACAAGTTTTGGTTAAGCAGTTTTGGCGGCCAGATGGGGCTGTATGTTTAAGGACTAAATGGTCGGGTGACACTAATTGCCTTTGACTAGGTCCTCTAGGTTGGATATGCCAGATTGGCAGGGCTCCCAGTATCTTAAACAAGTTTTGGTAAAGCAGTTTCGACGGCCAGGTAAGTCTGTATGTTTGAAGATTAAATATACGGGTGAGACTATTTGACTCTAACCTGCTCCTCTAGGCTGCAAATCGTTGATTAGCAGGGCTCCTAGTATCCGAAACAAGTTGTGGTAAAGAAGTTTTGGCTTTGTTTGTATATTTTAAGACTCAAATGTCGGGCTAGACTTATTGGCTTTGACTATCTCCTCTAGGGTGCACATGCCAAATCGGCAGTGCTCGTTGTATCTGAGACAAGTTTTGGTAATACAGTTTTGACATCCACGTGAGGCTGTATATATTTTGAGACTAAATAGTCGGGTGGGACCATTTGGCTTTGACTTGCTCCCCTTGGCTGCACATGACAGATTGGCAGGGCTCTCGAGATCTGAAACAAGTTCTGGTAAAGCAGTTTTGACTTCCACGTGAGGCTGTATATTTTGCGACTAAATAGTCGGGTGAGACTATTCGGCTTTGAAATTCTCCCCTTGGCTGCACATGCCAGATTGGCAGGGCTCCTGGTATCTGAGACAAGTCTTGGTAAAACAGTTTTGGCGGTCAGATGGGACTGTATGCTTTAAGACTGAATAGTCGGGTGGGACCATTTGGCTTTGACTTGCTCCCCTATGCTGCACATGACAGATTGGCAGGGCTCGTGGTATCTGAGACAAGTTTTGGTAAAGCAGTTTTGACATCCAAGTGAGGCTGTATATTTTGAGACTAAATAGTCGGATTAGACTATTTGGCTTTGAATTGCTCCCCTATGCTGCACATGACATATTGGCAGGGCTCGTGGTATCTGAGGCAAGGTTTGGTAAAGCAGTTTTGACTTCCACGTGAGGCTGGATGTTTTGAGAGTAAATAGTCGGGAGAGACTATTCGGCTTTGAATTGCTTCCCTTGGCTGCACATGCTAGATTGGCAGGGCTCGTGGTATCTGAGACAAGATTTGGTAAAGCGGTTTTAGCGGCCAGAGGGGGCTTTATGTTTTAAGACTCAATAATCGGGTGAGACTATTCGGCTTTGAATTGCTCCCCTAGGCTGCACATGACAACCTGGCAGGGCTCGTGGTATCTGAGACAAGCTTTGGTAAAGCACTCCGGACTTCCACGTGAAGCTGTATGTTTTGAGACTAAATAGTCGGGTGAGCCTATTCGGCTTTGCATTGCTCCCCTTGGCTGCACATGCCAGATTGGCAGGGCACGTGGTATCTGAGACAAGTTTTGATAAAGCAGTTTTGACATTCAGGTAAAGCTGTATATATTGAGACTAAATAGTCGGGTGAGACTATTTGGCTTTGACTTGCGCCCCTAGGCTGCACATGACAGATTGGCAGGGCTCGTGGTATCTGAGGCAAGTTTTGGGAGAACTGTTTTGGCGGTCGGATGGGACTATATGGCTTAGCACTAAATAGTCGGGTGAGACCATTTGGTTTTGACTTGTTCCCTTAGGCTGCACATGACAGATTGGCAGGGCTCGTTGTCTCTGAGACAAGTTTTGATAAAGCAGTTTTGACTTCCCCGTGAGGCTGTATGTTTTAAGATTAACTAGTCGGGTGAGACCATTTGGCTTTGACTTGCTCCCCTTGGCTGCACATGACAGATTGGCAGGGCTCGTGGTATCTGAGACAAGCTTTGGTAAAGCAGTCCGGACTTCCACGTGAGGCTGTATGTTTTGAGACTTAATAGTCGGGTTAGCCTATTCGGCTTTGAATTGCTCCCATATGCTGCACATGCCAGATTGGCAGGGCTCCTGGTATCTGAGACAAGTTTTGGGAGAACTGTTTTGGCGGTCGGATGGGACTGTATGGCTTAGCACTAAATAGTCGGGTGAGACCATTTGGTTTTGACTTGTTCCCTTAGGCTGCACATGACAGTTTGGCAGGGCTCGTTGTCTCTGAGACAAGTTTTGATAAAGCAGTTTTGACTTCCACGTGAGGCTGTATGTTTTAAGACTAAATAGTAGGGTGAGACTATTCGGCTTTCACTTGCTCCCGTAGGCTGCACATGCCACATTGGCAGGGCTCGCGGTATCTGAGACAAGTTTTGGCAAAGCAGTTTTGACATCTACGTGAAGCCGTATATTTTGAGACTAAATAGTCGGGTAGGACCATTTAGCTTAGACTTGCTCCCCTAGGCAGCACATGACAAATTGGCAGGGCTCGTTGTAGCTGAGACAAGATTTGGTAAAGCAGTATTAGCGGCCAGAGGGGGTTCTATGTCTTAAGACTCAATAGTCGGGTGAGACTATTCGGCTTTGAATTGCTCCCCTAGGCTGCACATGCCAGATTGGCAGGGCTCGCGGTATCTGAGACAAGTTTTGGCAAAGCAGTTTTGACATCTACGTAATGCCGTATATTTTGAGACTAAATAGTCGGGTGGGACCATTTGGCTTTGACTTGCTCCCTTAGGCTGCACATGACAGATTGGCAGGGCTCGTTGTCTCTGAGACAAGTTTTGATAAAGCAGTTTTGACTTCCCCGTGAGGCTGTATGTTTTAAGATTAACTAGTCGGGTGAGACCATTTGGCTTTGACTTGCTCCCCTTGGCTGCACATGACAGATTGGCAGGGCTCGTGGTATCTGAGACAAGCTTTGGTAAAGCAGTCCGGACTTCCACGTGAGGCTGTATGTTTTGAGACTTAATAGTCGGGTTAGCCTATTCGGCTTTGAATTGCTCCCATATGCTGCACATGCCAGATTGGCAGGGCTCCTGGTATCTGAGACAAGTTTTGGGAGAACTGTTTTGGCGGTCGGATGGGACTATATGGCTTAGCACTAAATAGTCGGGTGAGACCATTTGGTTTTGACTTGTTCCCTTAGGCTGCACATGACAGTTTGGCAGGGCTCGTTGTCTCTGAGACAAGTTTTGATAAAGCAGTTTTGACTTCCACGTGAGGCTGTATGTTTTAAGACTAAATAGTAGGGTGAGACTATTCGGCTTTAACTTGCTCCCGTAGGCTGCACATGCCACATTGGCAGGGCTCGCGGTATCTGAGACAAGTTTTGGCAAAGCAGTTTTGACATCTACGTGAAGCCGTATATTTTGAGACTAAATAGTCGGGTAGGACCATTTAGCTTAGACTTGCTCCCCTAGGCAGCACATGACAAATTGGCAGGGCTCGTTGTAGCTGAGACAAGATTTGGTAAAGCAGTATTAGCGGCCAGAGGGGGTTCTATGTCTTAAGACTCAATAGTCGGGTGAGACTATTCGGCTTTGAATTGCTCCCCTAGGCTGCACATGACAAATTGGCAGGGCTCGTGGTATCTGAGACAAGATTTGGTAAAGCGGTCTTAGCGGCCAGAGGGGGCTTTATGTTTTAAGACTCAATAATCGGGTGAGACTATTCGGCTTTGAATTGCTCCCCTAGGCTGCATATGACAACCTGGCAGGGCTCGTGGTATCTGAGACAAGCTTTGGTAAAGCAGTCCGGACTACCACGTGAGGCTGTATGTTTTGAGACTAAATAGTCGGGTGAGCCTATTCGGCTTTGAATTGCTCCCCTAGGCTGCATATGATAGATTGGCAGGGCTCGATGCATCTGAGACAATTTCTGGTAATACAGTTTTCGCGGCCAGAGGGGCTATTAGTTTTAAGACTCAATAGTCTAGTGAGACTATTCGGCTTTGAATTGCTCCCCTAGGCTGCATATGACAACCTGGCAGGGCTCCTGGTATCTGAGACAAGTTTTGGTAAAGCAGTTTTGACTTCCACGTGAGGCTGTATGTTTTAAGACTAAATAGTAGGGTGGGACCATTTGGCTTTGACTTGCTCCCCTTTGCTGCACATGACAAATTGGCAGGGCTCGTGGTATCTGAGTCAAGATTTGGTAAAGCAGTTTTAGTGGCCAGAGGGGGCTGTATGTTTTAAGACTCAATAGTCGGTTGAGACTATTCGGCTTTGAATTGCTCCCCTAGGCTGCATATGATAGATTGGCAGGGCTCGATGCATCTGAGACAATTTCTGGTAATACAGTTTTCGCGGCCAGAGGGGCTATTAGTTTTAAGACTCAATAGTCTAGTGAGACTAATCGGCTTTGAATTGCTCCAATACGCTGCACATGCCAAATTGACAGTGCTCGTGGTATCTGAGACAAGTTTTGATAAAGCAGTTTTGACATCCAGGTAAAGCTGTATATATTGAGACTAAATAGTCGGGTGAGACTCTTTGGCTTTGACTTTCTCCCCTAGGCGGCACATACCAGATTGGCAAAGCTCGAGGTATCTGAGAGAAGTTTTGGCAAAGCAGTTTTGACATCTACGTGAGGCTGTATATATTGAGACTAAATAGTCGGGTGAGCCTATTCGGCTTTGAATTGCTCCCCTAGGCTGCACATGCCAGATTGGCAGGGCTCCGGGTATCTGAGACAAGTTTTGGGAGAACTGTTTCGCGGTCGGATGGGACTATATGGCTTAGCACTAAATAGTCGGGTGAGACCATTTGGTTTTGATTTGTTCCCTTAGGCTACAGATGACAGATTGGCAGGGCTCGTTGTCTCTGAGACAAGTTTTGGTAAAGCAGTTTTCACATCCAGGTGAGGCAGTATGTTTTTAGACTTAAAAGTAGGTTGAGACTCTTTGGCTTTGACTTGCTCCCCTATGTATCACATGACAGATTGGCAGGGCTCCTCGTATCTGAGACAAGTTTTGGTAAAACAGTTTTTACTTCCACGTGAGGCTGTATGTTTTAAGACTAAATAGTAGGGTGAGACTATTCGGCTTTCACTTGCTCCCGTAGGCTGAACATGCCAGATTGGCAGGGCTCGTGGTTCTGAGACAAGTTTTGGTAAAGCAGATTGACATACAGGTAAAGCTGTATATATTGAGAGTAAATAGTCGGGTGGGACCATTTGGCTTTGACTTGCTACCCTAAGCTGCACATGACAGATTGGCAGGGATCGTGGTATCTAAGACAAGTTTTGGTAAAGCAGTTTTGACTTTCACGTGAGGCTGTATGTTTTGAGACTGAAAAGACGGGTGAGACAATTCGGCTTTGAATTGCTCCCCTTGGCTGCATATACCAGATTGGCAGGGCTGTATATCTTTAGACTAAACAGACGGTTAGACCATTTGGCCTTGACTTGCTCCTCTAAGCTGCACATGCCAGATTGACAGTGCTCGTTGAATCTGAGACAAGTTTTGGTAATACAGTTTTGACTTCCACGTGAGGCTGTATATTTTGAGACTAAATAGTCGGGTGGGACCATTTGGCTTTGACTTGCTCCCCTTGGCTGCACATGACAAATTAGCAGGGCTCGTGGTATCTGAGTCAAGTTTTGGTAAAGCGGTTTTAGTGGCCAGAGGGGGCTGTATGTTTTAAGACTAAATAGTCGGTTGAGACTATTCGGCTTTGAATTGCTCCCCTAGGCTGCAGATGACAGATTGGCAGGGCTCGATGTATCTGAGACAAGTTCTGGTAATACAGTTTTAGCGGCCAGAGGGGCTGTTAGTTTAAAGACTCAATATTCTGGCGATACTAATCGGCTTTGAATTGCTCCCCTAGGCTGCACATGCCAAATTGACAGTGCTCGTGGTATCTGAGACAAGTCTTGATAAAGCAGTTTTGACATCCAGGTAAAGCTGTATATATTGAGACTAAATATTCGGGTGAGACCATTTGGCTTTGACTTGCTCCCCTAGGCTGCACATGACAGATTGGCAGGGCTCGTGGTATATCAGACAAGTTTTGGTAAGGCAGTTTTGGCGATCAGATGGGGCTGCATGATTGAAGACCCAATAGTCGAGTGAGACTATTTGCCTTTAACTTGCACCCTTAGGCTGCACATTCCAGATTGGCAGGGCTCGTGGTATCTGAGACAAGTTTTGGTAAAACAGTTTTGGCGTTCAGATGGGACTGTATGTGCTTAGACTAAATAGTCGGGTGAGACTATTTGGCTTTGACTTCCTCCCTTAGGCTGCACATGCCAGATAGGCAGGGCTCGTTGAATCTGAGATAAGTTTTGATAAAGCAGTTTTGACTTCCAGGTGAGGCTGTATGTTTTAAGATTGACTTGCTCCCCTAGGCTGCACATGCCAGATTGGCAGGGCTCGTGGTATCTGTGATCAATTTTGGTAAAGCACTTTAGTCTTTGTATGTATGTCTTAAGACTAAATAGTCTGGTGAGACTTATTGGCTTTGACTTGCTCCCCTAGGCGGCACCTGCCACATTGGCAAGCATCCTGGTATATGAGACAAGTTTTGGTAAAGCAGATTTAGCGGCCAGATGGTGCTGCAGGTCTTAAGACTCAATAGTCGGGTGAGACTATTTGGCATTCTCATGATCCCCTAGGCTGCACGTGCCAAACTGGCAGGGCTCATGGTATCTGAGACAAGTTTTTGTAAAGAAGTTTTGTCTTCCAGGTGATGCTGTCTGCTTCGAGATTAAATAGTCGGGTGAGACTATTTGGCTTTGAATTGCTCCCCTTGGCAGCACATGCCAGATAGGCAGGGCTCGTTGTATCTGAGACAAGTTTTGATAAAGCAGTTTGACTTCCAGTTGAGGCTGTATGTTTTAAGACTAAATAGTAGGGTGGGACCATTTGGCTTTGACTTGCTCCCCTTTGCTGCACATGACAAATTGGCAGGGCTCGTGGTATCTGAAAGAAATTTTGGTAAGGCTATTTTGTCTTTTAATGTATGTCTTGAGACTAAATAGTCGGGTGAGACTTATTAGCTTTGACCTGCTCCCCTAGGCCGCACCTGCCACATTGGCAGGGCTCCTGGTATCTGAGACAAGTTTTGGTAAAGCAGTTTTGACTTCCACGTGAGGCTGTATGTTTTAAGACTAAATAGTAGGGTGGGACCATTTGGCTTTGACTTGCTCCCCTTTGCTGCACATGACAAATTGGCAGGGCTCGTGGTATCTGAGTCAAGATTTGGTAAAGCAGTTTTAGTGGCCAGAGGGGGCTGTATGTTTTAAGACTCAATAGTCGGTTGAGACTATTCGGCTTTGAATTGCTCCCCTAGGCTGCATATGATAGATTGGCAGGGCTCGATGCATCTGAGACAATTTCTGGTAATACAGTTTTCGCGGCCAGAGGGGCTATTAGTTTTAAGACTCAATAGTCTAGTGAGACTAATCGGCTTTGAATTGCTCCAATACGCTGCACATGCCAAATTGACAGTGCTCGTGGTATCTGAGACAAGTTTTGATAAAGCAGTTTTGACATCCAGGTAAAGCTGTATATATTGAGACTAAATAGTCGGGTGAGACTCTTTGGCTTTGACTTTCTCCCCTAGGCGGCACATACCAGATTGGCAAAGCTCGAGGTATCTGAGAGAAGTTTTGGCAAAGCAGTTTTGACATCTACGTGAGGCTGTATATATTGAGACTAAATAGTCGGGTGAGCCTATTCGGCTTTGAATTGCTCCCCTAGGCTGCACATGCCAGATTGGCAGGGCTCCGGGTATCTGAGACAAGTTTTGGGAGAACTGTTTCGCGGTCGGATGGGACTATATGGCTTAGCACTAAATAGTCGGGTGAGACCATTTGGTTTTGATTTGTTCCCTTAGGCTGCAGATGACAGATTGGCAGGGCTCGTTGTCTCTGAGACAAGTTTTGGTAAAGCAGTTTTCACATCCAGGTGAGGCAGTATGTTTTTAGACTAAATAGTAGGGTGAGACTATTCGGCTTTCACTTGCTCCCGTAGGCTGAACATGCCAGATTGGCAGGGCTCGTGGTTCTGAGACAAGTTTTGGTAAAGCAGATTGACATACAGGTAAAGCTGTATATATTGAGAGTAAATAGTCGGGTGGGACCATTTGGCTTTGACTTGCTACCCTAAGCTGCACATGACAGATTGGCAGGGATCGTGGTATCTAAGACAAGTTTTGGCAAAGCAGTTTTGACATCTACGTGAGGCTGTATATTTTGAGACTAAGTAGTCGGGTGGGACCATTTGGCTTTGACTTGCTCCCCTAGGCTGCACATGTCAAATTGGCAAGGCTCGTGGTATCTGAGACAAGATTTGGTAAAGCAGTTTTAGTGGCCAGAGGGGGCTGTATGTTTCAAGACTCAATAGTCGGGTGAGACTCTTTCGCTTTGACATGCTCCGTTATGCTGCACATGCCATATTGGCAGGGCTCGTTGTATCTGAGACAAGTTAGGTAAAGCAGTTTTGACTTCCACGTGAGGCTGTGTGTTTTCAGACTAAATAGTCGGGTGAAACCATTTGGCTTTGACTTGCTTCCCTAGGCTGCACATGCCAGATTGGCAGGGCTCCTGGTATTTGAGACAAGTTTTGGTAGAACAGTTTTGGCGGTCAGATGGGACTGTATGTTTTCAGACTTAATAGTCGGGTGGGACCATTTGGCTTTGACTTGCACCCCTATGCTGCAGATGACAGATTGGCAGTGCTCGTTGAATCTGAGACAAGTTTTGGTAATACAGTTTTGACTTCCACGTGAGGCTGCATACTTTAGGACCAAATAGTCGGGTGGGACCATTTGGCTTTGACTTGCTCCCCTTGGCTGCACATGACAAATTGGCAGTGCTCGTGGTATCTGAGTCAAGATTTGGTAAAGCAGTTTTAGCGGCCAGAGGGGGCTGTATGTTTTAAGACTCAATAGTCGGTTGAGACTATTCGGCTTTGAATTGCTCCCCTAGGCTGCATATGACAGATTGGCAGGGCTCGATGCATCTGAGACAATTTCTGGTAATACAGCTTTAGCGGCCAGAGGGGGCTGTATGTTTTAAGACTCAATAATCTGGTGAGACTAATCGGCTTTGAATTGCTCCCCTACGCTGCACATGCCAAATTGACAGTGCTCGTGGTATCTGAGACAAGTTTTGATAAAGCAGTTTTGACATCCAGGTAAAGCTGTATATATTGAGACTAAATAGTCGGGTGAGACTCTTTGGCTTTGACTTGCTCCCCTAGGCTGCACATACCAGATTGGCAAAGCTCGAGGTATCTGAGACAAGTTTTGGCAAAGCAGTTTTGACATCTACGTGAGGCTGTATATTTTGAGACTAAGTAGTCGGGTGGGACCATTTGGCTTTGACTTACTCCCCTAGGCTGCACATGTCAAATTGGCAAGGCACGTGGTATCTGAGACAAGATTTGGTAAAGCAGTTTTAGTGGCCAGAGGGGGCTGTATGTTTTAAGACTCAATAGTCGGGTGAGACTATTCGGCTTTGAATTGCTCCCCTAAGCAGCAAATGACAGATTGGCAGGGCTCGTGGTAACTGAGACAAGTTTTGGTAAGGCAGTTTTGGCGATCAGATGGGGCTGCATGCTTGAAGACACAATAGTCGAGTGAGACTATTTGCCTTTGACTTGCACCCTAAGGCTGCACATTCCAGATTGGCAGGGCTCCTGGTATCTGAGACCCGTTTTGGTAAAGTAGTCCGGACTTCCACGTGGCGCTGTATGTTTTTAGATTAAATAGTCGGGTGAGATTCGTTGGCTTTGACCTGCGCTCCTAGGCTGCACATGCCAGATTGGCAGGGCTTCTGGTATCTGAGACAAGTTTTTGTAAGGCAGTTTTGGCGATCAGATGGGGCTGCATGCTTGAAGACCCAATAGTCGAGTGAGACTATTTGGCGTTGACTTGCTCCCTTACGCTGCACATTCCAGATTGGCAGGGCTCGTGGTATCTGAGATAAGTTTTGGTAAAACAGTTTTGGCGTTCAGATGGGACTGTATGTGCTTAGACTAAATAGTCGGGTGAGACTATTTGGCTTTGACTTCCTCCCTTAGGCTGCACATGTCAGATAGGCAGGGCTCGATGTATCTGAGATAAGTTTTGATAAAGCAGTTTGAATTCCAGGTGAGGCTGTATATTTTAAGATTGACTTCTTCCCCAAGGCTGCACATGCCAGATTGGCAGGGCTCGTGGTATCTGAGCTCAATTTTGGTAAAGCAGTTTAGTCTTTGTATGTAAGTCTACGGACTTAATAGTCTGGTGAGACTTATTGGCTTTGACTTGCTCCCCTAGGCGGCACCTGCCACATTGGCAAGGATCCTGGTATCTGAGACAAGTTTTGGGTAAAGCAGTTTTAGCGGCCAGATGGGGCTGCAGGTTTTAAGACTCAATAGTCGGGTGAGACTACTTGGCATTCTCATGATCCCCTAGGCTGCACATGCCAAATTGGCAGGGCTCATGGTATCTGAGACAAGTTTTTGTAAAGAAGTTTTTACTTCCAGGTGAGGCTGTCTGCTTCAAGACTAAATAGTCGGGTGAGACTATCTGGCTTTGAATTGCTTCCCTTGTCTGCACATGCCAGATAGGCAGGGCTCGTTGTATCTGAGACAAGTTTTGATAAAGCAGTTTGACTTCCAGTTGAGGCTGTATGTTTTATGACTAAATAGTCGGGTGAGACTATTTGGCTTTGACTTGCTCCCCTTGGCAGCACATGCCAGATTGGCAGGGCTCGTGGTATCTGAGAGAATTTTTGGGAAAGCAATTTTGTCTTTTAATGTATGTCTTAAGACTAAATAGTCGGGTGAGACTTATTGGCTTTGACCTGCTCCCCTAGGCCGCACCTGCCACATTGGCAGGGCTCGTGGTATCTGAGACAAGTTTTGGTAAAGCAGTTTTAGCTGCCAGATGGGGCTGTATGTTTAAAGACTCATTAGTCGGGTGAGACTATTCGGCCTTGAATCGCTCCCCTAGGCTGCACATGTTAGATTAACAGGGCTCGTATTATGTGAGACAAGTTTTGGTAAAGCAGTCCGGAAATCCACGTGGGGCTGTATGATTTGAGACTAAATAGTCGGGTAAGACTATTCGGCTTTGAATTGCTCCCCTTGGCTGCACATGCCAGATTGGCAGGGCTCCTGGTATTTGAGACAAGTTTTGCTAAAGCAGTTTTGACTTCCACATGAGCCTGTAAGTCTTAGGACTAAATAGTCGGGTGAGACTATTGGCTTTGAATTGCTCCCTTAGGCTGCTCATTCCTGATTGGCAGGACTCCATTTATCTGAGACAAGTTTTGGTTAAACAGTTTTGGCGTTTAGATGGGACTGTATGTTTTAAGACTCAATAGTCGGGTGGGACCATTTGGCTTTGACTAGCTCCCCTATGCTGCACATGACAGATTGGCAGGGCTCGTGGTTAAGAAGTTTTGACTTCCAGGTGAGGCTGTCTGCTTCGAGGCTAAATAGTCGGGTGAGACTACTTTGCATTCTCATGATCCCCTAGGCTGCACATGCCAAATTGGCAGGGCTCATGGTATCTGAGACAAGTTTTTGTAAAGAAGTTTTGACTTCCAGGTGAGGCTGTCTGCTTCAAGACTAAATAGTCGGGTGAGACTATTTGGCTTTGAATTGCTTCCCTTGTCTGCACATGCCAGATAGGCAGGGCTCGTTGTATCTGAAACAAGTTTTGATAAAGCAGTTTGACTTCCAGTTGAGGCTGTATGTTTTATGACTAAATAGTCGGGTGAGACTATTTGGCTTTGACTTGCTCCCCTTGGCAGCACATGCCAGATTGGCAGGGCTCGTGGTATCTGAGAGAATTTTTGGGAAAGCAATTTTGTCTTTTAATGTATGTCTTAAGACTAAATAGTCGGGTGAGACTTATTGGCTTTGACCTGCTCCCCTAGGCTCGTGGTATCTGAGACAAGTTTTGGTAAAGCAGTTTTAGCGGCCAGATGGGGCTGTATGTTTAAAGACTCATTAGTCGGGTGAGACTATTCGGCCTTGAATCGCTCCCCTAGGCTGCACATGTTAGATTAACACGGCTCGTATTATGTGAGACAAGTTTTGGTAAAGCAGTCCGGACATCCACGTGAGGCTGTATGATTTGAGACTAAATAGTCGGGTAAGACTATTCGGCTTTGAATTGCTCCCCTTGGCTGCACATGCCAGATTGGCAGGGCTCCTGGTATTTGAGACAAGTTTTGCTAAAGCAGTTTTGACTTCCACATGAGCCTGTAAGTCTTAGGACTAAATAGTCGGGTGAGACTATTGGCTTTGAATTGCTCCCTTAGGCTGCTCATTCCTGATTGGCAGGACTCCATTTATCTGAGACAAGTTTTGGTTAAACAGTTTCGGCGTTTAGATGGGACTGTATGTTTTAAGACTCAATAGTCGGGTGGGACCATTTGGCTTTGACTAGCTCCCCTATGCTGCACATGATAGATTGGCAGGGCTCGTGGTATCTGAGACAGGTTTTGGTAAAGCAGTTTAGCAGCCAGAGGGGGCTGTATGTTTCAAGACTCAATAGTCGGGTGAGACTCTTTCGCTTTGACATTCTCCCCAATGCTGCACATGCCATATTGGCAGGACTCGTTGTATCTGAGACAAGTTAGGTAAAGCAGTTTTGTCTTCCACGTGAGGCTGTATGTTTTCAGACTAAATAGTCGGGTGAAACCATTTGGATTTGACTTGCTTCCCTAGGCTGCACATGACAGATTGGCAGGGCTCGTGGTTAAGAAGTTTTGACTTCCAGGTGAGGCTGTCTGCTTCGAGGCTAAATAGTCGGGTGAGACTATTCGGCTTGGAATTGCTCCCCTTGTCTACACATGCCAGATTGGCAGGGCTGCTGGTATCTGAGCCAAGGTTTGGTAAAACAGTTTTGGCGGTCAGATGGGACTGTATGTTTTAAGACTCAATAGTCGGGTGGGAATATTTGGCTTTGACTTGCACACCTATGCTGCACATGACAGATTGGCAGGGCTCGTGGTATCTGAGACAAGTTTTGGTAGAACAGTTTTGGCGGTCAGATGGGACTGTATGGCGTAGAACTAAATAGTCGGGTGAGACCATTTGACTTTGACTGACTTTGAGATAAGTTTTGATAAAGCAGTTTTGATATCCAGGTGAGGCTGTATGTTTTAAGACTAAATAGTCGGGTGGGACCATTTGACTTTGACTTGCTCCCCTTGGCTGCACATGACAGATTGGCAGGCTCGTGGTATCTGTGACAAGTTTTGGAAAAGCAGTTTTGACATCCAGGTGAGGCTGTATGTTTTGAGACTCAATAGTCGGGTGAGACTATTTGGCTTTGCCTTCCTCTATTAGGCTGCACATGCCAGATTGGCAGGGCTCGTTGTATCTGAGACAAGTAAGGTAAAGCAGTTTTGACATCCACGTGAGGCTGTATGTTTTAAGACTAAATAGTCGGGTGGGACCATTTGACTTTGACTTGCTCCCCTTGGCTGCACATGACAGATTGGCAGGGCTCGTGGTATCTGAGACAAGTTTTGGTAAATCAGTTTTGACGTCCACGTGAGGCTGTATGTTTTGAGACTAAATAGTCGGGTGAGACTATTCGGTTTTGAATTGCTCCCCTTGGCTGCACATGCCAAATTGGCAGGTCTGCTGGTATCTGAGACAAGTTTTGGTAGAATAGTTTTGGCGGTCTGATGGGACTGTATGGCTTAGAACTAAATAGTCGGGTGAGACCATTTGGCTTTGACTGACTTTGAGATAAGTTTTGATAAAGCAGTTTTGACATCCAGGTGAGGCTGTATGTTTTAAGACTAACTAGTCGGGTGAGACTATTTGGCTTTGTCATGCTCCCCTTGGCTGCACATGCCAGATTGGCAGGGCTCGTGGTATCTGAGACAAGTTTTGGTAGAATAGTTTTGGCGGTCTGATGGGACTGTATGGTTTAGAACTAAATAGTCGGGTGAGACCATTTGGCTTTGACTGACTTTGAGATAAGTTTTGATAAAGCAGTTTTGACATCCAGGTGAGGCTGTATGTTTTAAGACTAACTAGTCGGGTGAGACTATTTGGCTTTGTCATGCTCCCCTTGGCTGCACATGCCAGATTGGCAGGGCTCGTGGTATCTGAGACAAGTTTTGAAAAAACAGATTTGACTTCCACGTAAGGCTGTATGTTCTGAGACTAAATAGTCGAATGAGACTATTCGGCTTTGAATTGCTCCCCTAGGCTACACATGCCAAATTGGCAGTGCTCGTGGTATCTGAGACAAGTTAGGTAAAGCAGTTCTGACATCCAGGTGAGGCTGTATGTTTTAAGACTAACTAGTCGGGTGGGACCACTTCGCGTTGACTAGCTCCCCTAGGCTGCACATGCCAAATTGGCAAGGGTCGCGGTGTCTGAGACAAGTTTTGGTAAAGCAGTTTTGACTTCCACGTGAGGCTGTATGTTTTGAGACTAAATAGTCGGGTGAGACTATTCGGTTTTGAATTGATCCCCTTGGCTGCACATGCCAAATTGGCAGGTCTGCTGGTATCTGAGACAAGGTTAGGTAAAACAGTTTTTGGCGGTCAGATGGGACTGTATGACTTAGAACTAAATAGTCGGGTGAGACCATTTGGCTTTGACTGACTTTGAGATAAGTTTTGATAAAGCAGTTTTGACATCCAGGTGAGGCTGTATGTTTTAAGACTAACTAGTCGGGTGAGACTATTTGGCTTTGTCATGCTCCCCTATGCTGCACATGACAGATTGGCAGGGCTTGTGGTATCTGAGACAAGTTTTGGTAGAATAGTTTTGGCGGTCTGATGGGACTGTATGGCTTAGAACTAAATAGTCGGGTGAGACCATTTGGCTTTGACTGACTTTGAGATAAGTTTTGATAAAGCAGTTTTGACATCCAGGTGAGGCTGTATGTTTTAAGACTAACTAGTCCGTTGAGACTATTTGGCTTTTTCATGCTCCCCTTGGCTGCACATGCCAGATTGGCAGGGCTCGTGTTATCTGAGACAAGTTTTGGTTAAGCACTTTTGACATCCACGTGAGGCTGTATGTTTTGAGACTAAATAGTCGGGTGAGACTATTCGGATTTGAATTGCTCCCCTAGACTGCACATTCCAGATTGGCAGGGCTCGTGGTATCTGAGACAAGTTTTGGTAAGGCAGTTTTGACATCCAGGTGAGGCTGTATATTTTGAGACTAAGTAGTCGGGTGGGACCATTTCGCTTTGACATGCTCCCCTAGTCTGCACATGCCAGATTGGCAGGGCTCGTTGTATCAGAGACAAGTTAGGTAAAGCAGTTTTGACTTCCACGTGAGGCTGTATTTTTAAAGACTTAATAGTCGGGCGAAATCATTTGGCTTTGACTTGCCTCCCTAGGCTGCACATGATAGATTGGCAGGGCACGTGGTATCTGAGACAAGTTTTGAAAAAACAGATTTGACTTCCACGTGAGGCTGTATGTTCTGAGACTAAATAGTCGAATGAGACTATTCGGCTTTGAATTGCTCCCCTAGGCTACACATGCCAAATTGGCAGTGCTCGTGGTATCTGAGACAAGTTAGGTAAAGCAGTTCTGACATCCAGGTGAGGCTGTATGTTTTAAGACTAACTAGTCGGGTGGGACCATTTCGCGTTGACTAGCTCCCCTAGGCTGCACATGCCAAATTGGCAGGGGTCGCGGTATCTGAGACAAGTTTTGGTAAAGCAGTTTTAGCGGCCAGAAGGGGCTGTATGTTTTAAGACTCAATAGTCGGGTGAGACCATTTGGCTTTGACTGGCTCCCCTAGGCTGCCCATGACAAATTGTCAGGGCTCGTGGCATCTGAGACAAGATTTGGTACAGCAGTTTTAGCGGCCAGAGGGGCTGTATGTTTTAAGACTCAATAGTCGGGTGAGACTATTCGGCTTTGAATTGCTCCCCTTGGCTGCACATGCCAGATTGGCAGTGCTCGTCGTATCTGAGACAAGTTTTGGTAAAGCAGTTTTGACATCAACGTGAGGCTCTATATTTTGAGACTAATTAGTTGGGTGGGACTATTTGGCTTTGAATTGCTCCCCTAGGCTGCACATACCAGATTGGCAGGACTCGCGGTATCTGAGACAAGTTTTGGTAAAGCAGTTTTGACTTCCACGTGAGGCTGTAAACAAGTTTGACAAATGTTTGGTAAGGCAGTTTTGGCGATCAGATGGGGCTGCATGCTTGAAGACCCAATAGTCGAGTGAGACTATTTGGCTTTGACTTGCTCCCTTAGGCTGCACATTCCAGATTGGCAGGGCTCGTGGTATCTGAGATGAGTTTTGATAAAGAAGTTTTGACTTCCAGGTGAGGCTGTATGATTTCACATTGACTTGCTCCCCTAGGCTGCACATGCCAGATTGGCAGGGCTCCTGGTATCTGAGACAAGTTTTGGGAGAACAGTTTTGGCGGTCAGATGGGACTTTATGGCTTAGCACTAAATAGTCGGGTAAGACCATTTGGCTTTAACTTGTTCCCTTAGGCTGCACATGACAGATTGGCAGGGCTCGTGGTATCTGAGAGAATTTTTGGTAAAGCAATTTTGTCTTTTAATGTATGTCTTAAGACTAAATAGTCGGGTGAGACTATTCGGTTTTGAATTGCTCCCCTTGGCTGCACATGCCAAATTGGCAGGTCTGCTGGTATCTGAGACAAGGTTAGGTAAAACAGTTTTTGGCGGTCAGATGGGACTGTATGTTTTAAGACTCAATAGTCGGGTGGGACCATTTCGCTTTGACTTGCTCCCCTATGCTGCACATGACAGATTGGCAGGGCTTGTGGTATCTGAGACAAGTTTTGGTAGAATAGTTTTGGCGGTCTGATGGGACTGTATGGCTTACAACTAAATAGTCGGGTGAGACCATTTGGCTTTGACTGACTTTGAGATAAGTTTTGATAAAGCAGTTTTGACATCCACGTGAGGCTGTATGTTTTGAGACTAAATAGTCGGGTGAGACTATTCGGATTTGAATTGCTCCCCTAGACTGCACATTCCAGATTGGCAGGGCTCGTGGTATCTGAGACAAGTTAGGTAAAGCAGTTTTGACTTCTACGTGAGGCTGTATTTTTAATGACTAAATAGTCGGGTGAAATCATTTGGCTTTGACTTGCCTACCTAGGCTGCACATGATAGATTGGCAGGGCACGTGGTATCTGAGACAAGTTTTGAAAAAACAGATTTGACTTCCACGTGAGGCTGTATGTTCTGAGACTAAATAGTCGAATGAGACTATTCGGCTTTGAATTGCTCCCCTAGACTGCACATTCCAGATTGGCAGGGCTCGTGGTATCTGAGACAAGTTTTGGTAAGGCAGTTTTGACATCCAGGTGAGGCTGTATATTTTGAGACTAAGTAGTCGGGTGGGACCATTTCGCTTTGACATGCTCCCCTAGTCTGCACATGCCAGATTGGCAGGGCTCGTGGTATCTGAGACAAGTTAGGTAAAGCAGTTTTGACTTCTACGTGAGGCTGTATTTTTAAAGACTAAATAGTCGGGTGAAATCATTTGGCTTTGACTTGCCTACCTAGGCTGCACATGATAGATTGGCAGGGCACGTGGTATCTGAGACAAGTTTTGAAAAAACAGATTTGACTTCCACGTGAGGCTGTATGTTCTGAGACTAAATAGTCGAATGAGACTATTCGGCTTTGAATTGCTCCCCTAGACTGCACATTCCAGATTGGCAGGGCTCGTGGTATCTGAGACAAGTTTTGGTAAGGCAGTTTTGACATCCAGGTGAGGCTGTATATTTTGAGACTAAGTAGTCGGGTGGGACCATTTCGCTTTGACATGCTCCCCTAGTCTGCACATGCCAGATTGGCAGGGCTCGTTGTATCAGAGACAAGTTAGGTAAAGCAGTTTTGACTTCCACGTGAGGCTGTATTTTTAAAGACTTAATAGTCGGGCGAAATCATTTGGCTTTGACTTGCCTCCCTAGGCTGCACATGATAGATTGGCAGGGCACGTGGTATCTGAGACAAGTTTTGAAAAAACAGATTTGACTTCCACGTGAGGCTGTATGTTCTGAGACTAAATAGTCGAATGAGACTATTCGGCTTTGAATTGCTCCCCTAGGCTACACATGCCAAATTGGCAGTGCTCGTGGTATCTGAGACAAGTTAGGTAAAGCAGTTCTGACATCCAGGTGAGGCTGTATGTTTTAAGACTAACTAGTCGGGTGGGACCATTTCGCGTTGACTAGCTCCCCTAGGCTGCACATGCCAAATTGGCAGGGGTCGCGGTATCTGAGACAAGTTTTGGTAAAGCAGTTTTAGCGGCCAGAAGGGGCTGTATGTTTTAAGACTCAATAGTCGGGTGAGACCATTTGGCTTTGACTGGCTCCCCTAGGCTGCCCATGACAAATTGTCAGGGCTCGTGGCATCTGAGACAAGATTTGGTACAGCAGTTTTAGCGGCCAGAGGGGCTGTATGTTTTAAGACTCAATAGTCGGGTGAGACTATTCGGCTTTGAATTGCTCCCCTTGGCTGCACATGCCAGATTGGCAGTGCTCGTCGTATCTGAGACAAGTTTTGGTAAAGCAGTTTTGACATCAACGTGAGGCTCTATATTTTGAGACTAATTAGTTGGGTGGGACTATTTGGCTTTGAATTGCTCCCCTAGGCTGCACATACCAGATTGGCAGGACTCGCGGTATCTGAGACAAGTTTTGGTAAAGCAGTTTTGACTTCCACGTGAGGCTGTAAACAAGTTTGACAAATGTTTGGTAAGGCAGTTTTGGCGATCAGATGGGGCTGCATGCTTGAAGACCCAATAGTCGAGTGAGACTATTTGGCTTTGACTTGCTCCCTTAGGCTGCACATTCCAGATTGGCAGGGCTCGTGGTATCTGAGATGAGTTTTGATAAAGAAGTTTTGACTTCCAGGTGAGGCTGTATGATTTCATATTGACTTGCTCCCCTAGGCTGCACATGCCAGATTGGCAGGGCTCCTGGTATCTGAGACAAGTTTTGGGAGAACAGTTTTGGTGGTCAGATGGGACTTTATGGCTTAGCACTAAATAGTCGGGTAAGACCATTTGGCTTTAACTTGTTCCCTTAGGCTGCACATGACAGATTGGCAGGGCTCGTGGTATCTGAGAGAATTTTTGGTAAAGCAATTTTGTCTTTTAATGTATGTCTTAAGACTAAATAGTCGGGTGAGACTATTCGGTTTTGAATTGCTCCCCTTGGCTGCACATGCCAAATTGGCAGGTCTGCTGGTATCTGAGACAAGGTTAGGTAAAACAGTTTTTGGCGGTCAGATGGGACTGTATGTTTTAAGACTCAATAGTCGGGTGGGACCATTTCGCTTTGACTTGCTCCCCTATGCTGCACATGACAGATTGGCAGGGCTTGTGGTATCTGAGACAAGTTTTGGTAGAATAGTTTTGGCGGTCTGATGGGACTGTATGGCTTACAACTAAATAGTCGGGTGAGACCATTTGGCTTTGACTGACTTTGAGATAAGTTTTGATAAAGCAGTTTTGACATCCACGTGAGGCTGTATGTTTTGAGACTAAATAGTCGGGTGAGACTATTCGGATTTGAATTGCTCCCCTAGACTGCACATTCCAGATTGGCAGGGCTCGTGGTATCTGAGACAAGTTAGGTAAAGCAGTTTTGACTTCTACGTGAGGCTGTATTTTTAATGACTAAATAGTCGGGTGAAATCATTTGGCTTTGACTTGCCTACCTAGGCTGCACATGATAGATTGGCAGGGCACGTGGTATCTGAGACAAGTTTTGAAAAAACAGATTTGACTTCCACGTGAGGCTGTATGTTCTGAGACTAAATAGTCGAATGAGACTATTCGGCTTTGAATTGCTCCCCTAGACTGCACATTCCAGATTGGCAGGGCTCGTGGTATCTGAGACAAGTTTTGGTAAGGCAGTTTTGACATCCAGGTGAGGCTGTATATTTTGAGACTAAGTAGTCGGGTGGGACCATTTCGCTTTGACATGCTCCCCTAGTCTGCACATGCCAGATTGGCAGGGCTCGTGGTATCTGAGACAAGTTAGGTAAAGCAGTTTTGACTTCTACGTGAGGCTGTATTTTTAAAGACTAAATAGTCGGGTGAAATCATTTGGCTTTGACTTGCCTACCTAGGCTGCACATGATAGATTGGCAGGGCACGTGGTATCTGAGACAAGTTTTGAAAAAACAGATTTGACTTCCACGTGAGGCTGTATGTTCTGAGACTAAATAGTCGAATGAGACTATTCGGCTTTGAATTGCTCCCCTAGACTGCACATTCCAGATTGGCAGGGCTCGTGGTATCTGAGACAAGTTTTGGTAAGGCAGTTTTGACATCCAGGTGAGGCTGTATATTTTGAGACTAAGTAGTCGGGTGGGACCATTTCGCTTTGACATGCTCCCCTAGTCTGCACATGCCAGATTGGCAGGGCTCGTTGTATCTGAGACAAGTTAGGTAAAGCAGTTTTGACTTCTACGTGAGGCTGTATTTTTAAAGACTAAATAGTCGGGTGAAATCATTTGGCTTTGACTTGCCTACCTAGGCTGCACATGATAGATTGGCAGGGCACGTGGTATCTGAGACAAGTTTTGAAAAAACAGATTTGACTTCCACGTGAGGCTGTATGTTCTGAGACTAAATAGTCGAATGAGACTATTCGGCTTTGAATTGCTCCCCTAGACTGCACATACCAGATTGGCAGGGCTCGTGGTATCTGAGACAAGTTTTGGTAAGGCAGTTTTGACATCCAGGTGAGGCTGTATATTTTGAGATTAAGTAGTCGGGTGGGACCATTTCGCTTTGACATGCTCCCCTAGTCTGCACATGCCAGATTGGCAGGGCTCGTTGTATCTGAGACAAGTTAGGTAAAGCAGTTTTGACTTCCACGTGAGGCTGTATTTTTAAAGACTAAATAGTCGGGTGAAATCATTTGGCTTTGACTTGCCTCCCTAGGCTGCACATGATAGATTGGCAGGGCACGTGGTATCTGAGACAAGTTTTGAAAAAACAGATTTGACTTCCACGTGAGGCTGTATGTTCTGAGACTAAATAGTCGAATGAGACTATTCGGCTTAGAATTGCTCCCCTAGGCTACACATGCCAAATTGGCAGTGCTCGTGGTATCTGAGACAAGTTAGGTAAAGCAGTTCTGACATCCAGGTGAGGCTGTATGTCTTAAGACTAAATAGTCTGGTGAGACTTATTGGCTTTGACTTGCTCCCCTAGGCGGCACCTGACACATTGGCAAGGATCCTGGTATCTGAGACAAGTTTTGGTAAAGCAGTTTTAGCGGCCAGATGAAGTGCAGGTTTTAAGACTCAATAGTCGGGTGAGACTATTTGGCATGCTCATGATCCCCTAGGCTGCACATGCCAAATTGGCAGGGCTCATAGTATCTGAGACTAGTTTTTGTAAGGAAGTTTTGATTTCTAGGTGAGGCTGTCTGCTTCGAGACTAAAAAGTCGGGTGAGACTATTTGGCTTTGAATTGCTCCCCTTGGCTGCACATGCCAGATAGGCAGGGCTCGTTGTATCTGAGACAAGTTTTGATGAAGCAGTTTGACTTCCAGTTGAGTCTGTATGTTTAAAGACTATATAGTCGGGTGAGACTATTTGGCTTTGACTTGCTCCCCTTGGCAGCACATGCCAGATTGGCAGGGCTCGTGGTATCTGAGAGAATTTTTGGTAAAGCAATTTTATCTTTTAATGTATGTCTTAAGACTAAATAGTCGGGTGAGCCTATTCGGTGTGAATTGCTCCCCTAGGCTGCACATGACAGATTGGCAGGGCTCCTGGTATCTGAGACAAGTTTTGGGAGAACAGTTTTGGCGGTCAGATGGGACTTTATGGCTTAGCACTAAATAGTCGGGTAAGACCATTTGGCTTTAACTTGTTCCCTTAGGCTGCACATGACAGATTGGCAGGGCTCGTGGTATCTGAGAGAATTTTTGGTAAAGCAATTTTGTCTTTTAATGTATGTCTTAAGACTAACTAGTCGGGTGAGCCTATTCGGTGTGAATTGCTCCCCTAGGCTGCACATGCCAGATTGGCAGGGCTCCTGGTATCTGAGACAAGTTTTGGGAGAACAGTTTTGGCGGTCAGATGGGACTTTATGGCTTAGCACTAAATAGTCGGGTAAGACCATTTGGCTTTAACTTGTTCCCTTAGGCTGCACATGACAGATTGGCAGGGCTCGTGGTATCTGAGAGAATTTTTGGAAAAGCAATTTTGTCTTTTAATGTATGTCTAAAGACTAAATAGTCGGGTGAGACTATTCGGTTTTGAATTGCTCCCCTTGGCTGCACATGTCAAATTGGCAGGTCTGCTGGTATCTGAGACAAGGTTAGGTAAAACAGTTTTTGGCGGTCAGATGGGACTGTATGTTTTAAGACTCAATAGTCGGGTGGGACCATTTCGCTTTGACTTGCTCCCCGATGCTGCACATGACAGATTGGCAGGGCTTGTGGTATCTGAGACAAGTTTTGGTAGAATAGTTTTGGCGGTCTGATGGGACTGTATGGCTTAGAACCAAATAGTCGGGTGAGACCATTTGGCTTTGACTGACTTTGAGATAAGTTTTGATAAAGCAGTTTTGACATCCACGTGAGGCTGTATGTTTTAAGACTAAATAGTCGGGTGAGACTATTCGGATTTGAATTGCTCCCCTAGACTGCACATTCCAGATTGGCAGGGCTCGTGGTATCTGAGACATGTTTTGGTAAGGCAGTTTTGACATCCAGGTGAGGCTGTATATTTTGAGACTAAGTAGTCGGGTGGGACCATTTCGCTTTGACATGCTCCCCTAGTCTGCACATGCCAGATTGGCAGGGCTCGTGGTATCTGAGACAAGTTAGGTAAAGCAGTTTTGACTTCCACGTGAGGCTGTATTTTTAAAGACTAAATAGTCGGGTGAAATCATTTGGCTTTGACTTGCCTCCCTAGGCTGCACATGATAGATTGGCAGGGCACGTGGTATCTGAGACAAGTTTTGAAAAAACAGATTTGACTTCCACGTGAGGCTGTATGTTCTGAGACTAAATAGTCGAATGAGACTATTCGGCTTTGAATTGCTCCCCTAGACTGCACATACCAGATTGGCAGGGCTCGTGGTATCTGAGACAAGTTTTGGTAAGGCAGTTTTGACATCCAGGTGAGGCTGTATATTTTGAGATTAAGTAGTCGGGTGGGACCATTTCGCTTTGACATGCTCCCCTAGGCTGCACATGCCAGATTGGCAGGGCTCGCTTTATCTGAGACAAGTTTTGGTAAAGCAGTTTTGACATCTACGTGAGGCTGTATATTTTGAGACTAAATAGTCGGGTGGAACCATTTGGCTTTGACTTGCTCCCCTAGGCTGCACATGACAATTTGGCAGGGCTCGTGGTATCTGAGACAAGATTTGGTAAAGCAGTTTTAGCGGCAAGAGGGGGCTGTATGTTTAGAGACTCAATAGTCGAATGAGACTATTCGGCTTTGAATTGCTCCCCTAGACTGCACATACCAGATTGGCAGGACTCGCGGTATCTGAGACAAGTTTTGGTAAAGCAGTTTTGACTTCCACGTGAGGCTGTAAACAAGTTTGACAAATGTTTGGTAAGGCAGTTTTGGCGATCAGATGGGGCTGCATGCTTGAAGACCCAATAGTCGAGTGAGACTATTTGGCTTTGACTTGCTCCCTTAGGCTGCACATTCCAGATTGGCAGGGCTCGTGGTATCTGAGATGAGTTTTGATAAAGAAGTTTTGACTTCCAGGTGAGGCTGTATGATTTCATATTGACTTGCTCCCCTAGGCTGCACATGCCAGATTGGCAGGGCTCCTGGTATCTGAGACAAGTTTTGGGAGAACAGTTTTGGTGGTCAGATGGGACTTTATGGCTTAGCACTAAATAGTCGGGTAAGACCATTTGGCTTTAACTTGTTCCCTTAGGCTGCACATGACAGATTGGCAGGGCTCGTGGTATCTGAGAGAATTTTTGGTAAAGCAATTTTGTCTTTTAATGTATGTCTTAAGACTAAATAGTCGGGTGAGACTATTCGGTTTTGAATTGCTCCCCTTGGCTGCACATGCCAAATTGGCAGGTCTGCTGGTATCTGAGACAAGGTTAGGTAAAACAGTTTTTGGCGGTCAGATGGGACTGTATGTTTTAAGACTCAATAGTCGGGTGGGACCATTTCGCTTTGACTTGCTCCCCTATGCTGCACATGACAGATTGGCAGGGCTTGTGGTATCTGAGACAAGTTTTGGTAGAATAGTTTTGGCGGTCTGATGGGACTGTATGGCTTACAACTAAATAGTCGGGTGAGACCATTTGGCTTTGACTGACTTTGAGATAAGTTTTGATAAAGCAGTTTTGACATCCACGTGAGGCTGTATGTTTTGAGACTAAATAGTCGGGTGAGACTATTCGGATTTGAATTGCTCCCCTAGACTGCACATTCCAGATTGGCAGGGCTCGTGGTATCTGAGACAAGTTAGGTAAAGCAGTTTTGACTTCTACGTGAGGCTGTATTTTTAATGACTAAATAGTCGGGTGAAATCATTTGGCTTTGACTTGCCTACCTAGGCTGCACATGATAGATTGGCAGGGCACGTGGTATCTGAGACAAGTTTTGAAAAAACAGATTTGACTTCCACGTGAGGCTGTATGTTCTGAGACTAAATAGTCGAATGAGACTATTCGGCTTTGAATTGCTCCCCTAGACTGCACATTCCAGATTGGCAGGGCTCGTGGTATCTGAGACAAGTTTTGGTAAGGCAGTTTTGACATCCAGGTGAGGCTGTATATTTTGAGACTAAGTAGTCGGGTGGGACCATTTCGCTTTGACATGCTCCCCTAGTCTGCACATGCCAGATTGGCAGGGCTCGTGGTATCTGAGACAAGTTAGGTAAAGCAGTTTTGACTTCTACGTGAGGCTGTATTTTTAAAGACTAAATAGTCGGGTGAAATCATTTGGCTTTGACTTGCCTACCTAGGCTGCACATGATAGATTGGCAGGGCACGTGGTATCTGAGACAAGTTTTGAAAAAACAGATTTGACTTCCACGTGAGGCTGTATGTTCTGAGACTAAATAGTCGAATGAGACTATTCGGCTTTGAATTGCTCCCCTAGACTGCACATTCCAGATTGGCAGGGCTCGTGGTATCTGAGACAAGTTTTGGTAAGGCAGTTTTGACATCCAGGTGAGGCTGTATATTTTGAGACTAAGTAGTCGGGTGGGACCATTTCGCTTTGACATGCTCCCCTAGTCTGCACATGCCAGATTGGCAGGGCTCGTTGTATCTGAGACAAGTTAGGTAAAGCAGTTTTGACTTCTACGTGAGGCTGTATTTTTAAAGACTAAATAGTCGGGTGAAATCATTTGGCTTTGACTTGCCTACCTAGGCTGCACATGATAGATTGGCAGGGCACGTGGTATCTGAGACAAGTTTTGAAAAAACAGATTTGACTTCCACGTGAGGCTGTATGTTCTGAGACTAAATAGTCGAATGAGACTATTCGGCTTTGAATTGCTCCCCTAGACTGCACATACCAGATTGGCAGGGCTCGTGGTATCTGAGACAAGTTTTGGTAAGGCAGTTTTGACATCCAGGTGAGGCTGTATATTTTGAGATTAAGTAGTCGGGTGGGACCATTTCGCTTTGACATGCTCCCCTAGTCTGCACATGCCAGATTGGCAGGGCTCGTTGTATCTGAGACAAGTTAGGTAAAGCAGTTTTGACTTCCACGTGAGGCTGTATTTTTAAAGACTAAATAGTCGGGTGAAATCATTTGGCTTTGACTTGCCTCCCTAGGCTGCACATGATAGATTGGCAGGGCACGTGGTATCTGAGACAAGTTTTGAAAAAACAGATTTGACTTCCACGTGAGGCTGTATGTTCTGAGACTAAATAGTCGAATGAGACTATTCGGCTTAGAATTGCTCCCCTAGGCTACACATGCCAAATTGGCAGTGCTCGTGGTATCTGAGACAAGTTAGGTAAAGCAGTTCTGACATCCAGGTGAGGCTGTATGTCTTAAGACTAAATAGTCTGGTGAGACTTATTGGCTTTGACTTGCTCCCCTAGGCGGCACCTGACACATTGGCAAGGATCCTGGTATCTGAGACAAGTTTTGGTAAAGCAGTTTTAGCGGCCAGATGAAGTGCAGGTTTTAAGACTCAATAGTCGGGTGAGACTATTTGGCATGCTCATGATCCCCTAGGCTGCACATGCCAAATTGGCAGGGCTCATAGTATCTGAGACTAGTTTTTGTAAGGAAGTTTTGATTTCTAGGTGAGGCTGTCTGCTTCGAGACTAAAAAGTCGGGTGAGACTATTTGGCTTTGAATTGCTCCCCTTGGCTGCACATGCCAGATAGGCAGGGCTCGTTGTATCTGAGACAAGTTTTGATGAAGCAGTTTGACTTCCAGTTGAGTCTGTATGTTTAAAGACTATATAGTCGGGTGAGACTATTTGGCTTTGACTTGCTCCCCTTGGCAGCACATGCCAGATTGGCAGGGCTCGTGGTATCTGAGAGAATTTTTGGTAAAGCAATTTTATCTTTTAATGTATGTCTTAAGACTAAATAGTCGGGTGAGCCTATTCGGTGTGAATTGCTCCCCTAGGCTGCACATGACAGATTGGCAGGGCTCCTGGTATCTGAGACAAGTTTTGGGAGAACAGTTTTGGCGGTCAGATGGGACTTTATGGCTTAGCACTAAATAGTCGGGTAAGACCATTTGGCTTTAACTTGTTCCCTTAGGCTGCACATGACAGATTGGCAGGGCTCGTGGTATCTGAGAGAATTTTTGGTAAAGCAATTTTGTCTTTTAATGTATGTCTTAAGACTAACTAGTCGGGTGAGCCTATTCGGTGTGAATTGCTCCCCTAGGCTGCACATGCCAGATTGGCAGGGCTCCTGGTATCTGAGACAAGTTTTGGGAGAACAGTTTTGGCGGTCAGATGGGACTTTATGGCTTAGCACTAAATAGTCGGGTAAGACCATTTGGCTTTAACTTGTTCCCTTAGGCTGCACATGACAGATTGGCAGGGCTCGTGGTATCTGAGAGAATTTTTGGAAAAGCAATTTTGTCTTTTAATGTATGTCTAAAGACTAAATAGTCGGGTGAGACTATTCGGTTTTGAATTGCTCCCCTTGGCTGCACATGTCAAATTGGCAGGTCTGCTGGTATCTGAGACAAGGTTAGGTAAAACAGTTTTTGGCGGTCAGATGGGACTGTATGTTTTAAGACTCAATAGTCGGGTGGGACCATTTCGCTTTGACTTGCTCCCCGATGCTGCACATGACAGATTGGCAGGGCTTGTGGTATCTGAGACAAGTTTTGGTAGAATAGTTTTGGCGGTCTGATGGGACTGTATGGCTTAGAACCAAATAGTCGGGTGAGACCATTTGGCTTTGACTGACTTTGAGATAAGTTTTGATAAAGCAGTTTTGACATCCACGTGAGGCTGTATGTTTTAAGACTAAATAGTCGGGTGAGACTATTCGGATTTGAATTGCTCCCCTAGACTGCACATTCCAGATTGGCAGGGCTCGTGGTATCTGAGACATGTTTTGGTAAGGCAGTTTTGACATCCAGGTGAGGCTGTATATTTTGAGACTAAGTAGTCGGGTGGGACCATTTCGCTTTGACATGCTCCCCTAGTCTGCACATGCCAGATTGGCAGGGCTCGTGGTATCTGAGACAAGTTAGGTAAAGCAGTTTTGACTTCCACGTGAGGCTGTATTTTTAAAGACTAAATAGTCGGGTGAAATCATTTGGCTTTGACTTGCCTCCCTAGGCTGCACATGATAGATTGGCAGGGCACGTGGTATCTGAGACAAGTTTTGAAAAAACAGATTTGACTTCCACGTGAGGCTGTATGTTCTGAGACTAAATAGTCGAATGAGACTATTCGGCTTTGAATTGCTCCCCTAGACTGCACATACCAGATTGGCAGGGCTCGTGGTATCTGAGACAAGTTTTGGTAAGGCAGTTTTGACATCCAGGTGAGGCTGTATATTTTGAGATTAAGTAGTCGGGTGGGACCATTTCGCTTTGACATGCTCCCCTAGTCTGCACATGCCAGATTGGCAGGGCTCGTTGTATCTGAGACAAGTTAGGTAAAGCAGTTTTGACTTCCACGTGAGGCTGTATTTTTAAAGACTAAATAGTCGGGTGAAATCATTTGGCTTTGACTTGCCTCCCTAGGCTGCACATGATAGATTGGCAGGGCACGTGGTATCTGAGACAAGTTTTGAAAAAACAGATTTGACTTCCACGTGAGGCTGTATGTTCTGAGACTAAATAGTCGAATGAGACTATTCGGCTTAGAATTGCTCCCCTAGGCTACACATGCCAAATTGGCAGTGCTCGTGGTATCTGAGACAAGTTAGGTAAAGCAGTTCTGACATCCAGGTGAGGCTGTATGTCTTAAGACTAAATAGTCTGGTGAGACTTATTGGCTTTGACTTGCTCCCCTAGGCGGCACCTGACACATTGGCAAGGATCCTGGTATCTGAGACAAGTTTTGGTAAAGCAGTTTTAGCGGCCAGATGAAGTGCAGGTTTTAAGACTCAATAGTCGGGTGAGACTATTTGGCATGCTCATGATCCCCTAGGCTGCACATGCCAAATTGGCAGGGCTCATAGTATCTGAGACTAGTTTTTGTAAGGAAGTTTTGATTTCTAGGTGAGGCTGTCTGCTTCGAGACTAAAAAGTCGGGTGAGACTATTTGGCTTTGAATTGCTCCCCTTGGCTGCACATGCCAGATAGGCAGGGCTCGTTGTATCTGAGACAAGTTTTGATGAAGCAGTTTGACTTCCAGTTGAGTCTGTATGTTTAAAGACTATATAGTCGGGTGAGACTATTTGGCTTTGACTTGCTCCCCTTGGCAGCACATGCCAGATTGGCAGGGCTCGTGGTATCTGAGAGAATTTTTGGTAAAGCAATTTTATCTTTTAATGTATGTCTTAAGACTAAATAGTCGGGTGAGCCTATTCGGTGTGAATTGCTCCCCTAGGCTGCACATGACAGATTGGCAGGGCTCCTGGTATCTGAGACAAGTTTTGGGAGAACAGTTTTGGCGGTCAGATGGGACTTTATGGCTTAGCACTAAATAGTCGGGTAAGACCATTTGGCTTTAACTTGTTCCCTTAGGCTGCACATGACAGATTGGCAGGGCTCGTGGTATCTGAGAGAATTTTTGGTAAAGCAATTTTGTCTTTTAATGTATGTCTTAAGACTAACTAGTCGGGTGAGCCTATTCGGTGTGAATTGCTCCCCTAGGCTGCACATGCCAGATTGGCAGGGCTCCTGGTATCTGAGACAAGTTTTGGGAGAACAGTTTTGGCGGTCAGATGGGACTTTATGGCTTAGCACTAAATAGTCGGGTAAGACCATTTGGCTTTAACTTGTTCCCTTAGGCTGCACATGACAGATTGGCAGGGCTCGTGGTATCTGAGAGAATTTTTGGAAAAGCAATTTTGTCTTTTAATGTATGTCTAAAGACTAAATAGTCGGGTGAGACTATTCGGTTTTGAATTGCTCCCCTTGGCTGCAGATGCCAAATTGGCAGGTCTGCTGGTATCTGAGACAAGGTTAGGTAAAACAGTTTTTGGCGGTCAGATGGGACTGTATGTTTTAAGACTCAATAGTCGGGTGGGACCATTTCGCTTTGACTTGCTCCCCGATGCTGCACATGACAGATTGGCAGGGCTTGTGGTATCTGAGACAAGTTTTGGTAGAATAGTTTTGGCGGTCTGATGGGACTGTATGGCTTAGAACCAAATAGTCGGGTGAGACCATTTGGCTTTGACTGACTTTGAGATAAGTTTTGATAAAGCAGTTTTGACATCCACGTGAGGCTGTATGTTTTAAGACTAAATAGTCGGGTGAGACTATTCGGATTTGAATTGCTCCCCTAGACTGCACATTCCAGATTGGCAGGGCTCGTGGTATCTGAGACATGTTTTGGTAAGGCAGTTTTGACATCCAGGTGAGGCTGTATATTTTGAGACTAAGTAGTCGGGTGGGACCATTTCGCTTTGACATGCTCCCCTAGTCTGCACATGCCAGATTGGCAGGGCTCGTTGTATCTGAGACAAGTTAGGTAAAGCAGTTTTGACTTCCACGTGAGGCTGTATTTTTAAAGACTAAATAGTCGGGTGAAATCATTTGGCTTTGACTTGCCTCCCTAGGCTGTACATGATAGATTGGCAGGGCACGTGGTATCTGAGACAAGTTTTGAAAAAACAGATTTGACTTCCACGTGAGGCTGTATGTTCTGAGACTAAATAGTCGAATGAGACTATTCGGCTTAGAATTGCTCCCCTAGGCTACACATGCCAAATTGGCGGTGCTCGTGGTATCTGAGACAAGTTAGGTGAAGCAGTTTGACTTCCAGTTGAGGCTGTATGTTTAAAGACTTTATAGTCGGGTGAGACTATTTGGCTTTGACTTGCTCCCCTTGGCAGCACATGCCAGATTGGCAGGGCTCGTGGTATCTGAGAGAATTTTTGGTAAAGCAGTTTAGTCTTTGTATGTATGTTTTAAGACTAAATAGTCGGGTCAGCCTATTCGGTGTGAATTGCTCCCCTATGCTGCACATGACAGATTGGCAGGGCTTGTGGTATCTGAGACAAGTTTTGGTAGAATAGTTTTGGCGGTCTGATGGGACTGTATGGCTTAGAACTAAATAGTCGGGTGAGACCATTTGGCTTTGACTGACTTTGAGATAAGTTTTGATAAAGTAGTTTTGACATCCAGGTGAGGCTGTGTGTTTTAAGGCTGCACATGACAAATTCGCAGGGTTCCTTGAATCTGAGACAAGATTTGGTAAAGCAGTTTTAGCGGCCAGAGGGGGCTGTATGTTATAAGACTCAATAGTCGAGTTAGACTATTCAGCTTTGAATTGCTCCCCTAGGCTGCACATGCCAAATTGGCAGGGGTCGCGGTATCTGAGACAAGTTTTGGTAAAGCAGTTTTGACATCCAGGTAAAGCTGTATATATTGAGAGTAAATAGTCGGGTGAGACTATTTGGCGTTTGACTTGCTCCCCTAGGCTGCACATGACAAATTGGCAGGGCTCATGGTATCAGAGACAAGATTGGGTAAAGCAGTTTTAGCGGCCAGAAGGGGCTATATGTTTTAAGACTCAATAGTCGGGTGAGACCATTTGGCTTTGACTTGCTCCCCTAGGCTGCACATGACAAATTGTCAGGGCTCGTGGCATCTGAGACAAGATTTGGTACAGCAGTTTTAGCGGCCAGAGGGGCTGTATGGTTTAAGACTCAATAGTCGGGTGAGACTATTCGGCTTTGAATTGCTCCCCTTGGCTGCACATGCCAGATTGGCAGTGCTCGTCGTATCTGAGACAAGTCTTGGTAAAGCAGTTTTGACATCAACGTGAGGCTCTATATTTTGAGACTAATTAGTTGGGTGGGACTATTTGGCTTTGAATTGCTCCCCTAGGCTGCACATACCAGATTGGCAGGGCTCGCGGTATCTGGGACAAGTTTTGGTAAAGCAGTTTTGACTTCCACGTGAGGCTGTAAACAAGTTTGACAAATGTTTGGTAAGGCAGTTTTGGCGATCAGATGGGGCTGCATGCTTGAAGACCCAATAGTCGAGTGAGACTATTTGCCTTTGACTTGCACCCTTAGGCTGCACATTCCAGATTGGCAGGGCACCTGGTATCTGAGACCCATTTTGGTAAAGTAGTCCGGACTTCCACGTGGCGCTGTATGTTTTTAGATTAAACAGTCGGGTGAGATTCGTTTGCTTTGACCTGCGCCCCTAGGCTGCACATGCCAGAGTGGCAGGGCTCCTGGTATCTGAGATGAGTTTTGATAAAGAAATTTTGACTTCGAGGTGGGGCTGTATGATTTCATATTGACTTGCTCCCCTAGGCTGCACATGCCAGATTGGCAGGGCTCGTGGTATCTGAGATCAATTTTGGTAAAGCAGTTTAGTCTTTGTATGTATGTCTTAAGACTAAATAGTCTGGTGAGACTTATTGGCTTTGACTTGCTCCCCTAGGCGGCACCTGACACATTGGCAAGGATCCTGGTATCTGAGACAAGTTTTGGTAAAGCAGTTTTAGCGGCCAGATGAAGTGCAGGTTTTAAGACTCAATAGTCGGGTGAGACTATTTGGCATTCTCATGATCCCCTAGGCTGCACATGCAAAATTGGCAGGGCTCATGGTATCTGAGACTAGTTTTTGTAAGGAAGTTTTGACTTCCAGGTGAGGCTGTCTGCTTCGAGACTAAATAGTCGGGTGAGACTATTTGGCTTTGAATTGCTCCCCTTGGCTGCACATGCCAGATAGGCAGGGATCGTTGTATCTGAGACAAGTTTTGATGAAGCAGTTTGACTTCCAGTTGAGGCTGTATGTTTAAAGACTATATAGTCGGGTGAGACTATTTGGCTTTGACTTGCTCCCCTTGGCAGCACATACCAGATTGGCAGGGCTCGTGGTATCTGAGAAAATTTTTGGTAAAGCAATTTTGACATCAACGTGAGGCTGTATATTTTGAGACTAATTAGTCGGGTGGGATCATTTGGCTTTGACTTGCACCCCTAGGCTGCACATGACAAATTCGCAGGGCTCGTTGAATCTGAGACAAGTTTTGGTAAAGCAGTTTTGACATCAACGTGAGGCTGTATATTTTGAGACTAATTAGTCGGGTGGGATCATTTGGCTTTGACTTGCACCCCTAGGCTGCACATGAAAAATTCGCAGGGCTCGTTGAATCTGAGACAAGATTTGGTAAAGCAGTTTTAGCGGCCAGAGGGGGCTGTATGTTTTAAGACTCAATAGTCTGGTGAGTCTATTTGGCATTATCATGCTACCCTAGGCTGCACATGCCAAATTGGCAAATAGGCAGGGCTCGTTGTATCTGAGACAAGTTTTGATAAAGCAGTTTTGACATCCAGGTGAAGCTGTATGTTTTCAGACTTAAAAGTCGGTTGAGACTCTTTGGCTTTGACTTGCTCCCCTAGGCTGCACATGACAGATTGGCAGGGCTGCTCGTATCTGAGACAAGTTTTGGTAAAACAGTTTTGGCGGTCGGATGGGACTGTATGGCTTAGGACTAAATAGTCGGGTGGGACCATTTCGTGGCATCTGAGACATTTTGGTAAAGCGGTTTTGACATCCACTTGAGGCTGTATATTTTGAGACTAAATAGTCGGGTGGGACCATTTGGCTTTGACTTGCTCCCCTAGGCTGCACATGACAAATTGGCAGGGCTCGTGGTATCTCAGACAAGATTTGGTAAAGCAGTTTTAGCGGCCAGACGGGGCTGTATGTTTTAAGACTCAATAGTCGAGTTAGACTATTCGGCTTTGAATTGCTCCCCAAGGCTGCACATGACAGATTGGCAGGGCTCGTGGTTTCTGAGACAAGTTTTGGTAAAGCAGTTTTGACATCAACGTGAGGCAGTATGTTTTGAGACTAAATAGTCGGGTGGGATCATTTGGCTTTGACTTGCACCCCTAGGCTGCACATGACAAATTCGCAGGGTTCGTTGACTCTAAGACAAGATTTGGTAAAGCAGTTTTAGCGGCCAGAGGGGGCTGTATGTTTTAAGACTCAATAGTCGAGTTAGACTATTCAGCTTTGAATTGCTCCCCTAGGCTGCACATGACAGATTGGCAGGGCTCGTGGTATCTGAGACAAGTTTTGGTAAAGCAGTTTTGACATCAACGTGAGGCTGTATATTTTGAGACTAAATAGTCGGGTGGTATCATTTGGCTTTGAATTGCTCCCCTAGGCTGCACATGATAAATTCGCAGGGCTCGTTGAATCTGAGACAAGATTTGGTAAAGCAGTTTTAGCGGCCAGAGGGGGCTGTATGTTTTAAGACTCAATAGTCGGGTGAGCCTATTCGGTTTTGAATTGCTCCCCTTGGCTGCACATGCCAGATTGGCAGGGCTCGTGGTATCTGAGACAAATTTTGGTAAAGCAGTTTAGTCTTTGTATGTATGTTTTAAGACTAAATAGTCGGGTGACACTTATTGGCTTTGACCTGCTCCCCTAGGCCGCACCTGCCTCATTGGCAAGGATCCTGGTATCTGAGACAAGTTTTGGTAAAGCAGTTTTAGGGGCCAGATGGGGCTGTAGGTTTTAAGACTCAATAGTCTGGTGAGTCTATTTGGCATTATCATGCTACCCTAGGCTGCACATGCCAAATTGGCAGGGCTCATGGTATCTGAGACAAGTTTTTGTAAAGAAGTTTTGACTTCCTTGTGAGGCTGTCTGCTTCGAGGCTTAATGGTCGGGTGAGACTATTTAGCTTTGAATTGCTCCCCTTGGCTGCACATGCCAGATAGGCAGGGCTCGTTGTATCTGAGACAAGTTTTGATGAAGCTGTTTGACTTCCAGTTGAGGCTGTATGTTTTAAGACTAAATAGTCGGGTGAGACTATTCGGCTTTGAATTGTGCCACTAGGCTGCACATGCCAGAGTGGCAGCGCTCCTGGTATCTGAGACAAGTTTTGGTAAGACAGTTTTGGCGATCAGATGGGGCTGCATGCTTGAAGACCCAATAGTCGATTAAGACTATTTGGCTTTGACTTGCTCCCTTAGGCTGCACATTCCAGATTGGCAGGGCTCGTGGTATCTGAGATGAGTTTTGATAAAGAAGTTTTGACTTCCAGGTGAGGCTGTATGATTTCAGATTGACTTGCTCCCCTAGGCTGCACATGCCAGATTGGCAGGGCTCGTGGTATCTGAGATCAATTTTGGTAAAGCAGCTTAGTCTTTGTGTGTATGTCTTAAGACTAAATAGTCTGGTGAGACTTATTGGCTTTCACTTGCTCCCCTAGGCGGCACCTGACACATTGGCAAGGATCCTGGTATCTGAGACAAGTTTTGGTAAAGCAGTTTTAGCGGCCAGATGAACTGCAGGTTTTAGGACTCAATAGTCGGGTGAGACTATTTGGCATTCTCATGATCCCCTAGGCTGCACATGCCAAATTGGCAGGGCTCATGGTATCTGAGACTAGTTTTTGTAAGGAAGTTTTGACTTCCAGGTGAGGCTGTCTGCTTCGAGACTAAATAGTCGGGTGAGACTACTTGGCTTTGAATTGCTCCCCTTGGCTGCACATGCCAGATAGGCAGGGCTCGTTGTATCTGAGACAAGTATTGATGAAGCAGTTTGACTTCCAGTTGAGGCTGTATGTTTAAAGACTAAATAGTCGGGTGAGACTATTTGGCTTTGACTTGCTCCCCTTGGCAGCACATGCCAGATTGGCAGGGATCGTGGTATCTGAGAGAATTTTTGGTAAAGCAATTTTGTCTTTTAATGTATGTCTTAAGACTAAATAGTCGGGTGAGCCTATTCGGTTTGAATTGCTCCCCTAGGCTGCACATGCCAAATTGGCAGGGCTCCTGGTATCTGAGACAAGTTTTGGGAGAACAGTTTTGGCGGTCAGATGGGACTTTATGGCTTAGCACTAAATAGTCGGGTAAGACCATTTGGCTTTAACTTGTTCCCTTAGGCTGCACATGACAGATTGGCAGGGCCCGTTGTCTCTGAGACAAGTTTTGGTAAAGCAGTTTTGACATCAACGTGAGGCTGTATATTTTGAGACTAAATAGTTGGGTGGGACCATTTGGCTTTGAATTGCTCCCCTAGGCTGCACATGACAAATTCGCAGGGCTCGTTGTATCTGAGACAAGATTTGGTAAAGCAGTTTTGACATCAACGTGAGGCTGTATATTTTGAGACTAAATAGTCGGGTGGGATCATTTGGCTTTGACTTGCACCCCTAGGCTGCACATGACAAATTCGCAGGGCTCGTTGAATCTGAGACAAGATTTGGTAGAGCAGTTTTAGCGGCCAGAGGCGGCTGTATGTTTTAAGACTCAATAGTCGGGTGAGCCTATTCGGTTTTGAATTGCTCCCCTTGGCTGCACATGCCAGATTGGCAGGACTCGTGGTATCTGAGACAAATTTTGGTAAAGCAGTTTAGTCTTTGTATGTATGTTTTAAGTCTCAATAGTCGGGTGAGCCTATTCGGTTTTGAATTGCTCCCCTTGGCTGCACATGCCAGATTGGCAGGGCTCGTGGTATCTGAGACAAATTTTGGTAAAGCAGTTTAGTCTTTGTATGTATGTTTTAAGACTAAACAGTCGGGTGACACTTATTGGCATTGACCTGCTCCCCTAGGCCTCACCTGCCACATTGGCAAGGATCCTGGTATCTGAGACAAGTTTTGGTAAAGCAGTTTTAGTGGCCAGATGGGGCTGTAGGTTTAAAGACTCAATAGTCTGGTGAGTCTATTTGGCATTATCATGCTACCCTAGGCTGCACATGCCAAATTGGCAGGGCTCATGGTATCTGAGACAAGTTTTTGTAAAGAAGTTTTGACTTCCATGTGAGGCTGTCTGCTTCGAGACTTAATAGTCGGGTGAGACTATTTAGCTTTGAATTGCTCCCCTTGGCTGCACATGCCAGATAGGCAGGGCTCGTTGTATCTGAGACAAGTTTTGATAAAGCAGTTTTGACATCCAGGTGAAGCTGTATGTTTTCAGACTTAAAAGTCGGTTGAGACTCTTTGGCTTTGACTTGCTCCCCTAGGCTGCACATGACAGATTGGCAGGGCTCCTCGTATCTGAGGCAAGTTTTGGTAAAACAGTTTTGGCGGTCAGATGGGACTGTATGGCTTAGGACTAAATAGTCGGGTGGGACCATTTCGTGGCATCTGAGACGTTTTGGTAAAGCGGTTTTGACATCCCCTTGAGGCTGTATATTTTGAGACTAAATAGTCGGGTGGGACCATTTGGCTTTGACTTGCTCCCCTAGGCTGCACATGACAAATTGGCAGGGCTCGTGGTATCTGAGACAAGTTTTGGTAAATCAGTTTTAGCGGCCAGAGGGGGCTGTATGTTTTAAGACTCAATAGTCGAGTTAGACTATTCGGCTTTGAATTGCTCCCCAAAGCTGCACATGACAGATTGGCAGGGCTCGTGGTTTCTGAGACAAGTTTTGGTAAAGCAGTTTTGACATCAACGTGAGGCTGTATATTTTGAGACTAAATAGTCGGGTCGGATCATTTGGCTTTGACTTGCACCCCTAGGCTGCACATGACAAATTCGCAGGGCTCGTTGAATCTGAGACAAGATTTGGTAAAGCAGTTTTAGCGGCCAGAGGGGGCTGTATGTTTTGAGACTCAATAGTCGGGTGAGCCTATTCGGTTTTGAATTGCTCCCCTTGGCTGCACATGCCAGATTGGCAGGGCTCGTGGTATCTGAGATAAGTTTTCGCAAAGCAGTCCGGACATTCACGTGAGGCAGTATGTTTTGAGACTAAATAGTCGGGTGGGATCATTTGGCTTTGACTTGCACCCCTAGGCTGCACATGACAAATTCGCAGGGTTCGTTGAATCTGAGACAAGATTTGGTAAAGCAGTTTTAGCGGCCAGAGGGGGCTGTATGTTTTAAGACTCAATAGTCGAGTTAGACTATTCAGCTTTGAATTGCTCCCCTAGGCTGCACATGACAGATTGGCAGGGCTCGTGGTATCTGAGACAAGTTTTGGTAAAGCAGTTTTGACATCAACGTGAGGCTGTATATTTTGAGACTAAATAGTCGGGTGGGATCATTTGGCTTTGACTTGCACCCCTAGGCTGCACATGACAAATTCGCAGGGCTCGTTGAATCTGAGACAAGATTTGGTAAAGCAGTTTTAGCGGCCAGAGGGGGCTGTATGTTTTGAGACTCAATAGTCGGGTGAGCCTATTCGGTTTTGAATTGCTCCCCTTGGCTGCACATGCCAGATTGGCAGGGCTCGTGGTATCTGAGACAAATTTTGGTAAAGCAGTTTAGTCTTTGTATGTATGTTTTAAGACTAAACAGTCGTGTGACACTTATTGGCATTGACCTGCTCCCCTAGGCCGCACCTGCCACATTGGCAAGGATCCTGGTATCTGAGACAAGTTTTGGTAAAGCAGTTTTAGTGGCCAGATGGGGCTGTAGGTTTTAAGACTCAATAGTCTGGTGAGTCTATTTGGCATTATCATGCTACCCTAGGCTGCACATGCCAAATTGGCAGGGCTCATGGTATCTGAGACAAGTTTTTGTAAAGAAGTTTTGACTTCCATGTGAGGCTGTCTGCTTCGAGACTTAATAGTCGCGTAAGACTATTTAGCTTTGAATTGCTCCCCTTGGCTGCACATGCCAGATAGGCAGGGCTCGTTGTATCTGAGACAAGTTTTGATAAAGCAAATTTGACATCCAGGTGAAGCTGTATGTTTTCAGACTTAAAAGTCGGTTCAGACTCTTTGGCTTTGACTTGCTCCCCTAGGCTGCACATGACAGATTGGCAGGGCTCCTCGTATCTGAGACAAGTTTTGGTAAAACAGTTTTGGCGGTCAGATGGGACTGTATGGCTTAGGACTAAATAGTCGGGTGGGACCATTTCGTGGCATCTGAGACATTTTGGTAAAGCGGTTTTGACATCCAGTTGAGGCTGTATATTTTGAGACTAAATAGTCGGGTGGGACCATTTGGCTTTGACTTGCTCCCCTAGGCTGCACATGACAAATTGGCAGGGCTCGTGGTATCTGAGACAAGTTTTGGTAAATCAGTTTTAGCGGCCAGAGGGGGCTGTATGTTTTAAGACTCAATAGTCGAGTTAGACTATTCGGCTTTGAATTGCTCCCCAAGGCTGCACATGACAGATTAACAGGGCTCGTGGTATCTGAGACAAGTTTTGGTAAAGCAGTTTTGACATCAACGTGAGGCTGTATATTTTGAGACTAAATAGTCGGGTCGGATCATTTGGCTTTGACTTGCACCCCTAGGCTGCACATGACAAATTCGCAGGGCTCGTTGAATCTCAGACAAGTTTTGGTAAAGCAGTTTTAGCGGCCAGATGAACTGCAGGTTTTAGGACTCAATAGTCGGGTGAGACTATTTGGCATTCTCATGATCCCCTAGGCTGCACATGCCAAATTGGCAGGGCTCATGGTATCTGAGACAAGTTTTTGTAAAGAAGTTTTGACTTCCATGTGAGGCTGTCTGCTTCGAGACTTAATAGTCGCGTAAGACTATTTAGCTTTGAATTGCTCCCCTTGGCTGCACATGCCAGATAGGCAGGGCTCGTTGTATCTGAGACAAGTTTTGATGAAGCAGTTTGACTTCCAGTTGAGGCTGTATGTTTAAAGACTAAATAGTCGGGTGAGACTATTTGGCTTTGACTTGCTCCCCTTGGCAGCACATGCCAGATTGGCAGGGATCGTGGTATCTGAGAGAATTTTTGGTAAAGCAATTTTGTCTTTTAATGTATGTCTTAAGACTAAATAGTCGGGTGAGCCTATTCGGCTTGAATTGCTCCCCTAGGCTGCACATGCCAGATTGGCAGGGCTCCTGGTATCTGAGACAAGTTTTGGGAGAACAGTTTTGGCGGTCAGATGGGACCTTATGGCTTAGCACTAAATAGTCGGGTAAGACCATTTGGCTTTAACTTATTCCCTTAGGCTGCACATGACAGATTGGCAGGGCTCGTTGTCTCTGAGACAAGTTTTGGTAAAGCAGTTTTGACATCAACGTGAGGCTGTATATTTTGAGACTAAATAGTTGGGTGGGACCATTTGGCTTTGAATTGCTCCCCTAGGCTGCACATGACAAATTTGTAGGGCTAGTTGTATCTGAGACAAGATTTGGTAATACAGTTTTGACATCAACGTGAGGCTGTATATTTTGAGACTAAATAGTCGGGTGGGATCATTTGGCTTTGACTTGCACCCCTAGGCTGCACATGACAAATTCGCAGGGCTCGTTGAATCTGAGACAAGATTTGGTAAAGCAGTTTTAGCGGCCAGAGGGGGCTGTATGTTTTAAGACTCAATAGTCGGGTGAGCCTATTCGGTTTTGAACTGCTCCCCTTGCAAGCAGTTTAGTCTTTGTATGTATGTTTTAAGACTAAATAGTCGGGTGACACTTATTGGCTTTGACCTGCTCGCCTAGGCCGCACCTGCCTCATTGGCAAGGATCCTGGTATCTGAGACAAGTTTTGGTAAAGCAGGCTGTCTGCTTCGAGACTTAATAGTCGGGTGAGACTATTTAGCTTTGAATTGCTCCCCTTGGCTGCACATGCCAGATAGGCAGGGCTCGTTGTATCTGAGACAAGTTTTGGTGAAGCAGTTTGACTTCCAGTTGAGGCTGTATGTTTTAAGACTAAATAGTCGGGTGAGACTATTTGGCTTTGAATTGCGCCCCTAGGCTGCACATGCCAGAGTGGAAGGGCTCCTGGTATCTAAGACAAGTTTTGGTAAGACAGTTTTGGCGATCAGATGGGGCTGCATGCCCAATAGTCGATTAAGACTATTTGGCTTTGACTTGCTCCCTTAGGCTGCACATTCCAGATTGGCAGGGCTCGTGGTATCTGAGATGAGTTTTGATTAAGAAGTTTTGACTTCCAGGTGAGGCTGTATGATTTCATATTGACTTGCTCCCCTAGGCTGCACATGCCAGATTGGCAGGGCTCGTGGTATCTGAGATCAATTTTGGTAAAACAGTTTAGTCTTTGTATGTATGTCTTAAGACTAAATAGTCTGGTGAGACGTATTGGCTTTGACTTGCTCCCCTAGGCGGCACCTGACACATTAGCAAGGATCCTCGTATCTGAGACAAGTTTTGGTAAAGCAGTTTTAGCGGCCAGATGAAGTGCAGGTTTTAAGACTCAATAGTCGGGTGAGACTATTTGGCATTCTCATGATCCCCTAGGCTGCACATGCCAAATTGGCAGGGCTCATGGTATCTGAGACAAGTTTTTGTAAAGAAGTTTTGACTTCCAGGTGAGGCTGTCTGCTTCGAGACTAAATAGTCGGGTGAGACTATTTGGCTTTGAATTGCTCCCCTTGGCTGCACATGCCAGATAGGCAGGCTCGTGGTATCTGAGAGAATTTTTGGTAAAGCAATTTTGTCTTTTAATGTATGTCTTAAGACTAAATAGTCGGGTGAGCCTATTCGGTTTTGACTTGCTCTCCTAGGCTGCACATGACAGATTGGCAGGGCTCCTCGTATCTGAGACAAGTTTTGGTAAAACAGTTTTGGCGGTCAGATGGGACTTTATGGCTCAGCACTAAATAGTCGGGTGAGACCATTTGGCTTTAACTTGTTCCCTTAGGCTGCACATGACAGATTGGCAGGGCTCGTGGTATCTGAGACAAGTTTTGGTAAAGCAGTTTTGACATCAACGTGAGGCTGTATATTTTGAGACTAAATAGTCGGGTAGGATCATTTGTCTTTGTCTTGCACCCCTAGGCTGCACATGACAAATTCGCAGGGCTCGTTGTATCTGAGACAAGATTTGGTAAAGCAGTTTTAGCGGCCAGAGGGGGCTGTATGTTTTAAGTCTCAATAATCGGGTGAGACTATTCGGCTTTGAATTGCTCCCCTAGGCTGCACATGACAGATTAGCAGGGCTCGTGGTATCTGAGACAAGTTTTTGTAAAGCAGTTTTGACATCCATGTGAGGCTGTATATTTTGAGACTAAATAGTCGGGTGGTACCATTTGGCTTTGACTTGCTCCCCTAGGCTGCACATGACAGATTGGCAGGGCTCGTGTTATCTGAGAGAAATTTTGGTAAAGCAGTTTAGTCTTTGTATGTATGTTTTAAGACTAAATAGTCGGGTGAGACTTATTGGCTTTGACTTGCTCTCCTAGGCCGCACCTGCCACATTGGCAAGGATCCTGGTATCTGAGACAAGTTTTGGTAAAGCAGTTTTAGTGGCCAGATGGGGCTGTAGGTTTTAAGACTCAATAGTCGGGTGAGACTATTTGGCATTGTCATGCTCCCCTAGGCTGCACATGCCAAATTGGCAGGGCACATGGTATTTGAGACAAGTTTTTGTAAAGAAGTTTTGACTTCCATGTAAGGCTGTCTGCTTCGAGACTTAATAGTCGGTTGAGAGTATTTGGCTTTGAATTGCTACCCTAGGCTGCACATGCCACATTGGCAGGACTCGTGGTATCTGAGAGAAACTTTGGTAAAGCAGTTTTGACTTCAACGTGAGGCTGTATGTTTTAAGACTAAATGGTCGGGTGAGACTATTCGGCTTTGAATTGCTCCCCTAAGCTGCACACGCCAGAGTGGCAGGGCTCCTGGTATCTGAGACAAGTTGTGGGAGAACAGTTTTTGCGATCAGATGGGACTATATGGCTTAGCAGTAAATATTCGGTTGAGACCATTTGGCTTTGACTTGTTCCCTTAGGCTGCACATGACAGATTGACAGGGCTCGTTGTCTCTGAGACAAGTTTTGGTAAACCAGTTTTGACAACCAGGTGAGGCAGTATGTTTTCAGACTTAAAAGTCGGTTGAGATTCTTTGGCTTTGACTTGCTCCCCTAGGCTGCACATGACAGATTGGCAGGTCTCCTCGTATATGAGACAAGTTTTGGTAAAACAGATTTGGCGGTCAGATGGGTCTGTATGGCTTAGGACTAAAAAGTCTGGTGGGACCATTTCGTGGTATCTGAGACAAGTTTTGGTAAAGCAGCTTTGACATCCACGTGAGGCTGTATATTTTGAGACTAAATAGTTGGGTGGGACCATTTGGCTCTGACTTGCTCCCCTAGGCTGCACATGACAAATTGGCAGGGCTCATAGTATCTAAGACAAGTTTTGGTAAAGCAGTTTTAGCGGCCAGAGGAGCTGTATGTTTAAAGATTCAATAGTCGGGTGAGACTATTCGGCTTTAAATTGCTCCCCTAGGCTGCACATGACAGATTAGCAGGGCTCGTGGTATCTGAGACAAGTTTTGGTAAAGCAGTTTTGACATCCACGTGAGGCTGTATATTTTGAGACTAAATAGTCGGGTGGGACCATTTGGCTTTGACTTGCACCCCTAGGCTGCACATGACAAATTCGCATGGCTCGTTGTATCTGAGACTAGATTTGGTAAAGCAGTTTTAGCGGCCAGAGGGGGCTGTATGTTTTAAGACTCAATAGTCGGGTGAGACTATTCGGCTTTGAATTGCTCCCCTAGGCTGCACATGACAGATTGGCAGGGCTCGTGGTATCTGAGACAAGTTTTGGCAAAGCAGTCCGGAATGTCACGTGAGGCAGTATGTTTTGAGACTAAATAGTCGGGTGAGCCTATTCGGTTTTGAATTGCTCCCCTTGGCTGCACATGCCAGATTGGCAGGGCTCCTGGTATCTGAGACAAGTTTTGAGAGAACAGTTTTGGCGGTCAGATGGGACTATATGGCTTAGCACTAAATGGTCGGGTGAGACCATTTGGCTTTAACTTGTTCCGTTAGGCTGCACATGACAGATTGGCAGGGCTCGTTGTCTCTGAGACAAGTTTTGGTAAAGCAGTTTTGACATCAACGTGAGGGTGTATGTTTTGAGACTAAATAGTCGGGTGGGACCATTTGTCTTTGAATTGCTCCCCTAGACTGCACATGACAAGTTCGCAGGGCTCGTTGTATCTGAGACAAGATTTGGTAAAGCAGTTTTAGCGGCCAGAGGGGGCTGTATGTTTTTAGACTTAATAGTCGGGTGAGACTATTCGGCTTTGAATTGCTCCCCTAGGCTGCACATGACAGATTGGCAGGGCTCGTGGTATCTGAGACAAGTTTTGGCAAAGCAGTCCGGAATTTCACGTGAGGCAGTATGTTTTGAGACTAAATAGTCGGGTGAGCCTATTCGGTTTTGAATTGCTCCCCTTGGCTGCACATGCCAGATTGGCAGGGCTCCTGCTATCTGAGACAAGTTTTGAGAGAACAGTTTTGGCGGTCAGATGGGACTATATGGCTTAGCACTAAATGGTCGGGTGAGACCATTTGGCTTTAACTTGTTCCCTTAGGCTGCACATGACAGATTGGCAGGGCTCGTTGTCTCTGAGACAAGTTTTGATAAAACAGTTATGACATCCACGTGAGGCTGTATGTTTTAAGACTAACTAGTCGGGTAAGACTATTTGGCTTTGACTTGCACCCCTTGGCTGCACATGCCAGATTGGCAGGGCTCCTGGTATCTGAGACAAGTTTTGAGAGAACAGTTTTGGCGGTCAGATGGGACTATATGGCTTAGCACTAAATGGTCGGGTGAGACCATTTGGCTTTAACTTGTTCCCTTAGGCTGCACATGACAGATTGGCAGGGCTCGTTGTCTCTGAGACAAGTTTTGATAAAACAGTTATGACATCCACGTGAGGCTGTATGTTTTAAGACTAACTAGTCGGGTAAGACTATTTGGCTTTGACTTGCACCCCTTGGCTGCACGTGCCAGATTGGCAGGGTTCGTGGTATCTGAGACAAATTTTGGTAAAGCAGTTTGGACATCCAGGTGAGGCTGTGTGTTTTGAGACTAAATAGTCGGGTGGGACTATTTGGCTTTGACTTGCTCCCCTCGGCTGCACATGAGAGATTGGCAGGGCTCGTGGTATCTGAGAGAAATTTTGTTAAAGCAGTTTAGTCTTTGTAAGTATGTTTTAAGACTAAATAGTCGGGTGAGACTTATGGCTTTGACTTGCTCCCCTAGGCCGCACCTGCCATATTGGCAAGGATCCTGGTATCTGAGACAAGTTTTGGTAAAGCAGTCTTAGTGGCCAGATGAGGCTGTAGGTTTTTAGACTAAATAGTCGGGTGAGACTATTTGGCATTGTCATGCTCCCCTAGGCTGCTCATGCCAAATTGGCAGGGCACATGGTATCTGAGACAAGTTTTTGTAAAGAAGTTTTGACTTCCATGTAAGGCTGTCTGCTTCGAGACTTAATAGTCGGCTGAGACTATTTGGCTTTGAATTGCTACCCTAGGCTGCACATGCCAGATACGCAGGGCACGTTGTATCTGAGACAAGTTTTGATAAAGCAGTTTTGACTTCCAGGTGAAGCTGTATGTTTTAAGGCTAAATAGTCGGGTGAGACTATTTGGCTTTGACTTGCTCCCCTAGGCAGTGCATGCCACATTGGCAGGGCTCGTGGTAGGTATCTGAGAGAAACTTTGGTAAAGCAGTTTTGTCTTTGAATGTATGTCTTAAGACTAAATAGTCGGGTGAGACTTATTGGCTTTGACTTGCTCCTCTAGGCCGCACCTGCCACATTGGCAGGGCTCCTGGTATCTAAGGCAAGTTTTGGTATTGCAGGTTAGCGGCCAGAGGGGGCTGTATGTCTTAAGATTCAATAGTCGGCTGAGACTATTTGGCAATGTCATTCTCTCCTAGGCTGCACATGCCAAATTGGCAGGGCTCATGGTATCTGAGACAAGTTTTTGTAAAGAAGTTTTGACTTCCAGGTGAGGCTGTCTGCTTCCAGACTAAATAGTCAGGAGAGAATATTTGGCTTTGAATTGCTCCCTTTTGGCTGCACATGCCAGATTGGCAGGGCTCGAGGTATCTGAGACAAGTTTTGCTAAAGCAGTTTTGACATCTACGTGAAGCTGTATGTTTTGAGACTAAATAGTCGGTGAGACCATTTGGCTTTGACATGCTCCCCTAGGCTGTACACGATAGATTGACTGGGCTCTTGGTATCTGAGACAAGTTTTGGTAAAACTGTTTTGGCGGTCAGATGGGACTGTATGTCTTCGAACTAAATAGTAGGGTGAGACCATTTGGCTTTGACTGACTTTGAGATAAGTTTTGATAAAACAGTTATGACGTCCACGTGAGGCTGTATGTTTTCAGACTAACTAGTCGGGTAAGACTATTTGGCTTTGACTTGCTCCCCTTGGCTGCACATGCCAGATTGGCAGGGTTCGTGGAATCTGAGACAAATTTTGGTAAAGCAGTTTGGACATCCAGGTGAGGCTGTATGTTTTGAGACTAAATAGTCGGGTGGGACTTTTTGGCTTTGAATTGCTCCCTTTTGGCTGCACATGCCAGATTGGCAGGGCTCGAGGTATCTGAGACAAGTTTTGGTAAAGCAGTTTTGACATCCAGGTGAGGCTGTATGTTTTTAGACTAAATAGTCGGGTGGGACTATTTGGCTTTGACTTGCTTCCCTCGGCTGCACATGAGAGATTGGCAGGGCTCGTGGTATCTGAGAAATGTTTTGAAAGAACAGTTTTGGCGGTCACATGGGACTGTATGGGTTAGAACTTAATAGTCGGGTGAGACCATTTGGCTTTGACTGACTTTGAGATAAGTTTTGATAAAGCAGTTTTGACATCCAGGTGAGGCTGTATGTTTTAAGACTAAATAGTCGGTAGAGACTATTTGGCTTTGACTTGCTCCCCTTGGCTGCACATGCCAGATTGGCAGGGCTCGCGGAACTGAGACAAGTTTTGTTAAAGCAGTTTGTACATCCAGGTGAGGCTGCATGGTTTGAGACTAAATAGTCGGGTGAGATTATTCGGCCTTGACTTGCTCCCCTAGGCTGCACATGACATATTGGCAGGGCTCGTGGTATCTGAGAAATGTATTGAAAGAACAGTTTTGGCGGTCACTTGGGACTGTATGGGTTAGAACTTAATAGTCGGGTGAGACCATTTGGCTTTGACTGACTTTGAGATAAGTTTTGATAAAGCAGTTTTGACATCCAGGTGAGGCTGTATGTTTTAAGACTAAATAGTCGGTAGAGACTATTTGGATTTGACTCGCTCCCCTAGGCTGCACATGACAAATTGGCATCTGGTATCTGAGACATGTTTTGGTAAAGCAGTTTTAGCGGTCAGAGGGTGTTGTATGTTTAAAGACTTAATAGTCGGGTGAGACTATTCGGCTTTGAATTGCTCCCCTAGGATGCACATGACAGATTAGCAGGGCTCGTGGTATCTGATACAAGTTTTGGTAAAGCAGTCCGGACATCCACATGAGGCTGTATGATTTGAGACTAAATAGTCGGGTAAGACTATTCGGCTTTAAATTGCTCACCTTGGCTGCACATGCCAGAGTGGCAGGGCTGCTGGTATTTGAGACAAGTTTTGGTAAAGCAGTTTTGACTTCCACGTGAGGCTATTTATTTTGAGACTCTGTAAAACAGTTTTGACAGCTACGTGAGGCTGTATATTTTAAAACTAAATAGTCGGGTGGACCATTTGGTTTGAATTGCTCTCCTTGCTGCACATCCCAGATTGGCAGGGCTCCTGGTATCTGAGACAAGTGTTGGGAGAACTGTTTTGGCGGTCAAATGGGACTATATGGCTTAGCACTAAATAGTCGGGGGAGACCATTTGGCTTTGAATTGCTCCCTAGGCTGCACATGACAGATTGGCGGGGCTCGTTGTATCTGATGCAAGTTTTGGTAAAGCAGTTTTGACTTCCACGTGAGGCTGTATATTTTGAGACTAAATAGTCGGGTGGGACCATTTGGCTTTGACTTCCTCCCTTAAGCTGCACATGCCAGGTAGGCAGGGCTCGTTCTATCTGAGACAAGTTTTGATAAAGCAGTTTTGACTTCCAGGTGAGGCTGTATGTTTTAAGACTAAATAGTCGGGTGAGATTATTGGGCTTTGAATTGCTCATCTCGGCCGCATATGCCAGATTGGCAGGGCTGCCGGTATCTGAGACAAGTTTTGGTAAAACAGTTTTCGCGGTCAGATGGGTCTGTATGATTGAAGAGTCAATAGGCCGGTGCGACCATTTGGCTATGACTTGCTCCCCTATGCTGCACATGACAGATTGGCAGGGCTTGTTGTATCTGAGACAAGTTTTGGTAAAGCAGTTTTGACTTCCACGTTAGGCTGCATGTTTTGAGACTAAATAGTCGGGTGAGACTATTCGGCCTTGAATTGCTCCCCTAGGCTGCACATGCCAAATTGGCAGGGCTTTTGGCATCTGAGACAAATTTTGATAAAGCAGTTTTGACATCCAGGTAAAGCTGTATATATTGAAACTTAATAGTCGGGTGAGACCATTTGGCTTTGACTTGCTCCCCTATGCTGCACATTCCAGATTGGCAGGGCTCGTGGTATCTGAGACAAGTTTTGGTTTGGCAGTTTTGGCGGCCAGATGGTTCTGTGTATTTAAGGACTAAATATTCGGGTGACACTAATTGGCTTTGACTAGGACCTCTAGGATGGATAAGTTAGATTTTCAGGGATCCCGGAATCTTAGACTTGTTTTGGTAAAGCAGTTTTGACTTCCAGGTGAGGCTGTATGTTTTGAGACTAAATAGTCGGGTGGGACTATTGGGCATTGAATTGCTCCCATAGGCTGCACATGCCAAATATGCAGGGCTTGTGGCATCTGAGACAAGCTTTGATAAAGCAGTTTTGACATCCAGGTAAAGCTGTATATATTGAAACTTAATAGTCGGGTGAGACCATTTGGCTTTGACTTGCTCCCCTAACCAGCACATGACAGATTGGCAGGGCTCGTGGTATCTGAGACAAGTTTTGGTTAAGCAGCTTTGGCGGCCAAATGGGGCTGTATGTTTAAGTACTTAATATTCCGGTGACACTAATTGGCTTTGACTAGGTCCTCTAGGATGGATATGCCAGATTTTCAGGGCTCCCGGTATCTTAGACAAGTTTTGGTAAAGCAGTTTTGACTTCCAGGTGAGGCTGTATGTTTTGAGACTAAATAGTCGTATGAGACTATTCGGCCTTGAATTGCTCCCCTTGGCTGCACATGCCAGATTGGCAGGGCTGCTGGTATCTGATAAAAGTTTTGGTTAAACAGTTTTGGCGGTCAGATGGGAATGTATGTTTTAAGACTTAATAGTCGGGTGGCACCATTTGTCTTTGACTTGCTCCCCCTACACTGCACATTCCAGATTGGCAGGGCTCATGGTATCTGAGACAAGTTTTGGTTAAGCAGTTTTGTCGGCCAGATGGGGCTGTATGTTTAAGAACAAAATATTCGGGTGACACTAATTGGCTTTGACTAGGTCCTCTAGGCTGGATTTGCCAGATTTTCAGGGCTCACGGTATCTTAGACAAATTTTTTGTAAAACAGTTTTGACTTTCAGGTGAGGTTGTATGTTTTGAGACTAAATAGTCGGGTGAGACTATTCGGCTTTAAATTGCTCCCCTTGGCTGCACATGCCAGATTGGCAGGGCTGCTGGTATCTGAGACAAGTTTTGGTAAAACAGTTTTGGCGGTCAGATGGGACTGTATGTTTTAAGACTAAATAGTCGGGTGGGACCATTTGGCTTTGACTTGCTCCCGTATGCTGCACATAACAGATTGGCAGGGCAAGTTGTATCTGAGATAAGTTTTGGTTAAGCAGTTTTGACTTCCACGTGAGGCTGCATGTTTTGAGACTAAATAGTCGGGTGAGACTATTCGGCTTTGAATTGCTCCCCTAGGCTGCACATGCCAAATTGGCAGTGCTCGTGGTATCTGAGACAAGTTTTGATAAATCAGGTTAGACACCCAGGTAAAGCTGTATATATTGAAACTAAATAGTCAGGTGGGACCATTTGGCATTGACTTGCTCACCTAGGCTGCACATGACAGATTGGCAGGGCTCATGGTATCTGAGACAAGTTTTGGTTAAGCAGTTTTGGCAGCCAGATGGGGCTGTATGTTTAAGGACTAAATAGTCGGGTGACACTGATTGGCTTTGACTAGGTCCTCTAGGCTGGATATGCCAGATTTTCAGGGCTCCCGGTATCTTAGACAAATTTTTTGTAAAACAGTTTTGACTTTCAGGTGAGGCTGTATGTTTTGAGACTTAATAGTCGGGTGAGACTATTCGGCTTTTAACTACTCCCCTTTGCTGCACTGTCAAGATTGGCAGGGCTCGTGCTGAGAGAAATTTTGGTAACGCAGTTTTGTCTTTGAATGTATGTCTTGTGAGCAAATAGTGGGGTGGGACCATTTGGCTTTGACTTGCTCCCCTTGGCTGCACATGCCAGATTGGCAGGGCTCGTGGTATCTGAGTCAAGTTTTGGTAAAGCAGTCGTGGGGGTCAGATGGGAATGTATGTTTTAAGACTAAATAGTCGGGTGGGACCATTTGGCTTTGACTTGCTCCACTATGCTGCACATTCCAGATTGGCAGGGCTCATGGTATCTTAGACAAGTTTTGGTTAAGCAGTTTTGGCGGCCAGATGGAGCTGTATGTTTAAGGACAAAATATTCGGGTGACACTGATTGGCTTTGACTAGGTCCTCTTGGCTGGATATGCCAGATTTTCAGGGCTCCCGGTATCTTAGACAAGTTTTGGTAAAGCAGTTTTGACTTTCAGGAGAGGCTGTATTTTTTGAGACTAAATAGTCGGGTGAAACTCCTCGTCTGTGAATTGCCTTTGGCTGCACATGCCAGATTGGCAGGGCTGCTGGTATCTGAGACAAGTTTTGGCGGTCAGATGGGACTGTATGTTTTAAGACTAAATAGTCGGGTGGGACCATTTGGCTTTGACTCGCTCCCCTAGGCTGCACATGACAAATTGGCATCTGGTATCTGAGACATGTTTTGGTAAAGCAGTTTTAGCGGCCAGAGGGGGTTGTATGTTTGAAGACAAAATATTCGGGTGATACTAATTGGCTTTGGCTAGGTCCTCTAAAGCAGTTTTGACTTCCAGGTGAGGCAGTATGTTTTGAGACTTAATAGTCGGGTGAGACTATTCGGCTTTGAATTACTCCCCTTGGCTGCACATGCCAGATTGGCAGGACTGCTGGTATCTGAGAAAAGTTTTGGTAAAACAGTTTTGGCGGTCAGATGGGACTGTATGTTTTACTTGCACCCCTATGCTGCACATGACAGATTGGCAGTGCTCGTGGTATCTGAGACAAGTTTTGGTTAAGCAGTTTTGGCGGCCAGATGGGGCTGTATGCTTAAGGACTAAATATTCGGGTGACACTAATTGGCTTTGACTAGGTCCTCTTGGCTGGATATGCCAGATTTTCAGGGCTCCCGGTATCTTAGACAAGTTTTGGTAAAGCAGTTTTGACTTTCAGGAGAGGCTGTATTTTTTGAGACTAAATAGTCGGGTGAAACTCCTCGTCTGTGAATTGCCTTTGGCTGCACATGCCAGATTGGCAGGGCTGCTGGTATCTGAGACAAGTTTTGGCGGTCAGATGGGACTGTATGTTTTAAGACTAAATAGTCGGGTGGGACCATTTGGCTTTGACTTGCTCCCGTATGCTGCACATAACAGATTGGCAGGGCAAGTTGTATCTGAGATAAGTTTTGTTTAAGCAGTTTTGACTTCCCCTGAAGCTGCATGTTTTTAGACTAAATAGTCGGGTGAGACTATTCGGCTTTGAATTGCTCCCCTAGGCCGCACATGCCAAATTGGCAGTGCTCGTGGTATCTGAGACAAGTTTTGATAAATCAGGTTAGACACCCAGGTAAAGCTGTATATATTGAAACTAAATAGTCAGGTGGGACCATTTGGCATTGACTTGCTCACCTAGGCTGCACATGACAGATTGGCAGGGCTCATGGTATCTGAGACAAGTTTTGGTTAAGCAGTTTTGGCAGCCAGATGGGGCTGTTTGTTTAAGGACTAAATATTCGGGTGACACTGATTGGCTTTGACTAGGTCCTCTAGGCTGGATATGCCAGATTTTCAGGGCTCCCGGTATCTTAGACAAATTTTTTGTAAAACAGTTTTGACTTTCAGGTGAGGCTGTATGTTTTGAGACTAAATAGTCGGGTGAGACTATTCGGCTTTAAATTGCTCCCCTTGGCTGCACATGCCAGATTGGCAGGACTGCTGGTATCTGAGAAAAGTTTTGGTAAAACAGATTTGGCGGTCAGATGGGACTGTATGTTTTAAGACTAAATAGTCGGGTGGGACCATTTGGCTTTGACTCGCTCCCCTAGGCTGCACATGACAAATTGGCATCTGGTATCTGAGACATGTTTTGGTAAAGCAGTTTTAGCGGCCAGAGGGGGTTGTATGTTTGAAGACAAAATATTCGGGTGATACTAATTGGCTTTGGCTAGGTCCTCTAAAGCAGTTTTGACTTCCAGGTGAGGCAGTATCTTTTTAGACTTAATAGTCGGGTGAGACTATTCGGCTTTGAATTACTCCCCTTGGCTGCACATGCCAGATTGGCAGGACTGCTGGTATCTGAGAAAAGTTTTGGTAAAACAGTTTTGGCGGTCAGATGGGACTGTATGTTTTAAGAGTCAATAGTCGGGTGGGACCATTTGGCTTTGACTTGCACCCCTATGCTGCACATGACAGATTGGCAGTGCTCGTGGTATCTGAGACAAGTTTTGGTTAAGCAGTTTTGGCGGCCAGATGGGGCTGTATGTTTAAGGACTAAATATTCGGGTGACACTAATTGGCTTTGACTAGGTCCTCTAGGCTGGATATGCCAGATTTTCAGGGCTCCCGGTATCTTAGACAAGTTTTGGTAAAGCAGTTTTGACTTTCAGGAGAGGCTGTATTTTTTGAGACTAAATAGTCGGGTGAGACTCCTCGGCTGTGAATTGCCTTTGGCTGCACATGCCAGATTGGCAGGGCTGCTGGTATCTGAGACAAGTTTTGTCGGTCAGATGGGACTGTATGTTTTAAGACTAAATAGTCGGGTGGGACCATTTGGCTTTGACTTGCTCCCGTATGCTGCACATAACAGATTGGCAGGGCAAGTTGTATCTGAGATAAGTTTTGGTTAAGCAGTTTTGACTTCCCCTGAAGCTGCATGTTTTTAGACTAAATAGTCGGGTGAGACTATTCGGCTTTGAATTGCTCCCCTAGGCCGCACATGCCAAATTGGCAGTGCTCGTGGTATCTGAGACAAGTTTTGATAAATCAGGTTAGACACCCAGGTAAAGCTGTATATATTGAAACTAAATAGTCAGGTGGGACCATTTGGCATTGACTTGCTCACCTAGGCTGCACATTCCAGATTGGCAGGGCTCATGGTATCTGAGACAAGTTTTGGTTAAGCAGTTTTGGCAGCCAGATGGGGCTGTATGTTTAAGGACTAAATATTCGGGCGATACTGATTGGCTTTGACTAGGTCCTCTAGGCTGGATATGCCAGATTTTCAGGGCTCCCGGTATCTTAGACAAATTTTTTGTAAAACAGTTTTGACTTTCAGGTGAGGCTGTATGTTTTGAGACTAAATAGTCGGGTGAGACTATTCGGCTTTAAATTGCTCCCCTTGGCTGCACATGCCAGATTGGCAGGACTGCTGGTATCTGAGAAAAGTTTTGGTAAAACAGATTTGGCGGTCAGATGGGACTGTATGTTTTAAGACTAAATAGTCGGGTGGGACCATTTGGCTTTGACTCGCTCCCCTAGGCTGCACATGACAAATTGGCATCTGGTATCTGAGACATGTTTTGGTAAAGCAGTTTTAGCGGCCAGAGGGGGTTGTATGTTTGAAGACAAAATATTCGGGTGATACTAATTGGCTTTGGCTAGGTCCTCTAAAGCAGTTTTGACTTCCAGGTGAGGCAGTATCTTTTGAGACTTAATAGTCGGGTGAGACTATTCGGCTTTGAATTACTCCCCTTGGCTGCACATGCCAGATTGGCAGGACTGCTGGTATCTGAGAAAAGTTTTGGTAAAACAGTTTTGGCGGTCAGATGGGACTGTATGTTTTAAGAGTCAATAGTCGGGTGGGACCATTTGGCTTTGACTTGCACCCCTATGCTGCACATGACAGATTGGCAGTGCTCGTGGTATCTGAGACAAGTTTTGGTTAAGCAATTTTGACTTCCACGTGAGGCTGCATTTTTTGAGACTAAATAGTCGGGTGAGACTATTCGGCTTTAAATTGCTCCCCTTGGCTGCACATGCCAGATTGGCAGGGCTGCTGGTATCTGAGACAAGTTTTGGTAAAACAGTTTTGGCGGTCAGATGGGACTGTATGTTTTAAGACTTAATAGTCGGGTGGGACCATTTGGCTTTGACTTGCTCCCGTATGCTGCACATAACAGATTGGCAGGGCAAGTTGTATCTGAGATAAGTTTTGGTTAAGCAGTTTTGACTTCCACGTGAGGCTGCATGTTTTGAGACTAAATAGTCGGGTGAGACTATTCGGCTTTGAATTGCTCCCCTAGGCTGCACATGCCAAATTGGCAGTGCTCGTGGTATCTGAGACAAGTTTTGGTAAAACAGTTTTGGCGGTCAGATGGGACTGTATGTTTTAAGACTAAATAGTCGGGTGGGACCATTTGGCTTTGACTTGCTCCCGTATGCTGCACATAACAGATTGGCAGGGCAAGTTGTATCTGAGATAAGTTTTGGTTAAGCAGTTTTGACTTCCACGTGAGGCTGCATGTTTTGAGACTAAATAGTCGGGTGAGACTATTCGGCTTTGAATTGCTCCCCTAGGCTGCACATGCCAAATTGGCAGTGCTCGTGGTATCTGAGACAAGTTTTGATAAATCAGGTTAGACACCCAGGTAAAGCTGTATATATTGAAACTAAATAGTCAGGTGGGACCATTTGGCATTGACTTGCTCACCTAGGCTGCACATGACAGATTGGCAGGGCTCATGGTATCTGAGACAAGTTTTGGTTAAGCAGTTTTGGCAGCCAGATGGGGCTGTATGTTTAAGGACTAAATATTCGGGTGACAGTGATTGGCTTTGACTAGGTCCTCTAGGCTGGATATGCCAGATTTTTAGGGCCCCCGGTATCTTAGACAAATTTTTTGTAAAACAGTTTTGACTTTCAGGTGAGGCTGTATGTTTTGAGACTAAATAGTCGGGTGAGACTATTCGGCTTTAAATTGCTCCCCTTGGCTGCACATGCCAGATTGGCAGGGCTGCTGGTATCTGAGACAAGTTTTGGTAAAACAGTTTTGGCGGTCAGATGGGACTGTATGTTTGAAGACTAAATAGTCGGGTGGGACCATTTGGCTTTGACTTGCTCCCGTATGCTGCACATAACAGATTGGCAGGGCAAGTTGTATCTGAGATAAGTTTTGGTTAAGCAGTTTTGACTTCCACGTGAGGCTGCATGTTTTGAGACTAAATAGTCGGGTGAGACTATTCGGCTTTGAATTGCTCCCCTAGGCTGCACATGCCAAATTGGCAGTGCTCGTGGTATCTGAGACAAGTTTTGATAAATCAGGTTAGACACCCAGGTAAAGCTGTATATATTGAAACTAAATAGTCAGGTGGGACCATTTGGCATTGACTTGCTCACCTAGGCTGCACATGACAGATTGGCAGGGCTCATGGTATCTGAGACAAGTTTTGGTTAAGCAGTTTTGGCAGCCAGATGGGGCTGTATGTTTAAGGACTAAATAGTCGGGTGACACTGATTGGCTTTGACTAGGTCCTCTAGGCTGGATATGCCAGATTTTCAGGGCTCCCGGTATCTTAGACAAATTTTTTGTAAAACAGTTTTGACTTTCAGGTGAGGCTGTATGTTTTGAGACTAAATAGTCGGGTGAGACTATTCGGCTTTTAACTACTCCCCTTTGCTGCACTGTCAAGATTGGCAGGGCTCGTGCTGAGAGAAATTTTGGTAACGCAGTTTTGTCTTTGAATGTATGTCTTGTGAGCAAATAGTGGGGTGGGACCATTTGGCTTTGACTTGCTCCCCTTGGCTGCACATGCCAGATTGGCAGGGCTCGTGGTATCTGAGTCAAGTTTTGCTAAAGCAGTCGTGGGGGCCAGATGGGAATGTATGTTTTAAGACTAAATAGTCGGGTGGGACCATTTGGCTTTGACTTGCTCCACTATGCTGCACATTCCAGATTGGCAGGGCTCATGGTATCTTAGACAAGTTTTGGTTAAGCAGTTTTGGCGGCCAGATGGAGCTGTATGTTTAAGGACAAAATATTCGGGTGACACTGATTGGCTTTGACTAGGTCCTCTAGGCTGGATATACAAGAATTTTAGGGCTCCCGGTATCTTAGACAAATTTTTTGTAAAACAGTTTTGACTTTCAGGTGAGGCTGTATGTTTTGAGACTAAATAGTCGGGTGAGACTATTCGGCTTTAAATTGCTCCCCTTGGCTGCACATGCCAGATTGGCAGGACTGCTGGTATCTGAGAAAAGTTTTGGTAAAACAGTTTTGGCGGTCAGATGGGACTGTATGTTTTAAGACTAAATAGTCGGGTGGGACCATTTGGCTTTGACTCGCTCCCTAGGCTGCACATGACAAATTGGCATCTGGTATCTGAGACATGTTTTGGTAAAGCAGTTTTAGCGGCCAGAGGGGGTTGTATGTTTGAAGACAAAATATTCGGGTGATACTAATTGGCTTTGGCTAGGTCCTCTAAAGCAGTTTTGACTTCCAGGTGAGGCAGTATGTTTTGAGACTTAATAGTCGGGTGAGACTATTCGGCTTTGAATTACTCCCCTTGGCTGCACATGCCAGATTGGCAGGACTGCTGGTATCTGAGAAAAGTTTTGGTAAAACAGTTTTGGCGGTCAGATGGGACTGTATGTTTTAAGAGTCAATAGTCGGGTGGGACCATTTGGCTTTGACTTGCACCCCTATGCTGCACATGACAGATTGGCAGTGCTCGTGGTATCTGAGACAAGTTTTGGTTAAGCAGTTTTGGCGGCCAGATGGGGCTGTATGCTTAAGGACTAAATATTCGGGTGACACTAATTGGCTTTGACTAGGTCCTCTAGGCTGGATATGCCAGATTTTCAGGGCTCCCGGTATCTTAGACAAGTTTTGGTAAAGCAGTTTTGACTTTCAGGAGAGGCTGTATTTTTTGAGACTAAATAATCGGGTGAGACTCCTCGGCTGTGAATTGCCTTTGGCTGCACATGCCAGATTGGCAGGGCTGCTGGTATCTGAGACAAGTTTTGGCGGTCAGATGGGACTGTATGTTTTAAGACTAAATAGTCGGGTGGGACCATTTGGCTTTGACTTGCTCCCGTATGCTGCACATAACAGATTGGCAGGGCAAGTTGTATCTGAGATAAGTTTTGTTTAAGCAGTTTTGACTTCCCCTGAAGCTGCATGTTTTTAGACTAAATAGTCGGGTGAGACTATTCGGCTTTGAATTGCTCCCCTAGGCCGCACATGCCAAATTGGCAGTGCTCGTGGTATCTGAGACAAGTTTTGATAAATCAGGTTAGACACCCAGGTAAAGCTGTATATATTGAAACTAAATAGTCAGGTGGGACCATTTGGCATTGACTTGCTCACCTAGGCTGCACATGACAGATTGGCAGGGCTCATGGTATCTGAGACAAGTTTTGGTTAAGCAGTTTTGGCAGCCAGATGGGGCTGTTTGTTTAAGGACTAAATATTCGGGTGACACTGATTGGCTTTGACTAGGTCCTCTAGGCTGGATATGCCAGATTTTCAGGGCTCCCGGTATCTTAGACAAATTTTTTGTAAAACAGTTTTGACTTTCAGGTGAGGCTGTATGTTTTGAGACTAAATAGTCGGGTGAGACTATTCGGCTTTAAATTGCTCCCCTTGGCTGCACATGCCAGATTGGCAGGACTGCTGGTATCTGAGAAAAGTTTTGGTAAAACAGATTTGGCGGTCAGATGGGACTGTATGTTTTAAGACTAAATAGTCGGGTGGGACCATTTGGCTTTGACTCGCTCCCCTAGGCTGCACATGACAAATTGGCATCTGGTATCTGAGACATGTTTTGGTAAAGCAGTTTTAGCGGCCAGAGGGGGTTGTATGTTTGAAGACAAAATATTCGGGTGATACTAATTGGCTTTGGCTAGGTCCTCTAAAGCAGTTTTGACTTCCAGGTGAGGCAGTATCTTTTTAGACTTAATAGTCGGGTGAGACTATTCGGCTTTGAATTACTCCCCTTGGCTGCACATGCCAGATTGGCAGGACTGCTGGTATCTGAGAAAAGTTTTGGTAAAACAGTTTTGGCGGTCAGATGGGACTGTATGTTTTAAGAGTCAATAGTCGGGTGGGACCATTTGGCTTTGACTTGCACCCCTATGCTGCACATGACAGATTGGCAGTGCTCGTGGTATCTGAGACAAGTTTTGGTTAAGCAGTTTTGGCGGCCAGATGGGGCTGTATGTTTAAGGACTAAATATTCGGGTGACACTAATTGGCTTTGACTAGGTCCTCTAGGCTGGATATGCCAGATTTTCAGGGCTCCCGGTATCTTAGACAAGTTTTGGTAAAGCAGTTTTGACTTTCAGGAGAGGCTGTATTTTTTGAGACTAAATAGTCGGGTGAGACTCCTCGGCTGTGAATTGCCTTTGGCTGCACATGCCAGATTGGCAGGGCTGCTGGTATCTGAGACAAGTTTTGTCGGTCAGATGGGACTGTATGTTTTAAGACTAAATAGTCGGGTGGGACCATTTGGCTTTGACTTGCTCCCGTATGCTGCACATAACAGATTGGCAGGGCAAGTTGTATCTGAGATAAGTTTTGGTTAAGCAGTTTTGACTTCCCCTGAAGCTGCATGTTTTTAGACTAAATAGTCGGGTGAGACTATTCGGCTTTGAATTGCTCCCCTAGGCCGCACATGCCAAATTGGCAGTGCTCGTGGTATCTGAGACAAGTTTTGATAAATCAGGTTAGACACCCAGGTAAAGCTGTATATATTGAAACTAAATAGTCAGGTGGGACCATTTGGCATTGACTTGCTCACCTAGGCTGCACATTCCAGATTGGCAGGGCTCATGGTATCTGAGACAAGTTTTGGTTAAGCAGTTTTGGCAGCCAGATGGGGCTGTATGTTTAAGGACTAAATATTCGGGCTATACTGATTGGCTTTGACTAGGTCCTCTAGGCTGGATATGCCAGATTTTCAGGGCTCCCGGTATCTTAGACAAATTTTTTGTAAAACAGTTTTGACTTTCAGGTGAGGCTGTATGTTTTGAGACTAAATAGTCGGGTGAGACTATTCGGCTTTAAATTGCTCCCCTTGGCTGCACATGCCAGATTGGCAGGACTGCTGGTATCTGAGAAAAGTTTTGGTAAAACAGATTTGGCGGTCAGATGGGACTGTATGTTTTAAGACTAAATAGTCGGGTGGGACCATTTGGCTTTGACTCGCTCCCCTAGGCTGCACATGACAAATTGGCATCTGGTATCTGAGACATGTTTTGGTAAAGCAGTTTTAGCGGCCAGAGGGGGTTGTATGTTTGAAGACAAAATATTCGGGTGATACTAATTGGCTTTGGCTAGGTCCTCTAAAGCAGTTTTGACTTCCAGGTGAGGCAGTATCTTTTGAGACTTAATAGTCGGGTGAGACTATTCGGCTTTGAATTACTCCCCTTGGCTGCACATGCCAGATTGGCAGGACTGCTGGTATCTGAGAAAAGTTTTGGTAAAACAGTTTTGGCGGTCAGATGGGACTGTATGTTTTAAGAGTCAATAGTCGGGTGGGACCATTTGGCTTTGACTTGCACCCCTATGCTGCACATGACAGATTGGCAGTGCTCGTGGTATCTGAGACAAGTTTTGGTTAAGCAGTTTTGGCGGCCAGATGGGGCTGTATGTTTAAGGACTAAATATTCGGGTGACACTAATTGGCTTTGACTAGGTCCTCTAGGCTGGATATGCCAGATTTTCAGGGCTCCCGGTATCTTAGACAAGTTTTGGTAAAGCAGTTTTGACTTTCAGGAGAGGCTGTATTTTTTGAGACTAAATAATCGGGTGAGACTCCTCGGCTGTGAATTGCCTTTGGCTGCACATGCCAGATTGGCAGGGCTGCTGGTATCTGAGACAAGCTTTGTCGGTCAGATGGGACTGTATGTTTTAAGACTAAATAGTCGGGTGGGACCATTTGGCTTTGACTTGCTCCCGTATGCTGCACATAACAGATTGGCAGGGCAAGTTGTATCTGAGATAAGTTTTGGTTAAGCAGTTTTGACTTCCCCTGAAGCTGCATGTTTTGAGACTAAATAGTCGGGTGAGACTATTCGGCTTTGAATTGCTCCCCTAGGCTGCACATGCCAAATTGGCAGTGCTTGTGGTATCTGAGACAAGTTTTGATAAATCAGTTTAGACACCAAGGTAAAGCTGTATATATTGAAACTAAATAGTCAGGTGGGACCATTTGGCATTGACTTGCTCACCTAGGCTGCACATGACAGATTGGCAGGGCTCATGGTATCTGAGACAAGTTTTGGTTAAGCAGTTTTGGCAGCCAGATGGGGCTGTATGTTTAAGGACTAAATATTCGGGTGATACTAATTGGCTTTGACTAGGTCCTCTAGGCTGAATATGCCAGATTTTCAGGGCTCCCGGTATCTTAGACAAGTTTTGGTAAAGCAGTTTTGACTTCCAGGTGAGGCAGTATGTTTTGAGACTAAATAGTCGGGTGAGACTATTCGGCTTTTAACTACTCGCCTTGGCTGCACTGTCAAGATTGGCAGGGCTCGTGCTGAGAGAAATTTTGGTAACGCAGTTTTGTCTTTGAATGTATGTCTTGTGAGCAAATAGTGGGGTGGGACCATTTGGCTTTGACTTGCTCCCCTTGGCTGCACATGCTAGATTGGCAGGGCTCGTGGTATCTGAGTCAAGTTTTGGTAAAGCAGTCGTGGGGGCCAGATGGGAATGTATGTTTTAAGACTAAATAGTCGGGTGGGACCATTTGGCTTTGACTTGCTCCACTATGCTGCACATTCCAGATTGGAAGGGCTCATGGTATCTTTGACAAGTTTTGGTTAAGCTGTTTTGGCGGCCAGATGGGGCTGTATGTTTAAGGACAAAATATTCGGGTGACACTGATTGGCTTTGACTAGGTCCTCTAGGCTGGATATGCCAGATTTTTAGGGCCCCCGGTATCTTAGACAAATTTTTTGTAAAACAGTTTTGACTTTTAGGTGAGGCTGTATGTTTTGAGACTAAATAGTCGGGTGAGACTATTCGGCTTTAAATTGCTCCCCTTGGCTGCACATGCCAGACTGGCAGGACTGCTGGTATCTGAGAAAAGTTTTGGTAAAACAGTTTTGGCGGTCAGATGGGACTGTATGTTTTAAGACTAAATAGTCGGGTGGGACCATTTGGCTTTGACTTGCTCCACTATGCTGCACATTCCAGATTGGCAGGGCTCATGGTATCTTAGACAAGTTTTGGTTAAGCAGTTTTGGCGGCCAGATGGGGCTGTATGTTTAAGGACAAAATATTCGGGTGACACTGATTGGCTTTGACTAGGTCCTCTAGGCTGGATATGCAAGATTTACAGGGCTCCCGGTATCTTAGACAAATTTTTTGTAAAACAGTTTTGACTTTCAGGTGAGGCTGTATGTTTTCAGACTAAATAGTCGGGTGAGACTATTCGGCTTTAAATTGCTCCCCTTGGCTGCACATGCCAGATTGGCAGGACTGCTGGTATCTGAGAAAAGTTTTGGTAAAACAGTTTTGGCGGTCAGATGGGTCTGTATGTTTTCAGACTAAATAGTCGGGTGGGACCATTTGGCTTTGATTGCTCCACTATGCTGCACATGACAGATTGGCAGGGCTCGTGGTATCTGAGACAAGTTTTGGTTAAGCAGCTTTGGCGGCCAGATGGGGCTGTATGTTTACGGACTAAATATTCGGGTGACACTAATTGGCTTTGACTAGGTCCTCTAGGCTGGATATGCCAGATTGTCAGGGCTCCCGGTATCTTAGAAAAGTTTTGATAAAGCAGTTTTGACATCCAGGTAAATCTGTACATATTGGAACTAAATAGTCGGGTGGGACCATTTGGCTTTGACTCGCTCCCCTAGGCTGCACATGACAAATTGGCATCTGGTATCTGAGACATGTCTTGGTAAAGCAGTTTTAGCGGCCAGAGGGGGTTGTATGTTTGAAGACAAAATATTCGGGTGATACTAATTGGCTTTGGCTAGGTCCTCTCGGCTGGATATGCCAGACTTTCAGGGCTCCCGGTATCTTAGACAAGTTTTGGTAAAGCAGTTTTGACTTCCAGGTGAGGCAGTATGTTTTGAGACTTAATAGTCGGGTGAGACTATTCGGCTTTGAATTACTCCCCTTGGCTGCACAGTTAAGATTGGCAGGGCTCGTGCTATCTGAGAGAAATATTGGTAACGCAGTTTTGTCTTTGAATGTATGTCTTGAAAGCAAATAGTCGGGTGGGACCATTTGGTTTTGACTTGCTCCCCTTGGCTGCACATGCCAAATTGGAAGGGCTGCTGGTATCTTAGACAAGTATTGCTAAAACAGTTTTGACGGTCAGATGGGACTGTATGTTTTAAGACTCAATAGTCGGGTGGGACCATTTGGCTTTGACTTGCACCCCTATGCTGCACATGACAGATTGGCAGTGCTCGTGGTATCTGAAACAAGTTTTGGTTAAGCAGTTTTGGCGGCCAGATGGGGCTGTATGTCTAAGGACTAGAGGCTGTATGTTTTGAGACTCAATAGTCGGGTGGGACCATTTGGCTTTGACTTGCTCTCCTATGCTGCACATGACAGATTGGCAGAGCTCATTGTATCTGAGACAAGTTTTGATAAAGCAGTTTTGACTTCCAGGTGAGGCTGCATGTTTTGAGACTAAATAGTCGGGTGAGACTATTTTCATTGAATTGCTCAACTAGGCTGCACATGACAAATTGGCAATGCTCGTGGTATCTGAGACAAGTTTTGATATAGCAGTTTTGACATCCAGGTAAAGCTGTATATATTGAAACTAAATAGTCGGGTGGGACCATTTGGCTTTGACTTGCTCCCCTAGGCTGCCCATGACAGATTGGCAGGGCTCGTGGTATCTGAGACAAGTTTTGGTTAAGCAGCTTTGGCGGCCAGATCGGGCTGTCTGTTTTAGGACTAAATATTCGGGTGACACTAATTGGCTTTGACTAGGTCCTCTAGGCTGGATATCTATCTAAGTTGTGATATCTAAGACAAGTTGTGGTAAAGCAGTTTCGACGGCCAGGTTAGTCTCTATGTTTTCAGATTAAATATATGGGTGAGACTATTTGATTCTAACCTGCTCCCCTAGGCTGCACCTGCCACATTGGCAGGGCTCCTAGCATCTGAAACAAGTTGTGGTAAAGCAGTTTTGGCCTTGTATGTATGTTTTAAGAGACAAAAGTCGGGTGAGACTTATTGGCTTTGAATTGGTCCCCAAGGGTGCACATGCCAGACTAGCAGAGCTCGTGGTATCTGAGACAAATTTTTTTAAGCGGTTTTGGCGGCCAGATGGGGCTGTATGTTTTAAGACGCAATAGTCGGATGGGACTATTCGGCTTTGAATTGCTCCTCTAGGCCGCACATGCCAAATTGGCAGTGCTCGTGGTATCTGAGACAAGTTTTGATAAAGCAGTTTTGACATCCAGGTGAGGCTGTATGTTTTAAGATGTACTTGCTCCCCTAGGCTGCACATGCCAGATTGGCAGGGCTCGTGGTATCTGAGACAAATTTTGGTAAAGCAGTTTAGTCGTTGTATGTATGTTTTAAGACTCAATAGTCGTGTGAGACTATTCGGCTTTGAATTGTTCCCCCAGGCTGCACATGCCAAATTGGCAGTGCTCGTGGTATCTGAGACAAGTTTTGACAAAGCAGTTTTGACATCCAGGTGAGGCTGTATGTTTTAAGATGTACTTGCTCCCCTAGGCTGCACATGCCAGATTGGCAGGGCTCATTGTATCTGAGACAAGTTTTGGTAATACAGTTTTAGTGGCCAGAGGGGGCTGTATGTTTTAAGACTCAATAGTAGGGTGAGACTATTTGGCATTGTCTTGCTCACCTAGGCTGCACATGCCAAATTGGCAGTACTCGTGGTATCTGAGACAAGTTTTGATAAAGCAGTTTTGGCATCCAGGTAAAGCTGTATATATTGAGACCAAATAGTCGGGTGAGACTATTTGGCTTTGACTTGCTCCCCTAGGCTGCACATGCCAGATTGGCAGGGCTCGCGGTATCTGAGACAAGTTTTGGTAAAGCCGTTTTGACATCTACGTGAGACTGTATATTTTGAGACTAAATAGTCGGGTGGGACCATTTGGCTTTGACTTGCTCCCCTAGGCTGCACATGACAATTTGGCAGGGCTCGTGGTATCTGAGACAAGATTTGGTAAAGCAGTTTTAGCGGCCAGAGGGGCTGTATGTTTAGAGACTCAATTGTCGGGTTAGACTTTTCGACTTTGAATTGCTCCCCTAGGCTGCACATGACAGATTGGCGGGGCTCGTGGTATCAGAGACAAGTATTGGTGAAGCAGTCCAGACTTCCACGTGAGGCTGTATGTTTTCAGACTAAATAGTCGGGCGAGCCTATTCGGCTTTGAATTTCTCCCCTTGGCTGCACATGCCAGATTGGCAGGGCTCCTGGTATCTGAGACAAGTTTTTGGGAGAACAGTTTTGGCGGTCAGATGGGACTATGTGGCTTAGCACTAAATAGTCGGGTGAGCCTATTCGGCTTTGATTTGCTCCCCTAGGCTGCACATGACAGATTGGCAGGGCTCGTTGTATCTGAGACAAGTTTTGGTAAAGCAGTTTTGACATCTACGTGAGGCTTTATATTTTGATACTAAATAGTCGGGTGGGACCATTTGGATTTGACTTGCTCCCCTAGGCTACACATGACAAATTGTCAGTGCTCGTGGTATCTGAGACAAGATTTGGTAAAGCAGTTTTAGCGGCCAGAGGGGGCTGTATGTCTTAAGACTCAATAGTCGGGTGAGACTTTTCGGCTTTGAATTGTTCCCCCAGGCTGCACATGACAAATTGGCAGGGCTCACATTGTATGAGACAAGTTTTTGTAAAGAAGTTTTGACTTCCAGGTGAGGCTGTCTGCTTCGAGACTAAATAGTCGGATGAGACTATTCGGCTTTGAATTTCTCCCCTTGGCTGCACATGCCAGATTGGCAGGGCTCCTGGTATCTGAGACAAGTTTTTGGGAGAACAGTTTTGGCGGTCAGATGGGACTATGTGGCTTAGCACTAAATAGTCGGGTGAGCCTATTCGGCTTTGACTTGCTCCCCTAGGCTGTCCATGCCAGATTGGCAGGGCTCGTGGTATCTGAGACAAATTTTGGTAAAGCAGTTTTGACATCTACGTGAGGCTTTATATTTTGAGACTAAATAGTCGGGTGGGACCATTTGGCTTTGACTTTCTCCCCTAAGCTGCCCATGCCAGATTGGCAGTGTTCGTTGTATCTGAGACAAGTTTTGGTAATACAGTTTTGACTTCCACGTGAGGCTGTATATTTTGAGACTAAATAGTCGGGTGAGAGTTATTATCTTTGACTTGCTCCCCTAGGCCGCATCTGCCACATTGGCGAGGATCCTGGTATGTGAGACAAGTTTTGGTAAAGCAGTTTTAGCGTCCAGATGGGGCTGTAGGTTTTAAGATTCAATAGTCGGGTGAGACTATTTGGCATTTTCATGCTCGCCTAGGCTGCACATGCCAAATTGGCAGGGCTCACGGTGTATGAGACAAGTTTTTGTAAAGAAGTTTTGACTTCCAGGTGAGGCTGTCTGCTTCGAGACTAAATAGTCGGATGAGACTATTTGGCTTTGAATTGCTCCCCTTGGCTGCACATGCCAGATAGGCAGGGCTCCTTGTATCTGAGACAAGTTTTGATAAACCAGTTTTGACTTCCAGGTGAGGCTGTGTGTTTTAAGATGTACTTGCTCCCGTAGGCTGCACATGCCAGATTGGCAGGGCTCGTGGTATCTGAGACAAATTTTGGTAAAGCAGTTTAGTCGTTGTATGTATATTTTAAGACTTAATAGTCGGGTGAGACTTATTGGCTTTGACTTGCTCCCCTAGGCCGCATCTGCCACATTGGCAAGGATCCTGGTATCTGAGACAAGTTTTGGTAAAGCAGTTTAGTCGTTGTATGTATATTTTAAGACTTAATAGTCGGGTGACTCTTATTGGCTTTGACTTGCTCCCCTAGGCCGCATCTGTCACATTGGCAAGGATCCTGGTATCTGAGACAAGTCTTGGTAAAGCAGTTTTAGCGTCCAGATGAGGCTGTAGGTTTTAAGACTCGATGAATTGCTCCCCTAGGCTGCACATGACAAATTGGCAGTGTTCGTGGTATCTTAGACAAGTTTTGATAAAGCAGTTTTGACATCCAGGTAAAGCTGTATACACTGAGACTAAATAGTCGGGTGGGACATTTTCGTGGTATCGGAGACAAGTTTTGGTAAAGCAATTTGGACATTTACGTGAGGCTGTATATTTTGAGACTAAATAGTCGGGTGAGACTTATTGGCTTTGACTTGCTCCCCTAGGCCGCATCTGCCACATTGGCAAGGATCCTGGTATCTGAGACAAGTTTTGGTAAAGCAGTTTAGTCGTTGTATGTATATTTTAAGACTTAATAGTCGGGTGAGACTTATTGGCTTTGACTTGCTCCCCTAGGCCGCATCTGCCACATTGGCAAGGATCCTGGTATCTGAGACAAGTCTTGGTAAAGCAGTTTTAGCGTCCAGATGAGGCTGTAGGTTTTAAGACTCGATAGTCGGGTGAGACTATTTGGCATTTTCATGCTCCCCTAGGCTGCACATGCCAAATTGGCAGGGCTCACATTGTATGAGACAAGTTTTTGTAAAGAAGTTTTGACTTCCAGGTGAGGCTGTCTGCTTCGAGACTAAATAGTCGGATGAGACTATTTGGCTTTGAATTGCTCCCCTTGGCTGCACATGCCAGATAGGCAGGGCTCTTTGTATCTGAGACAAGTTTTGATAAATCAGTTTTGACTTCCAGGTGAGGCTGTATGTTTTGAGACTAAATAGTCGGGTGAGACTATTTAGCTTTGACTTGCTCCCCTAGGCAGCACATGCCAGATTGGCAGGGCTAGTGGTATCTGAGCGAAATTTTGGTAAAGCAGTTTTGTCTTTGAATGTATGTCTTAAGACTAAATAGTCCGGTGAGACTTATTGGCTTTGACTTGCTCCCCTAGGCCGCACCTGCCACATTGGCAGGTCTCCTGGTATCTGAGACAACTTTTGGTACAGCAGTTTTGACTTCCACGTGAGGCTGCATGTTTTGAGACTAAATAGTCGGGTGAGATTATTCGGCTTTGAATTGCTCCCCTAGGCTGTACATTCCAGATTGGCAGGGCTCGTGGTATCTGAGACAAGTTTTGGTTAAGCAGCTTTGGCGGCCAGATTGGGCTGTATGTTTAAGGACAAAATATTCGGGTGACACTAATTGGCCTTGACTAGGTCCTCTAGGCTTGATATGCCAGATTTTCAGGGCTCCCGGTATCTTAGACACGTTGTGGTATAGCAGTTTCGACGGCCAGGTAAGTCTGTATGTTTTAAGATTAAATATATGGGGAGACTATTTGACTCTAACCTGCTCCTCTAGGCTGCAAATCGTTGATTAGCAGGGCTCCTAGCATCTGAAACAAGTTGTTGTAAAGCAGTTTTGGCTTTGTATGTACGTTTTAAGACTCAAAAGTCGGGTGAGATTTATTGGCTTTGAATTGCTCCCCTAGGCTGCACATGACAAATTGGCAGTGTTCGTGGTATCTTAGACAAGTTTTGATAAAGCAGTTTTGACATCCAGGTAAAGCTGTATACACTGAGACTAAATAGTCGGGTGGGACCATTTGGGTTTGACTTGTTCCCCTAGGCTGCACCTTACAGCTTGGCAGGGCTCGTGGTATCTGCGACAAGTTTTGGTAGAACAGTTTTGGCGGTCAGATGGGACTGTATGGCTTAGGACTTAATAGTCGGGTGGGACATTTTCGTGGTATCGGAGACAAGTTTTGGTAAAGCAATTTGGACATTTACGTGAGGCTGTATATTTTGAGACTAAATAGTCGGGTGGGACCATTTGGCTTTGACTTGCTCCCCTAAGCTGCACATGCCAGAGTGGCAGTGCTTGTTGTATCTGAGACAAGTTTTGGTAATACAGTTTTGACTTCCACGTGAGGCTCTATATTTGGAGACTAAATAGTAGGGTGGGACCATTTGTCTTTGACTTGCTCCCCTAGACTGCATATGACAAATTGTCAGTGCTCGTGGTATCTGAGACAAGATTTGGTAAAGCAGTTTTAGCGGCCGGAGGGGGCTGTATGTTTAGAGACTCAATAGTCGGGTGAGACCATTCGGCTTTGACTTGCTCCCCTAGACTGCACATGACAAATTGTAAGTGCTCGTGGTATCTGAGACAAGATTTGGTAAAGCAGTTTCAGCGGCCAGAGGGGGCTGTATGTTTTAAGACTCAATAGTCGGGTGAGACCATTTGGCTTTGACTTGCTCCCCTAGGCTGCACATGCCAGATTGGCAGGGCTCGCGGTATCTGAGACAAGTTTTGGTAAAGCAGTTTTGACTTCCACGTGAGGCTGTATATTTGGAGACTAAATAGTAGGGTGGGACCATTTGTCTTTAACTTGCTCCCCTAGACTGCATATGACAAATTGTCAGTGCTCGTGGTATCTGAGACAAGATTTGGTAAAGCAGTTTTAGCGGCCGGAGGGGGCTGTATGTTTAGAGACTCAATAGTCGGGTGAGACCATTCGGCTTTGACTTGCTCCCCTAGACTGCACATGACAAATTGTAAGTGCTCGTGGTATCTGAGACAAGATTTGGGAAAGCAGTTTCAGCGGCCAGAGGGGGCTGTATGTTTTAAGACTCAATAGTCGGGTGAGACCATTTGGCTTTGACTTGCTCCCCTAGGCTGCACATGCCAGATTGGCAGGGCTCGCGGTATCTGAGACAAGTTTTGGTAAAGCAGTTTTGACTTCCACGTGAGGCTGTATATTTGGAGACTAAATAGTAGGGTGGGACCATTTGTCTTTAACTTGCTCCCCTAGACTGCATATGACAAATTGTCAGTGCTCGTGGTATCTGAGACAAGATTTGGTAAAGCAGTTTTAGCGGCCAGAGGGGGCTGTATGTTTTAAGACTCAATAGTCGGGTTGGACCATTTGGCTTTCACTTGCTCCCCTAGGCTGCACATGACAATTTGGCAGGGCTCGTGGTATCTGAGAGAATATTTGGTAAAGCAGTTTTAGCGGCCAGATGGGGCTGTATGTTTTAAGACTCAATAGTCGGGCGAGCTTATTCGGCTTTGAATTTCTCCCCTTGGCTGCACATGACAGATTGGCAGGGCTCCTGGTATCTGAGACAAGTTTTGGGAGAACAGTTTTGGCGGTCAGATGGGACTATATGGCTTAGCACTAAATAGTCGGGTGAGCCTATTCGGCTTTGAATTGCTCCCCTAGGCTGCACATGACAGATTGGCAGGGCTCGTTGTATCTGAGACAAGTTTTGGTAAAGCAGTTTTGACATCTACGAGAGGCTGTATTTTTTGAGACTAAATAGTCGGGTGGGACCATTTGGCTTTGACTTGCTCGCCTAAGCTGCACATGCCAGATTGGCAGTGCTCGTTGTATCTGAGACAAGTTTTGGTAATACAGTTACTCCCCTAGACTGCACATGACAAAGTGTTAATGCTCGTGGTATCTGAGACAAGATTTGGTAAAGCAGTTTTAGCGGCCAGATGGGGCTGTATGTTTTAAGACTCAATAGTCGGGTGAGACTATTAGGCTTTGAATTGCTCCCCTAGGCTGCACATGACAGATTGGCAGGGCTCGTTGTATCTGCGACAAGTTTTGGTAATACAGTTTTAGTGGCCAGAGGGGCTTTATGTTTTAAGACTCAATAGTAGGGTGAAACTATTTGGCATTGTCATGTTCCCATAGGCTGCAAATGCCAAATTGGCAGTGCTCGTGGTATCTGATACAAGTTTTGATAAAGCAGTTTTGACATCCAGGTAAAGCTGTATATATAGAGACCAAATAGTCGGGTGAGACTATTTGGCTTTGACTTGCTCCCCTAGGCTGCACATGCCAGATTGGCAGGGATCGCGGTATCTGAGACAAGTTTTGGTAAAGCAGTTTTGACATCAACGAGAGGCTGTATATTTTGAGACTAAATAGTCGGGTGGGACCATTTGGCTTTGACTTGCTCCCCTAGGCTGCACATGACAATTTGGCAGGGCTCGTGGTATCTGAGACAAGATTTGGTAAAGCAGTTTTAGCGGCCAGAGGGGCTGTATGTTTAGAGACTCAATTGTCGGGTTAGACTTTTCGACTTTGAATTGCTCCCCTAGGCTGCACATGACAGATTGGCGGGGCTCGTGGTATCAGAGACAAGTATTGGTGAAGCAGTCCGGACTTCCACGTGAGGCTGTATGTTTTCAGACTAAATAGTCGGGCGAGCCTATTCGGCTTTGAATTTCTCCCCTTGGCTGCACATGCCAGATAGGCAGTGCTCCTGGTATCTGAGAAAAGTTTTTGGGAGAACAGTTTTGGCGGTCAGATGGGACTATGTGGCTTAGCACTAAATAGTCGGGTGACCCTATTCGGCTTTGATTTGCTCCCCTAGGCTGCACATGACAGATTGGCAGGGCTCGTTGTATCTGAGACAAGTTTTGGTAAAGCAGTTTTAACATCTACGTGAGGCTTTATATTTTGATACTAAATAGTCGGGTGGGACCATTTGGATTTGACTTGCTCCCCTAGGCTACACATGACAAATTGTCAGTGCTCGTGGTATCTGAGACAAGATTTGGTAAAGCAGTTTTAGCGGCCAGAGGGGGCTGTATGTCTTAAGACTCAATAGTCGGGTGAGACTATTCGGCTTTGAATTGTTCCCCCAGGCTGCACATGACAAATTGGCAATGCTCGTGGTATCTGAGACAAGTTTTGATAAAGCAGTTTTGACATCCAGGTAAAGCTGTATATATTGAAACTAAATAGTCGGGTGGGACCATTTGGCTTTGACTTGCTCCCCTAGGCTGTCCATGCCAGATTGGCAGGGCTCGTGGTATCTGAGACAAATTTTGGTAAAGCAGTTTAGTCTTTGTATGTATGTTTTAAGACTAAATAGTCGGGTGAGAGTTATTGGCTTTGACTTGCTCCCCTAGGCCGCATCTGCCACATTGGCGAGGATCCTGGTATCTGAGACAAGTTTTGGTAAAGCAGTTTTAGCGTCCAGATGGGGCTGTAGGTTTTAAGATTCAATAGTCGGGTGAGACTATTTGGTATTTTCATGCTCGCCTAGGCTGCACATGCCAAATTGGCAGGGCTCACGGTGTATGAGACAAGTTTTTGTAAAGAAGTTTTGACTTCCAGGTGAGGCTGTCTGCTTCGAGACTAAATAGTCGGCTGAGACTATTTGGCTTTGAATTGCTCCCCTTGGCTGCACATGCCAGATAGGCAGGGCTCCTTGTATCTGAGACAAGTTTTGATAAACCAGTTTTGACTTCCAGGTGAGGCTGTGTGTTTTAAGATGTACTTGCTCCCGTAGGCTGCACATGCCAGATTGGCAGGGCTCGTGGTATCTGAGACAAATTTTGGAAAAGCAGTTTAGTCGTTGTATGTATATTTTAAGACTTAATAGTCGGGTGAGACTTAGTGGCTTTGACTTGCTCCCCTAGGCCGCATCTGCCACATTGGCAAGGATCCTGGTATCTTAGACAAGTTGTGGTAAAGCAGTTTCGACGGCCAGGTAAGTCTGTATGTTTTAAGATTAAATATATAGGGAGACTATTTGACTCTAACCTGCTCCTCTAGGCTGCAAATCGTTGATTAGCAGGGCTCCTAGCATCTGAAACAAGTTGTTGTAAAGCAGTTTTGGCTTTGTATGTATGTTTTAAGACTCAAAAGTCGGGTGAGATTTATTGGCTTTGAATTGCTCCCCTAGGCTGTACATGACAAATTGGCAGTGCTCGTGATATCTTAGACAAGTTTTGATAAAGCAGTTTTGACATCCAGGTAAAGCTGTATACACTGAGACTAAATAGTCGGGTGGGTCCATTTGGGTTTGACTTGTTCCCCTAGGCTGCACCTGACAGCTTGGCAGGGCTCGTGGTATCTGCGACAAGTTTTGGTAGAACAGTTTTGCCGGCCAGAGGGGGCTGTATGTTTAGAGACTCAAAAGTCGGGTGAGACTATTCGACTTTGAATTGCTCCCCTAGGCTGCACATGACAGATTGGCAGGGCTCGTTGTATCTGAGACAAGTTTTGGTAAAGCAGTTTTGACATCTACGTGAGACTGTATTTTTTGAGACTAAATAGTCGGGTGGGACCATTTGGCTTTGACTTGCTCCCCTAAGCTGCACATGCCAGATTGGCAGTGCTCGTTGTATCTGAGACAAGTTTTGGTAATACAGTTTTGACTTCCACGTGAGGCTGTATATTTTGATACTAAATGGTCGGGTGGGACCATTTGGATTTGACTTGCTCCCCTAGGCTACACATGACAAATTGTCAGTGCTCGTGGTATCTGAGACAAGATTTGGTAAAGCAGTTTTAGCGGCCAGAGGGGGCTGTATGTTTTAAGACTCAATAGTCGGGTGAGACTATTCGGCTTTGAATTGTTCCCCCAGGCTGCACTTGACAGATTGGCAGGGCTCGTTGTATCTGAGACAAGTCTTGGTAATACAGTTTTAGCGGCCAGAGGGGGCTGTATGTTTTAAGACTCAATAGTAGGGTGAGACTATTTGGCATTGTCATGCTCCCCTAGGCTGCACATGCCAAATTGGCAGTGCTCGTGGTATCTGAGACAAGTTTTGGTACAGCCGTTTTGACATCTACGTGAGGCTGTATATTTTGAGACTAAATAGTCGGGTGGGACCATTTGGCTTTGACTTGCTCCCCTAGGCTGCACATGACAATTTGGCAGGGCTCGTGGTATCTGAGACAAGATTTGGTAAAGCAGTTTTAGCGGCCAGAGGGGCTGTATGTTTAGAGACTCAATAGTCGGGTGAGACTATTCGACTTTGAATTGCTCCCCTAGGCTGCACATGATAGATTGGCGGGGCTCGTGGTATCTGAGACAAGTATTGGTAAAGCAGTCCGGACTTCCACGTGAGGCTGTATGTTTTGAGACTAAATAGTCGGGCGAGCCTATTCGGCTTTGAATTTCTCCCCTTGGCTGCACATGCCAAATTGGCAGTGCTCGTGGTATCTGAGACAAGTTTTGATGAAGCAGTTTTGACATCCAGGTAAAGCTGTATATATTGAGACCAAATAGTCGGGTGAGACTATTTGGCTTTGACTTGCTCCCCTAGGCTGCACATGCCAGATTGGCATGGCTCGCGGTATCTGAGACAAGTTTTGGTAAAGCCGTTTTGACATCTACGTGAGGCTGTATATTTTGAGACTAAATAGTCGGGTGGGACCATTTGGCTTTGACTTGCTCCCCTAGGCTGCACATGACAATTTGGCAGGGCTCGTGGTATCTGAGACAAGATTTGGTAAAGCAGTTTTAGCGGCCAGAGGGGCTGTATGTTTAGAGACTCAATAGTCGGGTGAGACTATTCGACTTTGAATTGCTCCCCTAGGCTGCACATGATAGATTGGCGGGGCTCGTGGTATCTGAGACAAGTATTGGTAAAGCAGTCCGGACTTCCACGTGAGGCTGTATGTTTTGAGACTAAATAGTCGGGCGAGCCTATTCGGCTTTGAATTTCTCCCCTTGGCTGCACATGCCAAATTGGCAGTGCTCGTGGTATCTGAGACAAGTTTTGATAAAGCAGTTTTGACATCCAGGTAAAGCTGTATATATTGAGACCAAATAGTCGGGTGAGACTATTTGGCTTTGACTTGCTCCCCTAGGCTGCACATGCCAGATTGGCATGGCTCGCGGTATCTGAGACAAGTTTTGGTAAAGCCGTTTTGACATCTACGTGAGGCTGTATATTTTGAGACTAAATAGTCGGGTGGGACCATTTGGCTTTGACTTGCTCCCCTAGGCTGCACATGACAATTTGGCAGGGCTCGTGGTATCTGAGACAAGATTTGGTAAAGCAGTTTTAGCGGCCAGAGGGGCTGTATGTTTAGAGACTCAATAGTCGGGTGAGACTATTCGACTTTGAATTGCTCCCCTAGGCTGCACATGATAGATTGGCGGGGCTCGTGGTATCTGAGACAAGTATTGGTAAAGCAGTCCGGACTTCCACGTGAGGCTGTATGTTTTGAGACTAAATAGTCGGGCGAGCCTATTCGGCTTTGAATTTCTCCCCTTGGCTGCACATGCCAGATTAGCAGGGCGGCTGGTATCTGAGACAAGTTTTTGGGAGAACAGTTTTGGCGGTCAGATGGGACTATATGGCTTAGCACTATAAAGTCGGGTGAGCCTATTCGGCTTTGAATTGCTCCCCTAGGCTGCACATGACAGATTGGCAGGGCTCGTTGTATCTGAGACAAGTTTTGGTAAAGCAGTTTTGACATCTACGTGAGGCTTTATATTTTGAGACTAAATAGTCGGGTGGGACCATTTGGCTTTGACTTTCTCCCCTAAGCTGCCCATGCCAGATTGGCAGTGTTCGTTGTATCTGAGACAAGTTTTGGTAATACAGTTTTGACTTCCACGTGAGGCTGTATATTTTGAGACTAAATAGTCGGGTGGCACCATTTGGATTTGACTTGCTCCCCTAGGCTGCACATGACAAATTGGCAGGGCTCGTTGTATCTGCGACAAGCTTTTGTAATACAGTTTTAGCGGCCAGAGGGGGCTGTATGTTTTAAGACTCAATAGTAGGGTGAGACTATTTGGTATTGTCATGTTCCCATAGGCTGCAAATGCCAAATTGGCAGTGCTCGTTGTATCTGAGACAAGTTTTGATAAAGCAGTTTTGACATCCAGGTAAAGCTGTATATATTGAGACCAAATAGTCGGGTGAGACTATTTGGCTTTGACTTGCTCCCCTAGGCTGCACATGCCAGATTGGCAGGGCTCGCGGTATCTGAGACAAGTTTTGGTAAAGCAGTTTTGACATCTACGTGAGGCTGTATATTTTGAGACTAAATAGTCGGGTGGAACCATTTGGCTTTGACTTGCTCCCCTAGGCTGCACATGACAATTTGGCAGGGCTCGTGGTATCTGAGACAAGATTTGGTAAAGCAGTTTTAGCGGCCAGAGGGGGCTGTATGTTTAGAGACTCAATAGTCGGGTGAGACTATTCGACTTTGAATTGCTCCCCTAGGCTGCACATGCCAGATTGGCAGGGCTCCTGGTATCTGAGACAAGTTTTGGGAGAACAGTTTTGGCGGTCAGATGGGACTATATTGCTTAGTACTAAATAATCGGGTGAGCCTATTCGGCTTTGAATTACTCCCCTAGGCTGCACATGACAATTTGGCAGGGCTCGTTGTATTTGAGACAAGTTTTGGTAAAGCAGATTTGACATCTACGTGAGGCTGTATGTTTTGAGCCTAAATAGTCGGGCGAGCCTATTCGGCTTTGAATTTCTCCCCTTGGCTGCACATGCCAGATTGGCAGGGCTCCTGGTATCTGAGACAAGTTTTGGGAGAACAGTTTTGGCGGTCAGATGGGACTATATTGCTTAGTACTAAATAATCGGGTGAGCCTATTCGGCTTTGAATTACTCCCCTAGGCTGCACATGACAATTTGGCAGGGCTCGTTGTATTTGAGACAAGTTTTGGTAAAGCCGTTTTGACATCTACGTGAGGCTGTATATTTTGAGACTAAATAGTCGGGTGGGACCATTTGGCTTTGACTTGCTCCCCTAGGCTGCACATGACAATTTGGCAGGGCTCGTGGTATCTGAGACAAGATTTGGTAAAGCAGTTTTAGCGGCCAGAGGGGCTGTATGTTTAGAGACTCAATAGTCGGGTGAGACAATTCGACTTTGAATTGCTCCCCTACGCTGCACATGATAGATTGGCGGGGCTCGTGGTATCTGAGACAAGTATTGGTAAAGCAGTCCGGACTTCCACGTGAGGCTGTATGTTTTGAGACTAAATAGTCGGGCGAGCCTATTCGGCTTTGAATTTCTCCCCTTGGCTGCACATGCCAGATTAGCAGGGCGGCTGGTATCTGAGACAAGTTTTTGGGAGAACAGTTTTGGCGGTCAGATGGGACTATATGGCTTAGCACTATAAAGTCGGGTGAGCCTATTCGGCTTTGAATTGCTCCCCTAGGCTGCACATGACAGATTGGCAGGGCTCGTTGTATCTGAGACAAGTTTTGGTAAAGCAGTTTTGACATCTACGTGAGGCTTTATATTTTGAGACTAAATAGTCGGGTGGGACCATTTGGCTTTGACTTTCTCCCCTAAGCTGCCCATGCCAGATTGGCAGTGTTCGTTGTATCTGAGACAAGTTTTGGTAATACAGTTTTAACTTCCACGTGAGGCTGTATATTTTGAGACTAAATAGTCGGGTGGCACCATTTGGATTTGACTTGCTCCCCTAGGCTGCACATGACAAATTGGCAGGGCTCGTTGTATCTGCGACAAGTTTTTGTAATACAGTTTTAGCGGCCAGAGGGGGCTGTATGTTTTAAGACTCAATAGTAGGGTGAGACTATTTGGTATTGTCATGTTCCCATAGGCTGCAAATGCCAAATTTTCAGTGCTCGTTGTATCTGAGACAAGTTTTGATAAAGCAGTTTTGACATCCAGGTAAAGCTGTATATATTGAGACCAAATAGTCGGGTGAGACTATTTGGCTTTGACTTGCTCCCCTAGGCTGCACATGCCAGATTGGCAGGGCTCGCGGTATCTGAGACAAGTTTTGGTAAAGCAGTTTTGACATCTACGTGAGGCTGTATATTTTGAGACTAAATAGTCGGGTGGAACCATTTGGCTTTGACTTGCTCCCCTAGGCTGCACATGACAATTTGGCAGGGCTCGTGGTATCTGAGACAAGATTTGGTGAAGCAGTTTTAGCGGCCAGAGGGGGCTGTATGTTTAGAGACTCAATAGTCGGGTGAGACTATTCGACTTTGAATTGCTCCCCTAGGCTGCACATGCCAGATTGGCAGGGCTCCTGGTATCTGAGACAAGTTTTGGGAGAACAGTTTTGGCGGTCAGATGGGACTATATTGCTTAGTACTAAATAATCGGGTGAGCCTATTCGGCTTTGAATTACTCCCCTAGGCTGCACATGACAATTTGGCAGGGCTCGTTGTATTTGAGACAAGTTTTGGTAAAGCAGATTTGACATCTACGTGAGGCTGTATGTTTTGAGCCTAAATAGTCGGGCGAGCCTATTCGGCTTTGAATTTCTCCCCTTGGCTGCACATGCCAGATTGGCAGGGCTCCTGGTATCTGAGACAAGTTTTGGGAGAACAGTTTTGGCGGTCAGATGGGACTATATTGCTTAGTACTAAATAATCGGGTGAGCCTATTCGGCTTTGAATTACTCCCCTAGGCTGCACATGACAATTTGGCAGGGCTCGTTGTATTTGAGACAAGTTTTGGTAAAGCAGTTTTGACATCTACGTGAGGCTGTATATTTGGAGACTAAATAGTCGGGTGGGACCATTTGTCTTTGACTTGCTCCCCTAAGCTGCCCATGCCAGATTGGCAGTGCTCGTTGTATCTGAGACAAGTTTTGGTAATACAGTTTTGACTTCCACGTGAGGCTGTATATTTTGATACTAAATAGTCGGGTGGGACCATTTGGATTTGACTTGCTCCCCTAGGCTACACATGACAAATTGTCAGTGCTCGTGGTATCTGAGACAAGATTTGGTAAAGCAGTTTTAGCGGTCAGAGGGGGCTGTATGTTTTAAGACTCAATAGTCGGGTGAGACTATTCGGCTTTGAATTGTTCCCCCAGGCTGCACATGCCAAATTGGCAGTGCTCGTGGTATCTGAGACAAGTTTTGATAAAGCAGTTTTGACATCCAGGTAAAGCTGTATATATTGAGACCAAATAGTCGGGTGAGACTATTTAGATTTGATTTGCTCCCCTAGGCTGCACATGCCAGATTGGCATGGCTCGCGGTATCTGAGACATGTTTTGGTAAAGCCGTTTTGACATCTACGTGATGCTGTATATTTTGAGACTAAATAGTCGGGTGGGACCATTTGGCTTTGACTTGCTCCCCTAGGCTGCACATGACAATTTGGCAGGGCTCGTGGTATCTGAGACAAGTATTGGTAAAGCAGTCCGGACTTCCACGTGAGGCTGTATGTTTTGAGACTAAATAGTCGGGCGAGCCTATTCGGCTTTGAATTTCTCTCCTTGGCTGCACATGCCAGATTGCCAGGGCTCCTGGTATCTGAGACAAGTTTTTGTAATACAGTTTTAGCGGCCAGAGGGGGCTGTATGTTTTAAGACTCAATAGTAGGGTGAGACTATTTGGTATTGTCATGTTCCCATAGGCTGCAAATGCCAAATTGGCAGTGCTCGTGGTATCTGAGACAAGTTTTGATAAAGCAGTTTTGACATCCAGGTAAAGCTGTATATATTGAGACCAAATAGTCGGGTGAGACTATTTGGCTTTGACTTGCTCCCCTAGGCTGCACATGCCAGATTGGCAGGGCTCGCGGTATCTTAGACAAGTTTTGGTAAAGCAGTTTTGACATCTACGTGAGGCTGTATATTTTGAGACTAAATAGTCGGGTGGAACCATTTGGCTTTGACTTGCTCCCCTAGGCTGCACATGACAATTTGGCAGGGCTCGTGGTATCTGAGACAAGATTTGGTAAAGCAGTTTTAGCGGCCAGAGGGGTCTGTATGTTTAGAGACTCAATAGTCGGGTGAGACTATTCGACTTTGAATTGCTCCCCTAGGCTGCACATGACAGATTGGCGGGGCTCGTGGTATCTGAGACAAGTATTGGTAAAGCAGTCCGGACTTTCACGTGAGGCTGTATGTTTTGAGCCTAAATAGTCGGGCGAGCCTATTCGGCTTTGAATTTCTCCCCTTGGCTGCACATGCCAGATTGGCAGGGCTCCTGGTATCTGAGACAAGTTTTGGGAGAACAGTTTTGGCGGTCAGATGGGACTATATTGCTTAGTACTAAATAGTCGGGTGAGCCTATTCGGCTTTGAATTACTCCCCTAGGCTGCACATGACAATTTGGCAGGGCTCGTTGTATTTGAGACAAGTTTTGGTAAAGCAGTTTTGACATCCAGGTGAGGCTGTATATTTGGAGACTAAATAGTCGGGTGGGACCATTTGTCTTTGACTTGCTCCCCTAAGCTGCCCATGCCAGATTGGCAGTGCTCGTTGTATCTGAGACAAGTTTTGGTAATACAGTTTTGACTTCCACGTGAGGCTGTATATTTTGAAACTAAATAGTCGGGTGGGACCATTTGGATTTGACTTGCTCCCCTAGGCTACACATGACAAATTGTCAGTGCTCGTGGTATCTGAGACAAGATTTGGTAAAGCAGTTTTAGCGGCCAGAGGGGGCTGTATGTTTTAAGACTCAATAGTCGGGTGAGACTATTCGGCTTTGAATTGTTCCCCCAGGCTGCACTTGACAGATTGGCAGGGCTCGTTGTATCTGAGACAAGTCTTGGTAATACAGTTTTAGCGGCCAGAGGGGGCTGTATGTTTTAAGACTCAATAGTAGGGTGAGACTATTTGGCATTGTCATGCCCCCCTAGGATGCACATGGCAAATTGGCAGTGCTCGTGGTATCTGAGACAAGTTTTGATAAAGCAGTTTTGACATCCAGGTAAAGCTGTATATATTGAGACCAAATAGTCGGGTGAGACTATTTGGCTTTGACTTGCTCCCCTAGGCTGCACATGCCAGATTGGCATGGCTCGCGGTATCTGAGACAAGTTTTGGTAAAGCCGTTTTGACATCTACGTGAGGCTGTATATTTTGAGACTAAATAGTCGGGTGGGACCATTTGGCTTTGACTTGCTCCCCTAGGCTGCACATGACAATTTGGCAGGGCTCGTGGTATCTGAGACAAGATTTGGTAAAGCAGTTTTAGCGGCCAGAGGGGCTGTATGTTTAGAGACTCAATAGTCGGGTGAGACTATTCGACTTTGAATTGCTCCCCTAGGCTGCACATGATAGATTGGCGGGGCTCGTGGTATCTGAGACAAGTATTGGTAAAGCAGTCCGGACTTCCACGTGAGGCTGTATGTTTTGAGACTAAATAGTCGGGCGAGCCTATTCGGCTTTGAATTTCTCCCCTTGGCTGCACATGCCAAATTGGCAGTGCTCGTGGTATCTGAGACAAGTTTTGATAAAGCAGTTTTGACATCCAGGTAAAGCTGTATATATTGAGACCAAATAGTCGGGTGAGACTATTTGGCTTTGACTTGCTCCCCTAGGCTGCACATGCCAGATTGGCATGGCTCGCGGTATCTGAGACAAGTTTTGGTAAAGCCGTTTTGACATCTACGTGAGGCTGTATATTTTGAGACTAAATAGTCGGGTGGGACCATTTGGCTTAGACTTGCTCCCTTAGGCTGCACATGACAATTTGGCAGGGCTCGTGGTATCTGAGACAAGATTTGGTAAAGCAGTTTTAGCGGCCAGAGGGGCTGTATGTTTAGAGACTCAATAGTCGGGTGAGACTATTCGACTTTGAATTGCTCCCCTAGGCTGCACATGATAGATTGGCGGGGCTCGTGGTATCTGAGACAAGTATTGGTAAAGCAGTCCGGACTTCCACGTGAGGCTGTATGTTTTGAGACTAAATAGTCGGGCGAGCCTATTCGGCTTTGAATTTCTCCCCTTGGCTGCACATGCCAGATTAGCAGGGCGGCTGGTATCTGAGACAAGTTTTTGGGAGAACAGTTTTGGCGGTCAGATGGGACTATATGGCTTAGCACTATATAGTCGGGTGAGCCTATTCGGCTTTGAATTGCTCCCCTAGGCTGCACATGACAGATTGGCAGGGCTCGTTGTATCTGAGACAAGTTTTGGTAAAGCAGTTTTGACATCTACGTGAGGCTTTATATTTTGAGACTAAATAGTCGGGTGGGACCATTTGGCTTTGACTTTCTCCCCTAAGCTGCCCATGCCAGATTGGCAGTGTTCGTTGTATCTGAGACAAGTTTTGGTAATACAGTTTTGACTTCCACGTGAGGCTGTATATTTTGAGACTAAATAGTCGGGTGGGACCATTTGGATTTGACTTGCTCCCCTAGGCTGCACATGACAAATTGGCAGGGCTCGTTGTATCTGCGACAAGTTTTTGTAATACAGTTTTAGCGGCCAGAGGGGGCTGTATGTTTTAAGACTCAATAGTAGGGTGAGTTTATTTGGTATTGTCATGTTCCCATAGGCTGCAAATGCCAAATTGGCAGTGCTCGTGGTATCTGAGACAAGTTTTGATAAAGCAGTTTTGACATCCAGCTAAAGCTGTATATATTGAGACCAAATAGTCGGGTGAGACTATTTGGCTTTGACTTGCTCCCCTAGGCTGCACATGCCAGATTGGCAGGGTTCGCGGTATCTGAGACAAGTTTTGGTAAAGCAGTTTTGACATCTACGTGAGGCTGTATATTTTGAGACTAAATAGTCGGGTGGAACCATTTGGCTTTGACTTGCTCCCCTAGGCTGCACATGACAATTTGGCAGGGCTCGTGGTATCTGAGACAAGATTTGGTAAAGCAGTTTTAGCGGCCAGAGGGGGCTGTATGTTTAGAGACTCAATAGTCGGGTGAGACTATTCGACTTTGAATTGCTCCCCTAGGCTGCACATGACAGATTGGCGGGGCTCGTGGTATCTGAGACAAGTATTGGTAAAGCAGTCCGGACTTTCACGTGAGGCTGTATGTTTTGAGCCTAAATAGTCGGGCGAGCCTATTCGGCTTTGAATTTCTCCCCTTGGCTGCACATGCCAGATTGGCAGGGCTCCTGGTATCTGAGACAAGTTTTGGGAGAACAGTTTTGGCGGTCAGATGGGACTATATTGCTTAGTACTAAATAATCGGGTGAGCCTATTCGGCTTTGAATTACTCCCCTAGGCTGCACATGACAATTTGGCAGGGCTCGTTGTATTTGAGACAAGTTTTGGTAAAGCAGTTTTGACATCTACGTGAGGCTGTATATTTGGAGACTAAATAGTCGGGTGGGACCATTTGTCTTTGACTTGCTCCCCTAAGCTGCCCATGCCAGATTGGCAGTGCTCGTTGTATCTGAGACAAGTTTTGGTAATACAGTTTTGACTTCCACGTGAGGCTGTATATTTTGATACTAAACAGTCGGGTGGGACCATTTGGATTTGACTTGCTCCCCTAGGCTACACATGACAAATTGTCAGTGCTCGTGGTATCTGAGACAAGATTTGGTAAAGCAGTTTTAGCGGCCAGAGGGGGCTGTATGTTTTAAGACTCAATAGTCGGGTGAGACTATTCGGCTTTGAATTGTTCCCCCAGGCTGCACATGCCAAATTGGCAGTGCTCGTGGTATCTGAGACAAGTTTTGATAAAGCAGTTTTGACATCCAGGTAAAGCTGTATATATTGAGACCAAATAGTCGGGTGAGACTATTTGGGTTTGACTTGCTCCCCTAGGCTGCACATGCCAGATTGGCATGGCTCGCGGTATCTGAGACAAGTTTTGGTAAAGCCGTTTTGACATCTACGTGATGCTGTATATTTTGAGACTAAATAGTCGGGTGGGACCATTTGGCTTTGACTTGCTCCCCTAGGCTGCACATGACAATTTGGCAGGGCTCGTGGTATCTGAGACAAGATTTGGTAAAGCAGTTTTAGCGGCCAGAGGGGCTGTATGTTTAGAGACTCAATAGTCGGGTGAGACTATTCGACTTTGAATTGCTCCCCTAGGCTGCACATGATAGATTGGCGGGGCTCGTGGTATCTGAGACAAGTATTGGTAAAGCAGTCCGGACTTCCACGTGAGGCTGTATGTTTTGAGACTAAATAGTCGGGCGAGCCTATTCGGCTTTGAATTTGTCCCCTTGGCTGCACATGCCAGATTAGCAGGGCGGCTGGTATCTGAGACAAGTTTTTGGGAGAACAGTTTTGGCGGTCAGATGGGACTATATGGCTTAGCACTATATAGTCGGGTGAGCCTATTCGGCTTTGAATTGCTCCCCTAGGCTGCACATGACAGATTGGCAGGGCTCGTTGTATCTGAGACAAGTTTTGGTAAAGCAGTTTTGACATCTACGTGAGGCTTTATATTTTGAGACTAAATAGTCGGGTGGGACCATTTGGCTTTGACTTTCTCCCCTAAGCTGCCCATGCCAGATTGGCAGTGTTCGTTGTATCTGAGACAAGTTTTGGTAATACAGTTTTGACTTCCACGTGAGGCTGTATATTTTGAGACTAAATAGTCGGGTGGGACCATTTGGATTTGACTTGCTCCCCTAGGCTGCACATGACAAATTGGCAGGGCTCGTTGTATCTGCGACAAGTTTTTGTAATACAGTTTTAGCGGCCAGAGGGGGCTGTATGTTTTAAGACTCAATAGTAGGGTGAGACTATTTGGTATTGTCATGTTCCCATAGGCTGCAAATGCCAAATTGGCAGTGCTCATGGTATCTGAGACAAGTTTTGATAAAGCAGTTTTGACATCCAGGTAAAGCTGTATATATTGAGACCAAATAGTCGGGTGAGACTATTTGGCTTTGACTTGCTCCCCTAGGCTGCACATGCCAGATTGGCAGGGCTCGCGTTATCTGAGACAAGTTTTGGTAAAGCAGTTTTGACATCTACGTGAGGCTGTATATTTTGAGACTAAATAGTCGGGTGGAACCATTTGGCTTTGACTTGCTCCCCTAGGCTGCACATGACAATTTGGCAGGGCTCGTGGTATCTGAGACAAGATTTGGTAAAGCAGTTATAGCGGCCAGAGGGGGCTGTATGTTTAGAGACTCAATAGTCGGGTGAGACTATTCGACTTTGAATTGCTCCCCTAGGCTGCACATGACAGATTGGCGGGGCTCGTGGTATCTGAGACAAGTATTGGTAAAGCAGTCCGGATTTTCACGTGAGGCTGTATGTTTTGAGCCTAAATAGTCGGGCGAGCCTATTCGGCTTTGAATTTCTCCCCTTGGCTGCACATGCCAGATTGGCAGGGCTCCTGGTATCTGAGACAAGTTTTGGGAGAACAGTTTTGGCGGTCAGATGGGACTATATTGCTTAGTACTAAATAATCGGGTGAGCCTATTCGGCTTTGAATTACTCCCCTAGGCTGCACATGACAATTTGGCAGGGCTCGTTGTATTTGAGACAAGTTTTGGTAAAGCAGTTTTGACATCTACGTGAGGCTGTATATTTGGAGACTAAATAGTCGGGTGGGACCATTTGTCTTTGACTTGCTCCCCTAAGCTGCCCATGCCAGATTGGCAGTGCTCGTTGTATCTGAGACAAGTTTTGGTAATACAGTTTTGACTTCCACGTGAGGCTGTATATTTTGATACTAAATAGTCGGGTGAGACTATTTGGTTTTGACTTGCTCCCCTAGGCTACACATGACAAATTGTCAGGGCTCGCGGTATCTGAGACAAGTTTTGGTAAAGCAGTTTTGACATCTACGTGACGCTGTATATTTTGAGACTAAATAGTCGGGTGAAGCTATTTGACTTTGAATTGCTCCCCTAGGCTGCACATGACAGATTGGCAGGGCTCGTTGAATCTGAGACAAGTTTTGGTAAAGCAGTTTTGACATCTACGTGATTCTGTATATTTTGAGACTAAATTGTCGGGTGGGACCATTTGTCTTTGACTTGCTCCCCTAAGCTGCACATGCCAGATTGGCAGTGTTCGTTGAATCTGAGACAAGTTTTGGTAATACAGTTTTGACTTCCACGTGAGGCTGTATATTTTGAGACTAAATAGTCGGGTGGGACCATTTGGATTTGACTTGCTCCCCTAGGCTGCACATGACAAATTGGCAGGGCTCGTTGTATCTGCGACAAGTTTTTGTAATACAGTTTTAGCGGCCAGAGGGGGCTGTATGTTTTAAGACTCAATAGTAGGGTGAGACTATTTGGTATTGTCATGTTCCCATACTGTAAATGCCAAATTGGCAGTGCTCGTGGTATCTGCGACAAGTTTTGATAAAGCAGTTTTGACATCCAGGTCAAAGCTGTATATATTGAGACCAAATAGTCGGGTGAGACTATTTGGCTTTGACTTGCTCCCCTAGGCTGCACATGCCAGATTGGCAGGGCTCGCTTTATCTGAGACAAGTTTTGGTAAAGCAGTTTTGACATCTACGTGAGGCTGTATATTTTGAGACTAAATAGTCGGGTGGAACCATTTGGCTTTGACTTGCTCCCCTAGGCTGCACATGACAATTTGGCAGGGCTCGTGGTATCTGAGACAAGATTTGGTAAAGCAGTTTTAGCGGCAAGAGGGGGCTGTATGTTTAGAGACTCAATAGTCGGGTGAGACTTTTCGACTTTGAATTGCTCCCCTAGGCTGCACATGACAGATTGGCGGGGCTCGTGGTATCTGAGACAAGTATTGGTAAAGCAGTCCGGACTTCCACGTGAGGCTGTATGTTTTGAGCCTAAATAGTCGGGCGAGCCTATTCGGCTTTGCATTTCTCCCCTTGGCTTCACATGCCAGATTGGCAGGGCTCCTGGTATTTGAGACAAGTTTTGGGAGAACAGTTTTGGCGGTCAGATGGGACTATATTGCTTAGTACTAAATAGTCGGGAGAGCCTATTCGGCTTTGAATTACTCCCCTAGGCTGCACATGACAATTTGGCAGGGCTCGTTGTATTTGAGACAAGTTTTGGTAAAGCAGTTTTGACATCTACGTGAGGCTGTATATTTTGAGACTAAATAGTCGGGTGGGACCATTTGTCTTTGACTTGCTCCCCTAAGCTGCCCATGCCAGATTGGCAGTGCTCGTTGTATCTGAGACAAGTTTTGGGTATACAGTTTTGACTTCCACGTGAGGCAGTATATTTTGATACTAAATAGTCGGGTGGGACCATTTTGATTTGACTTGCTCCCCTAGGCTACACATGACAAATTGTCAGTGCTCGTGGTATCTGAGACAAGATTTGGTAAAGCAGTTTTAGCGGCCAGAGGGGGCTGTATGTTTTAAGACTCAATAGTCGGGTGAGACTATTCGGCTTTGAATTGTTCCCAAAGGCTGCACATGACAATTTGGCAGGGCTCGTGGTATCTGAGACAAGATTTGGTAAAGCAGTTTTAGCGGCCAGAGGGGCTGTATGTTTAGAGACTCAATAGTCGGGTGAGACTATTCGACTTTGAATTGCTCCCCTAGGCTGCACATGATAGATTGGCGGGGCTCGTGGTATCTGAGACAAGTATTGGAAAAGCAGTCCGGACTTCCACGTGAGGCTGTATGTTTTGAGACTAAATAGTCGGGCGAGCCTATTCGGCTTTGAATTTCTCCCCAGGGCTCCTGGTATCTGAGACAAGTTTTGGGAGAACACTTTTGGCGGTCAGATGGGACTATATGGCTTAGCACTAAATAGTCGGGTGAGCCTATTCGGCTTTGACTTGCTCCCCTAGGCTGCACATGACAATTTGGCAGGGCTCGTTGAATCTGAGACAAGTTTTGGTAAAGCAGTTTTGACATCTACGTGAGGCTGTATATTTTGAGACTAAATAGTCGGGTGGGACCATTTGTCTTTGACTTGCTCCCCTAAGCTGCACATGCCAGATTGGCAGTGCTCGTTGTATCTGAGACAAGCTTTGGTAATACAGTTTTGACTTCCACGTGAGGCTGTATATTTTGAGACTAAATAGTCGGGTGGGACCATTTGGATTTGACTTGCTCCCCTAGGCTGCACATGACAAATTGTCAGTGCTCGTGGTATCTGAGACAAGATTTGGTAAAGCAGTTTTAGCGGCCAGAGGGGGCTGTTTGTCAAGAGACTCAATAGGCGGGTGAGACTATTCGACTTTGAATTGCTCCCCTAGGCTGCACATGACAGATTGGCGGGGCTCGTGGTATCTGAGACAAGTATTGGTAAAGCAGTTCGGACTTCCACGTGAGGCTGTATGTTTTGAGACTAAATAGTCGGGCGAGCCTATTCGGATTTGAATTTCTCCCCTTGGCTGCACATGACAGATTGGCAGGGCTCGTTGTATCTGAGACAAGTTTTGGTAAAGCAGTTTTGACATCTACGTGAGGCTGTATATTTTGAGACTAATTAATCGGGTGGGACCATTTGGCTTTGACTTGCTCCCCTAAGCTGCACATGCCAGATTGGCAGTGCTCGTTGTATCTGAGACAAGTTTTTGTAATACAGTTTTGACTTCCACGTGAGGCTGTATATTTTGAGACTAAATAGTCGGGTGGGACCACTCGTCTTTGACTTGCTCCCCTAGACTGCACATGACAAATTGTCAGTGCTCGTGGTATCTGAGACAAGATTTGGTAAAGCAGTTTTAGCGGTCAGAGGCGGCTGTATGTTTTAAGACTCAATAGTCGGGTGAGACTATTCGGCTTTGAATTGCTCCCCTAGGCTGCACATGACAGATTGGCGGGGCTCGTGGTATCTGAGACAAGTATTGGAAAAGCAGTCCGGACTTCCACGTGAGGCTGTATGTTTTGAGACTAAATAGTCGGGCGAGCCTATTCGGCTTTGAATTTCTCCCCAGGGCTCCTGGTATCTGAGACAAGTTTTGGGAGAACAGTTTTGGCGGTCAGATGGGACTATATGGCTTAGCACTAAATAGTCGGGTGAGCCTATTCGGCTTTGAATTGCTCCCCTAGGCTGCACATGACAGATTGGCAGGGCTCGTTGTATCTGAGACAAGTTTTGGTAAAGCAGTTTTGACATCTACGTGAGGCTGTATATTTTGAGACTAATTAATCGGGTGGGACCATTTGGCTTTGACTTGCTCCCCTAAGCTGCACATGCCAGATTGGCAGTGCTCGTTGTATCTGAGACAAGTTTTTGTAATACAGTTTTGACTTCCACGTGAGGCTGTATATTTTGAGACTAAATAGTCGGGTGGGACCACTCGTCTTTGACTTGCTCCCCTAGACTGCACATGACAAATTGTCAGTGCTCGTGGTATCTGAGACAAGATTTGGTAAAGCAGTTTTAGCGGTCAGAGGCGGCTGTATGTTTTAAGACTCAATAGTCGGGTGAGACTATTCGGCTTTGAATTGCTCCCCTAGGCTGCACATGACAGATTGGCGGGGCTCGTGGTATCTGAGACAAGTATTGGAAAAGCAGTCCGGACTTCCACGTGAGGCTGTATGTTTTGAGACTAAATAGTCGGGCGAGCCTATTCGGCTTTGAATTTCTCCCCAGGGCTCCTGGTATCTGAGACAAGTTTTGGGAGAACAGTTTTGGCGGTCAGATGGGACTATATGGCTTAGCACTAAATAGTCGGGTGAGCCTATTCGGCTTTGAATTGCTCCCCTAGGCTGCACATGACAGATTGGCAGGGCTCGTTGTATCTGAGACAAGTTTTGGTAAAGCAGTTTTGACATCTACGTGAGGCTGTATATTTTGAGACTAATTAATCGGGTGGGACCATTTGGCTTTGACTTGCTCCCCTAAGCTGCACATGCCAGATTGGCAGTGCTCGTTGTATCTGAGACAAGTTTTTGTAATACAGTTTTGACTTCCACGTGAGGCTGTATGTTTTGAGACTAAATAGTCGGGCGAGCCTATTCGGCTTTGAATTTCTCCCCAGGGCTCCTGGTATCTGAGACAAGTTTTGGGAGAACAGTTTTGGCGGTCAGATGGGACTATATGGCTTAGCACTAAATAGTCGGGTGAGACTATTCGGCTTTGAATTGCTCCCCTAGGCTGCACATGACAGATTGACAGGGCTCGTTGTATCTGCGACAAGTTTCGGTAATATAGTTTTAGCGGCCAGAGGGGGCTGTATGTTTTAAGACTCAATAGTAGGGTGAGACTATTTGGCATTGTCATGTTCCCATAGGCTGCAAATGCCAAGTTGGCAGTGCTCGTGGTATCTGAGACAAGTTTTGATAAAGCAGTTTTGACATCCAGGTAAAGCTGTATATATTGAGACCAAATAGTCGGGTGAGACTATTTGGCTTTGACTTGCTCCCCTAGGCTGCACATGCCAGATTAGCAGGGCTCGCGGTATCTGAGACAAGTTTTGGTAAAGCAGTTTTGACATCTACTTGAGGCTGTATATTTTGAGACTAAATAGTCGGGTGAGACTATTCGACTTTGAATTGCTCCCCTAGGCTGCACATGACAGATTGGCGGGCCTCGTGGTATCTGAGACAAGTATTGGTAAAGCAGTCCGGACTTTCACGTGAGGCTGTATGTTTTGAGACTAAATAGTCGGGCGTGCCTATTCGGCTTTGAATTTCTCACCTTGGCTGCACATGCCAGATTGGCAGGGCTCCTGGTATCTGAGACAAGTTTTGGGAGAACAGTTTTGGCGGTCAGATGGTACTATATGGCTTAGCACTAAATAGTCGGGTGAGCCTATTCGGCTTTGAATTGCTCCCCTAGGCTGCACATGACAGATTGGCAGGGCTCGTTGTTTCTGAGACAAATTTTGGTAAAGCAGTTTTGACATCTACGTGAGGCTGTATATTTTGAGACTAAATAATCGGGCGGGACCATTTGTCTTTGACTTGCTCCCCTAAGCTGCACATGCCAGATTGACAGTGCTCGTTGTATCTGAGACAAGCTTTGGTAATACAGTTTTGACTTCCACGTGAGGCTGTATATTTTGAGACTAAATAGTCGGGTGGGACCATTTGGATTTGACTTGCTCCCCTAGGCAGCACATGACAAATTGTCAGGGCTCAAGGTATATGAGACAAGATTTGGTAAAGCAGTTTTAGCGGCCAGAGGGGGCTGTATGTCAAGAGACTCAATAGGCGGGTGAGACTATTCGACTTTGAATTACTCCCCTAGGCTGCACATGACAGATTGGCGGGGCTCGTGGTATCTGAGACAAGTATTGGTAAAGCAGTTCGGTTTCCACGTGAGGCTGTATGTTTTGAGACTAAATAGTCGGGCGAGCCTATTCGGCTTTGAATTTCTCCCCTTGGCTGCACATGCCAGATTGGCAGGGCTCCTGGTATATGAGCCTATGGGAAGGCTGCAAATGCCAAATTGGCAGTGCTCGTGGTATCTGAGACAAGTTTTGATAAAGCAGTTTTGACATCCAGGTAAAGCTGTATATATTGAGACCAAATAGTCGGGTGAGACTATTTGGCTTTGACTTGCTCCCCTAGGCTGCACATGCCAGATTGGCAGGGCTCGCGGTATCTGAGACAAGTTTTGGTAAAGCAGTTTTGACATCTACGTGACGCTGTATATTTTGAGACTAAATAGTCGGGTGAGACTATTCGACTTTGAATTGCTCCCCTAGGCTGCACATGACAGATTGGCGGGCCTCGTGGTATCTGAGACAAGTATTGGTAAAGCAGTCCGGACTTCCACGTGAGGCTGTATGTTTTGAGACTAAATAGTCGGGCGAGCCTATTCGGCTTTGAATTTCTCCCCTTGGCTGCACATGCCAGATTGGCAGGGCTCCTGGTATCTGAGACAAGTTTTGGGAGAACAGTTTTGGCGGTCAGATGGGACTATATGGCTTAGCACTAAATAGTCGGGTGAGCCTATTCGGCTTTGAATTGCTCCCCTAGGCTGCACATGACAAATTGTCAGTACTCGTGGTATCTGAGACAAGATTTGGTAAAGCAGATTTAGCGGCCAAAGGCGGCTGTATGTTTTAAGACTCAATAGTCGTGTGAGACTATTCGGCTTTGAATTGCTCCCCTAGGCTGCACTTGACAGATTGGCAGGGCTCGTTGTATCTGAGACAAATTTTGGAAATAAAGTTTTAGCGGCCAGAGGGGGCTGTATGTTTTAAGACTCAATAGTAGGGTGAGACTATTTGGCATTGTCATGTTCCCATAGGCTGCAAATGCCAAATTGGCAGTGCTCGTGGTATCTGAGACAAGTTTTGATAAAACACTTTTGACATCCGGGGAAAGCTGTATATATTGAGACCAAATAGTCAGGTGAGACTTTTTGGCTTTGACTTGCTCCCCTAGGCTGCACATTACAGATTGGCAGGGCTCGCGGTATCTGAGACAAGTTTGGGTAAAGCAGTTTTGACATCTACGTGACGCTGTATATTTTGAGACTAAATAGTCGGGTGAGACTATTCGACTTTGAATTGCTCCCCTAGGCTGCACATGACAGATTGGCGGGGCTTGTGGTATCTGCGACAAGTATTGGTAAAGCAGTCCGGACTTCCACGTGAGGCTGTATGTTTTGAGACTAAATAGTCGGGCGAGCCTATTCGGCTTTGAATTTCTCCCCTTGGTTGCACATGCCAGATTGGCAGGGCGGCTGGAATCTGAGACAAGTTTTTGAGAGAACAGTTTTGGCGGTCAGATGGGACTATATGGCTTAGCACTAAATAGTCGGGTGAGCCTATTCGGCTTTGAATTGCTCCCCTAGGCTGCACATGACAGATTGGCAGGGCTCGTTGTATCTGAGACAAGTTTTGGTAAAGCAGTTTTGACATCTACGTGAGGCTGTATATTTTGAGACTAAATAATCGGGTGGGACCATTTGGCTTTGACTTGCTCCCTAAGCTGCACATGCCAGATTGGCAGTGCTCGTTGTATCTGAGACAAGTTTTGGTAATACAGTTTTGACTTCCACGTGAGGCTGTATATTTTGAGACTAAATAGTCGGGTGGGACCATTTGTCTTTGACTTGCTCCCCTAGACTGCACATGACAAATTGTCAGTGCTCGTGGTATCTGAGACAAGATTTGGTAAAGCAGATTTAGCGGCCAAAGGCGGCTGTATGTTTTAAGACTCAATAGTCGTGTGAGACTATTCGGCTTTGAATTGCTCCCCTAGGCTGCACTTGACAGATTGGCAGGGCTCGTTGTATCTGAGACAAGTTTTGGAAATAAAGTTTTAGCGGCCAGAGGGGGCTGTATGTTTTAAGACTCAATAGTAGGGTGAGACTATTTGGCATTGTCATGTTCCCATAGGCTGCAAATGCCAAATTGGCAGTGCTCGTGGTATCTGAGACAAGTTTTGATAAAGCAGTTTTGACATCTACGTGACGCTGTATATTTTGAGACTAAATAGTCGGGTGAGACTATTCGACTTTGAATTGCTCCCCTAGGCTGCACATGACAGATTGGCGGGGCTTGTGGTATCTGAGACAAGTATTGGTAAAGCAGTCCGGACTTCCACGTGAGGCTGTATGTTTTGAGACTAAATAATCGGGCGAGCCTATTCGGCTTTGAATTTCTCCCCTTGGCTGCACATGACAGATTGGCGGGGCTTGTGGTATCTGAGACAAGTATTGGTAAAGCAGTCCGGACTTCCACGTGAGGCTGTATGTTTTGAGACTAAATAATCGGGCGAGCCTATTCGGCTTTGAATTTCTCCCCTTGGCTGCACATGCCAGATTGGCAGGGCGGCTGGAATCTGAGACAAGTTTTTGGGAGAACAGTTTTGGCGGTCAGATGGGACTATATGGCTTAGCACTAAATAGTCGGGTGAGCCTATTCGGCTTTGAATTGCTCCCCTAGGCTGCACATGACAGATTGGCGGGCCTCGTGGTATCTGAGACAAGTATTGGTAAAGCAGTCCGGACTTCCACGTGAGGCTGTATGTTTTGAGAATAAATAGTCGGGTGGGACCATTTGGCTTTGACTTGCTCCCCTAAGCTGCACATGTCAGATTGGCAGTGCTCGCGGTATCTGAGACAAGTTTTGATAAAACACTTTTGACATCCGGGTAAAGCTGTATATATTGAGACCAAATAGTCGGGTGAGACTATTTGGCTTTGACTTGCTCCCCTAGGCTGCACATGCCAGATTGGCAGGGCTCGCGGTATCTGAGACAAGTTTTGGTAAAGCAGTTTTGACATCTACGTGACGCTGTATATTTTGAGACTAAATAGTCGGGTGAGACTATTCGACTTTGAATTGCTCCCCTAGGCTGCACATGACAAATTGTCAGTGCTCGTGGTATCTGAGACAAGTTTTGGTAAAGCAGTTTTGACATCTACGTGAGGCTGTATATTTTGAGACTAAATAATCGGGTGGGACCATTTGGATTTGACTTGCTCCCCTAGGCAGCACATGACAAATTGTCAGGGCTCAAGGTATATGAGACAAGATTTGGTAAAGCAGTTTTAGCGGCCAGAGGGGGCTGTATGTCAAGAGACTCAATAGGCGGGTGAGACTATTCGACTTTGAATTACTCCCCTAGGCTGCACATGACAGATTGGCGGGGCTCGTGGTATCTGAGACAAGTATTGGTAAAGCAGTTCGGTTTCCACGTGAGGCTGTATGTTTTGAGACTAAATAGTCGGGCGAGCCTATTCGGCTTTGAATTTCTCCCCTTGGCTGCACATGCCAGATTGGCAGGGCTCCTGGTATATGAGCCTATGGGAAGGCTGCAAATGCCAAATTGGCAGTGCTCGTGGTATCTGAGACAAGTTTTGATAAAGCAGTTTTGACATCCAGGTAAAGCTGTATATATTGAGACCAAATAGTCGGGTGAGACTATTTGTCTTTGACTTCCTCCCCTAGGCTGCACATGCCAGATTGGCAGGGCTCGCGGTATCTGAGACAAGTTTTGGTAAAGCAGTTTTGACATCTACGTGACGCTGTATATTTTGAGACTAAATAGTCGGGTGAGACTATTCGACTTTGAATTGCTCCCCTAGGCTGCACATGACAGATTGGCGGGCCTCGTGGTATCTGAGACAAGTATTGGTAAAGCAGTCCGGACTTCCACGTGAGGCTGTATGTTTTGAGACTAAATAGTCGGGCGAGCCTATTCGGCTTTGAATTTCTCCCCTTGGCTGCACATGCCAGATTGGCAGGGCTCCTGGTATCTGAGACAAGTTTTGTTAGAACAGTTTTGGCGGTCAGATGGGACTATATGGCTTAGCACTAAATAGTCGGGTGAGCCTATTCGGCTTTGAATTGCTCCCCTAGGCTGCACATGACAAATTGTCAGTACTCGTGGTATCTGAGACAAGATTTGGTAAAGCAGATTTAGCGGCCAAAGGCGGCTGTATGTTTTAAGACTCAATAGTCGTGTGAGACTATTCGGCTTTGAATTGCTCCCCTAGGCTGCACTTGACAGATTGGCATTGCTCGTTGTATCTGAGACAAATTTTGGAAATAAAGTTTTAGCGGCCAGAGGGGGCTGTATGTTTTAAGACTCAATAGTAGGGTGAGACTATTTGGCATTGTCATGTTCCCATAGGCTGCAAATGCCAAATTGGCAGTGCTCGTGGTATCTGAGACAAGTTTTGATAAAACACTTTTGACATCCGGGGAAAGCTGTATATATTGAGACCAAATAGTCAGGTGAGACTTTTTGGCTTTGACTTGCTCCCCTAGGCTGCACATTACAGATTGGCAGGGCTCGCGGTATCTGAGACAAGTTTGGGTAAAGCAGTTTTGACATCTACGTGACGCTGTATATTTTGAGACTAAATAGTCGGGTGAGACTATTCGACTTTGAATTGCTCCCCTAGGCTGCACATGACAGATTGGCGGGGCTTGTGGTATCTGCGACAAGTATTGGTAAAGCAGTCCGGACTTCCACGTGAGGCTGTATGTTTTGAGACTAAATAGTCGGGCGAGCCTATTCGGCTTTGAATTTCTCCCCTTGGTTGCACATGCCAGATTGGCAGGGCGGCTGGAATCTGAGACAAGTTTTTGAGAGAACAGTTTTGGCGGTCAGATGGGACTATATGGCTTAGCACTAAATAGTCGGGTGAGCCTATTCGGCTTTGAATTGCTCCCCTAGGCTGCACATGACAGATTGGCAGGGCTCGTTGTATCTGAGACAAGTTTTGGTAAAGCAGTTTTGACATCTACGTGAGGCTGTATATTTTGAGACTAAATAATCGGGTGGGACCATTTGGCTTTGACTTGCTCCCCTAAGCTGCACATGCCAGATTGGCAGTGCTCGTTGTATCTGAGACAAGTTTTGGTAATACAGTTTTGACTTCCACGTGAGGCTGTATATTTTGAGACTAAATAGTCGGGTGGGACCATTTGTCTTTGACTTGCTCCCCTAGACTGCACATGACAAATTGTCAGTGCTCGTGGTATCTGAGACAAGATTTGGTAAAGCAGATTTAGCGGCCAAAGGCGGCTGTATGTTTTAAGACTCAATAGTCGTGTGAGACTATTCGGCTTTGAATTGCTCCCCTAGGCTGCACTTGACAGATTGGCAGGGCTCGTTGTATCTGAGACAAGTTTTGGAAATAAAGTTTTAGCGGCCAGAGGGGGCTGTATGTTTTAAGACTCAATAGTAGGGTGAGACTATTTGGCATTGTCATGTTCCCATAGGCTGCAAATGCCAAATTGGCAGTGCTCGTGGTATCTGAGACAAGTTTTGATAAAGCAGTTTTGACATCTACGTGACGCTGTATATTTTGAGACTAAATAGTCGGGTGAGACTATTCGACTTTGAATTGCTCCCCTAGGCTGCACATGACAGATTGGCGGGGCTTGTGGTATCTGAGACAAGTATTGGTAAAGCAGTCCGGACTTCCACGTGAGGCTGTATGTTTTGAGACTAAATAATCGGGCGAGCCTATTCGGCTTTGAATTTCTCCCCTTGGCTGCACATGACAGATTGGCGAGGCTTGTGGTATCTGAGACAAGTATTGGTAAAGCAGTCCGGACTTCCACGTGAGGCTGTATGTTTTGAGACTAAATAATCGGGCGAGCCTATTCGGCTTTGAATTTCTCCCCTTGGCTGCACATGCCAGATTGGCAGGGCGGCTGGAATCTGAGACAAGTTTTTGGGAGAACAGTTTTGGCGGTCAGATGGGACTATATGGCTTAGCACTAAATAGTCGGGTGAGCCTATTCGGCTTTGAATTGCTCCCCTAGGCTGCACATGACAGATTAGCGGGCCTCGTGGTATCTGAGACAAGTATTGGTAAAGCAGTCCGGACTTCCACGTGAGGCTGTATGTTTTGAGAATAAATAGTCGGGTGGGACCATTTGGCTTTGACTTGCTCCCCTAAGCTGCACATGTCAGATTGGCAGTGCTCGCGGTATCTGAGACAAGTTTTGATAAAACACTTTTGACATCCGGGTAAAGCTGTATATATTGAGACCAAATAGTCGGGTGAGACTATTTGGCTTTGACTTGCTCCCCTAGGCTGCACATGCCAGATTGGCAGGGCTCGCGGTATCTGAGACAAGTTTTGGTAAAGCAGTTTTGACATCTACGTGACGCTGTATATTTTGAGACTAAATAGTCGGGTGAGACTATTCGACTTTGAATTGCTCCCCTAGGCTGCACATGACAGATTGGCGGGGCTTGTGGTATCTGAGACAAGTATTGGTAAAGCAGTCCGGACTTCCACGTGAGGCTGTATGTTTTGAGACTAAATAATCGGGCGAGCCTATTCGGCTTTGAATTTCTCCCCTTGGCTGCACATGCCAGATTGGCAGGGCGGCTGGAATCTGAGACAAGTTTTTGGGAGAACAGTTTTGGCGGTCAGATGGGACTATATGGCTTAGCACTAAATAGTCGGGTGAGCCTATTCGGCTTTGAATTGCTCCCCTAGGCTGCACATGACAGATTGGCGGGCCTCGTGGTATCTGAGACAAGTATTGGTAAAGCAGTCCGGACTTCCACGTGAGGCTGTATGTTTTGAGACTAAATAGTCGGGTGGGACCATTTGGCTTTGACTTGCTCCCCTAAGCTGCACATGTCAGATTGGCAGTGCTCGTTGTATCTGAGACAAGTTTTTGTAATACAGTTTTGACTTCCACGTGAGGCTGTATATTTTGAGACTAAATAGTCGGGTGGGACCATTTGTCTTTGACTTGCTCCCCTAGACTGCACATGACAAATTGTCAGTGCTCGTGGTATCTGAGACAAGTTTTGGTAAAGCAGTTTTGACATCTACGTGAGGCTGTATATTTTGAGACTAAATAATCGGGTGGGACCATTTGGCTTTGACTTGCTCCCTAAGCTGCACATGCCAGATTGGCAGTGCTCGTTGTATCTGAGACAAGTTTTGGTAATACAGTTTTGACTTCCACGTGAGGCTGTATATTTTGAGACTAAATAGTCGGGTGGGACCATTTGTCTTTGACTTGCTCCCCTAGACTGCACATGACAAATTGTCAGTGCTCGTGGTATCTGAGACAAGATTTGGTAAAGCAGATTTAGCGGCCAAAGGCGGCTGTATGTTTTAACACTCAATAGTCGTGTGAGACTATTCGGCTTTGAATTGCTCCCCTAGGCTGCACTTGACAGATTGGCAGGGCTCGTTGTATCTGAGACAAGTTTTGGAAATAAAGTTTTAGCGGCCAGAGGGGGCTGTATGTTTTAAGACTCAATAGTAGGGTGAGACTATTTGGCATTGTCATGTTCCCATAGGCTGCAAATGCCAAATTGGCAGTGCTCGTGGTATCTGAGACAAGTTTTGATAAAACACTTTTGACATCCGGGTAAAGCTGTATATATTGAGACCAAATAGTCGGGTGAGACTATTTGGCTTTGACTTGCTCCCCTAGGCTGCACATGACAGATTGACAGGGCTCGTTGTATCTGAGACAAGTATTGGTAAAGCAGTCCGGACTTCCACGTGTGGCTGTATATTTTGAGACTAAATAGTCGGGCGAGCCTATTCGGCTTTGAATTTCTGCCCTTGGCTGCACATGCCAGATTGGCAGTGCTCGTTGTATCTGAGACAAGTTTTGATAATACAGTTTTGACTTCCACGTGAGGCTGTATATTTTGAGACTAAATAGTCGGGTGGGACCATTTGTCTTTGACTTGCTCCCCTAGACTGCACATGACAAATTGTCAGTGCTCGTGGTATCTGAGACAAGATTTGGTAAAGCAGATTTTGCGGCCAAAGGCGGCTGTATGTTTTAAGACTCAATAGTCGTGTGAGACTATTCGGCTTTGAATTGCTCCCCTAGGCTGCACTTGACAGATTGGCAGGGCTCGTTGTATCTGAGACAAATTTTGGAAATAAAGTTTTAGCGGCCAGAGGGGGCTGTATGTTTTAAGACTCAATAGTAGGGTGAGACTATTTGGCATTGTCATGTTCCCATACTGTAAATGCCAAATTGGCAGTGCTCGTGGTATCTGAGACAAGTTTTGATAAAACACTTTTGACATCCGGGTAAAGCTGTATATATTGAGACCAAATAGTCGGGTGGGACCACTCGTCTTTGACTTGCTCCCCTAGACTGCACATGACAAATTGTCAGTGCTCGTGGTATCTGAGACAAGATTTGGTAAAGCAGTTTTAGCGGTCAGAGGCGGCTGTATGTTTTAAGACTCAATAGTCGGGTGAGACTATTCGGCTTTGAATTGCTCCCCTAGGCTGCACATGACAGATTGACAGGGCTCGTTGTATCTGCGACAAGTTTCGGTAATATAGTTTTAGCGGCCAGAGGGGGCTGTATGTTTTAAGACTCAATAGTAGGGTGAGACTATTTGGCATTGTCATGTTCCCATAGGCTGCAAATGCCAAATTGGCAGTGCTCGTGGTATCTTAGACAAGTTTTGATAAAGCAGTTTTGACATCCAGGTAAAGCTGTATATATTGAGACCAAATAGTCGGGTGAGACTATTTGGCTTTGACTTGCTCCCCTAGGCTGCACATGCCAGATTAGCAGGGCTCGCGGTATCTGAGACAAGTTTTGGTAAAGCAGTTTTGACATCTACTTGAGGCTGTATATTTTGAGACTAAATAGTCGGGTGAGACTATTCGACTTTGAATTGCTCCCCTAGGCTGCACATGACAAATTGTCAGTGCTCGTGGTATCTGAGACAAGATTTGGTAAAGCAGATTTAGCGGCCAAAGGCGGCTGTATGTTTTAACACTCAATAGTCGTGTGAGACTATTCGGCTTTGAATTGCTCCCCTAGGCTGCACTTGACAGATTGGCAGGGCTCGTTGTATCTGAGACAAGTTTTGGAAATAAAGTTTTAGCGGCCAGAGGGGGCTGTATGTTTTAAGACTCAATAGTAGGGTGAGACTATTTGGCATTGTCATGTTCCCATAGGCTGCAAATGCCAAATTGGCAGTGCTCGTGGTATCTGAGACAAGTTTTGATAAAACACTTTTGACATCCGGGTAAAGCTGTATATATTGAGACCAAATAGTCGGGTGAGACTATTTGGCTTTGACTTGCTCCCCTAGGCTGCACATGACAGATTGACAGGGCTCGTTGTATCTGAGACAAGTATTGGTAAAGCAGTCCGGACTTCCACGTGTGGCTGTATATTTTGAGACTAAATAGTCGGGCGAGCCTATTCGGCTTTGAATTTCTGCCCTTGGCTGCACATGCCAGATTGGCAGTGCTCGTTGTATCTGAGACAAGTTTTGATAATACAGTTTTGACTTCCACGTGAGGCTGTATATTTTGAGACTAAATAGTCGGGTGGGACCATTTGTCTTTGACTTGCTCCCCTAGACTGCACATGACAAATTGTCAGTGCTCGTGGTATCTGAGACAAGATTTGGTAAAGCAGATTTTGCGGCCAAAGGCGGCTGTATGTTTTAAGACTCAATAGTCGTGTGAGACTATTCGGCTTTGAATTGCTCCCCTAGGCTGCACTTGACAGATTGGCAGGGCTCGTTGTATCTGAGACAAATTTTGGAAATAAAGTTTTAGCGGCCAGAGGGGGCTGTATGTTTTAAGACTCAATAGTAGGGTGAGACTATTTGGCATTGTCATGTTCCCATACTGTAAATGCCAAATTGGCAGTGCTCGTGGTATCTGAGACAAGTTTTGATAAAACACTTTTGACATCCGGGTAAAGCTGTATATATTGAGACCAAATAGTCGGGTGGGACCACTCGTCTTTGACTTGCTCCCCTAGACTGCACATGACAAATTGTCAGTGCTCGTGGTATCTGAGACAAGATTTGGTAAAGCAGTTTTAGCGGTCAGAGGCGGCTGTATGTTTTAAGACTCAATAGTCGGGTGAGACTATTCGGCTTTGAATTGCTCCCCTAGGCTGCACATGACAGATTGACAGGGCTCGTTGTATCTGCGACAAGTTTCGGTAATATAGTTTTAGCGGCCAGAGGGGGCTGTATGTTTTAAGACTCAATAGTAGGGTGAGACTATTTGGCATTGTCATGTTCCCATAGGCTGCAAATGCCAAATTGGCAGTGCTCGTGGTATCTTAGACAAGTTTTGATAAAGCAGTTTTGACATCCAGGTAAAGCTGTATATATTGAGACCAAATAGTCGGGTGAGACTATTTGGCTTTGACTTGCTCCCCTAGGCTGCACATGCCAGATTAGCAGGGCTCGCGGTATCTGAGACAAGTTTTGGTAAAGCAGTTTTGACATCTACTTGAGGCTGTATATTTTGAGACTAAATAGTCGGGTGAGACTATTCGACTTTGAATTGCTCCCCTAGGCTGCACATGACAGATTGGCGGGCCTCGTGGTATCTGAGACAAGTATTGGTAAAGCAGTTCGGACTTCCACGTGAGGCTGTATGTTTTGAGACTAAATAGTCGGGCGAGCCTATTCGGCTTTGAATTTCTCCCCTTGGCTGCACATGCCAGATTGGCAGGGCTCCTGGTATATGAGCCTATGGGAAGGCTGCAAATGCCAAATTGGCAGTGCTCGTGGTATCTGAGACAAGTTTTGATAAAGCAGTTTTGACATCCAGGTAAAGCTGTATATATTGAGACCAAATAGTCGGGTGAGACTATTTGGCTTTGACTTGCTCCCCTAGGCTGCACATGCCAGATTGGCAGGGCTCGCGGTATCTGAGACAAGTTTTGGTAAAGCAGTTTTGACATCTACGTGACGCTGTATATTTTGAGACTAAATAGTCGGGTGAGACTATTTGGCTTTGACTTGCTCCCCTAGGCTGCACATGCCAGATTAGCAGGGCTCGCGGTATCTGAGACAAGTTTTGGTAAAGCAGTTTTGACATCTACTTGAGGCTGTATATTTTGAGACTAAATAGTCGGGTGAGACTATTCGACTTTGAATTGCTCCCCTAGGCTGCACATGACAGATTGGCGGGCCTCGTGGTATCTGAGACAAGTATTGGTAAAGCAGTTCGGACTTCCACGTGAGGCTGTATGTTTTGAGACTAAATAGTCGGGCGTGCCTATTCGGCTTTGAATTTCTCACCTTGGCTGCACATGCCAGATTGGCAGGGCTCCTGGTATCTGAGACAAGTTTTGGGAGAACAGTTTTGGCGGTCAGATGTAACTATATGGCTTAGCACTAAATAGTCGGGTGAGCCTATTCGGCTTTGAATTGCTCCCCTAGGCTGCACATGACAGATTGGCAGGGCTCGTTGTTTCTGAGACAAATTTTGGTAAAGCAGTTTTGACATCTACTTGAGGCTGTATATTTTGAGACTAAATAATCGGGCGGGACCATTTGTCTTTGACTTGCTCCCCTAAGCTGCACATGCCAGATTGGCAGTGCTCGTTGTATCTGAGACAAGCTTTGGTAATACAGTTTTGACTTCCACGTGAGGCTGTATATTTTGAGACTAAATAGTCGGGTGGGACCATTTGGATTTGACTTGCTCCCCTAGGCTGCACATGACAAATTGTCAGGGCTCAAGGTATATGAGACAAGATTTGGTAAAGCAGTTTTAGCGGCCAGAGGGGGCTGTATGTCAAGAGACTCAATAGGCGGGTGAGACTATTCGACTTTGAATTACTCCCCTAGGCTGCACATGACAGATTGGCGGGGCTCGTGGTATCTGAGACAAGTATTGGTAAAGCAGTTCGGACTTCCACGTGAGGCTGTATGTTTTGAGACTAAATAGTCGGGCGAGCCTATTCGGCTTTGAATTTCTCCCCTTGGCTGCACATGCCAGATTGGCAGGGCTCCTGGTATATGAGCCTATGGGAAGGCAGCAAATGCCAAATTGGCAGTGCTCGTGGTATCTGAGACAAGTTTTGATAAAGCAGTTTTGACATCCAGGTAAAGCTGTATATATTGAGACCAAATAGTCGGGTGAGACTATTTGGCTTTGACTTGCTCCCCTAGGCTGCACATGCCAGATTGGCAGGGCTCGCGGTATCTGAGACAAGTTTTGGTAAAGCAGTTTTGACATCTACGTGACGCTGTATATTTTGAGACTAAATAGTCGGGTGAGACTATTCGACTTTGAATTGCTGCCCTAGGCTGCACATGACAGATTGGCGGGCCTCGTGGTATCTGAGACAAGTATTGGTAAAGCAGTCCGGACTTCCACGTGAGGCTGTATGTTTTGAGACTAAATAGTCGGGCGAGCCTATTCGGCTTTGAATTTCTCCCCTTGGCTGCACATGCCAGATTGGCAGGGCTCCTGGTATCTGAGACAAGTTTTGGGAGAACAGTTTTGGCGGTCAGATGGGACTATATGGCTTAGCACTAAATAGTCGGGTGAGCCTATTCGGCTTTGAATTGCTCCCCTAGGCTGCACATGACAAATTGTCAGTACTCGTGGTATCTAAGACAAGATTTGGTAAAGCAGATTTAGCGGCCAAAGGCGGCTGTATGTTTTAAGACTCAATAGTCGTGTGAGACTATTCGGCTTTGAATTGCTCCCCTAGGCTGCACATTACAGATTGGCAGGGCTCGCGGTATCTGAGACAAGTTTGGGTAAAGCAGTTTTGACATCTACGTGCCGCTGTATATTTTGAGACTAAATAGTCGGGTGAGACTATTCGACTTTGAATTGCTCCCCTAGGCTGCACATGACAGATTGGCGGGGCTTGTGGTATCTGCGACAAGTATTGGTAAAGCAGTCCGGACTTCCACGTGAGGCTGTATGTTTTGAGACTAAATAGTCGGGCGAGCCTATTCGGCTTTGAATTTCTCCCCTTGGTTGCACATGCCAGATTGGCAGGGCGGCTGGAATCTGAGACAAGTTTTTGAGAGAACAGTTTTGGCGGTCAGATGGGACTATATGGCTTAGCACTAAATAGTCGGGTGAGCCTATTCGGCTTTGAATTGCTGCCCTAGGCTGCACATGACAGATTGGCAGGGCTCGTTGTATCTGAGACAAGTTTTGGTAAAGCAGTTTTGACATCTACGTGAGGCTGTATATTTTGAGACTAAATAATCGGGTGGGACCATTTGGCTTTGACTTGCTCCCCTAAGCTGCACATGCCAGATTGGCAGTGCTCGTTGTATCTGAGACAAGTTTTGGTAATACAGTTTTGACTTCCACGTGAGGCTGTATATTTTGAGACTAAATAGTCGGGTGGGACCATTTGTCTTTGACTTGCTCCCCTAGACTGCACATGACAAATTGTCAGTGCTCGTGGTATCTGAGACAAGATTTGGTAAAGCAGATTTAGCGGCCAAAGGCGGCTGTATGTTTTAAGACTCAATAGTCGTGTGAGACTATTCGGCTTTGAATTGCTCCCCTAGGCTGCACATGACAGATTGGCGGGGCTCGTGGTATCTGAGACAAGTATTGGTAAAGCAGTTCGGACTTCCACGTGAGGCTGTATGTTTTGAGACTAAATAGTCGGGCGAGCCTATTCGGCTTTGAATTTCTCCCCTTGGCTGCACATGCCAGATTGGCAGGGCTCCTGGTATATGAGCCTATGGGAAGGCAGCAAATGCCAAATTGGCAGTGCTCGTGGTATCTGAGACAAGTTTTGATAAAGCAGTTTTGACATCCAGGTAAAGCTGTATATATTGAGACCAAATAGTCGGGTGAGACTATTTGGCTTTGACTTGCTCCCCTAGGCTGCACATGCCAGATTGGCAGGGCTCGCGGTATCTGAGACAAGTTTTGGTAAAGCAGTTTTGACATCTACGTGACGCTGTATATTTTGAGACTAAATAGTCGGGTGAGACTATTCGACTTTGAATTGCTGCCCTAGGCTGCACATGACAGATTGGCGGGCCTCGTGGTATCTGAGACAAGTATTGGTAAAGCAGTCCGGACTTCCACGTGAGGCTGTATGTTTTGAGACTAAATAGTCGGGCGAGCCTATTCGGCTTTGAATTTCTCCCCTTGGCTGCACATGCCAGATTGGCAGGGCTCCTGGTATCTGAGACAAGTTTTGGGAGAACAGTTTTGGCGGTCAGATGGGACTATATGGCTTAGCACTAAATAGTCGGGTGAGCCTATTCGGCTTTGAATTGCTCCCCTAGGCTGCACATGACAAATTGTCAGTACTCGTGGTATCTGAGACAAGATTTGGTAAAGCAGATTTAGCGGCCAAAGGCGGCTGTATGTTTTAAGACTCAATAGTCGTGTGAGACTATTCGGCTTTGAATTGCTCCCCTAGGCTGCACTTGACAGATTGGCAGGGCTCGTTGTATCTGAGACAAATTTTGGAAATAAAGTTTTAGCGGCCAGAGGGGGCTGTATGTTTTAAGACTCAATAGTAGGGTGAGACTATTTGGCATTGTCATGTTCCCATAGGCTGCAAATGCCAAATTGGCAGTGCTCGTGGTATCTGAGACAAGTTTTGATAAAACACTTTTGACATCCGGGGAAAGCTGTATATATTGAGATCAAATAGTCAGGTGAGACTATTCGGCTTTGACTTGCTCCCCAAGGCTGCACATTACAGATTGGCAGGGCTCGCGGTATCTGAGACAAGTTTGGGTAAAGCAGTTTTGACATCTACGTGACGCTGTATATTTTGAGACTAAATAGTCGGGTGAGACTATTCGACTTTGAATTGCTCCCCTAGGCTGCACATGACAGATTGGCGGGGCTTGTGGTATCTGCGACAAGTATTGGTAAAGCAGTCCGGACTTCCACGTGAGGCTGTATGTTTTGAGACTAAATAGTCGGGCGAGCCTATTCGGCTTTGAATTTCTCCCCTTGGTTGCACATGCCAGATTGGCAGGGCGGCTGGAATCTGAGACAAGTTTTTGAGAGAACAGTTTTGGCGGTCAGATGGGACTATATGGCTTAGCACTAAATAGTCGGGTGAGCCTATTCGGCTTTGAATTGCTGCCCTAGGCTGCACATGACAGATTGGCAGGGCTCGTTGTATCTGAGACAAGTTTTGGTAAAGCAGTTTTGACATCTACGTGAGGCTGTATATTTTGAGACTAAATAATCGGGTGGGACCATTTGGCTTTGACTTGCTCCCTAAGCTGCACATGCCAGATTGGCAGTGCTCGTTGTATCTGAGACAAGTTTTGGTAATACAGTTTTGACTTCCACGTGAGGCTGTATATTTTGAGACTAAATAGTCGGGTGGGACCATTTGTCTTTGACTTGCTCCCCTAGACTGCACATGACAAATTGTCAGTGCTCGTGGTATCTGAGACAAGATTTGGTAAAGCAGATTTAGCGGCCAAAGGCGGCTGTATGTTTTAAGACTCAATAGTCGTGTGAGACTATTCGGCTTTGAATTGCTCCCCTAGGCTGCACTTGACAGATTGGCAGGGCTCGTTGTATCTGAGACAAGTTTTGGAAATAAAGTTTTAGCGGCCAGAGGGGGCTGTATGTTTTAAGACTCAATAGTAGGGTGAGACTATTTGGCATTGTCATGTTCCCATAGGCTGCAAATGCCAAATTGGCAGTGCTCGTGGTATCTGAGACAAGTTTTGATAAAACACTTTTGACATCCGGGTAAAGCTGTATATATTGAGACCAAATAGTCGGGTGAGACTATTTGGCTTTGACTTGCTCCCCTAGGCTGCACATGCCAGATTGGCAGGGCTCGCGGTATCTGAGACAAGTTTTGGTAAAGCAGTTTTGACATCTACGTGACGCTGTATATTTTGAGACTAAATAGTCGGGTGAGACTATTCGACTTTGAATTGCTCCCCTAGGCTGCACATGACAGATTGGCGGGCCTCGTGGTATCTGAGACAAGTATTGGTAAAGCAGTCCGGACTTCCACGTGAGGCTGTATGTTTTGAGACTAAATAGTCGGGCGAGCCTATTCGGCTTTGAATTTCTCCCCTTGGCTGCACATGCCAGATTGGCAGGGCTCCTGGTATCTGAGACAAGTTTTGGGAGAACAGTTTTGGCGGTCAGATGGGACTATATGGCTTAGCACTAAATAGTCGGGTGAGCCTATTCGGCTTTGAATTGCTCCCCTAGGCTGCACATGACAAATTGTCAGTACTCGTGGTATCTGAGACAAGATTTGGTAAAGCAGATTTAGCGGCCAAAGGCGGCTGTATGTTTTAAGACTCAATAGTCGTGTGAGACTATTCGGCTTTGAATTGCTCCCCTAGGCTGCACTTGACAGATTGGCAGGGCTCGTTGTATCTGAGACAAATTTTGGAAATAAAGTTTTAGCGGCCAGAGGGGGCTGTATGTTTTAAGACTCAATAGTAGGGTGAGACTATTTGGCATTGTCATGTTCCCATAGGCTGCAAATGCCAAATTGGCAGTGCTCGTGGTATCTGAGACAAGTTTTGATAAAACACTTTTGACATCCGGGGAAAGCTGTATATATTGAGATCAAATAGTCAGGTGAGACTATTCGGCTTTGACTTGCTCCCCAAGGCTGCACATTACAGATTGGCAGGGCTCGCGGTATCTGAGACAAGTTTGGGTAAAGCAGTTTTGACATCTACGTGACGCTGTATATTTTGAGACTAAATAGTCGGGTGAGACTATTCGACTTTGAATTGCTCCCCTAGGCTGCACATGACAGATTGGCGGGGCTTGTGGTATCTGCGACAAGTATTGGTAAAGCAGTCCGGACTTCCACGTGAGGCTGTATGTTTTGAGACTAAATAGTCGGGCGAGCCTATTCGGCTTTGAATTTCTCCCCTTGGTTGCACATGCCAGATTGGCAGGGCGGCTGGAATCTGAGACAAGTTTTTGAGAGAACAGTTTTGGCGGTCAGATGGGACTATATGGCTTAGCACTAAATAGTCGGGTGAGCCTATTCGGCTTTGAATTGCTGCCCTAGGCTGCAAATGCCAAATTGGCAGTGCTCGTGGTATCTGAGACAAGTTTTGATAAAACACTTTTGACATCCGGGTAAAGCTGTATATATTGAGACCAAATAGTCGGGTGAGACTATTTGGCTTTGAATTGCTCCCCTAGGCTGCACATGACAGATTGGCAGGGCGGCTGGAATCTGAGACAAGTTTTTGGGAGAACAGTTTTGGCGGTCAGATGGGACTATATGGCTTAGCACTAAATAGTCGGGTGAGCCTATTCGGCTTTGAATTGCTCCCCTAGGCTGCACATGACAGATTGGCGGGCCTCGTGGTATCTGAGACAAGTATTGGTAAAGCAGTCCGAACTTCCACGTGAGGCTGTATGTTTTGAGACTAAATAGTCGGGTGGGACCATTTGGCTTTGACTTGCTCCCCTAAGCTGCACATGTCAGATTGGCAGTGCTCGTTGTATCTGAGACAAGTTTTTGTAATACAGTTTTGACTTCCACGTGAGGCTGTATATTTTGAGACTAAAAAGTCGGGTGGGACCATTTGTCTTTGACTTGCTCCCCTAGACTGCACATGACAAATTGTCAGTGCTCGTGGTATCTGAGACAAGTTTTGGTAAAGCAGTTTTGACATCTACGTGAGGCTGTATATTTTGAGACTAAATAATCGGGTGGGACCATTTGTCTTTGACTTGCTCCCCTAAGCTGCACATGCCAGATTGGCAGTGCTCGTTGTATCTGAGACAAGTTTTGGTAATACAGTTTTGACTTCCACGTGAGGCTGTATATTTTGAGACTAAATAGTCGGGTGGGACCATTTGTCTTTGACTTGCTCCCCTAGACTGCACATGACAAATTGTCAGTGCTCGTGGTATCTGAGACAAGATTTGGTAAAGCAGATTTAGCGGCCAAAGGCGGCTGTATGTTTTAACACTCAATAGTCGTGTGAGACTATTCGGCTTTGAATTGCTCCCCTAGGCTGCACTTGACAGATTGGCAGGGCTCGTTGTATCTGAGACAAGTTTTGGAAATAAAGTTTTAGCGGCCAGAGGGGGCTGTATGTTTTAAGACTCAATAGTAGGGTGAGACTATTTGGCATTGTCATGTTCCCATAGGCTGCAAATGCCAAATTGGCAGTGCTCGTGGTATCTGAGACAAGTTTTGATAAAACACTTTTGACATCCGGGTAAAGCTGTATATATTGAGACCAAATAGTCGGGTGAGACTATTTGGCTTTGACTTGCTCCCCTAGGCTGCACATGACAGATTGACAGGGCTCGTTGTATCTGAGACAAGTATTGGTAAAGCAGTCCGGACTTCCACGTGTGGCTGTATATTTTGAGACTAAATAGTCGGGCGAGCCTATTCGGCTTTGAATTTCTGCCCTTGGCTGCACATGCCAGATTGGCAGTGCTCGTTGTATCTGAGACAAGTTTTGATAATACAGTTTTGACTTCCACGTGAGGCTGTATATTTTGAGACTAAATAGTCGGGTGGGACCATTTGTCTTTGACTTGCTCCCCTAGACTGCACATGACAAATTGTCAGTGCTCGTGGTATCTGAGACAAGATTTGGTAAAGCAGATTTTGCGGCCAAAGGCGGCTGTATGTTTTAAGACTCAATAGTCGTGTGAGACTATTCGGCTTTGAATTGCTCCCCTAGGCTGCACTTGACAGATTGGCAGGGCTCGTTGTATCTGAGACAAATTTTGGAAATAAAGTTTTAGCGGCCAGAGGGAGCTGTATGTTTTAAGACTCAATAGTAGGGTGAGACTATTTGGCATTGTAATGTTCCCATACTGTAAATGCCAAATTGGCAGTGCTCGTGGTATCTGAGACAAGTTTTGATAAAACACTTTTGACATCCGGGTAAAGCTGTATATATTGAGACCAAATAGTCGGGTGAGACTATTTGGCTTTGACTTGCTCCCCTAGGCTGCACATGCCAGATTGGCAGGGCTCGCGGTATCTGAGACAAGTTTTGGTAAAGCAGTTTTGACATCTACGTGACGCTGTATATTTTGAGACTAAATAGTCGGGTGAGACTATTCGACTTTGAATTGCTCCCCTAGGCTGCACATGACAGATGGGCGGGGCTTGTGGTATCTGAGACAAGTATTGGTAAAGCAGTCCGGACTTCCACGTGAGGCTGTATGTTTTGAGACTAAATAGTCGGGCGAGCCTATTCGGCTTTGAATTTCTCCCCTTGGCTGCACATGCCAGATTGGCAGGGCGGCTGGAATCTGAGACAAGTTTTTGGGAGAACAGTTTTGGCGGTCAGATGGGACTATATGGCTTAGCACTAAATAGTCGGGTGAGCCTATTCGGCTTTGAATTGCTCCCCTAGGCTGCACATGACAGATTGGCAGGGCTCGTTGTATCTGAGACAAGTTTTGGTAAAGCAGTTTTGACATCTACGTGAGGCTGTATATTTTGAGACTAAATAATCGGGTGGGACCATTTGGCTTTGACTTGCTCCCCTAAGCTGCACATGCCAGATTGGCAGTGCTCGTTGTATCTGAGACAAGTTTTGGTAATACAGTTTTGACTTCCACGTGAGGCTGTATATTTTGAGACTAAATAGTCGGGTGGGACCATTTGTCTTTGACTTGCTCCCCTAGACTGCACATGACAAATTGTCAGTGCTCGTGGTATCTGAGACAAGATTTGGTAAAGCAGATTTAGCGGCCAAAGGCGGCTGTATGTTTTAAGACTCAATAGTCGTGTGAGACTATTCGGCTTTGAATTGCTCCCCTAGGCTGCACTTGACAGATTGGCAGGGCTCGTTGTATCTGAGACAAGTTTTGGAAATAAAGTTTTAGCGGCCAGAGGGGTCTGTATGTTTTAAGACTCAATAGTAGGGTGAGACTATTTGGCATTGTCATGTTCCCATAGGCTGCAAATGCCAAATTGGCAGTGCTCGTGGTATCTGAGACAAGTTTTGATAAAACACTTTTGACATCCGGGTAAAGCTGTATATATTGAGACCAAATAGTCGGGTGAGACTATTTGGCTTTGACTTGCTCCCCTAGGCTGCACATGCCAGATTGGCAGGGCTCGCGGTATCTGAGACAAGTTTTGGTAAAGCATTTTTGACATCTACGTGACGCTGTATATTTTGAGACTAAATAGTCGGGTGAGACTATTCGACTTTGAATTGCTCCCCTAGGCTGCACATGACAGATTGGCGGGCCTCGTGGTATCTGAGACAAGTATTGGTAAAGCAGTCCGGACTTCCACGTGAGGCTGTATGTTTTGAGACTAAATAGTCGGGAGAGCCTATTCGGCTTTGAATTTCTCCCCTTGGTTGCACATGCCAGATTGGCAGGGCGGCTGGAATCTGAGACAAGTTTTTGGGAGAACAGTTTTGGCGGTCAGATGGGACTATATGGCTTAGCACTAAATAGTCGGGTGAGCCTATTCGGCTTTGAATTGCTCCCCTAGGCTGCACATGACAGATTGGCAGGGCTCGTTGTATCTGAGACAAGTTTTGGTAAAGCAGTTTTGACATCTACGTGAGGCTTTATATTTTGAGACTAAATAGTCGGGTGGGACCATTTGGCTTTGACTTGCTCCCCTGAGCTGCACATGCCAGATAAGCAGTGCTCGTTGTATCTGAGACAAGTTTTGGTAATACAGTTTTGACTTCCACGTGAGGCTGTATATTTTGAGACCAAATAGTCGGGTGAGACTATTTGGCTTTGACTTGCTCCCCTAGGCTGCACATAACAGATTGGCAGGGCTCGTTGTATCTGAGACAAGTTTTGACATCTGCGTGACGCTGTATATTTTGAGACTAAATAGTCGGGAGAGCCTATTCGGCTTTGAATTTCTCCCCTTGGCTGCACATGCCAGATTGGCAGGGCGGCTGGTATCTGAGACAAGTTTTTGGGAGAACAGTTTTGGCGGTCAGATGGGACTATATGGCTTAGCACTAAATAGTCGGGTGAGCCTATTAGGCTTTGAATTGCTCCCCTAGGCTGCACATGACAGATTGGCGGGCCTCGTGGTATCTGAGACAAGTATTGGTAAAGCAGTCCGGACTTCCACGTGAGGCTGTATGTTTTGAGACTAAATAGTCGGGTGGGACCATTTGGCTTTGACTTGCTCCCCTAAGCTGCACATGCCAGATTGGCAGTGCTCGTTGTATCTGAGACATGTTTTGGTAAAGCAGTTTTGACTTCCACGTGAGGCTGTATATTTTGAGACTAAATAGTCGGGTGGGACCATTTGGCTTTGACTTGCTCCCCTAAGCTGCACATGCCAGATTGGCAGTGCTCGTTGTATCTGAGACAAGTTTTTGTAATACAGTTTTGACTTCCACGTGAGGTTGTATATTTTGAGACTAAATAGTCTGGTGGGACCATTTATCTTTGACTTGCTCCCCTAGACTGCACATGACAAATTGTCAGTGCTCGTGGTATCTGAGACAAGTTTTGGTAAAGCAGTTTTGACATCTACGTGAGGCTGTATATTTTGAGACTAAATAATCGGGTGGGACCATTTGGCTTTGACTTGCTCCCCTAAGCTGCACATGCCAGATTGGCAGTGCTCGTTGTATCTGAGACAAGTTTTGGTAATACAGTTTTGACTTCCACGTGAGGCTGTATATTTTGAGACTAAATAGTCGGGTGGGACCATTTGTCTTTGACTTGCTCCCCTAGACTGCACATGACAAATTGTCAGTGCTCGTGGTATCTGAGACAAGATTTGGTAAAGCAGATTTAGCGGCCAAAGGCGGCTGTATGTTTTAAGACTCAATAGTCGTGTGAGACTATTCGGCTTTGAATTGCTCCCCTAGGCTGCACTTGACAGATTGGCAGGGCTCGTTGTATCTGAGACAAGTTTTGGAAATAAAGTTTTAGCGGCCAGAGGGGTCTGTATGTTTTAAGACTCAATAGTAGGGTGAGACTATTTGGCATTGTCATGTTCCCATAGGCTGCAAATGCCAAATTGGCAGTGCTCGTGGTATCTGAGACAAGTTTTGATAAAACACTTTTGACATCCGGGTAAAGCTGTATATATTGAGACCAAATAGTCGGGTGAGACTATTTGGCTTTGACTTGCTCCCCTAGGCTGCACATGCCAGATTGGCAGGGCTCGCGGTATCTGAGACAAGTTTTGGTAAAGCATTTTTGACATCTACGTGACGCTGTATATTTTGAGACTAAATAGTCGGGTGAGACTATTCGACTTTGAATTGCTCCCCTAGGCTGCACATGACAGATTGGCGGGCCTCGTGGTATCTGAGACAAGTATTGGTAAAGCAGTCCGGACTTCCACGTGAGGCTGTATGTTTTGAGACTAAATAGTCGGGAGAGCCTATTCGGCTTTGAATTTCTCCCCTTGGCTGCACATGCCAGATTGGCAGGGCGGCTGGTATCTGAGACAAGTTTTTGGGAGAACAGTTTTGGCGGTCAGATGGGACTATATGGCTTAGCACTAAATAGTCGGGTGAGCCTATTCGGCTTTGAATTGCTCCCCTAGGCTGCACATGACAGATTGGCAGGGCTCGTTGTATCTGAGACCAGTTTTGGTAAAGCAGTTTTGACATCTACGTGAGGCTTTATATTTTGAGACTAAATAGTCGGGTGGGACCATTTGGCTTTGACTTGCTCCCCTGAGCTGCACATGCCAGATAAGCAGTGCTCGTTGTATCTGAGACAAGTTTTGGTAATACAGTTTTGACTTCCACGTGAGGCTGTATATTTTGAGACCAAATAGTCGGGTGAGACTATTTGGCTTTGACTTGCTCCCCTAGGCTGCACATGCCAGATTGGCAGGGCTCGCGGTATCTGAGACAAGTTTTGGTAAAGCAGTTTTGACATCTACGTGACGCTGTATATTTTGAGACTAAATAGTCGGGTGAGACTATTCGACTTTGAATTGCTCCCCTAGGCTGCACATAACAGATTGGCAGGGCTCGTTGTATCTGAGACAAGTTTTGACATCTGCGTGACGCTGTATATTTTGAGACTAAATAGTCGGGAGAGCCTATTCGGCTTTGAATTTCTCCCCTTGGCTGCACATGCCAGATTGGCAGGGCGGCTGGTATCTGAGACAAGTTTTTGGGAGAACAGTTTTGGCGGTCAGATGGGACTATATGGCTTAGCACTAAATAGTCGGGTGAGCCTATTAGGCTTTGAATTGCTCCCCTAGGCTGCACATGACAGATTGGCGGGCCTCGTGGTATCTGAGACAAGTTTTGGTAAAGCAGTTTTGACATCTACGTGACGCTGTATATTTTGAGACTAAATAGTCGGGTGGGACCATTTGTCTTTGACTTGCTCCCCTAGACTGCACATGACAAATTGTCAGTGCTCGTGGTATCTGAGACAAGATTTGGTAAAGCAGATTTAGCGGCCAAAGGCGGCTGTATGTTTTAAGACTCAATAGTCGTGTGAGACTATTCGGCTTTGAATTGCTCCCCTAGGCTGCACTTGACAGATTGGCAGGGCTCGTTGTATCTGAGACAAGTTTTGGAAATAAAGTTTTAGCGGCCAGAGGGGGCTGTATGTTTTAAGACTCAATAGTAGGGTGAGACTATTTGTCATTGACATGTTCCCATAGGCTGCAAATGCCAAATTGGCAGTGCTCGTGGTATCTGAGACAAGTTTTGATAAAACACTTTTGACATCCGGGTAAAGCTGTATATATTGAGACCAAATAGTCGGGTGAGACTATTTGTCTTTGACTTCCTCCCCTAGGCTGCACATGCCAGATTGGCAGGGCTCGCGGTATCTGAGACAAGTTTTGGTAAAGCATTTTTGACAATTACGTGACGCTGTATATTTTGAGACTAAATAGTCGGGTGAGACTATTCGACTTTGAATTGCTCCCCTAGGCTGCACATGACAGATTGGCGGGGCTTGTGGTATCTGAGACAAGTATTGGTAAAGCAGTCCGGACTTCCACGTGAGGCTGTATGTTTTGAGACTAAATAGTCGGGCGAGCCTATTCGGCTTTGAATTTCTCCCCCTTGGCTGCACATGCCAGATTGGCAGGGCGGCTGGAATCTGAGACAAGTTTTTGGGAGAACAGTTTTGGCGGTCAGATGGGACTATATGGCTTAGCACTAAATAGTCGGGAGAGCCTATTCGGCTTTGAATTGCTCCCTAGGCTGCACATGACAGATTGGCGGGGCTCGTTGTATCTGATGCAAGTTTTGGTAAAGCAGTTTTGACATCTACGTGAGGCTGTATATTTTGAGACTAAATAGTCGGGTGGGACCATTTGGCTTTGACTTGCTCCCCTAAGCTGCACATGCCAGATTGGCAGTGCTCGTTGTATCTGAGACAAGTTTTTGTAATACAGTTTTGACTTCCACGTGAGGCTGTATATTTTGAGACCAAATAGTCGGGTGAGACTATTTGGCTTTGACTTCCTCCCCTAGGCTGCACATGCCAGATTGGCAGGGCTCGCGGTATCTGAGACAAGTTTTGGTAAAGCAGTTTTGACTTCCACGTGAGGCTGTATATTTTGAGACTAAATAGTCGGGTGGGACCACTTGTCTTTGACTTGCTCCCCTAGACTGCACATGACAAATTGTCAGTGCCTGTGGTATCTGAGACAAGATTTGGTAAAGCAGTTTTAGCGGCCAGAGGCGGCTGAATGTTTTAAGACTCAATAGTCGGGTGAGACTATTCGGCTTTGAATTGCTCCCCTAGGCTGCACATGACAGATTGACAGGGCTCGTTGTATCTGAGACAAGTATTGGTAAAGCAGTCCGGACTTCCACGTGAGGCTGTATATTTTGAGACTAAATAGTCGGGTGGGACCATTTGGATTTGACTTGCTCCCCTAGGCTGCACATGACAAATTGGCAGGGCTCGTTGTATCTGAGACAAGTTTTGGTAAAGCAGTTTTGACATCTACGTGAGGCTGTATATTTTGAGACTAAATAATCGGGTGGGACCATTTGTCTTTGACTTGCTCCCCTAAGCTGCACATGCCAGATTGGCAGTGCTCGTTGTATCTGAGACAAGTTTTGGTAATACAGTTTTGACTTCCACGTGAGGCTGTATATTTTGAGACTAAATAGTCGGGTGGGACCATTTGTCTTTGACTTGCTCCCCTAGACTGCACATGACAAATTGTCAGTGCTCGTGGTATCTGAGACAAGATTTGGTAAAGCAGATTTAGCGGCCAAAGGCGGCTGTATGTTTTAAGACTCAATAGTCGTGTGAGACTATTCGGCTTTGAATTGCTCCCCTAGGCTGCACTTGACAGATTGGCAGGGCTCGTTGTATCTGAGACAAGTTTTGGAAATAAAGTTTTAGCGGCCAGAGGGGGCTGTATGTTTTAAGACTCAATAGTAGGGTGAGACTATTTGGCATTGTCATGTTCCCATAGGCTGCAAATGCCAAATTGGAAGTGCTCGTGGTATCTGAGGCAAGTTTTGATAAAACACTTTTGACATCCGGGTAAAGCTGTATAAATTAAGACCAAATAGTCGGGTGAGACTATTTGGCTTTGACTTGCTCCCCTAGGCTGCACATGCCAGATTGGCAGGGCTCGCGGTATCTGAGACAAGTTTTGGTAAAGCAGTTTTGACATCTACGTGACGCTGTATATTTTGAGACTAAATAGTCGGGTGAGACTATTCGACTTTGAACTGCTCCCCTAGGCTGCACATGACAGATTGGCGGGGCTTGTGGTATCTGAGACAAGTATTGGTAAAGCAGTCCGGACTTCCACGTGAGGCTGTATGTTTTGAGACTAAATAGTCGGGCGAGTCTATTCGGCTTTGAATTTCTCCCCTTGGCTGCACATGCCAGATTGGCAGGGCGGCTGGAATCTGAGACAAGTTTTTGTGAGAACAGTTTTGGCGGTCAGATGGGACTATATGGCTTAGCACTAAATAGTCGGGTGAGCCTATTCGGCTTTGAATTGCTCCCCTAGGCTGCACATGACAGATTGGCAGGGCTCGTTGTATCTGAGACAAGTTTTGGTAAGGCAGTTTTGACATCTACGTGAGGCTGTATATTTTGAGACTAAATAATCGGCTTGGTCCATTTTGCTTTGACTTGCTCCCCTAAGCTGCACATGCCAGATTGGCAGTGCTCGTTGTATCTGAGACTAGTTTTGGTAATACAGTTTTGACTTCGACGTGAGGCTGTATATTTTGAGACTAAATAGTCGGGTGGGACCATTTGTCTTTGACTTGCTCCCCTAGACTGCACATGACAAATTGTCAGTGCTCGTGGTATCTGAGACAAGATTTGGTAAAGCAGATTTAGCGGCCAAAGGCGGCTGTATGTTTTAAGACTCAATAGTCGTGTGAGACTATTCGGCTTTGAATTGCTCCCCTAGGCTGCACTTGACAGATTGGCAGGGCTCGTTGTATCTGAGACAAGTTTTGGAAATAAAGTTTTAGCGGCCAGAGGGGGCTGTATGTTTTAAGACTCAATAGTAGGGTGAGACTATTTGTCATTGACATGTTCCCATAGGCTGCAAATGCCAAATTGGCAGTGCTCGTGGTATCTGAGACAAGTTTTGATAAAACACTTTTGACATCCGGGTAAAGCTGTATATATTGAGACCAAATAGTCGGGTGAGACTATTTGGCTTTGACTTCCTCCCCTAGGCTGCACATGCCAGATTGGCAGGGCTCGTTGTATCTGAGACAAGTTTTTGTAATACAGTTTTGACTTCCACGTGAGGCTGTATATTTTGAGACCAAATAGTCGGGTGAGACTATTTGGCTTTGACTTCCTCCCCTAGGCTGCACATGACAAATTGTCAGTGCTCGTGGTATCTGAGACAAGATTTGGTAAAGCAGTTTTGACATCTACGTGACGCTGTATATTTTGAGACTAAATAGTCGGGTGAGACTATTCGACTTTGAATTGCTCCCCTAGGCTGCACATGACAGATTGGCGGGGCTTGTGGTATCTGAGACAAGTATTGGTAAAGCAGTCCGGACTTCCACGTGAGGCTGTATGTTTTGAGACTAAATAGTCGGGCGAGCCTATTCGGCTTTGAATTTCTCCCCTTGGCTGCACATGCCAGTTTGGCAGGGCGGCTGGAATCTGAGACAAGTTTTTGGGAGAACAGTTTTGGCGGTCAGATGGGACTATATGGCTTAGCACTAAATAGTCGGGAGAGCCTATTCGGCTTTGAATTGCTCCCTAGGCTGCACATGACAGATTGGCGGGGCTCGTTGTATCTGATGCAAGTTTTGGTAAAGCAGTTTTGACTTCCACGTGAGGCTGTATATTTTGAGACTAAATAGTCGGGTGGGACCATTTGGCTTTGACTTGCTCCCCTAAGCTGCACATGCCAGATTGGCAGTGCTCGTTGTATCTGAGACAAGTTTTTGTAATACAGTTTTGACTTCCACGTGAGGCTGTATATTTTGAGACCAAATAGTCGGGTGAGACTATTTGGCTTTGACTTCCTCCCCTAGGCTGCACATGCCAGATTGGCAGGGCTCGCGGTATCTGAGACAAGTTTTGGTAAAGCAGTTTTGACTTCCACGTGAGGCTGTATATTTTGAGACTAAATAGTCGGGTGGGACCACTTGTCTTTGACTTGCTCCCCTAGACTGCACATGACAAATTGTCAGTGCCTGTGGTATCTGAGACAAGATTTGGTAAAGCAGTTTTAGCGGCCAGAGGCGGCTGAATGTTTTAAGACTCAATAGTCGGGTGAGACTATTCGGCTTTGAATTGCTCCCCTAGGCTGCACATGACAGATTGGGAGGGCTCGTTGTATCTGAGACAAATTTTGGTAAAGCAGTTTTGACATCTACGTGAGGCTGTATATTTTGAGACTAAATAGTCGGGCGGGACCATTTGTCTTTGACTTGCTCCCCTAAGCTGCACATGCCAGATTGGCAGGGCTCGTTGTATCTGAGACAAGCTTTGGTAATACAGTTTTGACTTCCACGTGAGGCTGTATATTTTGAGACTAAATAGTCGGGTGGGACCATTTGGATTTGACTTGCTCCCCTAGGCTGCACATGACAAATTGGCAGGGCTCGTTGTATCTGAGACAAGTTTTGGTAAAGCAGTTTTGACATCTACGTGAGGCTGTATATTTTGAGACTAAATAATCGGGTGGGACCATTTGGCTTTGACTTGCTCCCCTAAGCTGCACATGCCAGATTGGCAGTGCTCGTTGTATCTGAGACAAGTTTTGGTAATTCAGTTTTGACTTCCACGTGAGGCTGTATATTTTGAGACTAAATAGTCGGGTGGGACCATTTGTCTTTGACTTGCTCCCCTAGACTGCACATGACAAATTGTCAGTGCTCGTGGTATCTGAGACAAGTTTTTGTAATACAGTTTTGACTTCCACGTGAGGCTGTATATTTTGAGACTAAATAGTCGGGTGAGACTATTCGACTTTGAATTGCTCCCCTAGGCTGCACATGCCAGATTGGCAGTGCTCGTTGTATCTGAGACAAGTTTTTGTAATACAGTTTTGACTTCCACGTGAGGCTGTATATTTTGAGACTAAATAGTCGTGTGGGACCATTTGTCTTTGACTTGCTCCCCTAGACTGCACATGACAAATTGTCAGTGCTCGTGGTATCTGAGACAAGATTTGGTAAAGCAGTTTTAGCGGCCAGAGGGGGCTGTATGTTTTAAGACTCAATAGTAGGGTGAGACTATTTGGCATTGTCATGTTCCCATAGGCTGCAAATGCCAAATTGGCAGTGCTCGTGGTATCTGAGACAAGTTTTGATAAAACACTTTTGACATCCAGGTAAAGCTGTATATATTGAGACCAAATAGTCGAGTGAGACTATTTGGCTTTGACTTGCTCCCCTAGGCTGCACATGCCAGATTGGCAGGGCTCGCGGTATCTGAGACAAGTTTTGGTAAAGCAGTTTTGACATCTACGTGAGGCTGTATATTTTGAGACTAAATAATCGGGTGGGACCATTTGGCTTTGACTTGCTCCCCTAAGCTGCACATGCCAGATTGGCAGTGCTCGTTGTATCTGAGACAAGTTTTGGTAATACAGTTTTGACTTCCACGTGAGGCTGTATATTTTGAGACTAAATAGTCGGGTGGGACCATTTGTCTTTGACTTGCTCCCCTAGACTGCACATGACAAATTGTCAGTGCTCGTGGTATCTGAGACAAGATTTGGTAAAGCAGATTTAGCGGCCAAAGGCGGCTGTATGTTTTAAGACTCAATAGTCGGGTGAGACTATTCGGCTATGAATTGCTCCTCTAGGCTGCACTTGACAGATTTGCAGGGCTCGTTGTATCTGAGACAAGTTTTGGAAATACAGTTTTAGCGGCCAGAGGGGGCTGTATGTTTTAAGACTCAATAGTAGGGTGAGACTATTTGGCATTGTCATGTTCCCATAGGCTGCAAATGCCAAATTGGCAGTGCTCGTGGTATCTGAGACAAGTTTTGATAAAACACTTTTGACATCCAGGTGAAGCTGTATATATTGAGACCAAATAGTCGGGTGAGACTATTTGGCTTTGACTTGCTCCCCTAGGCTGCACATGCCAGATTGGCAGGGCTCGCGGTATCTGAGACAAGTTTTGGTAATACAGTTTTGACATCTACGTGACGCTGTATATTTTGAGACTAAATAGTCGGGTGAGCCTATTCGGCTTTGAATTGCTCCCCTAGGCTGCATATGACAGATTGGCAGGGCTCGTTGTATCTGAGACAAGTTTTGGTAAAGCAGTTTTGACTTCCACGTGAGGCTGTATATTTTGAGACTAAATAGTCGGGTGGGACCATTTGGCTTTGACTTGCTCCCCTAAGCTGCACATGCCAGATTGGCAGTGCTCGTTGTATCTGAGACAAGTTTTTGTAATACAGTTTTGACTTCCACGTGAGGCTGTATATTTTGAGACTAAATAGTCGTGTGGGACCATTTGTCTTTGACTTGCTCCCCTAGACTGCACATGACAAATTGTCAGTGCTCGTGGTATCTGAGACAAGATTTGGTAAAGCAGTTTTAGCGGCCAGAGGGGGCTGTATGTTTTAAGACTCAATAGTAGGGTGAGACTATTTGTCATTGTCATGTTCCCATAGGCTGCAAATGCCAAATTGGCAGTGCTCGTGGTATCTGAGACAAGTTTTGATAAAACACTTTTGACATCCAGGTAAAGCTGTATATATTGAGACCAAATAGTCGAGTGAGACTATTTGGCTTTGACTTGCTCCCCTAGGCTGCACATGCCAGATTGGCAGGGCTCGCGGTATCTGAGACAAGTTTTGGTAAAGCAGTTTTGACATCTACGTGAGGCTGTATATTTTGAGACTAAACAGTCGGGTGAGACTATTCGACTTTGAATTGCTCCCCTAGGCTGCACATGACAGATTGGCGGGGCTCGTGGTATCTGAGACAAGTATTGGTAAAGCAGTCCGGACTTCCACGTGAGGCTGTATGTTTTGAGACTAAATAGTCGGGCGAGCCTATTCGGCTTTGAATTTCTCCCCTTGGCTGCACATGCCAGATTGGCAGGGCTCCTGGTATCTGAGACAAGTTTTGGTAAAGCAGTTTTGACATCTACGTGAGGCTGTATATTTTGAGACTAAATAGTCGGGTGGGACCATTTGTCTTTGACTTGCTCCCCTAAGCTGCACATGCCTGATTGGCAGTGCTCGTTGTATCTGAGACAAGCTTTGGTAATACAGTTTTGACTTCCACGTGAGGCTGTATATTTTGAGACTAAATAGTCGGGTGGGACCATTTGGATTTGACTTGCTCCCCTAGGCTGCACATGACAAATTGGCAGGGCTCGTTGTATCTGAGACAAGTTTTGGTAAAGCAGTTTTGACATCTACGTGAGGCTGTATATTTTGAGACTAAATAATCGGGTGGGACCATTTGGCTTTGACTTGCTCCCCTAAGCTGCACATGCCAGATTGGCAGTGCTCGTTGTATCTGAGACAAGTTTTGGTAATACAGTTTTGACTTCCACGTGAGGCTGTATATTTTGAGACTAAATAGTCGGGTGGGACCATTTGTCTTTGACTTGCTCCCCTAGACTGCACATGACAAATTGTCAGTGCTCGTGGTATCTGAGACAAGATTTGGTAAAGCAGATTTAGTGGCCAAAGGCGGCTGTATGTTTTAAGACTCAATAGTCGGGTGAGACTATTCGGCTTTGAATTGCTCCCCTAGGCTGCACATGACAGATTGGCAGGGCTCGTTGTATCTGAGACAAGTTTTGGTAAAGCAGTTTTGACATCTACGTGAGGCTTTATATTTTGAGACTAAATAGTCGGGTGGGACCATTTGTCTTTGACTTGCTCCCCTAGACTGCACATGACAAATTGTCAGTGCTCGTGGTATCTGAGACAAGATTTGGTAAAGCAGATTTAGTGGCCAAAGGCGGCTGTATGTTTTAAGACTCAATAGTCGGGTGAGACTATTCGGCTTTGAATTGCTCCTCTAGGCTGCACTTGACAGATTTGCAGGGCTCGTTGTATCTGAGACAAGTTTTGGAAATACAGTTTTAGCGGCCAGAGGGGGCTGTATGTTTTAAGACTCAATAGTAGGGTGAGACTATTTGGCATTGTCATGTTCCCATAGGCTGCAAATGCCAAATTGGCAGTGCTCGTGGTATCTGAGGCAAGTTTTAATAAAACACTTTTGACATCCAGGTGAAGCTGTATATATTGAGACCAAATAGTCGGGTGAGACTATTTGGCTTTGACTTGCTCCCCTAGGCTGCACATGCCAGATTGGCAGGGCTCGCGGTATCTGAGACAAGTTTTGGTAACGCAGTTTTGACATCTACGTGACGCTGTATATTTTGAGACTAAATAGTCGGGTGAGACTATTCGACTTTGAATTGCTCCCCTAGGCTGCACATGACAGATTGGCGGGCGTCGTGGTATCTGAGACAAGTATTGGTAAAGCAGTCCGGACTTCCACGTGAGGCTGTATGTTTTGAGACTAAATAGTCGGGAGAGCCTATTCGGCTTTGAATTTCTCCCCTTGGCTGCACATGCCAGATTGGCAGGGCGGCTGGTATCTGAGACAAGTTTTTGGGAGAACAGTTTTGGCGGTCAGATGGGACTATATGGCTTAGCACTAAATAGTCGGGTGAGCCTATTCGGCTTTGAATTGCTCCCCTAGGCTGCACATGACAGATTGGCAGGGCTCGTTGTATCTGAGACAAGTTTTGGTAAAGCAGTTTTGACATCTACGTGAGGCTTTATATTTTGAGACTAAATAGTCGGGTGGGACCATTTGGCTTTGACTTGCTCCCCTGAGCTGCACATGCCAGATAAGCAGTGCTCGTTGTATCTGAGACAAGTTTTGGTAATACAGTTTTGACTTCCACGTGAGGCTGTATATTTTGAGACCAAATAGTCGGGTGAGACTATTTGGCTTTGACTTGCTCCCCTAAGCTGCACATGCCAGATTGGCAGGGCTCGCGGTATCTGAGACAAGTTTTGGTAAAGCAGTTTTGACATCTACGTGAGGCTGTATATTTTGAAACTAAATAGTCGGGTGAGACTATTCGACTTTGAATTGCTACCCTAGGCTGCACATGACAGATTGGCGGGGCTCGTTGTATCTGCGACAAGTTTCGGTAAAGCAGTTTTAGCGGCCAGAGGCGGCTGTATGTTTCAAGACTCAATAGTCGGGTGAGACTATTCGGCTTTGAATTGCTCCCCTAGGCTGCACATAACAGATTGGCAGGGCTCGTTGTATCTGCGACAAGTTTCGGTAATATAGTTTTAGCGGCCAGAGGGGGCTGTATGTTTTAAGACTCAATAGTAGGGTGAGACTATTTGGCATTGTCATGTTTCCATAGGCTGCAAATGCCAAATTGGCAGTGCTCGTGGTATTTGAGACAAGTTTTGATAAAGCAGTTTTGACTTCCAGGTAAAGCTGTATATATTGAGACCAAATAGTCGGGTGAGACTATTTGGCTTTGACTTGCTCCCCTAGGCTGCACATGCCAGATTGGCAGGGCTCGCGGTATCTGAGACAAGTTTTGGTAAAGCAGTTTTGACATCTACGTGAGGCTGTATATTTTGAAACTAAATAGTCGGGTGAGACTATTCGACTTTGAATTGCTACCCTAGGCTGCACATGACAGATTGGCGGGGCTCGTGGTATCTGAGACAAGTATTGGTAAAGCAGTCCGGACTTCCACGTAAGGCTGTATGTTTTGAGACTAAATAGTCGGGCGAGCCTATTCGGCTTTGAATTTCTCACCTTGGCTGCACATGCCAGATTGGCATTGCTCCTGGTATCTGAGACAAGTTTTGGGAGAACAGTTTTGGCGGTCAGATGGGACTATATGGCTTAGCACTAAATAGTCGGGTGAGCCTATTCGGCTTTGAATTGCTCCCCTAGGCTGCACATGACAGATTGGCAGGGCTCGTTGTATCTGAGACAAATTTTGGTAAAGCAGTTTTGACATCTACGTGAGGCTGTATATTTTGAGACTAAATAGTCGGGTGGGACCATTTGTCTTTGACTTGCTCCCCTAGACTGCACATGACAAATTGTCAGTGCTCGTGGTATCTGAGACAAGATTTGGTAAAGCAGATTTAGTGGCCAAAGGCGGCTGTATGTTTTAAGACTCAATAGTCGGGTGAGACTATTCGGCTTTGAATTGCTCCTCTAGGCTGCACTTGACAGATTTGCAGGGCTCGTTGTATCTGAGACAAGTTTTGGAAATACAGTTTTAGCGGCCAGAGGGGGCTGTATGTTTTAAGACTCAATAGTAGGGTGAGACTATTTGGCATTGTCATGTTCCCATAGGCTGCAAATGCCAAATTGGCAGTGCTCGTGGTATCTGAGGCAAGTTTTAATAAAACACTTTTGACATCCAGGTGAAGCTGTATATATTGAGACCAAATAGTCGGGTGAGACTATTTGGCTTTGACTTGCTCCCCTAGGCTGCACATGCCAGATTGGCAGGGCTCGCGGTATCTGAGACAAGTTTTGGTAACGCAGTTTTGACATCTACGTGACGCTGTATATTTTGAGACTAAATAGTCGGGTGAGACTATTCGACTTTGAATTGCTCCCCTAGGCTGCACATGACAGATTGGCGGGCGTCGTGGTATCTGAGACAAGTATTGGTAAAGCAGTCCGGACTTCCACGTGAGGCTGTATGTTTTGAGACTAAATAGTCGGGAGAGCCTATTCGGCTTTGAATTTCTCCCCTTGGCTGCACATGCCAGATTGGCAGGGCGGCTGGTATCTGAGACAAGTTTTTGGGAGAACAGTTTTGGCGGTCAGATGGGACTATATGGCTTAGCACTAAATAGTCGGGTGAGCCTATTCGGCTTTGAATTGCTCCCCTAGGCTGCACATGACAGATTGGCAGGGCTCGTTGTATCTGAGACAAGTTTTGGTAAAGCAGTTTTGACATCTACGTGAGGCTTTATATTTTGAGACTAAATAGTCGGGTGGGACCATTTGGCTTTGACTTGCTCCCCTGAGCTGCACATGCCAGATAAGCAGTGCTCGTTGTATCTGAGACAAGTTTTGGTAATACAGTTTTGACTTCCACGTGAGGCTGTATATTTTGAGACCAAATAGTCGGGTGAGACTATTTGGCTTTGACTTGCTCCCCTAAGCTGCACATGCCAGATTGGCAGGGCTCGCGGTATCTGAGACAAGTTTTGGTAAAGCAGTTTTGACATCTACGTGACGCTGTATATTTTGAGACTAAATAGTCGGGTGAGACTATTCGACTTTGAATTGCTCCCCTAGGCTGCACATAACAGATTGGCAGGGCTCGTTGTATCTGCGACAAGTTTCGGTAAAGCAGTTTTAGCGGCCAGAGGCGGCTGTATGTTTCAAGACTCAATAGTCGGGTGAGACTATTCGGCTTTGAATTGCTCCCCTAGGCTGCACATAACAGATTGGCAGGGCTCGTTGTATCTGCGACAAGTTTCGGTAATATAGTTTTAGCGGCCAGAGGGGGCTGTATGTTTTAAGACTCAATAGTAGGGTGAGACTATTTGGCATTGTCATGTTTCCATAGGCTGCAAATGCCAAATTGGCAGTGCTCGTGGTATTTGAGACAAGTTTTGATAAAGCAGTTTTGACTTCCAGGTAAAGCTGTATATATTGAGACCAAATAGTCGGGTGAGACTATTTGGCTTTGACTTGCTCCCCTAGGCTGCACATGCCAGATTGGCAGGGCTCGCGGTATCTGAGACAAGTTTTGGTAAAGCAGTTTTGACATCTACGTGAGGCTGTATATTTTGAAACTAAATAGTCGGGTGAGACTATTCGACTTTGAATTGCTACCCTAGGCTGCACATGACAGATTGGCGGGGCTCGTGGTATCTGAGACAAGTATTGGTAAAGCAGTCCGGACTTCCACGTAAGGCTGTATGTTTTGAGACTAAATAGTCGGGCGAGCCTATTCGGCTTTGAATTTCTCACCTTGGCTGCACATGCCAGATTGGCATTGCTCCTGGTATCTGAGACAAGTTTTGGGAGAACAGTTTTGGCGGTCAGATGGGACTATATGGCTTAGCACTAAATAGTCGGGTGAGCCTATTCGGCTTTGAATTGCTCCCCTAGGCTGCACATGACAGATTGGCAGGGCTCGTTGTATCTGAGACAAATTTTGGTAAAGCAGTTTTGACATCTACGTGAGGCTGTATATTTTGAGACTAAATAGTCGGGTGGGACCATTTGTCTTTGACTTGCTCCCCTAAGCTGCACATGCCAGATTGGCAGTGCTCGTTGTATCTGAGACAAGCTTTGGTAATACAGTTTTGACTTCCACGTGAGGCTGCATATTTTGAGACTAAATAGTCGGGTGGGACCTTTTGGATTTGACTTGCTCCCCTAGGCTGCACATGACAAATTGGCAGGGCTCGTTGTATCTGAGACAAGTTTTGGTAAAGCAGTTTTGACATCTACGTGAGGCTGTATATCTTGAGACTAAATAATCGGGTGGGACCATTTGGCTTTGACTTGCTCCCCTAAGCTGCACATGCCAGATTGGCAGTGCTCGTTGTATCTGAGACAAGTTTTGGTAATACAGTTTTGACTTCCACGTGAGGCTGTATATTTTGAGACTAAATAGTCGGGTGGGACCATTTGTCTTTGACTTGCTCCCCTAGACTGCACATGACAAATTGTTAGTGCTCGTGGTATCTGAGACAAGATTTGGTAAAGCAGATTTAGCGGCCAAAGGCGGCTGTATGTTTTAAGACTCAATAATCGGGTGAGACTATTCGGCTTTGAATTGCTCCCCTAGGCTGCACTTGACAGATTGGCAGGGCTCTTTGTATCTGAGACAAGTTTTGGAAATACAGTTTTAGCGGCCAGAGGGGGCTGTATGTTTTAAGACTCAATAGTCGTGTGAGACTATTTGGCATTGTCATGTTCCCATAGGCTGCAAATGCCAAATTGGCAGTGCTCGTGGTATCTGAGACAAGTTTTGATAAAACACTTTTGACATTCAGGTAAAGCTGTATATATTGAGACCAAATAGTCGGGTGAGACTATTTGGCTTTGACTTGCTCCCCTAGGCTGCACATGCCAGATTGGCAGGGCTCGCGGTATCTGAGACAAGTTTTGGTAAAGCAGTTTTGAAATCTACGTGACACTGTATATTTTGAGACTAAATAGTCGGGTGAGACTATTCGACTTTGAATTGCTCCCCTAGGCTGCACATGACAGATTGGCGGGGCTCGTGGTATCTGAGACAAGTATTGGTAAAGCAGTCCGGACTTCCACGTGAGGCTGTATGTCTTGAGCCTAAATAGTCGGGCGAGCCTATTCGGCTTGGAATTTCTCCCCTTGGCTGCACATGCCAGATTGGCAGTGCTCCTGGTATCTGAGACAAGTTTTGGGAGAACAGTTTTGGCGGTCAGATGGGACTATATTGCTTAGCACTAAATAGTCGGGTGAGCCTATTCAACTTTGAATTGCTCCCCTAGGCTGCATATGACAGATTGGCAGGGCTCGTTGAATCTGAGACAAATATTGGTAAAGCAGTCCGGACCCACGTGAGGCTGTATGTTTTGAGACTAAATAGTCGGGCGAGCCTATTCGGCTTTGAATTTCTCCCCTTGGCTGCACATGCCAGATTGGCAGGGCTCCTGGTATCTGAGACAAGTTTTGGGAGAACAGTTTTGGCGGTCAGATGGGACTATATGGCTTAGCACTAAATAGTCGGGTGAGCCTATTCGGCTTTGAATTGCTCCCCTAAGCTGCACATGCCAGATTGGCAGTGCTCGTTGTATCTGAGACAAGTTTTGGTAATACAGTTTTGACTTCCACGTGCGGCTGTATATTTTGAGACTAAATAGTCGGGTGGGACCATTTGTCTTTGACTTGCTCCGCTAGACTGCACATGACAAATTGTCAGTGCTCGTGGTATCTGAGACAAGTTTTGGTAAAGCAGTTTTAGCGGCCAGAGGGGGCTGTATGTTTTAAGACTCAATAGTCGGGTGAGACTATTCGACTTTGAATTGCTCCCCTAGGCTGCACATGACAGATTGGCAGGGCTCGTTGTATCTGAGATAAGTTTTGGTAATACAGTTTTAGCGGCCAGAGGGGGCTGTATGTTTTAAGACTCAATAGTCGGGTGAGACTCTTCGACATTGACTTGCTCCCCTAGGCTGCACATGCCAGATGGGCAGGGCTCGCGGTATCTTAGATAAGTTTTGGTAAAGCAGTTTTGACAACTACGTGAGGCTGTATATTTTGAGACTAAATAGTCGGGCGGGACCATTTGGCTTTGACTTGCTCCCCAAGGCCGCATCTGCCACATTGGCAAGGATCATGGTATCTGAGACAAGTTTTGGTAAAGCAGTTTTAGCGTCCAGATGGGGCTGTAGGTTTTAAGACCCAATTGTCGGGTGAGACTATTTGGCATTTTCCTGCTCACCTAGGCTGCACATGCCAAATTGGCAGGGCTCACGGTGTATGACACAAGTTTTTGTAAAGAAGTTTTGACTTCCAGGTGAGGCTGTCTGCTTCGAGACTAAATAGTCGGATGAGACTATTTGGCTTTGAATTGCTCCCCTTGGCTGCACATGCCAGATAGGCAGGACTCGTTGTATCTGAGACAAGTTTTGGTAAAGCAGTTTTGACTTCCAGGTGAGGATGTATGATTTAAGACTAAGTAATCGGGTGAGACTATTTGACTTTGAATTGCTCCCCTAGGCAGCACATGCCAGATTGGCAGGGCTCGTGGTATCTGGGAGAAATTTTGGTAAAGCAGTTTTGACTTTGAATGTATGTCTTAAGACTAAATAGTCGGGTGAGACTTATTGGCTTTGACTTGCTCCCCTAGGCCGCACCTGCCACATTGGCAGGGCTCCCGGTATCTGAGACAAGTTTTGGTAAAGCAGTTTTGACTTCCACGTGAGGCTGCATGTTTTGTGACTTAATAGTCGGGTGAGACTATTCGGCTTTGAATTGCTCCCCTAGGCTGTACATTCCAGATTGGCAGGGCTCGGGGTATCTGAGACAAGTTTTGGTAAAGCAGTTTTGACATCTACGTGAGGCTGTATATTTTCAGACTAAATAGTCGGGTGGGACCATTTGGCTTTGACTTGCTCCCCTAGGCTGCACATGACAATTTGGCAGGGCTCGTGGTATCTGAGACAAGATTTGGTAAAGCAGTTTTAGCAGCCAGAGAGGGCTGTATGTTAAGAGACTCAATAGACAGGTCAGACTATTCGACTTTGAATTACTCCCCTAGGCTGCACATGACAGATTAGCGGGGCTCGTTGTATCTGAGACAAGTATTAGTAAAGCAGTCCGGACTTCCACGTGAGGGTGTATGTTTTGAGACTAAATAGTCGGGTGTGCCTAATCGGCTTTGAATTTCTCCCCTTGGCTGCACATGCCAGATTGGCATTGCTCCTGGTATCTGAGTCAAGTTTTGGGAGAACAGTTTTGGCGGTCAGATGGGAGTATATGGCTTAGCACTAAATAGTCGGGTGAGCCTATTCGGCTTTGAAGTCCTCCCCTAGGCTGCACATGACGGATTGGAAGGGCTCGTTGAATCTGAGACAAGTTTTGGTAAAGCAGTTTTGACATCCAGGTGAGGCAGTATTTTTTCAGACTTAAAAGTCGGTTGAGACTCTATAGCTTTGACAGGCTGCACATGCTAGATAGGCAGGGCTCGTTGTATCTGAGGCAAGTTTTGATAAAGCAGTTTTGACTTGCAGGTGAGGCTGTCGGTTTTAAGATTGACTTGCTCCCCTAGGCTGCACATGCCAGACTGGAAGAGCTCGTGGTATCTGAGACAAGCTTCGTTGAGCAGTTTTGGCGGCCAGATGGGGCTATATATTTTAAGACCCAATAGTCGGGTGAGACTATTCGGCTTTGAGTTGCTCCCCTAGGCTGCACAGGACAGATTGGCGGGGCTCGTTGTATCTGAGACAAGTTTTGGTAATACAGTTTTGACATCCAGGTAAAGCTGTATCTACTGAAACTAAATAATCGGGTGGGACCATTTGGGTTTGACTTGCTCCCCTAGGCTGCACATGACAGCTTGGCAGGGCTCGTTGTATCTGAGACAAGTTTTGGTAATACAGTTTTAGCGGCCAGAGTGGGCTGTATGTTTTAAGACTCAATAGTAGGGTGAGACTATTCGGCTTTGAATTACTCCCCTAGGCTGCACAGGACAGATTGGCGGGGCTCGTTGTATCTGAGACAAGTTTTGGTAATACAGTTTTAGCGGCCAGAGGAGGCTGTATGTTTTAAGACTCAATAGTAGGGTGAGACTATTCGGCTTTGAATTGCTCCCCTAGACTGCACAGGACAGATTGGCGGGGCTCCTTGTATCTGAGACAAGTTTTGGTAATACAGTTTTGACATCCAGGTAAAGCTGTATCTACTGAAACTAAATAGTCGGGTGGGACCATTTGGGTTTGACTTGCTCCCCTAGGCTGCACATGACAGCTTGGCAGGGCTCGTGGTATCTGAGACAAGTTTTGGTAGAACAGTTTTGGCGGTCAGATGGGACTGCATGGCTTAGAAATAAATAGTCGGGTGAGACCAGATAGCTTTGACTGACTTTGAGATAAGTTTTGATAAAGCAGTTTTGACATCCACGTGAGGCTGTACGTTTTAAGATTAACTAGTTGGGTGAGACTATTTGGCTTTGACTTGCTCCCCTAGGCTGCACATGACAGATTGGCAGGGCTCGTGGTATCTGAGACAAGTTTTGGTAAAGCAGTTTTGGCTTCCACGTGAGGCTGTATGTTTTGAGACTAAATAGTCGGGTGAGACTTTTCGGCTTTGAATTGCTCCCCTTGGCTGCATATGCCAGATTGGCAGGGCTGCATATCTTAAGACTAAACAGAGGGTTAGACCATTTGGCTTTGACTTGCTCCCTAAGCTGCACATGCCAGATTGGCAGTGCTCGTTGTATCTGAGACAAGTTTTGATAAAGCAGTTTTGACTTTCTGGTGAGGCTGTATGTTTTAAGACTAAATAGTCGGGTGAGACTATTTGGCTTTGACTTGCTCCCCTAGGCAGCACATGCCAGATTGGCAGGGCTTGTGGCAGTTTGTAGCAGTTTTGTCTTTGAATGTATGTCTTAAGACTAAATGGTCGGGTGAGACTTATTGGTTTTGACTTGCGCCCCTAAGCTGCACATGCCAGATTGGCAGTGCTCGTTGTATCTGAGACAAGTTTTGGTAATACAGTTTTGACTTCCACGTGAAGCTGTATATTTTGAGACTAAATAGTCGGGTGGGACCATTTGGCTTTGACCTGCTCCCCTAGGCTGCACATGCCAAATTGGCAGGGCCCACGGTTTCTGAGACAAGTTTTTGTAAAGAAGTTTTGACTTCCAGTTGAGGCTGTCTGCTTCGAGACTAAATAGTCGGATGAGACTATTTGGCTTTGAATTGCTCCCCTTGGCTGCACATGCCAGATAGGCAGGGCTCGTTGTATCTGAGACAAGTTTTGATAAAGCAGTTTTGACATTTACGTGAGGCTGTATATTTTGAGACTAAATAGTCGCGTGGGACCATTTGTCTTTGACTTGCTCCCCTAAGCTGCACATGCCAGATTGGCAGTGCTCGTTGTATCTGAGACAAGCTTTGGTAATACAGTTTTGACTTCCACGTGAGGCTGTATATTTTGAGACTAAATAGTCGGGTGGGACTATTTGGCTTTGACTTGCTCGCCTAGGCAGCACATGCCAGATTGGCAGGGCTCCTGGTATCTGAGACAAGTTTTGCTAAAGCAGTTTTGACTTCCACGTGAGACTGCATGTTTTGAGACTAAAAAGTCGGGTGAGACTATTCGTCTTTGAATTGCTCCCCTAGGATATACATTCCAGATTGGCAGGGCTCATGGTATCTGAGACAAGTTTTGGTTAAGCAGTTTTGCCGGCCAGATTGGGCTGTACGTTTAAGGACTAAATATTCGGGTGACACTAATTGGGTTTGACTAGGTCCTCTAGGCTGGATATGCCAGATTTTCAGGGCTCCCGGTATCTTAGGGAAGTTGTGGTAAAGCAGTTTCGACGGCCAGGTAAGTCTGTGTGTTTTAAGATTAAATATATGGGTGAGACTATTTGACTCTAACCTGCTCCTCTAGGCTGCAAATCGTTGATTAGCAGGGCTCCTAGCATCTGAAACAAGTTGTGGTAAAGCAGTTTTGGCTTTGTATGTGTGTTTTAAGACTCAAAAGTCGGGTGAGACTTATTGGCTTTGACTTGCTCCCCTAGGGTGCACATGACAGACTGGCAGAGCTCGTGGTATCTGAGACAAGCTTCGTTAAGCAGTTTTGGCGGCCAGATGGGGCTATATGTTTTAAGACCCAATAGTCGGGTGGGACTATTCGGCTTTGAATTGCTCGCCTAGGCTGCACATGACAGATTGGCAGGGCTCGTTGTATCTGAGACAAGTTTTGGTAATACAGTTTTAGCGGCCAGAGGGGGCTGTATGTTTTAAGACTCAATAGTAGGGTGAGACTAGTTGGCTTTGAATTGCTCCCCTAGGCCGCACATGACAGATTGGCGGGGCTCGTTGTATCTGTGAAAAGTTTTGGTAATACAGTTTTGACATCCAGGTAAAGCTGTATCTACTGAAACTAAATAGTCGGGTGGGACCATTTGGGTTTGACTTGCTCCCCTAGGCTGCACATGACAGCTTGGCAGGGCTCGTGGTATCTGAGACAAGTTTTGGTAAAGCAGTTTTGACTTCCACGTGAGGCTGTATGTTTTAAGATTAACTAGTTGGGTGATACTATTTGGCTTTGACTTGCTCCCATATTCTGCACATGACAGATTGGCAGGGCTCGTGGTATCTGAGACAAGTTTTGGTAAAGCAGTTTTGACTTCCACGTGAGGCTGTATGTTTTGAGACTAAATAGTCGGGTGAGACTATTCGGCTTTGATTTGCTCCCCTTGGCTGCATATGCCAGATTGGCAGGGCTGCATATCTTAAGACTAAACAGAGGGTTAGACCATTTGGCTTGACTTGCTCCCCTAAGCTGCACATGCCAGATTGGAAGTGCTCGTTGTATCTGAGACAAGCTTTGATAAAGCAGTTTTGACTTTCAGGTGAGGCTATATGTTTTAAGACTAAATAGTCGGGTGAGACTATTTGGCTTTGACTTGCTCCCCTAGGCAGCACATGCCAGATTGGCAGGGCTTGTGGTACCTGAGAGAAATTTTGGTGAAGCAGTTTTGTCTTTGAATGTATGTCTTAACACTTAATAGTCGGGTGAGACTTATTGGCTTTGACTTGCGCCCCTAAGCTGCACATGCCAGATTGGCAGTGCTCGTTGTATCTGAGACAAGTTTTGGTAATACAGTTTTGACTTCCACGTGAAGCTGTATATTTTGAGACTAAATAGTCGGGTGGGACCATTTGGCTTTGACCTGCTCCCCTAAGCTGCACATGCCAGATTGGCAGTGCTCGTTGTATCTGAGACAAGTTTTGGTTATACAGTTTTGACTTCCACGTGAAGCTGTATATTTTGAGACTAAATAGTCGGGTGGGACCATTTGGCTTTGACCTGCTCCCCTAAGCTGCACATGCCAAATTGGCAGGGCCCACGGTTTCTGAGACAAGTTTTTGTAAAGAAGTCTTGACTTCCAGGTGAGGCTGTCTGCTTCGAGACTAAATAGTCGGATGAGACTATTTGGCTTTGAATTGCTCACCTTGGCTGCACATGCCAGATAGGCAGGGCTCGTTGTATCTGAGACAAGTTTTGATAAAGCAGTTTTGACATTTACGTGAGGCTGTATATTTTGAGACTAAATAGTCGGGAGGGACCATTTGGTTTTGACTTGCTCCCCTTAGCTGCACATGCCAGATTGGCAGTGCTCGTTGTATCTGAGACAAGTTTTGGTAATACAGTTTTGACTTCCACGTGAAGCTGTATATTTTGAGACTAAATAGTCGGGTGGGACCATTTGGCTTTGACCTGCTCCCCTAGGCTGCACATGCCAAATTGGCAGGGCCCACGGTTTCTGAGACAAGTTTTTGTAAAGAAGTTTTGACTTCCAGGTGAGGCTGTCTGCTTCGAGACTAAATAGTCGGATGAGACTTATTGGCTTTGACTTGCGCTCCTAGGCCGCACCTGCCACATTGGCAGGGCTCCTGGTATCTGAGACAAGTTTTGGTAAAGCAGTTTTGACTTCTACGTGAGACCGCATGTTTTGAGACTAAAAAGTCGGGTGAGACTATTTGGCTTTGAATTGCTCCCCTAGGATATACATTCCAGATTGGCAGGGCTCATGGTATCTGAGACAAGTTTTGGTTAAGCAGTTTTGCCGGCCAGATTGGGCTGTATGTTTAAGGACTAAATATTCGGGTGACACTAATTGGGTTTGACTAGGTCCTCTAGGCTGGATATGCCAGATTTTCAGGGCTCCCGGTATCTTAAACAAGTTGTGGTAAAGCAGTTTCGACGGCCAGGTAAGTCTGTGTGTTTTAAGATAAAATATATGGGTGAGACTATTTGACTCTAACCTGCTCCTCTAGGCTGCAAATCGTTGATTAGCAGGGCTCCTAGCATCTGAAACAAGTTGTGGTAAAGCAGTTTTGGCTTTGTATGTGTGTTTTAAGACTCAAAAGTCGGGTGAGACTTATTGGCTTTGACTTGCTCCCCTAGGGTGCACATGCCAGACTGGCAGAGCTCGTGGTATCTGAGACAAGCTTCATCCAGATGGCGGCCAGATAGGGCTATATGTTTTAAGACCCAATAGTCGGGTGGGACTCTTCGGCTTTGAATTGCTCCCCTAGGCTGCACATGACAGATTGGCAGGGTTCGTTGTATCTGAGACAAGTTTTGGTAATACAGTTTTAGCGGCCAGAGGGGGCTGTATGTTTTAAGACTCAATAGTAGGGTGAGACTATTCGGCTTTGAATTGCTCCCCTAGGCCGCACATGACAGATTGGCGGGGCTCGTTGTATCTGTGACAAGTTTTGGTAATACAGTTTTGACATCCAGGTAAAGCTGTATCTACTGAAACTAAATAGTCGGGTGGGACCATTTGGGTTTGACTTGCTCCCTTAGGCTGCACATGACAGCTTGGCAGTTCTCGTGGTATCTGAGACAAGTTTTGGTAGAACAGTTTTGGCGGTCAGATGGGACTGTATGGCTTAGAACTAAATAGTCGGGTGAGACTATTCGGCTTTGACTGACTTTGAGATAAGTTTTGATAAAGCAGTTTTGACATCCACGTGAGGCTGTATGTTTTAAGATTAACTAGTTGGGTGAGACTATTTGGCTTTGACTTGCTCCCCTAGGCTGCACATGACAGATTGGCAGGGCTCGTGGTATTTGAGACAAGTTTTGGTAAAGCAGTTTTGACTTCCACGTGAGACTGTATGTGTTGAGACTAAATAGTCGGGTGAGACTATTCGGCTTTGAATTGCTCCCCTTGGCGGCATATGCCAGATTGGCAGGGCTGCATATCTTAAGACTAAACAGAGGGTTAGACCATTTGGCTTTGACTTGCTCCCCTAAGCTGCACATGCCAGGTTGGCAGTGCTCGTTGTATCTGAGACAAGTTTTGGTAATACAGTTATGACTTCCACGTGAAGCTGTATATTTTGAGACTAAATAGTCGGGTGGGACTATTTGGCTTTGACTTGCTCGCCTAGGCAGCACATGCCAGATTGGCAGGGCTCCTGGTATCTGAGACAAGTTTTGGTAAAGCAGTTTTGACTTCCACGTGAGACTGCATGTTTTGAGACTAAAAAGTCGGGTGAGACTATTCGGCTTTGAATTGCTCCCCTAGGATAAACATTCCAGATTGGCAGGGCTCATGGTATCTGAGACAAGTTTTGGTTAAGCAGTTTTGCCGGCCAGATTGGGCTGTATGTTGAAGGACTAAATATTCGGGTGACACTAATTGGGTTTGACTAGGTCCTCTAGGCTGGATATGCCAGATTTTCAGGGCTCCCGGTATCTTAGGGAAGTTGTGGTAAAGCAGTTTCGACGGCCAGGTAAGTCTGTGTGTTTTAAGATAAAATATATGGGTGAGACTATTTGACTCTAACCTGCTCCTCTAGGCTGCAAATCGTTGATTAGCAGGGCTCCTAGCATCTGAAACAAGTTGTGGTAAAGCAGTTTTGGCTTTGTATGTGTGTTTTAAGACTCAAAAGTCGGGTGAGACTTATTGGCTTTGACTTGCTCCCCTAGGGTGCACATGCCACATTGGCAGGGCTCCCGGTATCTGAGACAAGTTTTGGTAATACAGTTTTGACATCTACGTGAGGCTGTATATTTTGAGACTAAATAGTCGGGTGGACCATTTGGCTTTGACTTGCTCCCCTAGGCTGCACATGACAAATTGTCAGGACTCGAGGTATCTGAGACAAGATTTGGTAAAGCAGTTTTAGCGGCCAGAGGGAGCTGTATGTTTGAAGACTCAATAGTAGGGTGAGACTATTCGGCTTTGAATTGCTCCCCTTGGCTGCACATGCTAGATAGGCAGGGCTCGTTGTATCTGAGACAAGTTTTGATAAAGCAGTTTTGACTTTCAGGTGAGGCTGTATGTTTTAAGACTAAATAGTCGGGTGAGACAATTTGGCTTTGACTTGCTCCCCTAGGCAGCACATGCCAGATTGGCAGGGCTTGTGGTATCTGAGAGAAATTTTGGTGAAGCAGTTTTGTCTTTGAATGTATGTCTTAAGACTAAATAGTCGGGTGAGACTTATTGGCTTTGACTTGCGCACCTAGGCCGCACCTGCCACATTGGCAGGGCTCCTGGTATCTGAGACAAGTTTTGGTAAAGCAGTTTTGACTTCCACGTGAGACTGCATGTTTTGAGACTGAAAAGTCGGGTGAGACTATTCGGCTTTGAATTGCTCCCCTAGGATATACATTCCAGATTGGCAGGGCTCATGGTATCTGAGACAAGTTTTGGTTAAGCAGTTTTGCCGGCCAGATTGGGCTGTATGTTTAAGGACTAAATATTCGGGTGACACTAATTGGGTTTTCAGGGCTCCCGGGATTTTCAGGGCTCCCGGTATCTTAGACAAGTTGTGGTAAAGCAGTTTCGACGGCCAGGTAAGTCTGTGTGTTTTAAGATTAAATATATGGGTGAGACTATTTGACTCTAACCTGCTCCTCTAGGCTGCAAATCGTTGATTAGCAGGGCTCCTAGCATCTGAAACAAGTTGTGGTAAAGCAGTTTTGGCTTTGTATGTGTGTTTTAAGACTCAAAAGTCGGGTGAGACTTATTGGCTTTGACTTGCTCCCCTAGGGTGCACATGCCAGACTGGCAGAGCTCGTGGTATCTGAGACAAGCTTCGTTAAGCAGTTTTGGCGGCCAGATGGGGCTATATGTTTTAAGACCCAATAGTCGGGTGGGACTATTCGGCTTTGAATTGCTCCCCTAGGCTGCACATGACAGAGTGGCAGGGCTCGTTGTATCTGAGACAAGTTTTGGTAATACAGTTTTAGCGGCCAGAGGGGGCTGTATGTTTTAAGACTCAATAGTAGGGTGAGACTAGTCGGCTTTGAATTGCTCCCCTAGGCCGCACATGACAGATTGGCGGGGCTCGTTGTATCTGTGAAAAGTTTTGGTAATACAGTTTTGACATCCAGGTAAAGCTGTATCTACTGAAACTAAATAGTCGGGTGGGACCATTTGGGTTTGACTTGCTCCCTTAGGCTGCACATGACAGCTTGGCAGTTCTCGTGGTATCTGAGACAAGTTTTGGTAGAACAGTTTTGGCGGTCAGATGGGACTGTATGGCTTAGAGCTAAATAGTCGGGTGAGACCATATAGCTTTGACTGACTTTGAGATAAGTTTTGATAAAGCAGTTTTGACATCCACGTGAGGCTGTATGTTTTAAGATTAACTAGTTGGGTGAGACTATTTGGCTTTGACTTGCTCCCCTAGGCTGCACATGACAGATTGGCAGGGCTCGTGGTATTTGAGACAAGTTTTGGTAAAGCAGTTTTGGCGGTCAGATGGGACTGTATGGCTTAGAACTAAATAGTCGGGTGAGACCATATAGCTTTGACTGACTTTGAGATAAGTTTTGATAAAGCAGTTTTGACATCCACGTGAGACTGTATGTTTTGAGACTAAATAGTCGGGTGAGACTATTCGGCTTTGAATTGCTCCCCTTGGCGGCATATGCCAGATTGGCAGGGCTGCATATCTTAAGACTAAAGAGAGGGTTAGACCATTTGGATTAGACTTGCTCCCCTAAGCTGCACATGCCAGATTTTCAGTGCTCGTTGTATCTGAGACAAGTTTTGGTAATACAGTTTTGACATCTACGTGAGGCTGTATATTTTGAGACTAAATAGTCGGGTGGACCATTTGGCTTTGACTTGCTCCCCTAGGCTGCACATGACAAATTGTCAGGACTCGTGGTATCTGAGACAAGATTTGGTAGAACAGTTTTGGCGGTCAGATGGGACTGTATGGCTTAGAACTAAATAGTCGGGTGAGACCATATAGCTTTGACTGACTTTGAGATAAGTTTTGATAAAGCAGTTTTGACATCCACGTGAGGCTGTATGTTTTAAGATTAACTAGTTGGGTGAGACTATTTGGCTTTGAATTGCTCCCCTAGGCTGCTTATGCCAGATTGCCAGTGCTCGTGGTATCTGAGACAAGTTTTGATAAAGCAGTTTTGACATCCAGGTAAAGCTGTTTATATTGAGACTAAATTGTCGAGTGAGACTATTTGGCTTTGACTTGCTCCCCTAGGCTGCACATGCCAGATTGGCAGGGCTCGCGGTATCTGAGACAAGTTTTGGTAAAGCAGTTTTGACATCTACGTGAGGCTGTATATTTTGAGACTAAATAGTCGGGTGGACTATTTGGCTTTGACTTGCTCCCCTAGGCTGCACATGACAATTTAGAGGGCTCGTGGTATCTGAGACAAGATTTGGTAAAGCAGTTTTAGCGGCCAGAGGGGGCTGTATGTTAAGAGACTCAATAGTCGGGTGAGACTATTCGACTTTGAATTGCTCCCCTAGGCTGCACATGACAGATTGGCGGGGCTCGTGGTATCTGAGACAAGTTTAGGTAAAGCAGTCCGGACTTCCACGTGAGGCTGTATGTTTTGAGACTAAATAGTCGGGTGAGCTTATTCGGCTTTGAATTGCTCCCCTTGGCGGCACATGCCAGATTGGCAGGGCTCCTGGTATCTGAGACAAGTTTTGGGATAACAGTTTTGGCGGTCAGATGGGACTATATGGCTTAGCACTAAATAGTCGGGTGAGACTATTCGGCTTTGAATTGCTCCCCTAGGCTGCACATGACAGATTGGCAGGGCTCGTTGTATCTGAGACAAGTTTTGGTAAAGCAGTTTTGACATCCAGGTGAGGTAGTATGTTTTCAGACTTAAAAGTCGGTTGAGACTCTTTAGCTTTGACTTGCTCCCCTAGGCTGCACATGACAGATTGGCAGGGCTCCTCGTATCTGAGATAAGTTTTGGTAAAACAGTTTTGGCGGTCAGATGGGACTGTATGGCTTAGGACTAAATAGTAGGGTGGGACATTTTCGTGGTATCGGAGACAAGTTTTGGTAAAACAGTTTTGACTTCCACGTGAGACTGCATGTTTTGAGACTAAAAAGTCGGATGAGACTATTCGGCTTTGAATTGCTCCCGTAGGATAAACATTCCAGATTGGCAGGGCTCATGGTATCTGAGACAAGTTTTGGTTAAGCAGTTTTGACATCCAGGTAAAGCTGTATATACTGAAACTAAATAGTCGGGTGGGACCATTTGGGTTTGACTTGCTCGCCTACGCTGCACATGAAAGATTGGAAGGGCTCGTGGTATCTGAGACAAGTTTTGGTAGAACAGTTTTGGCGGTCTGAAGGGGCTGTATGTTTAAGGACTAAATATTCGGGTGACACTAATTGGGTTTGACTAGGTCCTCTAGGCTGGATATGCCAGATTTTCAGGGCTCCCGGTATCTTAGACAAGTTTTGATAAAGCAGTTTTGACATCCAGGTAAAGCTGTATCTACTGAAACTAAATAGTCGGGTGGGACCATTTGGGTTTGACTTGCTCGCCTAGGCTGCACATGACAGCTTGGCAGGGCTCGTGGTATCTGAGACAAGTTTTGGTAGAACAGATTTGGCGGTCATATGGGACTGTATGGCTTAGAACTAAATAGTCGGGTGAGACCATATAGCTTTGACCTGCTACCCTAGGCTGCACATGACAAATTGTCAGTGCTCGTGGTATCTGAGACAAGATTTGGTAAAGCAGTTTTAGCGGCCAGAGGGGGCTGTATGTTTTAAAACTCAATAGTCGGGTGAGACCATTCGGCTTAGAATTGCTCCCCTAGGCTGCACATGACAGATTTGCAGGGCTCGTTGTCTCTGAGACAAGTTTTGGTAAAGCAGTCCGGACTTCCACGTGAGGCTGTATGTTTTGAGACTAAATAGTCGGGTGAGCCTATTCGGCTTTGAATTTCTCTTCTTGGCTGCACATGCCAGATAGGCAGCGCTCCTGGTATATGAGACAAGGTTTGGGATAACAGTTTTGGCGGTCAGATGGGACTATATGGCTTAGCACTAAACAGTCGGGTGAGACTATTCAGCTTTGAATTGCTCCCCTAGGCTGCACATGACAGATTGGCAGGGCTCGTTGTATCTGAGACAAGTTTTGGTAAAGCAGTTTTGACATCCAGGTGAGGTAGTATGTCTTCAGACTTAAAAGTTGGTTGAGACTCTTTAGCTTTGACTTGCTCCCCTAGGCTGCACATGACAGATTGGCAGGGCTCTTCGTATCTGAGATAAGTTTTGGTAAAACAGTTTTGGCGGTCAGAAGGGACTGTATGGCATAGGACTACATAGTCGGGTGGGACATTTTCGTGGTATCGGAGACAAGTTTTGGTAAAGCAATTTTGACATTTACGTGGGGCTGTATATTTTGAGACTAAATAGTCGGGTGGGAACATTTGGCTTTGACTTGCTCCCCTAGGCTGCACATGACAATTTGGCTGGGCTCTTGGTATCTGAGCCAAGATTTGGTGAATCAGTTTTAGCGGCCAGAGGGGGCTGTATGTTAAGAGACTCAATAGTCGGGTGAGACTATTCGACTTTGAATTGCTCCCCTAGGCTGCACATGACAGATTGGCGGGGCTCGTGGTATCTGAGACAAGTTTAGGTAAAGCGGTCCGGACTTCCACGTGAGGCTGTATGTTTTGAGACTAAGTAGTCGGGTGGGATCATTTGGCTTTGACTTGCTCCCCTAAGCTGCACATGCCAGTTTGTCAGTGCTCGTTGTATCTGAGACTAGTTTTGGTAATACAGTTTTGACTTCCACGTGAAGCTGTATATTTTGAGACTAAATAATCGTGTGGGTCCATTTGGCTTTGACCTGCTCCCCTAGGCTGCACATGCCAAATTGGCAGAGCCCACGGTTTCTGAGACAAGTTTTTGTAAAGAAGTTTTGACATCCAGGTGAGGCTGTATGCTTCGAGGCTAAATAGTCGGATGAGACTATTTGGCTTTGAATTGCTCCCCTTGGCTGCACATGCCAGATAGGCAGGGCTCGTTGTATCTGAGACAAGTTTTGATAAAGCAGTTTTGACTTTCAGGTGAGGCTGTATGTTTTAAGACTAAATAGTCGGCTGAGACTATTTGGCTTTGACTTGCTCCCCTAGGCAGCACATGCCAGATTGGCAGGGCTTGTGGTATCTGAGAGAAATTTTGGTGAAGCAGTTTTTTCTTTGAATGTTTGTCTTAAGACTAAATAGTCGGGTGAGACTTATTGGCTTTGACTTGCGCCCCTAGGCCGCACCTGCCACATTGGCAGGGCTCCTGGTATCTGAGACAAGTTTTGGTAAAACAGTTTTGACTTCCACGTGAGACTGCATGTTTTGAGACTAAAAAGTCGGGTGAGACTATTCGGCTTTGAATTGCTCCCGTAGGATAAACATTCCAGATTGGCAGGGCTCATGGTATCTGAGACAAGTTTTGGTTAAGCAGTTTTGCCGGCCAGATTGGGCTGTATGTTTAAGGACTAAATATTCGGGTGACACTAATTGGGTTTGACTAGGTCCTCTAGGCTGGATATGCCAGATTTTCAGGGCTCCCGGTATCTTAGACAAGTTGTGGTAAAGCAGTTTCGACGGCCAGGTAAGTCTGTGTGTTTTAAGATTAAATATATGGGTGAGACTATTTGACTCTAACCTGCTCCTCTAGGCTGCAAATCGTTGATTAGCTGGGCTCCTAGCATCTGAAACAAGTTGTGGTAAAGCAGTTTTGGCTTTGTATGTGTGTTTTAAGGACTAAATATTCGGGTGACACTAATTGGGTTTGACTAGGTCCTCTAGGCTGGATATGCCAGATTTTCAGGGCTCCCGGTATCTTAGACAAGTTTTGATAAAGCAGTTTTGACATCCAGGTAAAGCTGTATCTACTGAAACTAAATAGTCGGGTGGGACCATTTTGGTTTGACTTGCTCGCCTAGGCTGCACATGACAGCTTGGCAGGGCTCGTGGTATCTGAGACGAGTTTTGGTAGAACAGATTTGGCGGTCATATGGGACTGTATGGCTTAGAACTAAATAGTCGGGTGAGACCATATAGCTTTGACCTGCTACCCTAGGCTGCACATGACAAATTGTCAGTGCTCGTGGTATCTGAGACAAGATTTGGTAAAGCAGTTTTAGCGGCCAGAGGGGGCTGTATGTTTTAAAACTCAATAGTCGGGTGAGACCATTCGGCTTAGAATTGCTCCCCTAGGCTGCACATGACAGATTGGCAGGGCTCGTTGTCTCTGAGACAAGTTTTGGTAAAGCAGTCCGGACTTCCACGTGAGGCTGTATGTTTTAAGACTAAATAGTCGGGTGAGCCTATTCGGCTTTGAATTTCTCTTCTTGGCTGCACATGCCAGATAGGCAGCGCTCCTGGTATATGAGACAAGGTTTGGGATAACAGTTTTGGCGGTCAGATGGGACTATATGGCTTAGCACTAAACAGTCGGGTGAGACTATTCGGCTTTGAATTGCTCCCCTAGGCTGCACATGACAGATTGGCAGGGCTCGTTGTATCTGAGACAAGTTTTGGTAAAGCAGTTTTGACATCCAGGTAAGGTAGTATGTTTTCAGACTTAAAAGTTGGTTGAGACTCTTTAGCTTTGACTTGCTCCCCTAGGCTGCACACGACAGATTGGCAGGGCTCTTCGTATCTGAGATAAGTTTTGGTAAAACAGTTTTGGCGGTCAGAAGGGACTGTATGGCATAGGACTACATAGTCGGGTGGGACATTTTCGTGGTATCGGAGACAAGTTTTGGTAAAGCAATTTTGACATTTACGTGGAGCTGTATATTTTGAGACTAAATAGTCGAATGGGAACATTTGGCTTTGACTTGCTCCCCTAGGCTGCACATGACAATTTGGCTGGGCTCTTGGTATCTGAGCCAAGATTTGGTGAAGCAGTTTTAGCGGCCAGAGGGGGCTGTATGTTAAGAGACTCAATAGTCGGGTGAGACTATTCGACTTTGAATTGCTCCCCTAGGCTGCACATGACAGATTGGCGGGGCTCGTGGTATCTGAGACAAGTTTAGGTAAAGCGGTCCGGACTTCCACGTGAGGCTGTATGTTTTGAGACTAAGTAGTCGGGTGGGATCATTTGGCTTTGACTTGCTCCCCTAAGCTGCACATGCCAGTTTGTCAGTGCTCGTTGTATCTGAGACTAGTTTTGGTAATACAGTTTTGACTTCCACGTGTAGGCTGTATATTTTGAGACTAAATAATAGTGTGGGTCCATTTGGCTTTGACCTGCTCCCCTAGGCTGCACATGCCAAATTGGCAGAGCCCACGGTTTCTGAGACAAGTTTTTGTAAAGAAGTTTTGACATCCAGGTGAGGCTGTATGCTTCGAGGCTAAATAGTCGGATGAGACTATTTGGCTTTGAATTGCTCCCCTTGGCTGCACATGCCAGATAGGCAGGGCTCGTTGTATCTGAGACAAGTTTTGATAAAGCAGTTTTGACTTTCAGGTGAGGCTGTATGTTTTAAGACTAAATAGTCGGCTGAGACTATTTGGCTTTGACTTGCTCCCCTAGGCAGCACATGCCAGATTGGCAGGGCTTGTGGTATCTGAGAGAAATTTTGGTTAAGCAGTTTTTTCTTTGAATGTTTGTCTTAAGACTAAATAGTCGGGTGAGACTTATTGGCTTTGACTTGCGCCCCTAGGCCGCACCTGCCACATTGGCAGGGCTCCTGGTATCTGAGACAAGTTTTGGTAAAACAGTTTTGACTTCCACGTGAGACTGCATGTTTTGAGACTAAAAAGTCGGGTGAGACTATTCGGCTTTGAATTGCTCCCGTAGGATAAACATTCCAGATTGGCAGGGCTCATGGTATCTGAGACAAGTTTTGGTTAAGCAGTTTTGCCGGCCAGATTGGGCTGTATGTTTAAGGACTAAATATTCGGGTGACACTAATTGGGTTTGACTAGGTCCTCTAGGCTGGATATGCCAGATTTTCAGGGCTCCCGGTATCTTAGACAAGTTGTGGTAAAGCAGTTTCGACGGCCAGGTAAGTCTGTGTGTTTTAAGATTAAATATATGGGTGAGACTATTTGACTCTAACCTGCTCCTCTAGGCTGCAAATCGTTGATTAGCTGGGCTCCTAGCATCTGAAACAAGTTGTGGTAAAGCAGTTTTGGCTTTGTATGTGTGTTTTAAGGACTAAATATTCGGGTGACACTAATTGGGTTTGACTAGGTCCTCTAGGCTGGATATGCCAGATTTTCAGGGCTCCCGGTATCTTAGACAAGTTTTGATAAAGCAGTTTTGACATCCAGGTAAAGCTGTATCTACTGAAACTAAATAGTCGGGTGGGACCATTTTGGTTTGACTTGCTCGCCTAGGCTGCACATGACAATTTGGCTGGGCTCTTGGTATCTGAGCCAAGATTTGGTGAAGCAGTTTTAGCGGCCTGAGGGGTCTGTTTGTTTAAAGACTCAATAGCCTTGTGAGACTATTCGAATTTGAATTGCTCCCCTAGGCTGCACATGACAGATTGGCAGGGCTCGTGGTATCTGAGACAAGTTTTGGTAAAGCAGTCCGGACTTCCACGTGAGGCTGTATGTTTTGAGACTAAATAGTCGGGTGAGCCTATTCGGCTTTGACTTGCTCCCCTAGGCTGCACATGCCAGATTGGCAGGGCTCGCGGTATCTGAGACAAGTTTTGGTAAAGCAGTTTTGACATCTACGTGAGGCTGTATATTTTCAGACTAAATAGTCGGGTGGACCATTTGGCTTTGACTTGCTCCCCTCGGCTGCACATGACAATTTGGCAGGGCTCGTGGTATCTGAGACAAGATTTGGTAAAGCAGTTTTAGCGGCCAGAGGGGGCTGTATGTTAAGAGACTCAATAGTCGGGTGAGACTATTCGACTTTGAATTGCTCCCCTAGGCTGCACATGACAGATTGGCAGGGCTCGTGGTATCTGAGACAAGTTTAGGTAAAGCGGTCCGGACTTCCACGTGAGGCTGTATGTTTTGAGACTAAATAGTCGGGTGAGCCTATTCGGCTTTGAATTGCTCCCCTTGGCGGCACATGCCAGATTGGCAGGGCTCCTGGTATCTGAGACAATTTTTGGGAGAACAGTTTTGGCGGTCAGATGGGACTATATGGCTTAGCACTAAATAGTCGGGTGAGACTATTCAGCTTTGAATTGCTCCCCTAGGCTGCACATGACAGATTGGCAGGGCTCGTTGTATCTGAGACAAGTTTTGGTAAAGCAGTTTTGACATCCAGGTGAGGTAGTATGTTTTCAGACTTAAAAGTCGGTTGAGACTCTTTAGCTTTGACTTGCTCCCCTAGGCTGCACATGACAGATTGGCAGGGCTCCTCGTATCTGAGATAAGTTTTGGTAAAACAGTTTTGGCGGTCAGATGGGACTATATGGCTTAGGACTAAATAGTAGGGTGGGACATTTTCGTGGTATCGAAGACAAGTTTTGGTAAAGCAATTTTGACATTTACGTGAGGCTGTATATTTTGAGACTAAATAGTCGGGTGGGATCATTTGGCTTTGACTTGCTCCCCTAAGCTGCACATGCCAGATTGGCAGTTCTCGTTGTATCTGAGACTAGTTTTGGTAATACAGTTTTGACTTCCACGTGAAGCTGTATATTTTGAGACTAAATAATCGTGTGGGTCCATCTGGCTTTGACCTGCTCCCCTAGGCTGCACATGCCAAATTGGCAGAGCCCACGGTTTCTGAGACAAGTTTTTGTAAAGAAGTTTTGACATCCAGGTGAGGCTGTATGCTTCGAGACTAAATAGTCGGATGAGACTATTTGGCTTTGAATTGCTCCCCTTGGCTGCACATGCCAGATAGGCAGGGCTTATTGTATCTGAGACAAGTTTTGATAAAGCAGTTTTGACTTTCAGGTGAGGCTGTATGTTTTAAGACTAAATAGTCGGCTGAGACTATTTGGCTTTGACTTGCTCCCCTAGGCAGCACATGCCAGATTGGCAGGGCTTGTGGTATCTGAGAGAAATTTTGGTGAAGCAGTTTTTTCTTTGAATGTATGTCTTAAGACTAAATAGTCGGGTGAGACTTTTTGGCTTTGACTTGCGCCCCTAGGCCGCACCTGCCACATTGGCAGGGCTCCTGGTATCTGAGACAAGTTTTGGTAAAACAGTTTTGACTTCCACGTGAGACTGCATGTTTTGAGACTAAGAAGTCGGGTGAGACTATTCGGCTTTGAATTGCTCCCGTAGGATAAACATTCCAGATTGGCAGGGCTCATGGTATCTGAGACAAGTTTTGGTTAAGCAGTTTTGCCGGCCAGATTGGGCTGTATGTTTAAGGACTAAATATTCGGGTGACACTAATTGGGTTTGACTAGGTCCTCTAGGCTGGATATGCCAGATTTTCAGGGCTCCCGGTATCTTAGACAAGTTGTGGTAAAGCAGTTTCGACGGCCAGGTAAGTCTGTGTGTTTTAAGATTAAATATATGGGTGAGACTATTTGACTCTAACCTGCTCCTCTAGGCTGCAAATCGTTGTTTAGCAGGGCTCCTAGCATTTGAAACAAGTTGTGGTAAAGCAGTTTTGGCTTTGTATGTGTGTTTTAAGGACTAAATATTCGGGTGACACTAATTGGGTTTGACTAGGTCCTCTAGGCTGGATATGCCAGATTTTCAGGGCTCCCGGTATCTTAGACAAGTTTTGATAAAGCAGTTTTGACATCCAGGTAAAGCTGTATCTACTGAAACTAAATAGTCGGGTGGGACCATTTGGGTTTGACTTGCTCGCCTAGGCTGCACATGACAGCTTGGCAGGGCTCGTGGTATCTGAGACAAGTTTTGGTAGAACAGATTTGGCGGTCATATGGGACTGTATGGCTTAGAACTAAATAGTCGGGTGAGACCATATAGCTTTGACCTGCTCCCCTAGGCTGCACATGACAAATTGTCAGTGCTCGTGGTATAGATTTGGTAAAGCAGTTTTAGCGGCCAGAGGGGGCTGTATGTTTTAAAACTCAATAGTCGGGTGAGACCATTCGGCTTTGAATTGCTCCTCTAGGCTGCACATGACAGATTGGCAGGGCTCGTTGTCTCTGAGACAAGTTTTGGTAAAGCAGTCCGGACTTCCACGTGAGGCTGTATGTTTTGAGACTAAATAGTCGGGTGAGCCTATTCGGCTTTGAATTTCTCTTCTTGGCTGCACATGACAATTTGGCTGGGCTCCTGGTATCTGAGACAAGTTTTGGGAGAACAGTTTTGGCGGTCAGATGGGACTATATGGCTTAGCACTAAACAGTCGGGTGAGACTATTCGGCTTTGAATTGCTCCCCTAGGCTGCACATGACAGATTGGCAGGGCTCGTTGTATCTGAGACAAGTTTTGGTAAAGCAGTTTTGACATCCAGGTGAGGTAGTATGTTTTCAGACTTAAAAGTTGGTTGAGACTCTTTAGCTTTGACTTGCTCCCCTAGGCTGCACATGACAGATTGGCAGGGCTCCTCGTATCTGAGATAAGTTTTGGTAAAACAGTTTTGGCGGTAGGAGGGACTGTATGGCATAGGACTAAATAGTCGGGTGGGAAATTTTCGTGGTATCGAGGACAAGTTTTGGTAAAGCAATTTTGACATTTACGTGGGGCTGTATATTTTGAGACTAAATAGTCGGGTGGGAACATTTGGCTTTGACTTGCTCCCCTAGGCTGCACAAGACAATTTGGCTGGGCTCTTGGTATCTGAGCCAAGTTTTGTTTGTTTAAGGACTCAATAGTCTTGTGAGACTATTCGAATTTGAATTGCTCCCCTAGGCTGCACATGACAAATTGGCAGGGCTCGTGGTATCTGAGACAAGTTTTGGTAAAGCAGTCCGGACTTCCACGTGAGGCTGTATGTTTTGAGACTAAATAGTCGGGTGAGCCTATTCGGCTTTGAATTTCTCTCCTTGGCTGCACATGCCAGATTGGCAGGGCTCCTGGTATCTGAGACAAGTTTTGGGAGAACAGTTTTGGCGGTCAGATGGGACTATATGGCTTGGCACTAAATAGTCGGGTGAGCTTATTCGGCTTTGAATTGCTCCCCTAGGCTGCACATGACAGATTGGCAGGGCTCGTTGTATCTGAGACAAGTTTTGGTAAAGCAGTTTTGACATCTATGTGAGGCTGTATATTTTGAGACTCAATAGTCGGGTGAGACTATTGGACTTTGAATTGCTCCCCTTGGCTGCACTTGCCAGATTGGCGGTGCTCCTAGTATCTGAGACTAGTTTTGGGAGATCAGTTTTGGTGGTCAGATGGAACTATTTGGCTTAGCACTAAATAGTCGGGTGAGACCATTTGGCTTTGACTTGTTTCCTTAGGATACACATGACAGATTGGCAGGGCTCGTTGTCTCTGAGACAAGTTTAGGTAAAGCAGTTTTGACATCCAGGTGAGGTAGTATGTTTTCAGACTTAAAAGTCGGTTGAGACTCTTTAGCTTTGACTTGCTCCCCTAGGCTGCACATGACAGATTGGCAGGGCTCCTCGTATCTGAGATAAGTTTTGGTAAAACAGTTTTGGCGGTCAGATGGGACTGTATGGCTTAGAACTAAATAGTCGGGTGGGACATTTTCGTGGTATTGGAGACAAGTTTTGGTAAAGCAATTTTGACATTTACGTGAGGCTGTCTATTTTGAGACTAAATAGTCGGGTGGGACCATTTGGCTTTGACTTGCTCCCCTAAGCTGCACATGCCAGATGGGCAGTGCTCGTTGTATCTGAGACAAGTTTTGGTAATACAGTTTTGACTTCCACGTGAGGCTGTATATTTTGAGACTTAATAGTCGGGTGGGACCATTTGGCTTTGACTTGCTTCCCTTGGCTGCATATGACAAACTGTCAGTGCTCGTGGTATCTGAGACAAGATTTGGTAAAGCAGTTTAAATGGCCAGAGGGGGCTGTATGTTTTAAGACTCAATAGTAGGGTGAGACTATTCGGCTTTGAATTGCTCCCCAAGGATGCACATGCCAAATTGACAGTGCTCGTGGTATCTGAGACAAGTTTTGATAAACAGTTTTCACATCCAGGTAAAGCTGTATATATTGAGACCAAATAGTCGGGTGAGACTATTTGGCTTTGACTTGCTCGCCTTGGCTGCACATGCCAGATTGGCAGGGCTCGCGGCATTTGAGACAAGTTTTGGTAAAGCAGTTGTGACATCTACGTGAGGGTGTATATTTTGAGACTAAATAGTCGGGTGGGACCTTTGGCTTTGACTTGCTCCCCTAGGCTGCACATGACAATTTAGCAGGGATCGTGGTATCTGAGACAAGATTTGGTAAAGCAGTTATAGCGGCCAGAGGGGGCTGTATGTTTAGAGACTCAATAGTCGGATGAGACTAGTCGACTTTGAATTGCTCCCCTAGGCTGCACATGACAGATTGGCAGGGCTCCTGGTATCTGAGACAAGTTTTAGGAGAACAGTTTTGGCGGTCAGATGGGACTATATGGCTTAGCACTAAACAGTCGGGTGAGCCTATTCGGCTTTGAATTGCTCTCCTTGGCTGCACATGCCAGATTGGCAGGGCTCGTTGTCTCTGAGACAAGTTTTGGTAAAGCAGTTTTGACATCCAGGTGAGGCAGTATGTGTTCAGACTTAAAAGTCGGTTGAGACTCTTTAGGTTTGACTTGCTCCCCTAGGCTGCACATGACAGATTGGCAGGGCTTCTCGTATCTGAGATAAGTTTTGGTAAAACGGTTTAGCGGTCAGATGGGACTGTATGGCTTAGGACTAAATAGTCGGGTGGGACTATTGGCTTTGAATTGGTCCCATAGGACGCAAATATTGGTAGGGCTCCTGCTATCGGAGTCAAGTTTTATTAAAGCAGTTTTGACACCAGGTGAGACTGTGTGTTTAAGATTGGATAGTCAGGTGAAACTAATTGGCTTTAACTTGTTACCCTAGGCTGCAAATGCCAGATTATCAGGGCTCCTGGTATCTGAGTCATGTTTTTGTAAAGCAGTTGTGACTTCTACGTATTGCTGTATGTTTAAAAATTAAATAGTCGGGTGAGATTATTTGGGTTTGACTTGCTCCCCTAGGCTGCAAATGCCAGATTAGCAGGGCTCCTGGTATCTGAGACCCGTTTTGGTAAAGTAGTGCGGACATAATTGGGCTGTATGATTTTTGAATAAACAGTTGGGTGAGATTATTTTGCTTTGACTTGCTCCCCTAGGCTGCACATGACAGATTGGCGGGGCTCGTGGTATCTGAGACAAGTTTTGGGAGAACAGTTTTGGCGGTTAGATGGGACTATATGGCTTAGCACTAAATAGTCGTGTGAGACCATATGGTTTTGACTTGTTCCCTTAGGCTGCACATGACAGATTGGCAGGGCTCGTTGTCTCTGAGACAAATTTTGGTAAAACAGTTTTGGCGGTCAGAAAGGACTATATGGCTTAGGACTAAATAGTCGGGTGGGACATTTTCGTGGGATCGGAGACAAGTTTTGGTAAAGCAATTTTGACATTTACGTGAGGCTGTATATTTTGAGACTAAATAGTCGGGTGCGACCATTTGGCTTTGACTTGCTCCCCTAGGCTGCACATGACAAATTGGCAGGGCTCATGGTATCTGAGACAAGTTTTGGTAAAACAGTTTTGGCGTTCAGATGGGGCTGTATGTGCTTAGACTAAGTAGTCGGGTGAGACTATTTGGCTATGACTTCCTCCCCAGGCTGCACATGCCAGATAGGCAGGTCTCGTTTTATCTGACACAAGTTTTGATAAAGCAATTTTGAGTTCCAGGTGAGGCTGTATGTTTTAAGATTGACTTGCTCCCCTAGGCTTAACATGCCATATTAGCAGGGCTCGTGGTATCTGAGACAAATTTTGGTAAAGCAGTTTAGTCTTTGTATGTATGTTTTAAGACAAAAAAGTCGGGTGAGACTTATTGGCTTTGACTGGCTCCCCTCTGCTGCACATGACATATTGGCAGGGCTCGTTGTATCTGAGACAAGTTTTGGTAGTACAGTTCTCTTCGGTCAGATGGCACTGTATGGCCTAGAACTAAATAGTCGGGTGAGACCATTTGGCTTTGACTGACTTTGAGATAAGTTTTGATTAAGCAGTTTTGACATCCACGTGAGGCTGCATGTTTTGAGACTAAATAGTCGGGTGAGACTATTTGGCTTTGAATTTCTCCCCTAAGATGCACATGACAGATTGGCAGGGCTGGTGGTATCTGAGACAAGTTTTAGTAGTTCAGTTCTTGCGGTCAGATGGCACTGTATGGCTTAGAACTAAATAGTCGGGTGAGACCATTTGGCTTTGACTGACTTTGAGATAAGTTTTGATTAAGCAGTTTTGACATCCACGTGAGGCTGTATGTGTGAAGACTAACTATTCGGGTGAGAGTATTTGGCTTTGACTTGCTCCCCGTAACTGCACATGCCAGATTGGCAGGGCTAGTGGTATCTGAGACAAGTTTTGGTAAAGCAGATTTGACATCCAGGTGAGGCTGTATGTTTTGAGACTAAATAGTCGGGTGAGACTATTCGGCTTTGAAATGCTCCCCTAGGCTGCACATGCCAAATTGGCAGTGCTCGTGGTATATGAGACAAATTTCGATAAAGCAGCTTTGCCGGCCAGATGGGGCTGTATGTTTAAGGACTAAATATTCGGGTGACACTAATTGGCTTTGACAAGGATGGATATGCCAGATTTCCAGTTCTCCCGGTATCTTAGACATGTTTTGGAAAAGCAGTTTCGACGGCCAGGTAAGTCTCTATGTTTTAAGATTAAATATACGGGTGAGATTATTTGACTCTAACCTGTTCCTCTAGGCTGCAAATCGTTGATTAGCAGGGCTCCTAGTATCTGAAACAAGTGTGATAAAGCAGTTTTGGCTTTGTATGTATGTTTTAAGACTCAAAAGTCGGGTGAAACTTATTGGCTTTGACTTGCTCCCCTAAGCTGCAAATGCCAGATTGGCAGGGCTCGTGGTATCTGAGACAAATTTTGGTAAAGCAGTTTAGTCTTTGTATGTATGTTTTGAGACTAAATAGTCGGGTGAGACTATTCGGCTTTGAAATGCTCCCCTAGGCTGCATATGCCAGACTGGCAGGGCTCGTGGTGTCTGAGACAAGTTTTCGTTAAGCAGTTTTGGCGGCCAGATGGGGCTGTATGTTTTAAGACTCCATAGTCGGGTGGGACCATTTGGCATTGACTTGCTTCCCTAGGCTGCACATGACAGATTGGCAGGGCTCGTGGTATCTGAGACAAGTTTTGGTAAAACAGTTTTGACTTCCACGTGAGGCTGTATGTTTTGGGACTAAATAGTAGTGACTTTGAGATAAATTTTTATAAACCAGTTTTGACATCCACGTGAGGCTGTATGTCTTAAGACTAACTAGTTGGTGAGACTATTTGGCTTTGACTTGCTCCCCTTGGCTGCACATGTCAGATTGGCAGGGCTCGTGGTATCTGAGACAAGTTTTGGTAAAGTAGTTCTGACATCCAAGTGAGGCTGTTTGTTTTGAGACTAAATAGTCGGGTGAGACTATTTGGCTTTGACTTCCTCCCCCAGGCTGCACATGCCAGATAGGCAGGTCTCGTTTTATCTGAGACAAGTTTTGATAAAGCAATTTTGAGTTCCAGGTAAAGCTATATATATTGAAACTAAATAGTCGGGTGAGACCATTTGGCTTTAACTCCCCTAGGCTGCGCATGATAGATTGGCAGGCCTAGTGGTATCTGGGACAAGTTTTGGTTAAGCAGTTTTGGCGGCCAGATGGATCTGTGTGTTTAAGGACTAAATATTTGGTTGACACTAATTGGCTTTGACTAGGACCTCTAGGCTGGATAAGCCAGATTTTCAGGGCTCCCGGTATCATAGACAAGTTTTGGTAAAGCAGTTTTGACTTCCAGGTGAGGCTGTATGTTTTGAGACTAAATAGTCGGGTGAGACTATTCGGTTTTGAATTGATCCCCTTGGCTGCACATGCCAGATTGGCAGGGCTGCTGGTATCTGAGACAAGTTTTGGTAAAACAGTTTAGTCTTTGTATGTATGTTTTGAGACTAAATAGTCGGGTGGGACTATTTGGCTTTGACTTGCTCGCCTAGGCAGCACATGCCAGATTGGCAGGGCTCCTGGTATCTGAGACAAGTTTTGCTAAAGCAGTTTTGACTTCCACGTGAGACTGCATGTTTTGAGACTAAAAAGTCGGGTGAGACTATTCGTCTTTGAATTGCTCCCCTAGGATATACATTCCAGATTGGCAGGGCTCATGGTATCTGAGACAAGTTTTGGTTAAGCAGTTTTGCCGGCCAGATTGGGCTGTACGTTTAAGGACTAAATATTCGGGTGACACTAATTGGGTTTGACTAGGTCCTCTAGGCTGGATATGCCAGATTTTCAGGGCTCCCGGTATCTTAGGGAAGTTGTGGTAAAGCAGTTTCGACGGCCAGGTAAGTCTGTGTGTTTTAAGATTAAATATATGGGTGAGACTATTTGACTCTAACCTGCTCCTCTAGGCTGCAAATCGTTGATTAGCAGGGCTCCTAGCATCTGAAACAAGTTGTGGTAAAGCAGTTTTGGCTTTGTATGTGTGTTTTAAGACTCAAAAGTCGGGTGAGACTTATTGGCTTTGACTTGCTCCCCTAGGGTGCACATGACAGACTGGCAGAGCTCGTGGTATCTGAGACAAGCTTCGTTAAGCAGTTTTGGCGGCCAGATGGGGCTATATGTTTTAAGACCCAATAGTCGGGTGGGACTATTCGGCTTTGAATTGCTCGCCTAGGCTGCACATGACAGATTGGCAGGGCTCGTTGTATCTGAGACAAGTTTTGGTAATACAGTTTTAGCGGCCAGAGGGGGCTGTATGTTTTAAGACTCAATAGTAGGGTGAGACTAGTTGGCTTTGAATTGCTCCCCTAGGCCGCACATGACAGATTGGCGGGGCTCGTTGTATCTGTGAAAAGTTTTGGTAATACAGTTTTGACATCCAGGTAAAGCTGTATCTACTGAAACTAAATAGTCGGGTGGGACCATTTGGGTTTGACTTGCTCCCCTAGGCTGCACATGACAGCTTGGCAGGGCTCGTGGTATCTGAGACAAGTTTTGGTAAAGCAGTTTTGACTTCCACGTGAGGCTGTATGTTTTAAGATTAACTAGTTGGGTGATACTATTTGGCTTTGACTTGCTCCCATATTCTGCACATGACAGATTGGCAGGGCTCGTGGTATCTGAGACAAGTTTTGGTAAAGCAGTTTTGACTTCCACGTGAGGCTGTATGTTTTGAGACTAAATAGTCGGGTGAGACTATTCGGCTTTGATTTGCTCCCCTTGGCTGCATATGCCAGATTGGCAGGGCTGCATATCTTAAGACTAAACAGAGGGTTAGACCATTTGGCTTGACTTGCTCCCCTAAGCTGCACATGCCAGATTGGAAGTGCTCGTTGTATCTGAGACAAGCTTTGATAAAGCAGTTTTGACTTTCAGGTGAGGCTATATGTTTTAAGACTAAATAGTCGGGTGAGACTATTTGGCTTTGACTTGCTCCCCTAGGCAGCACATGCCAGATTGGCAGGGCTTGTGGTACCTGAGAGAAATTTTGGTGAAGCAGTTTTGTCTTTGAATGTATGTCTTAACACTTAATAGTCGGGTGAGACTTATTGGCTTTGACTTGCGCCCCTAAGCTGCACATGCCAGATTGGCAGTGCTCGTTGTATCTGAGACAAGTTTTGGTAATACAGTTTTGACTTCCACGTGAAGCTGTATATTTTGAGACTAAATAGTCGGGTGGGACCATTTGGCTTTGACCTGCTCCCCTAAGCTGCACATGCCAGATTGGCAGTGCTCGTTGTATCTGAGACAAGTTTTGGTTATACAGTTTTGACTTCCACGTGAAGCTGTATATTTTGAGACTAAATAGTCGGGTGGGACCATTTGGCTTTGACCTGCTCCCCTAAGCTGCACATGCCAAATTGGCAGGGCCCACGGTTTCTGAGACAAGTTTTTGTAAAGAAGTCTTGACTTCCAGGTGAGGCTGTCTGCTTCGAGACTAAATAGTCGGATGAGACTATTTGGCTTTGAATTGCTCACCTTGGCTGCACATGCCAGATAGGCAGGGCTCGTTGTATCTGAGACAAGTTTTGATAAAGCAGTTTTGACATTTACGTGAGGCTGTATATTTTGAGACTAAATAGTCAGGAGGGACCATTTGGTTTTGACTTGCTCCCCTTAGCTGCACATGCCAGATTGGCAGTGCTCGTTGTATCTGAGACAAGTTTTGGTAATACAGTTTTGACTTCCACGTGAAGCTGTATATTTTGAGACTAAATAGTCGGGTGGGACCATTTGGCTTTGACCTGCTCCCCTAGGCTGCACATGCCAAATTGGCAGGGCCCACGGTTTCTGAGACAAGTTTTTGTAAAGAAGTTTTGACTTCCAGGTGAGGCTGTCTGCTTCGAGACTAAATAGTCGGATGAGACTTATTGGCTTTGACTTGCGCTCCTAGGCCGCACCTGCCACATTGGCAGGGCTCCTGGTATCTGAGACAAGTTTTGGTAAAGCAGTTTTGACTTCTACGTGAGACCGCATGTTTTGAGACTAAAAAGTCGGGTGAGACTATTTGGCTTTGAATTGCTCCCCTAGGATATACATTCCAGATTGGCAGGGCTCATGGTATCTGAGACAAGTTTTGGTTAAGCAGTTTTGCCGGCCAGATTGGGCTGTATGTTTAAGGACTAAATATTCGGGTGACACTAATTGGGTTTGACTAGGTCCTCTAGGCTGGATATGCCAGATTTTCAGGGCTCCCGGTATCTTAAACAAGTTGTGGTAAAGCAGTTTCGACGGCCAGGTAAGTCTGTGTGTTTTAAGATAAAATATATGGGTGAGACTATTTGACTCTAACCTGCTCCTCTAGGCTGCAAATCGTTGATTAGCAGGGCTCCTAGCATCTGAAACAAGTTGTGGTAAAGCAGTTTTGGCTTTGTATGTGTGTTTTAAGACTCAAAAGTCGGGTGAGACTTATTGGCTTTGACTTGCTCCCCTAGGGTGCACATGCCAGACTGGCAGAGCTCGTGGTATCTGAGACAAGCTTCATCCAGATGGCGGCCAGATAGGGCTATATGTTTTAAGACCCAATAGTCGGGTGGGACTCTTCGGCTTTGAATTGCTCCCCTAGGCTGCACATGACAGATTGGCAGGGTTCGTTGTATCTGAGACAAGTTTTGGTAATACAGTTTTAGCGGCCAGAGGGGGGCTGTATGTTTTAAGACTCAATAGTAGGGTGAGACTATTCGGCTTTGAATTGCTCCCCTAGGCCGCACATGACAGATTGGCGGGGCTCGTTGTATCTGTGACAAGTTTTGGTAATACAGTTTTGACATCCAGGTAAAGCTGTATCTACTGAAACTAAATAGTCGGGTGGGACCATTTGGGTTTGACTTGCTCCCTTAGGCTGCACATGACAGCTTGGCAGTTCTCGTGGTATCTGAGACAAGTTTTGGTAGAACAGTTTTGGCGGTCAGATGGGACTGTATGGCTTAGAACTAAATAGTCGGGTGAGACTATTCGGCTTTGACTGACTTTGAGATAAGTTTTGATAAAGCAGTTTTGACATCCACGTGAGGCTGTATGTTTTAAGATTAACTAGTTGGGTGAGACTATTTGGCTTTGACTTGCTCCCCTAGGCTGCACATGACAGATTGGCAGGGCTCGTGGTATTTGAGACAAGTTTTGGTAAAGCAGTTTTGACTTCCACGTGAGACTGTATGTGTTGAGACTAAATAGTCGGGTGAGACTATTCGGCTTTGAATTGCTCCCCTTGGCGGCATATGCCAGATTGGCAGGGCTGCATATCTTAAGACTAAACAGAGGGTTAGACCATTTGGCTTTGACTTGCTCCCCTAAGCTGCACATGCCAGGTTGGCAGTGCTCGTTGTATCTGAGACAAGTTTTGGTAATACAGTTATGACTTCCACGTGAAGCTGTATATTTTGAGACTAAATAGTCGGGTGGGACTATTTGGCTTTGACTTGCTCGCCTAGGCAGCACATGCCAGATTGGCAGGGCTCCTGGTATCTGAGACAAGTTTTGGTAAAGCAGTTTTGACTTCCACGTGAGACTGCATGTTTTGAGACTAAAAAGTCGGGTGAGACTATTCGGCTTTGAATTGCTCCCCTAGGATAAACATTCCAGATTGGCAGGGCTCATGGTATCTGAGACAAGTTTTGGTTAAGCAGTTTTGCCGGCCAGATTGGGCTGTATGTTGAAGGACTAAATATTCGGGTGACACTAATTGGGTTTGACTAGGTCCTCTAGGCTGGATATGCCAGATTTTCAGGGCTCCCGGTATCTTAGGGAAGTTGTGGTAAAGCAGTTTCGACGGCCAGGTAAGTCTGTGTGTTTTAAGATAAAATATATGGGTGAGACTATTTGACTCTAACCTGCTCCTCTAGGCTGCAAATCGTTGATTAGCAGGGCTCCTAGCATCTGAAACAAGTTGTGGTAAAGCAGTTTTGGCTTTGTATGTGTGTTTTAAGACTCAAAAGTCGGGTGAGACTTATTGGCTTTGACTTGCTCCCCTAGGGTGCACATGCCACATTGGCAGGGCTCCCGGTATCTGAGACAAGTTTTGGTAATACAGTTTTGACATCTACGTGAGGCTGTATATTTTGAGACTAAATAGTCGGGTGGACCATTTGGCTTTGACTTGCTCCCCTAGGCTGCACATGACAAATTGTCAGGACTCGAGGTATCTGAGACAAGATTTGGTAAAGCAGTTTTAGCGGCCAGAGGGAGCTGTATGTTTGAAGACTCAATAGTAGGGTGAGACTATTCGGCTTTGAATTGCTCCCCTTGGCTGCACATGCTAGATAGGCAGGGCTCGTTGTATCTGAGACAAGTTTTGATAAAGCAGTTTTGACTTTCAGGTGAGGCTGTATGTTTTAAGACTAAATAGTCGGGTGAGACAATTTGGCTTTGACTTGCTCCCCTAGGCAGCACATGCCAGATTGGCAGGGCTTGTGGTATCTGAGAGAAATTTTGGTGAAGCAGTTTTGTCTTTGAATGTATGTCTTAAGACTAAATAGTCGGGTGAGACTTATTGGCTTTGACTTGCGCACCTAGGCCGCACCTGCCACATTGGCAGGGCTCCTGGTATCTGAGACAAGTTTTGGTAAAGCAGTTTTGACTTCCACGTGAGACTGCATGTTTTGAGACTGAAAAGTCGGGTGAGACTATTCGGCTTTGAATTGCTCCCCTAGGATATACATTCCAGATTGGCAGGGCTCATGGTATCTGAGACAAGTTTTGGTTAAGCAGTTTTGCCGGCCAGATTGGGCTGTATGTTTAAGGACTAAATATTCGGGTGACACTAATTGGGTTTTCAGGGCTCCCGGGATTTTCAGGGCTCCCGGTATCTTAGACAAGTTGTGGTAAAGCAGTTTCGACGGCCAGGTAAGTCTGTGTGTTTTAAGATTAAATATATGGGTGAGACTATTTGACTCTAACCTGCTCCTCTAGGCTGCAAATCGTTGATTAGCAGGGCTCCTAGCATCTGAAACAAGTTGTGGTAAAGCAGTTTTGGCTTTGTATGTGTGTTTTAAGACTCAAAAGTCGGGTGAGACTTATTGGCTTTGACTTGCTCCCCTAGGGTGCACATGCCAGACTGGCAGAGCTCGTGGTATCTGAGACAAGCTTCGTTAAGCAGTTTTGGCGGCCAGATGGGGCTATATGTTTTAAGACCCAATAGTCGGGTGGGACTATTCGGCTTTGAATTGCTCCCCTAGGCTGCACATGACAGAGTGGCAGGGCTCGTTGTATCTGAGACAAGTTTTGGTAATACAGTTTTAGCGGCCAGAGGGGGCTGTATGTTTTAAGACTCAATAGTAGGGTGAGACTAGTCGGCTTTGAATTGCTCCCCTAGGCCGCACATGACAGATTGGCGGGGCTCGTTGTATCTGTGAAAAGTTTTGGTAATACAGTTTTGACATCCAGGTAAAGCTGTATCTACTGAAACTAAATAGTCGGGTGGGACCATTTGGGTTTGACTTGCTCCCTTAGGCTGCACATGACAGCTTGGCAGTTCTCGTGGTATCTGAGACAAGTTTTGGTAGAACAGTTTTGGCGGTCAGATGGGACTGTATGGCTTAGAGCTAAATAGTCGGGTGAGACCATATAGCTTTGACTGACTTTGAGATAAGTTTTGATAAAGCAGTTTTGACATCCACGTGAGGCTGTATGTTTTAAGATTAACTAGTTGGGTGAGACTATTTGGCTTTGACTTGCTCCCCTAGGCTGCACATGACAGATTGGCAGGGCTCGTGGTATTTGAGACAAGTTTTGGTAAAGCAGTTTTGGCGGTCAGATGGGACTGTATGGCTTAGAACTAAATAGTCGGGTGAGACCATATAGCTTTGACTGACTTTGAGATAAGTTTTGATAAAGCAGTTTTGACATCCACGTGAGACTGTATGTTTTGAGACTAAATAGTCGGGTGAGACTATTCGGCTTTGAATTGCTCCCCTTGGCGGCATATGCCAGATTGGCAGGGCTGCATATCTTAAGACTAAAGAGAGGGTTAGACCATTTGGATTAGACTTGCTCCCCTAAGCTGCACATGCCAGATTTTCAGTGCTCGTTGTATCTGAGACAAGTTTTGGTAATACAGTTTTGACATCTACGTGAGGCTGTATATTTTGAGACTAAATAGTCGGGTGGACCATTTGGCTTTGACTTGCTCCCCTAGGCTGCACATGACAAATTGTCAGGACTCGTGGTATCTGAGACAAGATTTGGTAGAACAGTTTTGGCGGTCAGATGGGACTGTATGGCTTAGAACTAAATAGTCGGGTGAGACCATATAGCTTTGACTGACTTTGAGATAAGTTTTGATAAAGCAGTTTTGACATCCACGTGAGGCTGTATGTTTTAAGATTAACTAGTTGGGTGAGACTATTTGGCTTTGAATTGCTCCCCTAGGCTGCTTATGCCAGATTGCCAGTGCTCGTGGTATCTGAGACAAGTTTTGATAAAGCAGTTTTGACATCCAGGTAAAGCTGTTTATATTGAGACTAAATTGTCGAGTGAGACTATTTGGCTTTGACTTGCTCCCCTAGGCTGCACATGCCAGATTGGCAGGGCTCGCGGTATCTGAGACAAGTTTTGGTAAAGCAGTTTTGACATCTACGTGAGGCTGTATATTTTGAGACTAAATAGTCGGGTGGACTATTTGGCTTTGACTTGCTCCCCTAGGCTGCACATGACAATTTAGAGGGCTCGTGGTATCTGAGACAAGATTTGGTAAAGCAGTTTTAGCGGCCAGAGGGGGCTGTATGTTAAGAGACTCAATAGTCGGGTGAGACTATTCGACTTTGAATTGCTCCCCTAGGCTGCACATGACAGATTGGCGGGGCTCGTGGTATCTGAGACAAGTTTAGGTAAAGCAGTCCGGACTTCCACGTGAGGCTGTATGTTTTGAGACTAAATAGTCGGGTGAGCTTATTCGGCTTTGAATTGCTCCCCTTGGCGGCACATGCCAGATTGGCAGGGCTCCTGGTATCTGAGACAAGTTTTGGGATAACAGTTTTGGCGGTCAGATGGGACTATATGGCTTAGCACTAAATAGTCGGGTGAGACTATTCGGCTTTGAATTGCTCCCCTAGGCTGCACATGACAGATTGGCAGGGCTCGTTGTATCTGAGACAAGTTTTGGTAAAGCAGTTTTGACATCCAGGTGAGGTAGTATGTTTTCAGACTTAAAAGTCGGTTGAGACTCTTTAGCTTTGACTTGCTCCCCTAGGCTGCACATGACAGATTGGCAGGGCTCCTCGTATCTGAGATAAGTTTTGGTAAAACAGTTTTGGCGGTCAGATGGGACTGTATGGCTTAGGACTAAATAGTAGGGTGGGACATTTTCGTGGTATCGGAGACAAGTTTTGGTAAAACAGTTTTGACTTCCACGTGAGACTGCATGTTTTGAGACTAAAAAGTCGGATGAGACTATTCGGCTTTGAATTGCTCCCGTAGGATAAACATTCCAGATTGGCAGGGCTCATGGTATCTGAGACAAGTTTTGGTTAAGCAGTTTTGACATCCAGGTAAAGCTGTATATACTGAAACTAAATAGTCGGGTGGGACCATTTGGGTTTGACTTGCTCGCCTACGCTGCACATGAAAGATTGGAAGGGCTCGTGGTATCTGAGACAAGTTTTGGTAGAACAGTTTTGGCGGTCTGAAGGGGCTGTATGTTTAAGGACTAAATATTCGGGTGACACTAATTGGGTTTGACTAGGTCCTCTAGGCTGGATATGCCAGATTTTCAGGGCTCCCGGTATCTTAGACAAGTTTTGATAAAGCAGTTTTGACATCCAGGTAAAGCTGTATCTACTGAAACTAAATAGTCGGGTGGGACCATTTGGGTTTGACTTGCTCGCCTAGGCTGCACATGACAGCTTGGCAGGGCTCGTGGTATCTGAGACAAGTTTTGGTAGAACAGATTTGGCGGTCATATGGGACTGTATGGCTTAGAACTAAATAGTCGGGTGAGACCATATAGCTTTGACCTGCTACCCTAGGCTGCACATGACAAATTGTCAGTGCTCGTGGTATCTGAGACAAGATTTGGTAAAGCAGTTTTAGCGGCCAGAGGGGGCTGTATGTTTTAAAACTCAATAGTCGGGTGAGACCATTCGGCTTAGAATTGCTCCCCTAGGCTGCACATGACAGATTTGCAGGGCTCGTTGTCTCTGAGACAAGTTTTGGTAAAGCAGTCCGGACTTCCACGTGAGGCTGTATGTTTTGAGACTAAATAGTCGGGTGAGCCTATTCGGCTTTGAATTTCTCTTCTTGGCTGCACATGCCAGATAGGCAGCGCTCCTGGTATATGAGACAAGGTTTGGGATAACAGTTTTGGCGGTCAGATGGGACTATATGGCTTAGCACTAAACAGTCGGGTGAGACTATTCAGCTTTGAATTGCTCCCCTAGGCTGCACATGACAGATTGGCAGGGCTCGTTGTATCTGAGACAAGTTTTGGTAAAGCAGTTTTGACATCCAGGTGAGGTAGTATGTCTTCAGACTTAAAAGTTGGTTGAGACTCTTTAGCTTTGACTTGCTCCCCTAGGCTGCACATGACAGATTGGCAGGGCTCTTCGTATCTGAGATAAGTTTTGGTAAAACAGTTTTGGCGGTCAGAAGGGACTGTATGGCATAGGACTACATAGTCGGGTGGGACATTTTCGTGGTATCGGAGACAAGTTTTGGTAAAGCAATTTTGACATTTACGTGGGGCTGTATATTTTGAGACTAAATAGTCGGGTGGGAACATTTGGCTTTGACTTGCTCCCCTAGGCTGCACATGACAATTTGGCTGGGCTCTTGGTATCTGAGCCAAGATTTGGTGAATCAGTTTTAGCGGCCAGAGGGGGCTGTATGTTAAGAGACTCAATAGTCGGGTGAGACTATTCGACTTTGAATTGCTCCCCTAGGCTGCACATGACAGATTGGCGGGGCTCGTGGTATCTGAGACAAGTTTAGGTAAAGCGGTCCGGACTTCCACGTGAGGCTGTATGTTTTGAGACTAAGTAGTCGGGTGGGATCATTTGGCTTTGACTTGCTCCCCTAAGCTGCACATGCCAGTTTGTCAGTGCTCGTTGTATCTGAGACTAGTTTTGGTAATACAGTTTTGACTTCCACGTGAAGCTGTATATTTTGAGACTAAATAATCGTGTGGGTCCATTTGGCTTTGACCTGCTCCCCTAGGCTGCACATGCCAAATTGGCAGAGCCCACGGTTTCTGAGACAAGTTTTTGTAAAGAAGTTTTGACATCCAGGTGAGGCTGTATGCTTCGAGGCTAAATAGTCGGATGAGACTATTTGGCTTTGAATTGCTCCCCTTGGCTGCACATGCCAGATAGGCAGGGCTCGTTGTATCTGAGACAAGTTTTGATAAAGCAGTTTTGACTTTCAGGTGAGGCTGTATGTTTTAAGACTAAATAGTCGGCTGAGACTATTTGGCTTTGACTTGCTCCCCTAGGCAGCACATGCCAGATTGGCAGGGCTTGTGGTATCTGAGAGAAATTTTGGTTAAGCAGTTTTTTCTTTGAATGTTTGTCTTAAGACTAAATAGTCGGGTGAGACTTATTGGCTTTGACTTGCGCCCCTAGGCCGCACCTGCCACATTGGCAGGGCTCCTGGTATCTGAGACAAGTTTTGGTAAAACAGTTTTGACTTCCACGTGAGACTGCATGTTTTGAGACTAAAAAGTCGGGTGAGACTATTCGGCTTTGAATTGCTCCCGTAGGATAAACATTCCAGATTGGCAGGGCTCATGGTATCTGAGACAAGTTTTGGTTAAGCAGTTTTGCCGGCCAGATTGGGCTGTATGTTTAAGGACTAAATATTCGGGTGACACTAATTGGGTTTGACTAGGTCCTCTAGGCTGGATATGCCAGATTTTCAGGGCTCCCGGTATCTTAGACAAGTTGTGGTAAAGCAGTTTCGACGGCCAGGTAAGTCTGTGTGTTTTAAGATTAAATATATGGGTGAGACTATTTGACTCTAACCTGCTCCTCTAGGCTGCAAATCGTTGATTAGCTGGGCTCCTAGCATCTGAAACAAGTTGTGGTAAAGCAGTTTTGGCTTTGTATGTGTGTTTTAAGGACTAAATATTCGGGTGACACTAATTGGGTTTGACTAGGTCCTCTAGGCTGGATATGCCAGATTTTCAGGGCTCCCGGTATCTTAGACAAGTTTTGATAAAGCAGTTTTGACATCCAGGTAAAGCTGTATCTACTGAAACTAAATAGTCGGGTGGGACCATTTTGGTTTGACTTGCTCGCCTAGGCTGCACATGACAATTTGGCTGGGCTCTTGGTATCTGAGCCAAGATTTGGTGAAGCAGTTTTAGCGGCCTGAGGGGTCTGTTTGTTTAAAGACTCAATAGCCTTGTGAGACTATTCGAATTTGAATTGCTCCCCTAGGCTGCACATGACAGATTGGCAGGGCTCGTGGTATCTGAGACAAGTTTTGGTAAAGCAGTCCGGACTTCCACGTGAGGCTGTATGTTTTGAGACTAAATAGTCGGGTGAGCCTATTCGGCTTTGACTTGCTCCCCTAGGCTGCACATGCCAGATTGGCAGGGCTCGCGGTATCTGAGACAAGTTTTGGTAAAGCAGTTTTGACATCTACGTGAGGCTGTATATTTTCAGACTAAATAGTCGGGTGGACCATTTGGCTTTGACTTGCTCCCCTCGGCTGCACATGACAATTTGGCAGGGCTCGTGGTATCTGAGACAAGATTTGGTAAAGCAGTTTTAGCGGCCAGAGGGGGCTGTATGTTAAGAGACTCAATAGTCGGGTGAGACTATTCGACTTTGAATTGCTCCCCTAGGCTGCACATGACAGATTGGCAGGGCTCGTGGTATCTGAGACAAGTTTAGGTAAAGCGGTCCGGACTTCCACGTGAGGCTGTATGTTTTGAGACTAAATAGTCGGGTGAGCCTATTCGGCTTTGAATTGCTCCCCTTGGCGGCACATGCCAGATTGGCAGGGCTCCTGGTATCTGAGACAATTTTTGGGAGAACAGTTTTGGCGGTCAGATGGGACTATATGGCTTAGCACTAAATAGTCGGGTGAGACTATTCAGCTTTGAATTGCTCCCCTAGGCTGCACATGACAGATTGGCAGGGCTCGTTGTATCTGAGACAAGTTTTGGTAAAGCAGTTTTGACATCCAGGTGAGGTAGTATGTTTTCAGACTTAAAAGTCGGTTGAGACTCTTTAGCTTTGACTTGCTCCCCTAGGCTGCACATGACAGATTGGCAGGGCTCCTCGTATCTGAGATAAGTTTTGGTAAAACAGTTTTGGCGGTCAGATGGGACTATATGGCTTAGGACTAAATAGTAGGGTGGGACATTTTCGTGGTATCGAAGACAAGTTTTGGTAAAGCAATTTTGACATTTACGTGAGGCTGTATATTTTGAGACTAAATAGTCGGGTGGGATCATTTGGCTTTGACTTGCTCCCCTAAGCTGCACATGCCAGATTGGCAGTTCTCGTTGTATCTGAGACTAGTTTTGGTAATACAGTTTTGACTTCCACGTGAAGCTGTATATTTTGAGACTAAATAATCGTGTGGGTCCATCTGGCTTTGACCTGCTCCCCTAGGCTGCACATGCCAAATTGGCAGAGCCCACGGTTTCTGAGACAAGTTTTTGTAAAGAAGTTTTGACATCCAGGTGAGGCTGTATGCTTCGAGACTAAATAGTCGGATGAGACTATTTGGCTTTGAATTGCTCCCCTTGGCTGCACATGCCAGATAGGCAGGGCTTATTGTATCTGAGACAAGTTTTGATAAAGCAGTTTTGACTTTCAGGTGAGGCTGTATGTTTTAAGACTAAATAGTCGGCTGAGACTATTTGGCTTTGACTTGCTCCCCTAGGCAGCACATGCCAGATTGGCAGGGCTTGTGGTATCTGAGAGAAATTTTGGTGAAGCAGTTTTTTCTTTGAATGTATGTCTTAAGACTAAATAGTCGGGTGAGACTTTTTGGCTTTGACTTGCGCCCCTAGGCCGCACCTGCCACATTGGCAGGGCTCCTGGTATCTGAGACAAGTTTTGGTAAAACAGTTTTGACTTCCACGTGAGACTGCATGTTTTGAGACTAAGAAGTCGGGTGAGACTATTCGGCTTTGAATTGCTCCCGTAGGATAAACATTCCAGATTGGCAGGGCTCATGGTATCTGAGACAAGTTTTGGTTAAGCAGTTTTGCCGGCCAGATTGGGCTGTATGTTTAAGGACTAAATATTCGGGTGACACTAATTGGGTTTGACTAGGTCCTCTAGGCTGGATATGCCAGATTTTCAGGGCTCCCGGTATCTTAGACAAGTTGTGGTAAAGCAGTTTCGACGGCCAGGTAAGTCTGTGTGTTTTAAGATTAAATATATGGGTGAGACTATTTGACTCTAACCTGCTCCTCTAGGCTGCAAATCGTTGTTTAGCAGGGCTCCTAGCATTTGAAACAAGTTGTGGTAAAGCAGTTTTGGCTTTGTATGTGTGTTTTAAGGACTAAATATTCGGGTGACACTAATTGGGTTTGACTAGGTCCTCTAGGCTGGATATGCCAGATTTTCAGGGCTCCCGGTATCTTAGACAAGTTTTGATAAAGCAGTTTTGACATCCAGGTAAAGCTGTATCTACTGAAACTAAATAGTCGGGTGGGACCATTTGGGTTTGACTTGCTCGCCTAGGCTGCACATGACAGCTTGGCAGGGCTCGTGGTATCTGAGACAAGTTTTGGTAGAACAGATTTGGCGGTCATATGGGACTGTATGGCTTAGAACTAAATAGTCGGGTGAGACCATATAGCTTTGACCTGCTCCCCTAGGCTGCACATGACAAATTGTCAGTGCTCGTGGTATAGATTTGGTAAAGCAGTTTTAGCGGCCAGAGGGGGCTGTATGTTTTAAAACTCAATAGTCGGGTGAGACCATTCGGCTTTGAATTGCTCCTCTAGGCTGCACATGACAGATTGGCAGGGCTCGTTGTCTCTGAGACAAGTTTTGGTAAAGCAGTCCGGACTTCCACGTGAGGCTGTATGTTTTGAGACTAAATAGTCGGGTGAGCCTATTCGGCTTTGAATTTCTCTTCTTGGCTGCACATGACAATTTGGCTGGGCTCCTGGTATCTGAGACAAGTTTTGGGAGAACAGTTTTGGCGGTCAGATGGGACTATATGGCTTAGCACTAAACAGTCGGGTGAGACTATTCGGCTTTGAATTGCTCCCCTAGGCTGCACATGACAGATTGGCAGGGCTCGTTGTATCTGAGACAAGTTTTGGTAAAGCAGTTTTGACATCCAGGTGAGGTAGTATGTTTTCAGACTTAAAAGTTGGTTGAGACTCTTTAGCTTTGACTTGCTCCCCTAGGCTGCACATGACAGATTGGCAGGGCTCCTCGTATCTGAGATAAGTTTTGGTAAAACAGTTTTGGCGGTAGGAGGGACTGTATGGCATAGGACTAAATAGTCGGGTGGGAAATTTTCGTGGTATCGAGGACAAGTTTTGGTAAAGCAATTTTGACATTTACGTGGGGCTGTATATTTTGAGACTAAATAGTCGGGTGGGAACATTTGGCTTTGACTTGCTCCCCTAGGCTGCACAAGACAATTTGGCTGGGCTCTTGGTATCTGAGCCAAGTTTTGTTTGTTTAAGGACTCAATAGTCTTGTGAGACTATTCGAATTTGAATTGCTCCCCTAGGCTGCACATGACAAATTGGCAGGGCTCGTGGTATCTGAGACAAGTTTTGGTAAAGCAGTCCGGACTTCCACGTGAGGCTGTATGTTTTGAGACTAAATAGTCGGGTGAGCCTATTCGGCTTTGAATTTCTCTCCTTGGCTGCACATGCCAGATTGGCAGGGCTCCTGGTATCTGAGACAAGTTTTGGGAGAACAGTTTTGGCGGTCAGATGGGACTATATGGCTTGGCACTAAATAGTCGGGTGAGCTTATTCGGCTTTGAATTGCTCCCCTAGGCTGCACATGACAGATTGGCAGGGCTCGTTGTATCTGAGACAAGTTTTGGTAAAGCAGTTTTGACATCTATGTGAGGCTGTATATTTTGAGACTCAATAGTCGGGTGAGACTATTGGACTTTGAATTGCTCCCCTTGGCTGCACTTGCCAGATTGGCGGTGCTCCTAGTATCTGAGACTAGTTTTGGGAGATCAGTTTTGGTGGTCAGATGGAACTATTTGGCTTAGCACTAAATAGTCGGGTGAGACCATTTGGCTTTGACTTGTTTCCTTAGGATACACATGACAGATTGGCAGGGCTCGTTGTCTCTGAGACAAGTTTAGGTAAAGCAGTTTTGACATCCAGGTGAGGTAGTATGTTTTCAGACTTAAAAGTCGGTTGAGACTCTTTAGCTTTGACTTGCTCCCCTAGGCTGCACATGACAGATTGGCAGGGCTCCTCGTATCTGAGATAAGTTTTGGTAAAACAGTTTTGGCGGTCAGATGGGACTGTATGGCTTAGAACTAAATAGTCGGGTGGGACATTTTCGTGGTATTGGAGACAAGTTTTGGTAAAGCAATTTTGACATTTACGTGAGGCTGTCTATTTTGAGACTAAATAGTCGGGTGGGACCATTTGGCTTTGACTTGCTCCCCTAAGCTGCACATGCCAGATGGGCAGTGCTCGTTGTATCTGAGACAAGTTTTGGTAATACAGTTTTGACTTCCACGTGAGGCTGTATATTTTGAGACTTAATAGTCGGGTGGGACCATTTGGCTTTGACTTGCTTCCCTTGGCTGCATATGACAAACTGTCAGTGCTCGTGGTATCTGAGACAAGATTTGGTAAAGCAGTTTAAATGGCCAGAGGGGGCTGTATGTTTTAAGACTCAATAGTAGGGTGAGACTATTCGGCTTTGAATTGCTCCCCAAGGATGCACATGCCAAATTGACAGTGCTCGTGGTATCTGAGACAAGTTTTGATAAACAGTTTTCACATCCAGGTAAAGCTGTATATATTGAGACCAAATAGTCGGGTGAGACTATTTGGCTTTGACTTGCTCGCCTTGGCTGCACATGCCAGATTGGCAGGGCTCGCGGCATTTGAGACAAGTTTTGGTAAAGCAGTTGTGACATCTACGTGAGGGTGTATATTTTGAGACTAAATAGTCGGGTGGGACCTTTGGCTTTGACTTGCTCCCCTAGGCTGCACATGACAATTTAGCAGGGATCGTGGTATCTGAGACAAGATTTGGTAAAGCAGTTATAGCGGCCAGAGGGGGCTGTATGTTTAGAGACTCAATAGTCGGATGAGACTAGTCGACTTTGAATTGCTCCCCTAGGCTGCACATGACAGATTGGCAGGGCTCCTGGTATCTGAGACAAGTTTTAGGAGAACAGTTTTGGCGGTCAGATGGGACTATATGGCTTAGCACTAAACAGTCGGGTGAGCCTATTCGGCTTTGAATTGCTCTCCTTGGCTGCACATGCCAGATTGGCAGGGCTCGTTGTCTCTGAGACAAGTTTTGGTAAAGCAGTTTTGACATCCAGGTGAGGCAGTATGTGTTCAGACTTAAAAGTCGGTTGAGACTCTTTAGGTTTGACTTGCTCCCCTAGGCTGCACATGACAGATTGGCAGGGCTTCTCGTATCTGAGATAAGTTTTGGTAAAACGGTTTAGCGGTCAGATGGGACTGTATGGCTTAGGACTAAATAGTCGGGTGGGACTATTGGCTTTGAATTGGTCCCATAGGACGCAAATATTGGTAGGGCTCCTGCTATCGGAGTCAAGTTTTATTAAAGCAGTTTTGACACCAGGTGAGACTGTGTGTTTAAGATTGGATAGTCAGGTGAAACTAATTGGCTTTAACTTGTTACCCTAGGCTGCAAATGCCAGATTATCAGGGCTCCTGGTATCTGAGTCATGTTTTTGTAAAGCAGTTGTGACTTCTACGTATTGCTGTATGTTTAAAAATTAAATAGTCGGGTGAGATTATTTGGGTTTGACTTGCTCCCCTAGGCTGCAAATGCCAGATTAGCAGGGCTCCTGGTATCTGAGACCCGTTTTGGTAAAGTAGTGCGGACATAATTGGGCTGTATGATTTTTGAATAAACAGTTGGGTGAGATTATTTTGCTTTGACTTGCTCCCCTAGGCTGCACATGACAGATTGGCGGGGCTCGTGGTATCTGAGACAAGTTTTGGGAGAACAGTTTTGGCGGTTAGATGGGACTATATGGCTTAGCACTAAATAGTCGTGTGAGACCATATGGTTTTGACTTGTTCCCTTAGGCTGCACATGACAGATTGGCAGGGCTCGTTGTCTCTGAGACAAATTTTGGTAAAACAGTTTTGGCGGTCAGAAAGGACTATATGGCTTAGGACTAAATAGTCGGGTGGGACATTTTCGTGGGATCGGAGACAAGTTTTGGTAAAGCAATTTTGACATTTACGTGAGGCTGTATATTTTGAGACTAAATAGTCGGGTGCGACCATTTGGCTTTGACTTGCTCCCCTAGGCTGCACATGACAAATTGGCAGGGCTCATGGTATCTGAGACAAGTTTTGGTAAAACAGTTTTGGCGTTCAGATGGGGCTGTATGTGCTTAGACTAAGTAGTCGGGTGAGACTATTTGGCTATGACTTCCTCCCCCAGGCTGCACATGCCAGATAGGCAGGTCTCGTTTTATCTGACACAAGTTTTGATAAAGCAATTTTGAGTTCCAGGTGAGGCTGTATGTTTTAAGATTGACTTGCTCCCCTAGGCTTAACATGCCATATTAGCAGGGCTCGTGGTATCTGAGACAAATTTTGGTAAAGCAGTTTAGTCTTTGTATGTATGTTTTAAGACAAAAAAGTCGGGTGAGACTTATTGGCTTTGACTGGCTCCCCTCTGCTGCACATGACATATTGGCAGGGCTCGTTGTATCTGAGACAAGTTTTGGTAGTACAGTTCTCTTCGGTCAGATGGCACTGTATGGCCTAGAACTAAATAGTCGGGTGAGACCATTTGGCTTTGACTGACTTTGAGATAAGTTTTGATTAAGCAGTTTTGACATCCACGTGAGGCTGCATGTTTTGAGACTAAATAGTCGGGTGAGACTATTTGGCTTTGAATTTCTCCCCTAAGATGCACATGACAGATTGGCAGGGCTGGTGGTATCTGAGACAAGTTTTAGTAGTTCAGTTCTTGCGGTCAGATGGCACTGTATGGCTTAGAACTAAATAGTCGGGTGAGACCATTTGGCTTTGACTGACTTTGAGATAAGTTTTGATTAAGCAGTTTTGACATCCACGTGAGGCTGTATGTGTGAAGACTAACTATTCGGGTGAGAGTATTTGGCTTTGACTTGCTCCCTGTAACTGCACATGCCAGATTGGCAGGGCTAGTGGTATCTGAGACAAGTTTTGGTAAAGCAGATTTGACATCCAGGTGAGGCTGTATGTTTTGAGACTAAATAGTCGGGTGAGACTATTCGGCTTTGAAATGCTCCCCTAGGCTGCACATGCCAAATTGGCAGTGCTCGTGGTATATGAGACAAATTTCGATAAAGCAGCTTTGCCGGCCAGATGGGGCTGTATGTTTAAGGACTAAATATTCGGGTGACACTAATTGGCTTTGACAAGGATGGATATGCCAGATTTCCAGTTCTCCCGGTATCTTAGACATGTTTTGGAAAAGCAGTTTCGACGGCCAGGTAAGTCTCTATGTTTTAAGATTAAATATACGGGTGAGATTATTTGACTCTAACCTGTTCCTCTAGGCTGCAAATCGTTGATTAGCAGGGCTCCTAGTATCTGAAACAAGTGTGATAAAGCAGTTTTGGCTTTGTATGTATGTTTTAAGACTCAAAAGTCGGGTGAAACTTATTGGCTTTGACTTGCTCCCCTAAGCTGCAAATGCCAGATTGGCAGGGCTCGTGGTATCTGAGACAAATTTTGGTAAAGCAGTTTAGTCTTTGTATGTATGTTTTGAGACTAAATAGTCGGGTGAGACTATTCGGCTTTGAAATGCTCCCCTAGGCTGCATATGCCAGACTGGCAGGGCTCGTGGTGTCTGAGACAAGTTTTCGTTAAGCAGTTTTGGCGGCCAGATGGGGCTGTATGTTTTAAGACTCCATAGTCGGGTGGGACCATTTGGCATTGACTTGCTTCCCTAGGCTGCACATGACAGATTGGCAGGGCTCGTGGTATCTGAGACAAGTTTTGGTAAAACAGTTTTGACTTCCACGTGAGGCTGTATGTTTTGGGACTAAATAGTAGTGACTTTGAGATAAATTTTTATAAACCAGTTTTGACATCCACGTGAGGCTGTATGTCTTAAGACTAACTAGTTGGTGAGACTATTTGGCTTTGACTTGCTCCCCTTGGCTGCACATGTCAGATTGGCAGGGCTCGTGGTATCTGAGACAAGTTTTGGTAAAGTAGTTCTGACATCCAAGTGAGGCTGTTTGTTTTGAGACTAAATAGTCGGGTGAGACTATTTGGCTTTGACTTCCTCCCCCAGGCTGCACATGCCAGATAGGCAGGTCTCGTTTTATCTGAGACAAGTTTTGATAAAGCAATTTTGAGTTCCAGGTAAAGCTATATATATTGAAACTAAATAGTCGGGTGAGACCATTTGGCTTTAACTCCCCTAGGCTGCGCATGATAGATTGGCAGGCCTAGTGGTATCTGGGACAAGTTTTGGTTAAGCAGTTTTGGCGGCCAGATGGATCTGTGTGTTTAAGGACTAAATATTTGGTTGACACTAATTGGCTTTGACTAGGACCTCTAGGCTGGATAAGCCAGATTTTCAGGGCTCCCGGTATCATAGACAAGTTTTGGTAAAGCAGTTTTGACTTCCAGGTGAGGCTGTATGTTTTGAGACTAAATAGTCGGGTGAGACTATTCGGTTTTGAATTGATCCCCTTGGCTGCACATGCCAGATTGGCAGGGCTGCTGGTATCTGAGACAAGTTTTGGTAAAACAGTTTTGGTGGTCAGATGGGACTGTATGTTTTAAGATTCAATAGTCGGGTGGGACCATTGGGCATTGACTGGCTCCCCTATGCTGCACATTCCAGATTGGCAGGGATCGTGGTATCTGAGACAAGTTTTGGTTAAGCAGTTTTGGCGGCCAGATGGATCTGTATGTTTAAGGACTAAATATTTGGTTGACACTTATTGGCATTGACTAGGACCTCTAGGCTGGATAAGCCAGATTTTCATGGATCCCGGTATCTTAGACTTGTTTTGGTAAAGCAGTTTTACTTCCAGGTGAGGCTCTATGTTTTGAGACTAAATAGTCGGGTGGGACCTTTTGGCTTTGACTTGCTCCCCTATGCTGCACATGACAGATTGGCAGGGCTCCTGGTATCTTAGACAAGTTTTGGTAAAGCAGTTTTGACTTCCAGGTGAGGCTGTATGTTTTGAGACTAAATAGTCGGGTGAGACTATTCGGCTTTGAATTGCTCCCGTTGGCGGCACATGCCAGATTGGCAGGGCTGTTGGTATCTGTGACAAGTTTTGGTAAAACAGTTTTGGCGGTCAGATGGGACTGTATGTTTTAAGACTAAATAGTCGGGTGGGACCATTTGGCTTTCACTAGATCCCCTATGCTGCACATTCCAGATTGGCAGTGCTCATGGTATCTGAGACAAGTTTTGGTTAAGCAGTTTTGGCGGCTGTATGTTTAAGGACTAAATTTTCGGGTGACACTAATTGGCTTTGACAAGGTCCTCTAGGCTGGATTTGCAAGATTTTTAGGGCTACCGGTATCTTAGACAAGTTTTGGTAAAGCAGTTTTGACTTTCAGGTGAGACTGTATGTCTTGAGACTAAATAGTCGGGTGAGACTATTCGGCTTTGAATTGCTTCCCTATGCTGCACATGCCTAATTGACAGTGCTCGTGGTATCTGAGACAAGTTTTAATAAAGCAGTTTTGACTTCCAGGTAAGGCTGTATGTTTTAAGATTGACTTGCTCCCCTAGGCTGCACATGCCATATTAGCAGGGCTCGTGGTATCTAGGATAAATTTTGGTAAAGCAGTTTAGTCTTTGTATGTATGTTTTAAGACTAAATAGTCGTCTCGTTTTATCTGAGACAAGTTTTGATAAAGCAATTTTGAGTTCCAGGTGAGGCTGTATGTTTTAAGATTGACTTGCTCCCCTAGGCAGCACATGCCATATTAGCAGGGCTCGTGGTATCTGAGACAAGTTTTGGTAAAGCAGTTTTGACTTTCAGGTGAGACTGTATGTTTTGAGACTAAATAGTCGGGTAAGACTATTGGCTTTGAATTGGTCCCATAGGACGTAAATATCGGAGTCAAGTTTTAGTAAAGCAGTTTTGACACCAGGTGAGACTGTGTGTTTAAGATTGGCTGGTCAGGTGAAACTAATTGGCTTTAACTTGTTACCCTAGGCTGCAAATGCCAGATTAGCAGGGCTCCTGGTATCTGAGACCCGTTTTGGTAAAGTAGTGCGGACATAATTGGGGCTGTATGATTTTAGAATAAACAGTTGGATGACATTATTTGGCTTTGACTTGCGCTCCTAGGCTGCACATGCCAGATTGGCAGGACTCCTGGTATCTGAGACACGTTTTGGTAAGGCAGTTTTGGCGATCAGATGGGGCTGTATGCTTGAGGACCCATTAGTCAAGTGTGACTATTTGGCTTTGACTTCCTCCCTCACGCTGCACATACCAGATAGGCAGGGCTCGTTGTATCTGAGACAAGTTTTGATAAAGCAGTTTTGACTTCCAGGTAGAGCTCTATGTTTTGAGACAAAATAGTCGGGTGGGACCTTTTGGCTTTGACTTGCTCCCATATGCTGCACATTCCAGATTGGCAGTGCTCATGGTATCTGAGACAAGTTTTGGTTAAGCAGCTTTGGCGGCTGTATGTTTAAGGACTAAATATTCGGGCGACACTAATTGGCTTTGACTTGCTCCCCTCGGCTGCACATGCCAGATTGGCAGGGCTCGTTGTCTCTGAGACAGGTGAGGCAGTATGTTTTCTGACTTAAAAGGCGGCTGAGACTCTTTAGCTTTGACTTGCTCCCCTAGGCTGCACATGACAGATTGGCAGGGCTCCTCGTATCTGAGATAAGTTTTGGTAAAACAGTTTTAGCGGTCATATGGGACTGTATGGCTTAGGACTAAATGGTCGGGTGGGACTATTGGCTTTGAATTGGTCCCATAGGACGCAAATACCTGATTGGCAGGGCTCCTGCTATCGGAGTCAAGTTTTAGTAAAGCAGTTTGGACACCAGGTGAGAATGTGTGTTTAAGATTGGCTAGTCAGGTGAAACTAATTGGCTTTAACTTGTTACCCTAGGCTGCAAATGCCAGATTAGCAGGGCTCCTGGTATCTGAGTCATGTTTTTGTAAAGCAATTCTGACTTCTATGTAAGGCTGTATGTTTAAAAATTAAATAGTCGGGTGAGATTATTTGGCTTTGACTTGCTCCCCTAGGGTGCAAATGCCAGATTAGCAGGGCTCCTGGTATCTGAGACCCGTTTTGGTAAAGTAGTGCGGACTTCCAATTGGGGCTGTATGATTTTAGAATAAACAGTCGGGTGAGATTATTTGGCTTTGACATGCGCTCCTAGGCTGCACATGCCAGATTGGCAGGGCTCCTGGTATCTGAGACACGTTTTGGTAAGGCAGTTTTGGCGATCAGGTGAGGCAGTATGTTTTCAGACATAAAAGTCGGTTGAGACTTTCTAGCTTTAACAGGCTGCACGTGCTAAATAGGCAGGTTTCGTTGAATCTGAGGTAAGTTTTGATAAAGCAGTGTTGACTTCCAGGTGAGGCTGTAGGTTTTAAGATTGACTTGCTCCCCTAGGCTGCACATGCCACATTAGCAGGGCTCGTGGTATGTGAGACAAATTTTGGTACAGCAGTTTAGTCTTTGTATGTATGTTTTAAGACTAAATAGTTGGGTGAGACTTATTGGCCTTGACTTGCTCCCCTATGCTGCACATGACAGATTGGCAGGGCTCGTGGTATCTGAGACAAGTTTTAGTTAAGCAGTTTTGACATCTACGTAAATCTGTATATTTTGAGACTAAAGAGTCGGGTGGGACCATTTGGCTTTGACTTGCTCCCCTAGGCTGCACATGACAATTTGGCTGGGCTCGTGGTATCTGAGCCAAGATTTGGTAAAGCAGTTTTGGAGGCCAGAGGGGGCTGTTTGTTTAAAGACTCAAAAGTCGGGTGAGACTATTCGACTTTGAATTGCTCCCCTAGGCTGCACATGACAGATTGGCGGGGCTCGTGGTATCTGAGAGAAGTTTTGGTAAGGCAGTCCGGACTTCCACGTGAGGCTGTATGTTTTGAGACTAAATAGTCGGGTGAGCCTCTTCGGCTTTGAATTGCTCCCCTTGGCTGCACATTCCAGATTGGCAGGGCTTGTGGTATCTGAGACAAGTTTTGGTTACGCAGTTTTGACATCTACGTAGGCTGTATATTTTGAGACTAAGTAGTCGGAGGGGACCCTTTGGCTTTGACTTGCTCCCCTAGGCTGCACATGACAATTTGGCAGGGCTCGTTGTATCTGAGCCAAGATTTGCTAAAGCAGTTTTAGCGGCCAGAGGGGGCTGTATGTTTAAAGCTTTGACTTGCTCCCTTAGGCTGCACATGACAGATTGGCAGGGCTCCTCGTATCTGAGACAAAATTTGGTAAAACAGTTTTGGCGGTCAGATGGGACTGTATGGCTTAGGACTAAATAGTCGGGTGGGACATTTTCGTGGTATCGGAGACAAGTTTTGGTAAAGCAGTTTTGACATTTACGTGAGGCTGTATATTTTGACACTAAATAGTCGGGTGCGACCATTTGGCTTTGACTTGCTCCACTAGGCTGCACATGACAAATTGGCAGGGCTCGTGGTATCTGCGACAAGTTTTGGTAAAACAGTTTTTGCGGTCAGATGGGACTGTATGGCTTAGGACTAAATAGTCGGGTGGGACATTTTCGTGGTATCGGAGACAAGTTTTGGTAAAGCAGTTTTGACATTTACGTGAGGCTGTATATTTTGAGACTAAATAGTCGAGTGAGACTATTTGGCTTTGGCTTGCTCCCTTAGGCTGGACATTCCAGATTGGCAGGGCTCCTTTTATCTGAGACAAGTTTTGGTAAAACAGTTTTGGCGTTCAGATGGGACTGTATGTGCTTAGACTAAGTAGTCGGGTGAGACTATTTGGCTTTGACTTCCTCCCTCAGGCTGCACATGCCAGATAGGCAGGTCTCGTTTTATCTGAGACAAGTTTTGGTAAAGCAATTTTGAGTTCCAGGTGAGGCTGTATGTTTTAAGATTGACTTGCTCCCCTAGGCTTAACATGCCATATTAGCAGGGCTCGTGGTACCTGAGACAAATTTTGGTAAAGCAGTTTAGTCTTTGTATGTATGTTTTAAGACAAAATAGTCGGGTGAGACTTATTGGCTTTGACTGGCTCCCCTCTGCTCGGCTCGTTGTATCTGAGACAAGTTTTGGTAGTACAGTTCTTGCGGTCAGATGGCACTGTATGGCTTAGAACTAAATAGTCGGGTGATACCATTTGGCTTTGACTGACTTTGAGATAAGTTTTGATTAAGCAGTTTTGACATCCACGTGAGGCTGCATGTTTTGAGACTAAATAGTCGGGTGAGACTATTTGGCTTTGAATTGCTCCCCTAGGATGCACATGACAGATTGGCAGGGCTGGTGGTATCTGAGACAAGTTTTGTTAGTACAGTTCTTGCGGTCAGATGGCACTGTATGGCTTAGAACTAAATAGTCGGGTGAGACCATTTGTCTTTGACTGACTTTGAGATAAGTTTTGATTAAGCAGTTTTGACATCCACGTGAGGCTGTATGTTTTAAGACTAACTAGTCGGGTGAGACAATTTGGCTTTGACTTGCTCCCCGTGACTGCACATGCCAGATTGGCAGGGCTAGTGGTATCTGAGACAAGTTTTGGTAAAGCAGTTTTGACATCCAGGTGAGGCTGCATGTTTTGAGACTAAATAGTCGGGTGGGACTATTCGGCTTTGAAATGCTCCCTTAGGCTGCACATGCCAAATTGGCAGTGCTCGTGGTATCTGCGACAAGTTTCGATAAAGCAGCTTTGGCGGCCAGATGGGGCTGTATGCTTAAGGACTAAATATTCGGGTGACACTAGTTGGCTTAGACAAGGCTGGATATGGACAAGGCTGGATATCTTAGACAAGTTTTGGAAAATCAGTTCCGACGGCCAGGTATGTCTCTATGTTATAAGATTAAATATACGGGTGAGACTATTTGACTCTAACCTGTTCCTCTAGGCTGCAAATCGTTGATTAGCAGGGCTCGTAGTATCTGAAACAAGTGTGGTAAAGCAGTTTTGGCTTTGTATGTATGTTTTAAGACTCAAAAGTCGGGTGAAACTTATTGGCTTTGACTTGCTCCCCTAAGCTGGAAATGCCAGATGGGCAGTGCTCGAGGTATCTGAGACAAGTTTTGATAAAGCAGTTTTGACATCCAGGTAAAGCTGTATATATTGAAACTAAATAGACGGGTGAGACCATTTGGCTTTAACTTGCTCCCCTAGGCTGCACATGATAGATTGGCAAGGCTCGTGGTATCTGGGACAAGTTTTGGTTAAGCAGTTTTGGCGGCCAGATGGGGCTGTATGTTTAAGGACTAATTATTCGGGTGACACTAATTGGCTTTGACTATGTTCTTTAAGCTGGATATGCCAGATTTTCAGGGCTCCCGGTATCTTAGACAAGTTTTGGTAAAGCAGTTTTGACTTCCAGGTGAGGCTGTATGTTTTGAGACTAAATAGTCGGGTGAGACTATTCGGCTTTGAAATGCTCCCTTAGGCTGCACATGCCAAATTGGCAGTGCTCGTGGTATCTGCGACAAGTTTCGATAAAGCAGCTTTGGCGGTCAGATGGGACTGTATGTTTTAAGACTAAATAGTCGGGTGGGACCATTTGGCTTTGACTAGCTCCCCTATGCTGCACATGCCAGATTGGCAGGGCTCATGGTATCTGAGACAAGTTTTGGTTAAGCAGTTTTGGCGGCTGTATGTTTAAGGACTAAATATTCGGGTGACACTAATTGGCTTTGACTAGGTCCTCTAGGCTGGATATGCCAGATTTTCAGGGCTCCCGGTATCTTAGACAAGTTTTGATAAAGCAGATTTGACACATAGGTAAAGCTGTATGTTTTGAGACTAAATATTCGGGTGACACTAATTGGCTTTGACTAGGTCCTGTAGGCTGGATATGACAGATTGGCAGGGCTCCCGGTATCTTAGACAAGTTTTGGTAAAGCAGTTTTGACTTCCAGGTGAGGCTGTATGTTTTGAGACTAAATAGTCGGGTGAGACTATTCGGCTTTGAATTGATCCCCTTGGCTGCACATGCCAGATTGGCAGGGCTGCTGGTATCTGAGACAAGTTTTGGTAAAACAGTTTTGGCGGTCAGATGGGACTGTATGTTTTAAGACTAAATAGTCGGGTGGGACCATTTGGCTTTGACTAGCTCCCCTATGCTGCACATGCCAGATTGGCAGGGCTCATGGTATCTGAGACAAGTTTTGGTTAAGCAGTTTTGGCGGCTGTATGTTTAAGGACTAAATATTCGGGTGACACTAATTGGCTTTGACTAGGTCCTCTAGGCTGGATATGCCAGATTTTCAGGGCTCCCGGTATCTTAGACAAGTTTTGATAAAGCAGATTTGACACATAGGTAAAGCTGTATGTTTTGAGACTAAATATTCGGGTGACACTAATTGGCTTTGACTAGGTCCTCTAGGCTGGATATGACAGATTGGCAGGGCTCCCGGTATCTTAGACAAGTTTTGGTAAAGCAGTTTTGACTTCCAGGTGAGGCTGTATGTTTTGAGACTAAATAGTCGGGTGAGACTATTCGGCTTTGAATTGATCCCCTTGGGTGCACATGACAGATTGGCAGGGCTCCTCGTATCTGAGATAAGTTTTGGTAAAACAGTTTTAGCGGTCATATGGGACTGTATGGCTTAGGACTAAATGGTCGGGTGGGACTATTGGCTTTGAATTGGTCCCATAGGACGCAAATACCTGATTGGCAGGGCTCCTGCTATCGGAGTCAAGTTTTAGTAAAGCAGTTTGGACACCAGGTGAGACTGTGTGTTTAAGATTGGCTAGTCAGGTGAAACTAATTGGCTTTAACTTGTTACCCTAGGCTGCAAATGCCAGATTAGCAGGGCTCCTGGTATCTGAGTCATGTTTTTGTAAAGCAATTCTGACTTCTATGTAAGGCTGTATGTTTAAAAATTAAATAGTCGGGTGAGATTATTTGGCTTTGACTTGCTCCCCTAGGCTGCAAATGCCAGATTAGCAGGGCTCCTGGTATCTGAGACCCGTTTTGGTAAAGTAGTGCGGACTTCCAATTGGGGCTGTATGATTTTAAAATAAACAGTCAGGTGAGATTATTTGGCTTTGACATGCGCTCCTAGGCTGCACATGCCAGATTGGCAGGGCTCCTGGTATCTGAGACACGTTTTGGTAAGGCAGTTTTGGCGATCAGGTGAGGCAGTATGTTTTCAGACATAAAAGTCGGTTGAGTCTTTCTAGCTTTAACAGGCTGCACGTTCTAAATAGGCAGGTTTCGTTGAATCTGAGGTAAGTTTTGATAAAGCAGTGTTGACTTCCAAGTGAGGCTGTAGGTTTTAAGATTGACTTGCTCCCCTAGGCTGCACATGCCACATTAGCAGGGCTCGTGGTATGTGAGACAAATTTTGGTACAGCAGTTTAGTCTTTGTATGTATGTTTTAAGACTAAATAGTCGGGTGAGACTTATTGGCCTTGACTTGCTCCCCTATGCTGCACATGACAGATTGGCAGGGCTCGTGGTATCTGAGACAAGTTTTAGTTAAGCAGTTTTGACATCTACGTAAATCTGTATATTTTGAGACTAAAGAGTCGGGTGGGACCATTTGGCTTTGACTTGCTCCCCTAGGCTGCACATGACAATTTGGCTGGGCTCGTGGTATCTGAGCCAAGATTTGGTAAAGCAGTTTTGGAGGCCAGAGGGGGCTGTTTGTTTAAAGACTCAAAAGTCGGGTGAGACTATTCGACTTTGAATTGCTCCCCTAGGCTGCACATGACAGATTGGCGGGGCTCGTGGTATCTGAGAGAAGTTTTGGTAAGGCAGTCCGGACTTCCACGTGAGGCTGTATGTTTTGAGACTAAATAGTCGGGTGAGCCTCTTCGGCTTTGAATTGCTCCCCTTGGCTGCACATTCCAGATTGGCAGGGCTTGTGGTATCTGAGACAAGTTTTGGTTACGCAGTTTTGACATCTACGTAGGCTGTATATTTTGAGACTAAGTAGTCGGAGGGGACCCTTTGGCTTTGACTTGCTCCCCTAGGCTGCACATGACAATTTGGCAGGGCTCGTTGTATCTGAGCCAAGATTTGCTAAAGCAGTTTTAGCGGCCAGAGGGGGCTGTATGTTTAAAGCTTTGACTTGCTCCCTTAGGCTGCACATGACAGATTGGCAGGGCTCCTCGTATCTGAGACAAAATTTGGTAAAACAGTTTTGGCGGTCAGATGGGACTGTATGGCTTAGGACTAAATAGTCGGGTGGGACATTTTCGTGGTATCGGAGACAAGTTTTGGTAAAACAGTTTTGACATTTACGTGAGGCTGTATATTTTGACACTAAATAGTCGGGTGCGACCATTTGGCTTTGACTTGCTCCCCTAGGCTGCACATGACAAATTGGCAGGGCTCGTGGTATCTGCGACAAGTTTTGGTAAAACAGTTTTTGCGGTCAGATGGGACTGTATGGCTTAGGACTAAATAGTCGGGTGGGACATTTTCGTGGTATCGGAGACAAGTTTTGGTAAAGCAGTTTTGACATTTACGTGAGGCTGTATATTTTGAGACTAAATAGTCGAGTGAGACTATTTGGCTTTGGCTTGCTCCCTTAGGCTGCACATTCCAGATTGGCAGGGCTCCTTTTATCTGAGACAAGTTTTGGTAAAACAGTTTTGGCGTTCAGATGGGACTGTATGTGCTTAGACTAAGTAGTCGGGTGAGACTATTTGGCTTTGACTTCCTCCCTCAGGCTGCACATGCCAGATAGGCAGGTCTCGTTTTATCTGAGACAAGTTTTGATAAAGCAATTTTGAGTTCCAGGTGAGGCTGTATGTTTTAAGATTGACTTGCTCCCCTAGGCTTAACATGCCATATTAGCAGGGCTCGTGGTACCTGAGACAAATTTTGGTAAAGCAGTTTAGTCTTTGTATGTATGTTTTAAGACAAAATAGTCGGGTGAGACTTATTGGCTTTGACTGGCTCCCCTCTGCTCGGCTCGTTGTATCTGAGACAAGTTTTGGTAGTACAGTTCTTGCGGTCAGATGGCACTGTATGGCTTAGAACTAAATAGTCGGGTGAGACCATTTGTCTTTGACTGACTTTGAGATAAGTTTTGATTAAGCAGTTTTGACATCCACGTGAGGCTGTATGTTTTAAGACTAACTAGTCGGGTGAGACGATTTGGCTTTGACTTGCTCCCCGTGACTGCACATGCCAGATTGGCAGGGCTAGTGGTATCTGAGACAAGTTTTGGTAAAGCAGTTTTGACATCCAGGTGAGGCTGCATGTTTTGAGACTAAATAGTCGGGTGGGACTATTCGGCTTTGAAATGCTCCCTTAGGCTGCACATGCCAAATTGGCAGTGCTCGTGGTATCTGCGACAAGTTTCGATAAAGCAGCTTTGGCGGCCAGATGGGGCTGTATGCTTAAGGACTAAATATTCGGGTGACACTAGTTGGCTTAGACAAGGCTGGATATGGACAAGGCTGGATATCTTAGACAAGTTTTGGAAAATCAGTTCCGACGGCCAGGTATGTCTCTATGTTATAAGATTAAATATACGGGTGAGACTATTTGACTCTAACCTGTTCCTCTAGGCTGCAAATCGTTGATTAGCAGGGCTCCTAGTATCTGAAACAAGTGTGGTAAAGCAGTTTTGGCTTTGTATGTATGTTTTAAGACTCAAAAGTCGGGTGAAACTTATTGGCTTTGACTTGCTCCCCTAAGCTGGAAATGCCAGATGGGCAGTACTCGTGGTATCTGACACAAGTTTTGATAAAGCAGTTTTGACATCCAGGTAAAGCTGTATATATTGAAACTAAATAGTCGGGTGAGACCATTTGGCTTTAACTTGCTCCCCTAGGCTGCACATGATAGATTGGCAAGGCTCGTGGTATCTGGGACAAGTTTTGGTTAAGCAGTTTTGGCGGCCAGATGGGGCTGTATGTTTAAGGACTAATTATTCGGGTGACACTAATTGGCTTTGACTAGGTCCTCTAGGCTGGATATGACAGATTGGCAGGGCTCCCGGTATCTTAAAAAAGTTTTGGTAAAGCAGTTTTGACTTCCAGGTGAGGCTGTATGTTTTGAGACTAAATAGTCGGGTGAGACTATTCGGCTTTGAATTGATCCCCTTGGCTGCACATGCCAGATTGGCAGGGCTGCTGGTATCTGAGACAAGTTTTGGTAAAACAGTTTTGGCGGTCAGATGGGACTGTATGTTTTAAGACTAAATAGTCGGGTGGGACCATTTGGCTTTGACTAGCTCCCCTATGCTGCACATGCCAGATTGGCAGGGCTCATGGTATCTGAGACAAGTTTTGGTTAAGCAGTTTTGGCGGCTGTATGTTTAAGGACTAAATATTCGGGTGACACTAATTGGCTTTGACTAGGTTCTCTAGGCTGGATATGCCAGATTTTCAGGGCTCCCGGTATCTTAGACAAGTTTTGATAAAGCAGATTTGACACATAGGTAAAGCTGTATGTTTTGAGACTAAATATTCGGGTGACACTAATTGGCTTTGACTAGGTCCTCTATGCTGCACATGACAAATTGGCAGGGCTCCCGGTATCTTAGACAAGTTTTGGTAAAGCAGTTTTGACTTCCAGGTGAGGCTGTATGTTTTGAGACTTAATAGTCGGGTGAGACTATTCGGCTTTGAATTGCTCCCCTTGGATGCACATGCCAGATTGGCAGGCCTCATGGTATCTGAGACAAGTGTCTGTAGAGCAGTTTTGATTACTAAGTGAGGCTGTATGTTTTGAGACTGAATAGTCGGGTGAGCCTATTAGGCTTTGACTTGCTCCCCTATGCTGCACATTCCAGATTGGCAGGGCTCATGGTATCTGAGACAAGTTTTGGTTAAGCAGTTTCGGCGGCCAGATGGGGCTGTATGTTTAAGGACTTAATATTTGGTTGACACTAATTGGCTTTGACTAGGACCACTAGGCTGGATAAGCCAGATTTTCAGGGATCCCGGTATCTTAGACTTGTTTTGGTAAAGCAGTTTTGACTTCCAGGTGAGGCTGTATGTTTTGAGACTAAATAGTTGAGTCTATTCGGCTTTGAATTGCTCCCCTTGGCTGCACATGCCAGATTGGCAGGGCTGCTGGAATCTGAGACAAGTGTTGGTAGAGCAGTTTTGATTACTACATGAGGCCGTATGTTTTGAGACTGAATAGTCGGGTGAGCCTATTGGGCTTTGACTTGCTCCCCTATGCTGCACATTCCAGATTGGCAGGGCTCATGGTATCTGAGACAAGTTTTGGTTAAGCAGTTTTGGCGGCCAGATGGGGCTGTATGTTTAAGGAGAAAATATTCGGGTGACACTAATTGGCTTTGACTAGGTCCTCTAGGCTGGATATGCCAGATTTTCAGGGTCCCGGTATCTTAGACAAGTTTTGGTAAAGCAGCTTTGACTTTCAGGTGAGGCTGTATGTTTTGAGACTAAGTAGTCGGGTGAGTCTATTCGGCTTTGAACTGCTCCCCTTGGCTGCACATGCCAGGTTGGCAGGGCTGCTGGTATCTGAGACAAGTTTTGGTAAAACAGTTTTGGCGGTCAGATGGGACTGTATGTTTTAAGACTAAATAGTCGGGTGGGACCATTTGGCTTTGACTAGCTCCCCTATGCTGCACATTCCAGATTGGCAGGGCTCATGGTATCTGAGACAAGTTTTGGTAAAGCAGTTTTGACTTCCACGTGAGGCTGCATGTTTTGAGACTAAATAGTCGGGTGAGACTATTCGGCTTTGAATTGCTCCCCTAGGCTGCACATGCCAAATTGGCAGTGCTCGTGGTATCTTAGACAAGTTTTGATAAAGCAGTTTTGACATATTGGTAAAGCTGTATATATTGAAACTAAATAGTCGGGTGGGACCATTCGGCTTTGAATTGCTCCCCTTGGCTGCACATGCCAGATTGGCAGGGCTGCTGGTATCTGAGACAAGTTTTGATAAAACAGTTTTGGCGGTCAGATGGGACTGTATGTTTTAAGACTAAATAGTCGGGTGGGACCATTTGGCTTTGACTAGCTCCCCTATGCTGCACATGACTGATTGGCAGGGCTCCTTGTATCTGAGACAAGTTTTGGTAAAGCAGTTTTGACTTCCACGTGAGGCTGCACGTTTTGAGACTAAATAGTCGGGTGAGACTATTCGGTTTTGAATTGCTCCCCTAAGCTGCACATGCCAAATTGGCAGTGCTCGTGGTATCTTAGACAAGTTTTGATAAAGCAGTTTTGACATCCTGGTAAAGTTGTATATATTGAAACTAAATAGTCGGGTGGGACCATTCGGCTTTGAATTGCTCCCCTATCTGAGACAAGTTTTGGGTAAGCAGTTTTGGCGGCCAGATGGATCTGTATGTTAAAGGACTAAATATTTGGTTGACACTAATTGGCTTTGACTAGGACCACTAGGCTGGATAAGCCAGATTTTCAGGGATCCCGGTATCTTAGACTTGTTTTGGTAAAGCACTTCCAGGTGAGGCTCTATGTTTTGAGACTAAATAGTCGGGTGGGACCTTTTGGCTTTGACTTGCTCCCCTATGCTGCACATGACAGATTGGCAGGGCTCCCGGTATCTTAGACAAGTTTTGGTAAAGCAGTTTTGACTTCCAGGTGAGGTTGTATGTTTGGAGACTAAATAGTCGGGTGAGACTATTCGGCTTTGAATATCCCCCGTTGGCTGCACATGCCAGATTGGCAGGGCTGCTGGTATCTGAGACAAGTTTTGGTAAAACAGTTTTGGCGGTCAAATGGGACTGTATGTTTTAAGACTAAATAGTCGGGTGGGACCATTTGGCTTGGACTAGCTCCCCTATGCTGCACATTCCAGATTGGCAGGGCTCATGGTATCTGAGACAAGTTTTGGTTAAGCAGTTTTGGCGGCTGTATGTTTAAGGACTAAATATTCGGGTAACACTAATTGGCTTTGACTAGGTCGTCTAGGCTGGATAAGCCAGATTTTCAGGGATCCCGGTATCTTAGACTTGTTTTGGTAAAGCAGTTTTGACTTTCAGGTGAGGCTCTATGTTTTGAGACTAAATAGTCGGGTGGGACCTTTTGGCTTTGACTTGCTCCCCTATGCTGCACATGACAGATTGGGAGGGCTCCCGGTATCTTAAAAAAGTTTTGGTAAAGCAGTTTTGACTTCCAGGTGAGGCTGTATGTTTTGAGACTAAATAGTCGGGTGAGACTATTCGGCTTTGAATTGCCCCCGTTGGCTGCACATGCCAGATTGGCAGGGCTGCTGGTATCTGAGACAAGTTTTGGTAAAACAGTTTTGGCGGTCAGATGGGACTGAATGTTTTAAGACTAAATAGTCGGGTGGGACCATTTGGCTTTGACTAGCTCCCCTATGCTGCACATTCCAGATTGGCAGGGCTCGTGGTATCTGAGACAAGTTTTGGTTAAGCAGTTTTGGCGGCTGTATGTTTAAGGACTAAATATTCGGGTGACACTAATTGGCTTTGACTAGGTCCTCTAGGCTGGATATGCCAGATTTTCAGGGCTCCCGGTATCTTAGACAAGTTTTGAAAAAGCAGATTTGACACATTGGTAAAGCTGTATGTTTTGAGACTAAATATTCGGGTGACACTAATTGGCTTTAACTAGGTCCTCTATGCTGCACATGACAGATTGGCAGGGCTCCCGGTATCTTAGACAAGTTTTGGTAAAGCAGTTCTGACTTTCAGGTGAGGCTGTATGTTTTGAGACTAAATAGTTGAGTCTATTCGGCTTTGAATTGCTCCCCTTGGCTGCACATGCCAGATTGGCAGGGCTGCTGGAATCTGAGACAAGTGTTGGTAGAGCAGTTTTGATTACTACATGAGGCCGTATGTTTTGAGACTGAATAGTCGGGTGAGCCTATTGGGCTTTGACTTGCTCCCCTATGCTGCACATTCCAGATTGGCAGGGCTCATGGTATCTGAGACAAGTTTTGGTTAAGCAGTTTTGGCGGCCAGATGCGGCTGTATGTTTAAGGATAAAATATTCGGGGGACACTAATTGGCTTTGACTAGGTCCTCTAGGCTGGATATGCCAGATTTTCAGGGTCCCGGTATCTTAGACAAGTTTTGGTAAAGCAGTTTTGACTTTCAGGTGAGGCTGTATGTTTTGAGACTAAGTAATCGGGTGAGTCTATTCGGCTTTGAATTGCTCCCCTTGGCTGCACATGTCAGGTTGGCAGGGCTGCTGGTATCTGAGACAAGTTTTGGTAAAACAGTTTTGGCGGTCAGATGGGACTGTATGTTTTAAGACTAAATAGTCGGGTGGGACCATTTGGCTTTGACTAGCTCCCCTATGCTGCACATTCCAGATTGGCAGGGCTCATGGTATCTGAGACAAGTTTTGGTAAAGCAGTTTTGACTTCCACGTGAGGCTGCATGTTTTGAGACTAAATAGTCGGGTGAGACTATTCGGCTTTGAATTGCTCCCCTAGGCTGCACATGCCAAATTGGCAGGGCTGCTGGTATCTGAGACAAGTTTTGGTAAAACAGTTTTGGCGGTCAGATGGGACTGTATGTTTTAAGACTCAATAGTCGGGTGGGGCCATTTGGCTTTGACTTGCTCCCCTATGCTGTACATGCCATATTGGCAGTGCTCGTGGTATCTTAGACAAGTTTTGATAAAGCAGTTTTGACATCCTGGTAAAGTTGTATATATTGAAACTAAATAGTCGGGTGGGACCATTCGGCTTTGAATTGCTCCCCTTGGCTGCACATGCCAGATTGGCAGGGCTGCTGGTATCTGAGACAAGTTTTGGTAAAACAGTTTTGGCGGTCAGATGGGACTGTATGTTTTAAGACTCAATAGTCGGGTGGGGCCATTTGGCTTTGACTTGCTCCCCTATGCTGTACATGCCATATTGGCAGTGCTCGTGGTATCTTAGACAAGTTTTGATAAAGCAGTTTTGACATCCTGGTAAAGCTGTATATATTGAAACTAAAAAGTCGGGTGGGACCATTCGGCTTTGAATTGCTCCCCTTGGCTGCACAAGTCAGATTGGCAGGGCTGCTGGTATCTGAGACAAGTTTTTATAAAGCAGTTTTGACACCCAGGTAAAGCTGTATATTTAAACTAAATAGTCGGGTGGGACCATTTGGCTTTGACTTGCTCCCCTAGGCTTCACATGACAGATTGTCAGGGCGCATGGTATCTGAGACAAGTTTTGGTTAAGCAGTTTTGGCAGCCATATGGGGCTGTATGTTTAAGGACTTAATATTCGGGTGACACTAATTGGCTTTGACTAGGTCCTCCAGGCTGGATATGCCAGATTTTCAGGGCTCCCGGTATCTTAGACAGGTTTTGATAAAGCACTTTTGACATCCAGGTAAAGCTGTATAAGTTAACCACTGACTATTGGTATGTGCTGACCCAGCGTTCTGGGGAAGCCAATGACCAGAGTCATGTGGCGACGGATATGTCGCAACTATTTCGCCGGCCGCGACGGTCATCCGACACCGCACACGAGGCGCGAACGCTGCACTTTTGCGAGAGCGGCGGCAGCGGTTCTGCGGCAGCGACGGCGGCTCTGGGGCAGCGACGGCGTCTCTGCAGGCATTGCTTAGATTGATTAAGATTGTATTTTTTAGTCTAAGTTTGGAAACAATAAAAGCGCGACGTACCGTCCCTTGAAGTCTCCCGTTAGTTAACTCATTTTTTATATGCATCTTTGCATGCAACTGCAAAACCCAACGTTGCAGGCATAGACGCACTAATTGGCGCCCAACCTAAAAAACCCAATAATAAAAATTAAAAAAACGCGATAAAACGGTTTCAAAATTCAATATTAACATTAATCGTAAAAAACCATCTAAATAAAAAAAAAAACACAAATCATCATCTATAGTTGTGACAGCAACGGTGGAATTCGTCAAAATACGTACAACAATAGAATCATGTAAGTGATTTGTGAAGTGAGAATATAGAATTTCAAGAACAATTTGTTTTTTTTTCGAATACGCACAAATTAATTTTGTTAAAGTAAGAAAGGGAGTGTCTATTTCTGATTGAAGAAAAAATTTATGAGAATTATTTAAAAAATAAAAAAATAAAAAAATCTCATTAGCTTAACCTTTTATGTGTTGTTCGGTTTCATACAGAGGTTTAAATTCGAATGAGCGACTGTGACTCCGACGTAGACGTGCATGAACACTACGATAGCGACGACAGTATTTTAGCGAGGTTAGTAGGGGCACTTGGAACATTGCAGGTATCAGGTTGTGTCAGCCCAACCGAACATAATACAGAAACAGACTCAGTTATGGACCCAGAGTAGTTACGTGCGATAATTGAGGCCGCAGTGCGGAGCGCACTCACAGCGCAGGCGCAAGAATTCGCGAATAGGGAAGCTACGCTAAGGCAAGAGCTTCAACAACAAATTGCGCAGATATCGAATAAGCTAAGAAACACACAACTTCCAGTCCCGGAAGTAAAGGTTTACAGGGAAGTTGAAATCATAGACGGGGTGGAATGTAATGAGCCGCTCGACGTGGTAAAATGTCTTAACGAGTTCCATGGGACTCAAGACACTTACGTGTCCTGGAGGCAGGCCGCGCATGCCGCCTATAAAATTTTCTAAAAATACGACGGTAGTTCACGTCACTACCAAGCCACTGCAATCATTAGGAGTAAAGTGAGAGGCCCGGCAGACGCGGTTATCGCCTCGTTTAACACGCCGTTAAACTTTGAGGCCATCATAGCGAGGATGGACTTCACTTATAGTGATAAGCGGCCTATCCATGTAATTGAACAGGAAATGGGCACGCTTAGGAAGGGCGGCATGTCCATTCTACAGTACTAAGATGAGGTTGAAAAGAAACTCACGTTACTCACAAATAAAGCCCATATGTCATATGACAGCAATCTGGCAGCAGGAATGTGTGAAAAATTCAGGGGTGACGCACTTCGCGTATTTATCTCTGGATTAAAACGCAGTCTAACCGATGTGTTGTTTTCGGCTCACCCTTCGGATCTACCGACGGCACTAGCGTTTGCCCAGGAGGTCGAGGCTAATCACGAGAGATATGCCTTCGCGACAAGTTTTGCTAGGGGGCAAGAAGAGCGATCACGTCCAGAGCAGCGCCCACAAGGGCGCCAGCAACAACAACAGCAAGAAAAAAGCAATTCTCTCAGAGTCCCCAGGGCAAGAATCCTCATTTCAAGAAGCAGAACGGCCAATCCACAGACAAAGCCCAGAATAGAACTGGGGCCGATAATGCCCCAGTTCCCATGGAAGTCGATCCTTCGTCTTCCAGGTTTTGGCAACCCACAAACTTTTCGAATTCCCAGTGCTCGGCTAAGTTTCACGCCAGCCAAGGTCAGGGAAATAAACGCTCCGCCGGATCGGAACGCGCGACAGGCCAAAGGAGGCAAAGGGTAGACCACGTCCAGGCGAGCGAGGCCGAGAGCGCAGGGTACACCGACGCGGCACAAGAGGCGTCAGACGAACAACAAGACGAGCATAGCCCTGATTATGATAGCGATAGCGCTAATTTTTTAGGGGAAGGTCCCTGCTACCGTTCATTCGACGGAGAATAGCGGGGGTAGATATGAGATTTTTAATCGACACGGGTGCGGCAAAAAATTACATCAGACCGCACAAACCCCTTAAAGGCGTCGTCCCGGTCGAGTCGCCTTTCGTTGTCCACTCCATTCATGGGTCCAACAACATCGCCGAAAAATGCAAGTTATCCATGCTTGGGTGCGACACATATTTTTTCCTACTAGATTCTTTATCCACTTTTGATGGGATCATAGGGCTGGACCTACTAAAGCAGGTGGGAGCGGTTTCATGCCTAAAAAAAGGTATGTTAATATTTGGTGCGACTTCGGAAGCGTTGCAGTACCACAAATGTGTAAGCGTTAATCACACGAAGAATAGAGAAGTCGAGGCACCACCTGCGGTGAAGGCAGATTTCCTGCGAGTACTTCATCGAAACAACAAGGCGTTTGCGGACTCTAACGAGGCGCTGCCTTATAACACGGCTGCTGTGGCCACGATCCGTACTACCGACGAAAATGTGGTCTATTCAAAGCTATACCCCTATCCTAGGGGTGTAGAGGATTTTGTCGTTTCAGAAGTCAACGAGCTACTAAAAAACCGCATAATTAGGAAGTCGAGATCGCCATACAACAATCCACTGTGGGTGGACGATAAGAAAGGCACAGACGAGGTAGGCAATAGAAATAAATGTCTCGTAATAGACTTTAGGAAGCTCAACCTCAAGACGGTTGCAGACAAATATCCAATGCCAAGTATCACAATGATACTGGCTAATCTGGGTAAAGCCAAGTACTTCCCGACGCTCGACCTAAAGTCAGGTTATCACCAGATTACTCTGGCGGAGCAAGATCATGAGAAGACGGCCTTTTCGATCAATGGCGGGAAGTACGAATTCTGTCGACTTCCCTTCGGTTTGAAGAATGCAGCAAGCATTTTTCAGAGAACCATAGATGACGTCCTGCGGGAGCAGATTGGCAAATCTTGCTACGTTTATGTAGATGACGTCATCGTCTTTTCGGAAAACAAGTCAGACCATGTCAGACATGTCGACTGGGTATTAGGGAGCCTTTTAAAGGCGAACATGTGTGTGGCGCACGAGAAGTCACAGTTTTTTAAAGAAAGCGTCGAGTACCTCGGCTTCATAGTGAATAAAGACGGTGCAAAGTCAGATCCAGAAAAGGAAAAGGCCATTCGGGATTATGCTGAGCCGACCACGGTGTTTGAAGTAAGATCCTTTTTGGGGCTGGCAAGCTATTACCGCTGCTTTATCAAAGACTTTGCAGCAATAGCGAAACCAATCTCCGATATCCTAAAAGGGGAGAACGGATCCATTAGCAAGTACAGGTCTAGAAAGGTCCCTATACAATTCAACGATGCTCAAAGCAACGCGTTCCAGAAGCTTAGGAACATATTAGCGTCGGAAGACGTTATACTGATGTACCCGGACTATAAAAAACCATTTGACTTGACCACAGACGCTTCATCCTATGGCATAGGTGCTGTCTTGTCACAAAATGGTCGCCCCAATACTATGATATCTACGCTCCTTAAAAGATAGGGAAGCAAACTTCGCTACCAAAGAGCGGGAGTTGCTTGCCATCGTCTGGCCATTGGGTAAGTTACGGCACTTCCTTTACGGGGTTAGGGACATAAATATCTTCACTGATCTCCAGCCTCTTACGTTCTCGGTATCCGAGAGCAATCCCAATGCAAAAATAAATCGCTGGAAAGCGCGCATTGATGAAACAGGGGCTAAGCTTTTCTATAAGCCTGGTAAAGAAAATCATGTAGCGGACGCGCTGTCGCGCCAGAACGTGAACGCCCTGCAGGGTAGCCGCGATTAGCCAGAATCTGACGCGGCCACGATTCACAGTGAATTGTTCCTGTCTTACACAATCGATTTAACGGAGAAGCCCCTTAACTGCTTCCGGAACCAGGTTGTATTAGAGGAATCTCGCTTTCCTCTAAAATAAATTTCATACTTTTCGGCGAGAAAACCCTCCATTTGATAAACTTTACCGATACGGTCGCCCTCATCGGAAACGTAGTTAATGCGTTTCACTGTACTCTCCCAATCTTGGCCAGTTTCCAGCACGAGTTGGTAAGAGCCTTTCCGACTACGAAGTTTTGGTATTGCAAAAACTTCGTGGCCGACGTGTTCGACATCAGTGATAGAAGAGAAATCATCACTAGGGACCACAATCGAGCCCATAGGGCGGCTCAGGAGAATGTAAAACAGGTCATGACGGAGTACTATTTCCCTAAGATGACCAAATTAGCTAATGAAGTGGTCCTTAACTAAAGAATTTGCACGAAAGCAAAATACAACAGACACCCAAAGAAGCAGGAACTCGCCCAGACGCCACTTCCCTCACAGACTGGGGAAATGTTGCACATTGACATTTTCTCCACGGACAAAAAGTTCTTCCTTACTTGTGTTGACAAGTTCTCGAAGTTTGCGGTAGTCCAGCCTATTGCGTCTCGAAAGATAGAAGACACGAGACCACCTCTGCTGGTCTTAATGAATATTATCCCTTCGGCTAAGCAAGTGTATTGCGACAATGAGCTCGCATTCAAGTCAGAGACTATCAGGTCTCTGCTATTGAATAACTATGGCGTTAGCGTGGTAAATGCGCCTCCCCTTCACAGCACGTCCAACGGTCAGGTAGAGCGCTTTCACAGCACTCTTCTGGAGATAGCTAGGTGCTTAAAGCTCCAAAGGGGTATAGTTGACACAGTCGACCTTATCCTGCAGGCCACTATCGAGTATAACAATTCCATTCACTCAGTGGTTGAGAAGAAGCCTAAGGACATCCTGCTTGACTCACTGCCGGAATCCATCCGCGAGGTTAGAGGCAGGATAGAAAGGGCCCAAATCCAGCAGAACGCTAGGATTAATAAAATGCGTCGGAAAAGAGTCTTCGAGGTAGGAGAAAAGGTCCTGGTAAAGACGAACCGCAGACTAGGCAACTAGCTATCGCCTTTGTGCATCGAAAAAAAGGTTGAAGCGGACTTGGGGACAACGGTCCTCATTGGGGGGAGAGTGGTCCACAAGGACAACCTCCGTTGAGTTTAAAGCACAGTTTTTTCATTACCATTCCGATAACAGTAGTTTCAACATTTTAGGATTACGTTCACCATACTTTCAATCATGTCCATGACAACGGCACGGGTGACGGACTACTCGCACGCGGACTACATACCGATTATGGACGGGGACATTCTACTTTGGGATAGTTACGGATACTTACGTCACACTACCAATCTCACGGATTATAGGACAATGACTGAGGAGACCATGAAGCTGGCGGGAATGTTTCCACAATCCCATATGAGGAAATTGCTGGAAATCGACACCGGACATGTACTGGACATGTTGTCCGCTCTCGATGTGCACCATCGCAAGGTAAGAAGCCTTGACTTCTTGGGAACAGCCCTTAAGGCTGTAGCGGGCACCCCGGACGCAAACGACTTCAGGAAAGCAGAACTGACTCAGATGCAGCTGGTCACTGCAAGCAATAGACAAAATTTCTATAAATTCTAGGATGCAGGAAAAGATCAATCAACTGACCAACACCGTTAATAGAATTATTAAGTCCTCAAAAGAAAAGCAGTCCGACACTGGCCACCTCTTTGAAACCTTAAGCACACGCAATAGAATGATGATAACAGAAATAGGGAACCTTATGCTTACTTTAACCCTAAAAAAAATAAACATAATAAATCCAACAATAATAGATCATTCTGATCTTATGAATATTCTCACTGACCAAATCACAGGGACCCCTATCACTGACATTTTGAAAGTATCTAATATTAAGGTAGAACATAAGGATAATGTAATAAGTTTGATAATCGAGTTCCCTATAATAAGTAAGCAATGCAGGAAGATAACAATTTTCCCAGTCGCCCACAACGGTTCTGTGCTCCAACTCCACTACAATCTTGTGGCCGATTGCGACGGACAGATGTTGGCCGTAGCCAATTGTTCACAAACTGCGACTGCCACATTCTGCAAGCGTTCCAAGAGCATCAGTTGCGCACAAGGCCTCCATGCAGGGGGTACAGGCCATTGCCAAACGCAGCCGAGTCATCTTACCCCTGTCACCATAGTGGACGACGGCATCATCATCATTAACGATCGAAGCACGATACTCACCTACGACGATTGCACTGCGATGAAGATAGATGGGACAAACCTAGTCACCTTCTCGTCCTATGCCACCGTAAATGGCACGCGATACTTCAATCGCAAGAGCGTGCAAAATCGGTTCCCGGTGGTAGCGGCATCAACTTTGCTTAACATCAGCGGCCATGACTCGATACTCAGCCTTCCCTACATTCACTGCCTGAGTGAAAACAACCTTTACTACATCAAAGAGGTCTGAGACAGTAATGCAGTCGGAAATACGTTGGCGATTTCCTTCGGCATAATGCTGTTGACCTGTGTTGTGGGGGCTGGAGTCTACTGGTTCCATAGGCTGACAATCAAGCGTCGAAACTCCCGGAAGATCTCGAAGATATTGGAAAACTTAAACGCGACCGAGGACGGTCGATCTTGGAGAAGGGGAGTAGTTAACCACTGACTATTGGTATGTGCTGACCCAGCGTTCTGGGGAAGCCAATGACCAGAGTCATGTGGCGACGGATATGTCGCACTATGTCGCCGGCCGCGACGGTCATCCGACACGGTATTTTTTAGTCTAAGTTTGGAAACAATAAAAGCGCGACGTACCGTCCCTTGAAGTCTCCCGTTAGTTAACTCATTTCTTATATGCATCTTTGCATGCAACTGCAAAACCCAACGTTGCCGGCATAGACGCAGTAATTTATATATTGAAACTAAATAGTCGGGTGGGACCATTTGGCTTTGACTTGCTCCCCTAGGCTGCACATAACAGATTGGCAGGGCTCGTGGTATCTGAGACAAGTTTTGGTTAAGCAGCTTTGGCGGCCAGATGGGGCTGTATGCTTAAGGACTAAATATTCAGGTGATACTAATTAGTTTTGACTAGGTCCTCTAGGCTGGGTATGCCAGATTTTCAGGGCTCCCGGTATCTTAGACAAGTTTTGGTAAAGCAGTTTTGACTTCCACGTGAGGCTGCATGTTTTGAGACTAAATAGTCGGGTGGGACCATTTGGCTTTGACTTGCTCCCCTATGCTGCACATGACAGATTGGCAGGGCTCGTGGTATCTGAGACAAGTTTTGATAAAGCAATTTTGACACCCAGGTAAAGCTGTATATATTGAAACTAAATAGTCGGGTGGGACCATTTGGCTTCGACGTGCTCCCCTAGGCTGCAAATACCTGATTGGCAGGGCTCCTGCTATCGGAGTCAAATTTTGGTAAAGCAGTTTTGAGGGTCAGGTAGGGCTGTATGTTTTAAGTTGAAAAAGTCGGGTGAGACTATTTGACTTTGACTTGCTTCCCTAAACTGCACATGACAGATTGGCAGGGCTCGTGGTATCTGAGACAAGATTTGGTAAAGCAGTTGTGACTTCCACGTGAGGCTGCATGTTTAAGGACTAAATATTCGGGTGAGACAATTCGGCTTTGAATTGCTCCCCTAGGCTGCACATGCCAAATTGGAAGTGCTCGTGGTATCTGAGACAAGTTTTGGTTACGCAGTTTTGACTTCCAGGTGATTCTGTATGTTTTGAGACTAAAAAGTCGGGTGAGACTATTCAGCTTTGAATTGCTCACCTTGGCTGCACATGCCAGATTGGCAGGGCTGCTGGTATCTGAGACAAGCAGATTTGACACTTAGGTAAAGCAGTATGTTTTGAGGTCCACTAGGCTGGATATACTGGATTTTCAGGGCTCCCGGAATCTTAGACAAGTTTAGGTAAAGCAGTTATGACTTTCAGGTGAGGCTGTATGTTTGGAGACTAAATAGTCGGGTGAGACTATTCGGCTTTGAATTGCTCCCCTTGGCTGCACATGCCAGATTGGCAGGGATGCTGGTATCTGAAACAGGTTTTGGTAAAACAGTTTTGGCGGTCAGATAGGACTGTATGTTTTAAGACTTAATAGTCGGGTGGGACCATTTGGCTTTGACTTGCTCCCCTAGGCTGCACATGACAGATTGGCAGGGCTCGTGGTATCTGAGACAAGTTTTGGTTAAGCAGTTTTGGCGGCCAGATGGGGCTGTATGTTTAAGGACTAAATATTCGGGTGATACTAATTGGCTTTGACTAGGTCCTCTAGGCTGGATATGCCACATTTTCAGGGCTCCCGGTATCGTAGACAAGTTTTGGTAACGCAGTTTTGACTTCCAGGTGAGGCTGTATGTTTTGAGACTAAATAGTCGGGTGGGACTATTCGGCTTAGAATTGCTCCCCTTGGCTGCATATGCCAGATTGGCAGGGCTGCTGGTATCTGAGACAAGTTTTGGTCAAACAGTTTTGTCGGTCAGATGGGACTGTATGTTGTAAGATTCAATAGTCGGGTGGGACCATTTGGCTTTGACTAGCTCCCCTATGCTGCACATGACAGATTGGCAGGGCTCGTTGTATCTGAGACAAGTTTTGGTAAAGCAGTTTTGACTTCCAGGTGAGGCTGTATGTTTTGAGACTAAATAGTCGGGTTAGACTATTCGGCTTTGAATTGCGCCCCTAGGCTGCACATGCCAAGTTTTGATAAAGCAGTTTTGACATCTAGATAAAGATGTATATATTGAAACTAAATAGTCGGGAGGGACCGTTTGGCTTTGACTTGCTCCCCTAGGCTGCACATGACAGATTGGCAGGGCTCGTGGTATCTGAGACGAGTTTTGGTTAAGCAGTTTTGGCGGCCAGATGGGGCTGTATGTTTAAGGACTAAATATTCGGGTGACACAAATTGGCTTTGACTAGGTCTTCTAGGCTGGCTATGCCAGATTTACATAGCTCCCGGTATCTTAGACAAGGTTTGGTGAAGCAGTTTTAACATCCAGGTGAGGCTGTATGTTTTGAGACTAAATAGTCGGGTGGGACCATTTGGCTTTGACTTGCTCCCCTATGCTGCACATGACAGATTGGCAGGGCTCGTTGTATCCGAGATAAGTTTTGACAAAGCAGTTTTGACTTCCACGTGAGGCTGCATGTCTTGAGACTAAATAGTCGGGTGAGACTATTCGGCATTGAATTGCTCCCCTAGGCTGCACATGCCAAATTGGCAATGCTCGTGGTATCTGAGACAAGTTTTGAAAAAGCAGTTTTGACATTCAGGTAAAGCTGTATATATTGAAACTAAATAGTCGGGAGGGACTTTTTGGCTTTGACTTGCTCCCCTAGGCTGCACATGACAGATTGACAGGGCTCGTGGTATCTGAGACAAGTTTGGGTTAAGCAGTTTTGGCGGCCAGATGGAGCTGTATGTTTAAGGACTAAATATTCGGGTGACACTAATTGGCTTGACTAGGTCCTCTAGGCTGCATATGCCAGATTTTCAGGGCTCCCGGTATCTTAGACAAGTTTTGGTAAAGCAGTTTTGACTTCCAGGTAAGGCTGTATGTTTTGAGACTAAATAGTCGGGTGAGACTATTCGGCTTTGAATTGCTCTGATAAAGCAGTTTTGACACCCAGGTAAAGCTGTATATATTGAAACTAAATAGTCGATGTATCTGAGACAAGTTTTGGTAAAGCAGTTTTGACTTCGACGTGAGGCTGCATGTTCTGAGACTAAATATTCGGGTGAGACTATTCGGCTTTGAATTGCTCCCCTAGGCTGCACATGCCAAATAGGCAATGGTCGTGGTATCTGAGACAAGTTTTGATAAAGCAGTTTTGACATCCAGGTAAAGCTGTATATATTGAAACTTAATTGTCGGGTGGGACCATTTGGCTTTGACTTGATCCCCTAGGCTGCACATGACAGACTGGCAGGGCTCGTGGTATCTGAGACAAGTTTTTGGTAAAGCAGCTTTGGCGGCCAGATGGGGCTGTATGTATAAGGACTAAAAATTCGGGTGACACTAATTAGCCTTCTCTAGGTCTTCTAGGCTGGCTATGCAAGATTTTTAGAGCTCCCGGTATCTTAGACAAGTTTTGGTAAAGCAGTTTTGACTTCCAGGTGAGGCTGTATGTTTTGAGACTAAATAGTCGGGTGGGACCATTTGGCTTTGACTTGCTCCCCTATGCTGCACATGACATATTGGCAGGGCTCGTTGTATCCGAGATAAGTTTTGACAAAGCAGTTTTGATTTCCACGTGAGGCTGCATGTTTTGAGACTAAATAGTCGGGTGAGACTGTTCGGCATTGAATTGCTCCCCTAGGCTGCACATGCCAAATTGGCAATGCTCGTGGTATCTGAGACAAGTTTTGATAAAGCAGTTTTGGCATCCAGGTAAAGCTGTATATATTGAAACTAAATAGTCGGGAGGGACTTTTTGGCTTTGACTTGCTCCCCTAGGCTGCACATGACAGATTGGCAGGGCTCGTGGTATCTGAGACAAGTTTTGGTAAAGCAGCTTTGGCGGCCAGATGGGGCTGTATGTTTAAGGACTAAATATTCGGGTGACACAAATTGGCTTTGACTAGGTCTTCTAGGCTGGTTATGCCAGATTTACATAGCTCCCGGTATCTTAGACAAGGTTTGGTAAAGCAGTTTTGATTGGCAGGGCTGCTGGTATCTGAGACAAGTTTTGGTAAATCAGTTTTGACTTTCACGTGAGGCTGTATGTTTTGAGACTAAATAGTCGGGTGAGACTATTCGGCTTTGAATTGCTCCCCTAGGCTGCACATGCCAAATTGGCAGTGCTCGTGGTATCTGAGACAAGTTTTGATAAAGCAGTTTTGACATCCAGGTAAAGCTGTATATATTGAAACTAAATAGTCGGGAAGGACTTTTTGGCTTTGACTTGCTCCCCTAGGCTGCACATGACAGATTGACAGGGCTCGTGGTATCTGAGACAAGTTTTGGTTAAGCAGCTTTGGCGGCCAGATGGGGCTGTATGTTCAAGGACTAAGTATTCGGGTGACACTAATTGTCTTTGACTAGGTCCTTTAGGCTGGATATGCTAGATTTTCAGGGCTCCCGGTATCTTAGACAAGTTTTGGTAAAGCAGTTTTGACTTCCATGTGAAGCTGTATGTTCTGAGAGTAAATAGACGGGTGAGACTATTCGGCTTTGAATTGCTGCCCTTGGCTGCACATGGCAGATTGGCAGGGCTGCTGGTTTCTGAGACAAGTTTTGGTAAGCCAGTTTTGGCGGTCAGATGGGACTGTCTGTTTTAAGACTCAATAGTCGGGTGGGACCATTTGGCTTTGACTTGCTCCCCTATGTTGCACATTCCAGATTGACAGGGCTCGTGGTATCTGAGACAAGTTTTGGTTAAGCAGTTTTGGCGGCCAGATGGGGCTGTATGTTTAAGGACTAAATATTCGGGTGACACTAATTGGCTTGACTAGGTCCTCTAGGCTGGCTATGCCAGATTTTTAAAGCTCCCGGTATCTTAGACAAGTTTTAGTAAAGCAGTTTTGACTTCCAGGTGAGGCTGTATGTTTTGAGACTAAATAGTCGGGTGGGACCATTTGGCTTTGACTTGCTCCCCTATGCTGCACATGACAGATTGGCAGGGCTCGTTGTATCTGAGACAAGTTTTGATAAAGCAGTTTTGACTTCCATGTGAGGCTGCATGTTTTGAGACTAAATAGTCGGGTGAGACTATTCGGCATTGAATTGCTCCCCTAGGCTGCACATGCCAAATAGGCAATGCTCGTGGTATCTGAGACAAGTTTTGATAAAGCAGTTTTGACATCCAGGTAAAGCTGTATATATTGAAACTAAATAGTCGGGTGGGACCATTTGGCTTTGACTTGCTCCCCTAGGCTGCACATGACAGATTGGCAGGGCTCGTGGTATCTGAGACAAGTTTTGGTAGAACAGTTTTGGCGGTCTGATGGGGCTGTATGTTTAAGGACTAAATGTTCGGGTGACACTAATTGGCTTTGACTAGGTCCTCTAATCTGGATATGACAGATTTTCAGGGCTCTCGGTATCTTAGATAAGTTTTGGTTAAGCAGTTTTGACTTCCAGGTGGGGCTGTATGTTTTGAGACTTAATAGTCGGGTGAGACTATTCGGCTTTGAATTGCTCCCCTAGGCTGCACATGCCAAATAGGCAATGCTCGTGGTATCTGAGACAAGTTTTGATAAAGCAGTTTTGACATCCAGGTAAAGCTGTATATATTGAAACTAAATAGTCGGGTGGGAGCATTTGGATTTGACTTGCTCCCCTAGGTTGCACATGACAGGTTGGCAGTTCTCGTGGTATCTGAGACAAGTTTTGGTTAAGCAGCTTTGGCGGCCAGATGGGGCTGTATGTATAAGGACTAAAAATTCGGGTGACACTAATTGGCTTTGACTAGGTCCTTTAAGCTGGATATGCCAGATTTTCAGGGCTCCCGGTATCTTGGACAAGTTTTGGTAAAGCAGTTTTGACTTCCAGGTGAGGCTGCATGTTTTGAGACTAAATAGTCGGGTGAGACTATTCGGCTTTGAATTGCTCCCCTAGGCTGCACATGCCAAATAGGCAATGCTCGTGGTATCTGAGACAAGTTTTGATAAAGCAGTTTTGACATCCAGGTAAAGCTGTATATATTGAAACTTAATTGTCGGGTGGGACCATTTGGCTTTGACTTGCTCCCCTAGGCTGCACATGACAGATTGGCAGGGCTCGTGGTATCTGAGACAAGTTTTGGTAAAGCAGCTTTGACGGCCAGATGGGGCTGTATGTATAAGGACTAAAAATTCGGGTGACACTAATTGGCTTTGACTAGGTCCTTTAAGCTGGATATGCCAGATTTTCAGGGCTCCCGGTATCTTGGACAAGTTTTGGTAAAGCAGTTTTGACTTCCAGGTGAGGCTGTATGTTTTGAGACTAAATAGTCGGGTGAGACTATTCGGCATTGAATTGCTCCCCTTGGCTGCACATGCCAAATTGACAATGCTCGTGGTATCTGAGACAAGTTTTGGTAAAACAGTTTTGGCGGTCAGATGGGACTGTATGTTTTAAGACTCAATAGTCGGGTGGGACCATTTCGCTTTGACTAGCTCCCCTACGCTGCACATGACAGATTGGCAGGGCTCGTTGTATCTGAGACAAGTTTTGGTAAAGCAGTTTTGACTTCCACGTGAGGCTGTATGTTTTGAGACTAAATAGTCGTTTGAGACTATTCGGCTTTGAATTGCTCCCCTAATCTGCACAAGCCAAATTGGCAGTGCTCTTGGTATCTGAGAAAAGTTTTGATAAAGCAGTTTTGACACCCAGGTAAAGCTGTATATATTGAAACTAAATAGTCGGGTGGGACCATTTGGCTTTGACTTGCTCCCCTAGGCTGCACATGACAGATTGGCAGGGCTCGTGGTATCTGAGACAAGTTTTGGTTAAGCAGTTTTGGCGGCCAGATGGGGCTGTATATTTAAGGACTAAATATTCGGGTGACACTAATTGGCTTTGACTAGGTCTTCTAGGCTGGCTGTGCCTGATTTTCAGAGCTCCCGGTATCTTAGACAAGTTTTGGTAAAACAGTTTTGGCGGTCAGATGGGACTGTATGTTTTAAGACTCAATAGTCGGGTGGGACCATTTCGCTTTGACTAGCTCCCCTACGCTGCACATGACAGATTGGCAGGGCTCGTTGTATCTGAGACAAGTTTTGGTAAAGCAGTTTTGACTTCCAGGTGAGGCTGTATGTTTTGAGACTAAATAGTCGGGTGAGACTATTCGGCTTTGAATTGCTCCCCTAGGCTGCACATGCCAAATAGGCAATGCTCGTGGTATCTGAGACAAGTTTTGATAAAGCAGTTTTGACATCCAGGTAAAGCTGTATATATTGAAACTTAATTGTCGGGTGGGACCATTTGGCTTTGACTTGCTCCCCTATGCTGCACATGACAGATTGGCAGGGCTGCTGGTATCTGAGACAAGTTTTGGTAAATCAGTTTTGACTTCCACGTGAGGCTGTATGTTTTGAGACTAAATAGTCGGGTGAGACTATTCGGCTTTGAATTGCTCCCCTAGGCTGCACATGCCAAATAGGCAATGCTCGTGGTATCTGAGACAAGTTTTGATAAAGCAGTTTTGACATCCAGGTAAAGCTGTATATATTGAAACTTAATTGTCGGGTGGGACCATTTGGCTTTGACTTGCTCCCCTAGGCTGCACATGACAGATTGGCAGGGCTCGTGGTATCTGAGACAAGTTTTGGTAAAGCAGCTTTGACGGCCAGATGGGGCTGTATGTATAAGGACTAAAAATTCGGGTGACACTAATTGGCTTTGACTAGGTCCTCTAATCTGGATATGACAGATTTTCAGGGCTCTCGGTATCTTAGATAAGTTTTGGTTAAGCAGTTTTGACTTCCAGGTGGGGCTGTATGTTTTGAGACTTAATAGTCGGGTGAGACTATTCGGCTTTGAATTGCTCCCCTAGGCTGCACATGCCAAATAGGCAATGCTCGTGGTATCTGAGACAAGTTTTGATAAAGCAGTTTTGACATCCAGGTAAAGCTGTATATATTGAAACTAAATAGTCGGGTGGGAGCATTTGGATTTGACTTGCTCCCCTAGGTTGCACATGACAGATTGGCAGTTCTCGTGGTATCTGAGACAAGTTTTGGTTAAGCAGCTTTGGCGGCCAGATGGGGCTGTATGTATAAGGACTAAAAATTCGGGTGACACTAATTGGCTTTGACTAGGTCCTTTAAGCTGGATATGCCAGATTTTCAGGGCTCCCGGTATCTTGGACAAGTTTTGGTAAAGCAGTTTTGACTTCCAGGTGAGGCTGCATGTTTTGAGACTAAATAGTCGGGTGAGACTATTCGGCTTTGAATTGCTCCCCTAGGCTGCACATGCCAAATAGGCAATGCTCGTGGTATCTGAGACAAGTTTTGATAAAGCAGTTTTGACATCCAGGTAAAGCTGTATATATTGAAACTTAATTGTCGGGTGGGACCATTTGGCTTTGACTTGCTCCCCTAGGCTGCACATGACAGATTGGCAGGGCTCGTGGTATCTGAGACAAGTTTTGGTAAAGCAGCTTTGACGGCCAGATGGGGCTGTATGTATAAGGACTAAAAATTCGGGTGACACTAATTGGCTTTGACTAGGTCCTTTAAGCTGGATATGCCAGATTTTCAGGGCTCCCGGTATCTTGGACAAGTTTTGGTAAAGCAGTTTTGACTTCCAGGTGAGGCTGTATGTTTTGAGACTAAATAGTCGGGTGAGACTATTCGGCATTGAATTGCTCCCCTTGGCTGCACATGCCAAATTGACAATGCTCGTGGTATCTGAGACAAGTTTTGGTAAAACAGTTTTGGCGGTCAGATGGGACTGTATGTTTTAAGACTCAATAGTCGGGTGGGACCATTTCGCTTTGACTAGCTCCCCTACGCTGCACATGACAGATTGGCAGGGCTCGTTGTATCTGAGACAAGTTTTGGTAAAGCAGTTTTGACTTCCACGTGAGGCTGTATGTTTTGAGACTAAATAGTCGTTTGAGACTATTCGGCTTTGAATTGCTCCCCTAATCTGCACAAGCCAAATTGGCAGTGCTCTTGGTATCTGAGAAAAGTTTTGATAAAGCAGTTTTGACACCCAGGTAAAGCTGTATATATTGAAACTAAATAGTCGGGTGGGACCATTTGGCTTTGACTTGCTCCCCTAGGCTGCACATGACAGATTGGCAGGGCTCGTGGTATCTGAGACAAGTTTTGGTTAAGCAGTTTTGGCGGCCAGATGGGGCTGTATATTTAAGGACTAAATATTCGGGTGACACTAATTGGCTTTGACTAGGTCTTCTAGGCTGGCTGTGCCTGATTTTCAGAGCTCCCGGTATCTTAGACAAGTTTTGGTAAAACAGTTTTGGCGGTCAGATGGGACTGTATGTTTTAAGACTCAATAGTCGGGTGGGACCATTTCGCTTTGACTAGCTCCCCTACGCTGCACATGACAGATTGGCAGGGCTCGTTGTATCTGAGACAAGTTTTGGTAAAGCAGTTTTGACTTCCAGGTGAGGCTGTATGTTTTGAGACTAAATAGTCGGGTGAGACTATTCGGCTTTGAATTGCTCCCCTAGGCTGCACATGCCAAATAGGCAATGCTCGTGGTATCTGAGACAAGTTTTGATAAAGCAGTTTTGACATCCAGGTAAAGCTGTATATATTGAAACTTAATTGTCGGGTGGGACCATTTGGCTTTGACTTGCTCCCCTATGCTGCACATGACAGATTGGCAGGGCTGCTGGTATCTGAGACAAGTTTTGGTAAATCAGTTTTGACTTCCACGTGAGGCTGTATGTTTTGAGACTAAATAGTCGGGTGAGACTATTCGGCTTTGAATTGCTCCCCTAGGCTGCACATGCCAAATAGGCAATGCTCGTGGTATCTGAGACAAGTTTTGATAAAGCAGTTTTGACATCCAGGTAAAGCTGTATATATTGAAACTTAATTGTCGGGTGGGACCATTTGGCTTTGACTTGCTCCCCTAGGCTGCACATGACAGATTGGCAGGGCTCGTGGTATCTGAGACAAGTTTTGGTAAAGCAGCTTTGACGGCCAGATGGGGCTGTATGTATAAGGACTAAAAATTCGGGTGACACTAATTGGCTTTGACTAGGTCCTTTAAGCTGGATATGCCAGATTTTCAGGGCTCCCGGTATCTTGGACAAGTTTTGGTAAAGCAGTTTTGACTTCCAGGTGAGGCTGTATGTTTTGAGACTAAATAGTCGGGTGAGACTATTCGGCATTGAATTGCTCCCCTTGGCTGCACATGCCAAATTGACAATGCTCGTGGTATCTGAGACAAGTTTTGGTAAAACAGTTTTGGCGGTCAGATGGGACTGTATGTTTTAAGACTCAATAGTCGGGTGGGACCATTTCGCTTTGACTAGCTCCCCTACGCTGCACATGACAGATTGGCAGGGCTCGTTGTATCTGAGACAAGTTTTGGTAAAGCAGTTTTGACTTCCACGTGAGGCTGTATGTTTTGAGACTAAATAGTCGTTTGAGACTATTCGGCTTTGAATTGCTCCCCTAATCTGCACAAGCCAAATTGGCAGTGCTCTTGGTATCTGAGAAAAGTTTTGATAAAGCAGTTTTGACACCCAGGTAAAGCTGTATATATTGAAACTAAATAGTCGGGTGGGACCATTTGGCTTTGACTTGCTCCCCTAGGCTGCACATGACAGATTGGCAGGGCTCGTGGTATCTGAGACAAGTTTTGGTTAAGCAGTTTTGGCGGCCAGATGGTTCTGTATATTTAAGGACTAAATATTAGGGTGACACTAATTGGCTTTGACTAGGTCTTCTAGGCTGGCTGTGCCTGATTTTCAGAGCTCCCGGTATCTTAGACAAGTTTTGGTAAAGCAGTTTTGACTTCCACGTGAGGCTGTATGTTTTGAGACTAAATAGTCGTTTGAGACTATTCGGCTTTGAATTGCTCCCCTTGGCTGCACATGCCAAATTGACAATGCTCGTGGTATCTGAGACAAGTTTTGATAAAGCAGTTTTGACATCCAGGTAAAGCTGTATATATTGAAACTAAATAGTCGGGTGGGAGCATTTGGATTTGACTTGCTCCCCTAGGTTGCACATGACAGATTGGCAGTTCTCGTGGTATCTGAGACAAGTTTTGGTTAAGCAGCTTTGGCGGCCAGATGGGGCTGTATGTTTAAGGACTAAATATTCGGGTGACACTAATTGGCTTTGACTATGTCCTTTAAGCTGGATATGCCAGATTTTCAGGGCTCCCGGTATCTTGGACAAGTTTTGGTAAAGCAGTTTTGACTTCCAGATGAGGCTGTATGTTTTGAGACTATATAGTCGGGTGGGATCATTTGGCTTTGACTAGCTCCCCTATGTTGCACATTCCAGATTGACAGGGCTCGTGGTATCTGAGGCAAGTTTTGGTTAAGCAGTTTTGGCGGCCAGATGGGGTTTAATGACTAAGGACTAAATATTCGGGTGACACTAATTGGCTTGACTAGGTCCTCTAGGCTGGATATGCCAGATTTTCAGAGCTCCCGGTATCTTAGACAAGTTTTGGTAAAGCAGTTTTGACTTCCACGTGAGGCTGCATGTTTTGAGACTAAATAGTCGGGTGAGACTATTCGGCATTGAATTGCTCCCCTAGGCTGCACATGCCAAATTGACAATGCACGTGGTATCTGAGACACGTTTTGATAAAGCAGTTTTGACATCCAGGTAAAGCTGTATATATTGAAACTAAATAGTCGGGTGGGACCATTTGGCTTTGACTTGCTCCCCTAGGCTGCACATGACAGATTGGCCGGGCTCGTGGTATCTGAAACAAGTTTTGGTTAAGCATTTTTGGCGCCCAGATGGGGCTGTATGTTTAAGGACTAAATATTCGGGTGACACTAATTGGCTTTGACTAGGTCCTTTAGGCTGGATATGCCAGATTTTCAGAGCTCCCGATATCTTAGACAAGTTTTGGTAAAGCAGTTTTAACTTCCAGGTGAGGCTGTATGTTTTGAGAGTAAATAGACGGGTGAGACTATTCGGCTTTGAATTGCTCCCCTATGCTGCATATGACAGATTGGCAGGGCTGCTGGTATCTGAGACAAGTTTTGGTAAATCAGTTTTGACTTCCACGTGAGGCTGTATGTTTTGAGACTAAATAGTCGGGTGAGACTATTCGGCTTTGAATTGCTCCCCTAGGCTGCACATGTCAAATTGGCAGTGCTCGTGGTATCTGAGACAAGTTTTGATAAAGCAGTTTTGACATCCAGGTAAAGCTGTATATATTGAAACTAAATAGTCGGGAAGGACTTTTTGGCTTTGACTTGCTCCCCTAGGCTGCACATGACAGATTGACAGGGCTCGTGGTATCTGAGACAAGTTTTGGTTAAGCAGCTTTGGCGGCCAGATGGGGCTGTATGTTCAAGGACTAAGTATTCGGGTGACACTAATTGTCTTTGACTAGGTCCTTTAGGCTGGATATGCTAGATTTTCAGGGCTCCCGGTATCTTAGACAAGTTTTGGTAAAGCAGTTTTGACTTCCATGTGAAGCTGTATGTTCTGAGAGTAAATAGACGGGTGAGACTATTCGGCTTTGAATTGCTGCCCTTGGCTGCAAATGGCAGATTGGCAGGGCTGCTGGTTTCTGAGACAAGTTTTGGTAAGCCAGTTTTGGCGGTCAGATGGGACTGTCTGTTTTAAGACTCAATAGTCGGGTGGGACCATTTGGCTTTGACTTGCTCCCCTATGTTGCACATTCCAGATTGACAGGGCTCGTGGTATCTGAGACAAGTTTTGGTTAAGCAGTTTTGGCGGCCAGATGGGGCTGTATGTTTAAGGACTAAATATTCGGGTGACACTAATTGGCTTGACTAGGTCCTCTAGGCTGGCTATGCCAGATTTTTAAAGCTCCCGGTATCTAAGACAAGTTTTGGTAAAGCAGTTTTGACTTCCAGGTGAGGCTGTATGTTTTGAGACTAAATAGTCGGGTGGGACCATTTGGCTTTGACTTGCTCCCCTATGCTGCACATGACAGATTGGCAGGGCTCGTTGTATCTGAGACAAGTTTTGATAAAGCAGTTTTGACTTCCACGTGAGGCTGCATGTTTTGAGACTAAATAGTCGGGTGAGACTATTCGGCAGTGAATTGCTCCCCTAGGCTGCACATGCCAAATAGGCAATGCTCGTGGTATCTGAGACAAGTTTTGATAAAGCAGTTTTGACATCCAGGTAAAGCTGTATATATTGAAACTTAATTGTCGGGTGGGACCATTTGGCTTTGACTTGCTCCCCTAGGCTGCACATGACAGATTGGCAGGGCTCGTGGTATCTGAGACAAGTTTTGGTAAAGCAGCTTTGACGGCCAGATGGGGCTGTATGTATAAGGACTAAAAATTCGGGTGACACTAATTGGCTTTGACTAGGTCCTTTAAGCTGGATATGCCAGATTTTCAGGGCTCCCGGTATCTTGGACAAGTTTTGGTAAAGCAGTTTTGACTTCCAGGTGAGGCTGTATGTTTTGAGACTAAATAGTCGGTTGAGACTATTCGGCTTTGAATTGCTCCCCTTGGCAGCACATGCCAGATTGGCAGGGCTGCTGGTATCTGAGACAAGTTTTGGTAAAACAGTTTTGGCGGTCAGATGGGACTGTATGTTTTAAGACTCAATAGTCGGGTGGGACCATTTCGCTTTGACTAGCTCCCCTACGCTGCACATGACAGATTGGCAGGGCTCGTTGTATCTGAGACAAGTTTTGGTAAAGCAGTTTTGACTCCACGTGAGGCTGTATGTTTTGAGACTAAATAGTCGTTTGAGACTATTCGGCTTTGAATTGCTCCCCTAATCTGCACAAGCCAAATTGGCAGTGCTCTTGGTATCTAAGAAAAGTTTTGATAAAGCAGTTTTGACACCCAGGTAAAGCTGTATATATTGAAACTAAATAGTCGGGTGGGACCATTTGGCTTTGACTTGCTCCCCTAGGCTGCACATGACAGATTGGCAGGGCTCGTGGTATCTGAGACAAGTTTTGGTTAAGCAGTTTTGGCGGCCAGATGGGGCTGTATATTTAAGGACTAAAAATTCGGGTGACACTAATTGGCTTTGACTAGGTCCTTTAAGCTGGATATGCCAGATTTTCAGGGCTCCCGGTATCTTGGACAAGTTTTGGTAAAGCAGTTTTGACTTCCAGGTGAGGCTGTATGTTTTGAGACTAAATAGTCGGTTGAGACTATTCGGCTTTGAATTGCTCCCCTTGGCAGCACATGCCAGATTGGCAGGGCTGCTGGTATCTGAGACAAGTTTTGGTAAAACAGTTTTGGCGGTCAGATGGGACTGTATGTTTTAAGACTCAATAGTCGGGTGGGACCATTTCGCTTTGACTAGCTCCCCTACGCTGCACATGACAGATTGGCAGGGCTCGTTGTATCTGAGACAAGTTTTGATAAAGCAGTTTTGACTTCCACGTGAGGCTGCATGTTTTGAGACTAAATAGTCGGGTGAGACTATTCGGCATTGAATTGCTCCCCTAGGCTGCACATGCCAAATAGGCAATGCTCGTGGTATCTGAGACAAGTTTTGATAAAGCAGTTTTGACATCCAGGTAAAGCTGTATATATTGAAACTTAATTGTCGGGTGGGACCATTTGGCTTTGACTTGCTCCCCTAGGCTGCACATGACAGATTGGCAGGGCTCGTGGTATCTGAGACAAGTTTTGGTAAAGCAGCTTTGACGGCCAGATGGGGCTGTATGTATAAGGACTAAAAATTCGGGTGACACTAATTGGCTTTGACTAGGTCCTTTAAGCTGGATATGCCAGATTTTCAGGGCTCCCGGTATCTTGGACAAGTTTTGGTAAAGCAGTTTTGACTTCCAGGTGAGGCTGTATGTTTTGAGACTAAATAGTCGGGTGAGACTATTCGGCATTGAATTGCTCCCCTTGGCTGCACATGCCAAATTGACAATGCTCGTGGTATCTGAGACAAGTTTTGGTAAAACAGTTTTGGCGGTCAGATGGGACTGTATGTTTTAAGACTCAATAGTCGGGTGGGACCATTTCGCTTTGACTAGCTCCCCTACGCTGCACATGACAGATTGGCAGGGCTCGTTGTATCTGAGACAAGTTTTGGTAAAGCAGTTTTGACTTCCAGGTGAGGCTGTATGTTTTGAGACTAAATAGTCGTTTGAGACTATTCGGCTTTGAATTGCTCCCCTAATCTGCACAAGCCAAATTGGCAGTGCTCTTGGTATCTGAGAAAAGTTTTGATAAAGCAGTTTTGACACCCAGGTAAAGCTGTATATATTGAAACTAAATAGTCGGGTGGGACCATTTGGCTTTGACTTGCTCCCCTAGGCTGCACATGACAGATTGGCAGGGCTCGTGGTATCTGAGACAAGTTTTGGTTAAGCAGTTTTGGCGGCCAGATGGGGCTGTATATTTAAGGACTAAATATTCGGGTGACACTAATTGGCTTTGACTAGGTCTTCTAGGCTGGCTGTGCCTGATTTTCAGAGCTCCCGGTATCTTAGACAAGTTTTGGTAAAGCAGTTTTGACTTCCACGTGAGGCTGCATGTTTTGAGACTAAATAGTCGGGTGAGACTATTCGGCATTGAATTGCTCCCCTTGGCTGCACATGCCAAATTGACAATGCTCGTGGTATCTGAGACAAGTTTTGATAAAGCAGTTTTGACATCCAGGTAAAGCTGTATATATTGAAACTAAATAGTCGGGTGGGAGCATTTGGATTTGACTTGCTCCCCTAGGTTGCACATGACAGATTGGCAGTTCTCGTGGTATCTGAGACAAGTTTTGGTTAAGCAGCTTTGGCGGCCAGATTGGGCTGTATGTTTAAGGACTAAATATTCGGGTGACACTAATTGGCTTTGACTATGTCCTTTAAGCTGGATATGCCAGATTTTCAGGGCTCCCGGTATCTTGGACAAGTTTTGGTAAAGCAGTTTTGACTTCCAGATGAGGCTGTATGTTTTGAGACTATATAGTCGGGTGAGACTATTCTGCTTTGAATTGCTCCCCTTGGCTGCACATGCCAGATTGGCAGGGCTGCTGGTATCTGAGACAAGTTTTCGTAAAACAGTTTTGGCGGTCAGATGGGACTGTATGTTTTAAGACTCAATAGTCGGGTGGGATCATTTGGCTTTGACTAGCTCCCCTATGTTGCACATTCCAGATTGACAGGGCTCGTGGTATCTGAGGCAAGTTTTGGTTAAGCAGTTTTGGCGGCCAGATGGGGTTTAATGACTAAGGACTAAATATTCGGGTGACACTAATTGGCTTGACTAGGTCCTCTAGGCTGGATATGCCAGATTTTCAGAGCTCCCGGTATCTTAGACAAGTTTTGGTAAAGCAGTTTTGACTTCCACGTGAGGCTGCATGTTTTGAGACTAAATAGTCGGGTGAGACTATTCGGCATTGAATTGCTCCCCTAGGCTGCACATGCCAAATTGACAATGCTCGTGGTATCTGAGAAACGTTTTGATAAAGCAGTTTTGACATCCAGGTAAAGCTGTATATATTGAAACTAAATAGTCGGGTGGGACCATTTGGCTTTGACTTGCTCCCCTAGGCTGCACATGACAGATTGGCCGGGCTCGTGGTATCTGAAACAAGTTTTGGTTAAGCATTTTTGGCGCCCAGATGGGGCTGTATGTTTAAGGACTAAATATTCGGGTGACACTAATTGGCTTTGACTAGGTCCTTTAGGCTGGATATGCCAGATTTTCAGAGCTCCCGGTATCTTAGACAAGTTTTGGTAAAGCAGTTTTAACTTCCAGGTGAGGCTGTATGTTTTGAGAGTAAATAGACGGGTGAGACTATTCGGCTTTGAATTGCTCCCCTATGCTGCATATGACAGATTGGCAGGGCTGCTGGTATCTGAGACAAGTTTTGGTAAATCAGTTTTGACTTCCACGTGAGGCTGTATGTTTTGAGACTAAATAGTCGGGTGAGACTATTCGGCTTTGAATTGCTCCCCTAGGCTGCACATGCCAAATTGGCAGTGCTCGTGGTATCTGAGACAAGTTTTGATAAAGCAGTTTTGACATCCAGGTAAAGCTGTATATATTGAAACTAAATAGTCGGGAAGGACTTTTTGGCTTTGACTTGCTCCCCTAGGCTGCACATGACAGATTGACAGGGCTCGTGGTATCTGAGACAAGTTTTGGTTAAGCAGCTTTGGCGGCCAGATGGGGCTATATGTTCAAGGACTAAAAATTCGGGTGACACTAATTGGCTTTGACTAGGTCCTTTAAGCTGGATATGCCAGATTTTCAGGGCTCCCGGTATCTTGGACAAGTTTTGGTAAAGCAGTTTTGACTTCCAGGTGAGGCTGTATGTTTTGAGACTAAATAGTCGGTTGAGACTATTCGGCTTTGAATTGCTCCCCTTGGCAGCACATGCCAGATTGGCAGGGCTGCTGGTTTCTGAGACAAGTTTTGGTAAGCCAGTTTTGGCGGTCAGATGGGACTGTCTGTTTTAAGACTCAATAGTCGGGTGGGACCATTTGGCTTTGACTTGCTCCCCTATGTTGCACATTCCAGATTGACAGGGCTCGTGGTATCTGAGACAAGTTTTGGTTAAGCAGTTTTGGCGGCCAGATGGGGTATGTTTAAGGACTAAATATTCGGGTGACACTAATTGGCTTGACTAGGTCCTCTAGGCTGGCTATGCCAGATTTTTAAAGCTCCCGGTATCTTAGACAAGTTTTGGTAAAGCAGTTTTGACTTCCAGGTGAGGCTGTATGTTTTGAGACTAAATAGTCGGGTGGGACCATTTGGCTTTGACTTGCTCCCCTATGCTGCACATGACAGATTGGCAGGGCTCGTTGTATCTGAGACAAGTTTTGATAAAGCAGTTTTGACTTCCACGTGAGGCTGCATGTTTTGAGACTAAATAGTCGGGTGAGACTATTCGGCATTGAATTGCTCCCCTAAGCTGCACATGCCAAATAGGCAATGCTCGTGGTATCTGAGACAAGTTTTGATAAAGCAGTTTTGACATCCAGGTAAAGCTGTATATATTGAAACTTAATTGTCGGGTGGGACCATTTGGCTTTGACTTGCTCCCCTAGGCTGCACATGACAGATTGGCAGGGCTCGTGGTATCTGAGACAAGTTTTGGTAAAGCAGCTTTGACGGCCAGATGGGGCTGTATGTATAAGGACTAAAAATTCGGGTGACACTAATTGGCTTTGACTAGGTCCTTTAAGCTGGATATGCCAGATTTTCAGGGCTCCCGGTATCTTGGACAAGTTTTGGTAAAGCAGTTTTGACTTCCAGGTGAGGCTGTATGTTTTGAGACTAAATAGTCGGTTGAGACTATTCGGCTTTGAATTGCTCCCCTTGGCAGCACATGCCAGATTGGCAGGGCTGCTGGTATCTGAGACAAGTTTTGGTAAAACAGTTTTGGCGGTCAGATGGGACTGTATGTTTTAAGACTCAATAGTCGGGTGGGACCATTTCGCTTTGACTAGCTCCCCTACGCTGCACATGACAGATTGGCAGGGCTCGTTGTATCTGAGACAAGTTTTGGTAAAGCAGTTTTGACTTCCACGTGAGGCTGCATGTTTTGAGACTAAATAGTCGGGTGAGACTATTCGGCATTGAATTGCTCCCCTTGGCTGCACATGCCAAATTGACAATGCTCGTGGTATCTGAGACAAGTTTTGATAAAGCAGTTTTGACATCCAGGTAAAGCTGTATATACTGAAACTAAATAGTCGGGTGGGAGCATTTGGATTTGACTTGCTCCCCTAGGTTGCACATGACAGATTGGCAGTTCTCGTGGTATCTGAGACAAGTTTTGGTTAAGCAGCTTTGGCGGCCAGATGGGGCTGTATGTTTAAGGACTAAATATTCGGGTGACACTAATTGGCTTTGACTATGTCCTTTAAGCTGGATAAACCAGATTTTCAGGGCTCCCGGTATCTTGGACAAGTTTTGGTAAAGCAGTTTTGACTTCCAGATGAGGCTGTATGTTTTGAGACTATATAGTCGGGTGAGACTATTCTGCTTTGAATTGCTCCCCTTGGCTGCACATGCCAGATTGGCAGGGCTGCTGGTATCTGAGACAAGTTTTCGTAAAACAGTTTTGGCGGTCAGATGGGTCTGTATGTTTTAAGACTCAATAGTCGGGTGGGATCATTTGGCTTTGACTAGCTCCCCTATGTTGCACATTCCAGATTGACAGGGCTCGTGGTATCTGAGGCAAGTTTTGGTTAAGCAGTTTTGGCGGCCAGATGGGGTTTAATGACTAAGGACTAAATATTCGGGTGACACTAATTGGCTTGACTAGGTCCTCTAGGCTGGATATGCCAGATTTTCAGAGCTCCCGGTATCTTAGACAAGTTTTGGTAAAGCAGTTTTGACTTCCACGTGAGGCTGCATGTTTTGAGACTAAATAGTCGGGTGAGACTATTCGGCATTGAATTGCTCCCCTAGGCTGCACATGCCAAATTGACAATGCTCGTGGTATCTGAGACACGTTTTGATAAAGCAGTTTTGACATCCAGGTAAAGCTGTATATATTGAAACTAAATAGTCGGGTGGGACCATTTGGCTTTGACTTGCTCCCCTAGGCTGCACATGACAGATTGGCCGGGCTCGTGGTATCTGAAACAAGTTTTGGTTAAGCATTTTTGGCGCCCAGATGGGGCTGAATGTTTAAGGACTAAATATTCGGGTGACACTAATTGGCTTTGACTAGGTCCTTTAGGCTGGATATGCCAGATTTTCAGAGCTCCCGGTATCTTAGACAAGTTTTGGTAAAGCAGTTTTAACTTCCAGGTGAGGCTGTATGTTTTGAGAGTAAATAGACGGGTGAGAATATTCGGCTTTGAATTGCTCCCCTATGCTGCATATGACAGATTGGCAGGGCTGCTGGTATCTGAGACAAGTTTTGGTAAATCAGTTTTGACTTCCACGTGAGGCTGTATGTTTTGAGACTAAATAGTCGGGTGAGACTATTCGGCTTTGAATTGCTCCCCTAATCTGCACAAGCCAAATTGGAAGTGCTCTTGGTATCTGAGAAAAGTTTTGATAAAGCAGTTTTGACACCCAGGTAAAGCTGTTTATATTGAAACTAAATAGTCGGGGGGGACCATTTGGCTTTGACTTGCTGCCCTAGGCTGCACATGACAGATTGGCAGGGCTCGTGGTATCTGAGACAAGTTTTGGTTAAGCAGTTTTGGCGGCCAGATGGGGCTGTATGTTTAAGGACTAAATTTCGGGTGACACTAATTTGCTTTGACTAGGTTATCTAGGCTGGCTGTGCCTGGTTTTCAGAGCTCCCGGTATCTTAGACAAGTTTTGGTAAAGCAGTTTTGACTTCCAGGTGGGGCTGTATGTTTTGAGACTAAATAGTCGGGTGGGAACATTTGGCTTTGACTTGCTCCCCTATGCTGCACATGACAGATTGGCAGGGCTGCTGGTATCTGAGACAAGTTTTGATAAAGCAGTTTTGACATCCAGGTAAAGCTGTATATATTGAAACTAAATAGTCGGGTGGGACCATTTGGCTTTGACTTGCTCCCGTACGCTGCACATGACAGATTGGCAGGGCTCGTGGTATCTGAGACAAGTTTTGGTTAAGCAGTTTTGGCGGCCAGATGGGGCTGTATGTTTAAGGACTAAATTTCGGGTGACACTAATTTGCTTTGACTAGGTCATCTAGGCTGGCTGTGCCTGATTTTCAGAGCTCCCGGTATCTTAGACAAGTTTTGGTAAAGCAGTTTTGACTTCCAGGTGAGGCTGTATGTTTTGAGACTAAATAGTCGGGTGGGACCATTTGGTTTTGACTTGCTCCCCTAGGCTGAACATGACAGATTGGCAGGGCTCTTGGTATCTGAGACAAGTTTTGGTTAAGCAGCTTTGGCGGCCAGATGGGGCTTTATGTTTAAGGACTAAATATTCGGGTGACACTAATTGGCTTTGACTATGTCCTTTAAGCTGGATATGCCAGATTTTCAGGGCTCCCGGTATCTTTGACAAGTTTTGGTAAAGCAGTTTTGACTTCCAGGTGAGGCTGTATGTTTTGAGAGTAAATAGACGGGTGAGACTATTCGGCTTTGAATTGCTCCCCTAATCTGCACAAGCCAAATTGGAAGTGCTCTTGGTATCTGAGAAAAGTTTTGATAAAGCAGTTTTGACACCCAGGTAAAGCTGTATATATTGAAACTAAATAGTCGGGTGGGACCATTTGGCTTTGACTTGCTCCCGTACGATGCACATGACAGATTGGCAGGGCTCGTGGTATCTGAGACAAGTTTTGGTTAAGCAGCTTTGGCGGCCAGATGGGGCTGTATGTTTAAGGACTAAATATTCGGGTGACACTAATTGGCTTTGACTATGTCCTTTAAGCTGGCTGTGCCTGATTTTCAGAGCTGCCGGTATCTTAGACAAGTTTTGGTAAAGCAGTTTTGACTTCCAGGTGAGGCTGTATGTTTTGAGACTAAATAGTCGGGTGGGACCATTTGGCTTTGACTTGCTCCCCTATGCTGCACATGACAGATTGGCAGGGCTGCTGGTATCTGAGACAAGTTTTGATAAAGCAGTTTTGACACCCAGGTAAAGCTGTTTATATTGAAACTAAATAGTCGGGGGGGACCATTTGGCATTGACTTGCTGCCCTAGGCTGCACATGACAGATTGGCAGGGCTCGTGGTATCTGAGATAAGTTTTGGTTAAGCAGTTTTGGCGGCCAGATGGGGCTGTATGTTTAAGGACTAAATTTCGGGTGACACTAATTGGCTTTGACTAGGTCTTCTAGGCTGGCTGTTCCTGATTTTCAGAGCTCCCGGTATCTTAGACAAGTTTTGGTAAAGCAGTTTTGACTTCCAGGTGAGGCTGTATGTTTTGAGACTAAATAGACGGGTGAGACTATTCGGCTTTGAATTGCTCCCCTATGCTGCACATGACAGATTGGCAGGGCTGCTGGTATCTGAGACAAGTTTTGGTAAAGCAGTTTTGACTTCCACGTGAGGCTGTATGTTTTGAGACTAAATAGTCGGGTGAGACTATTCGGCTTTGAATTGCTCCCCTAATCTGCACAAGCCAAATTGGAAGTGCTCTTGGTATCTGAGACAAGTTTTGATAAAGCAGTTTTGACATCCAGGTAAAGCTGTATATATTGAAACTTAATTGTCGGGTGGGACCATTTGGCTTTGACTTGCTCCCCTAGGCTGCACATGACAGATTGGCAGGGCTCGTGGTATCTGAGACAAGTTTTGGTAAAGCAGCTTTGACGGCCAGATGGGGCTGTATGTATAAGGACTAAAAATTCGGGTGACACTAATTGGCTTTGACTAGGTCCTTTAAGCTGGATATGCCAGATTTTCAGGGCTCCCGGTATCTTGGACAAGTTTTGGTAAAGCAGTTTTGACTTCCAGGTGAGGCTGTATGTTTTGAGACTAAATAGTCGGTTGAGACTATTCGGCTTTGAATTGCTCCCCTTGGCAGCACATGCCAGATTGGCAGGGCTGCTGGTATCTGAGACAAGTTTTGGTAAAACAGTTTTGGCGGTCAGATGGGACTGTATGTTTTAAGACTCAATAGTCGGGTGGGACCATTTCGCTTTGACTAGCTCCCCTACGCTGCACATGACAGATTGGCAGGGCTCGTTGTATCTGAGACAAGTTTTGGTAAAGCAGTTTTGACTTCCACGTGAGGCTGCATGTTTTGAGACTAAATAGTCGGGTGAGACTATTCGGCATTGAATTGCTCCCCTTGGCTGCACATGCCAAATTGACAATGCTCGTGGTATCTGAGACAAGTTTTGATAAAGCAGTTTTGACATCCAGGTAAAGCTGTATATACTGAAACTAAATAGTCGGGTGGGAGCATTTGGATTTGACTTGCTCCCCTAGGTTGCACATGACAGATTGGCAGTTCTCGTGGTATCTGAGACAAGTTTTGGTTAAGCAGCTTTGGCGGCCAGATGGGGCTGTATGTTTAAGGACTAAATATTCGGGTGACACTAATTGGCTTTGACTATGTCCTTTAAGCTGGATAAACCAGATTTTCAGGGCTCCCGGTATCTTGGACAAGTTTTGGTAAAGCAGTTTTGACTTCCAGATGAGGCTGTATGTTTTGAGACTATATAGTCGGGTGAGACTATTCTGCTTTGAATTGCTCCCCTTGGCTGCACATGCCAGATTGGCAGGGCTGCTGGTATCTGAGACAAGTTTTCGTAAAACAGTTTTGGCGGTCAGATGGGTCTGTATGTTTTAAGACTCAATAGTCGGGTGGGATCATTTGGCTTTGACTAGCTCCCCTATGTTGCACATTCCAGATTGACAGGGCTCGTGGTATCTGAGGCAAGTTTTGGTTAAGCAGTTTTGGCGGCCAGATGGGGTTTAATGACTAAGGACTAAATATTCGGGTGACACTAATTGGCTTGACTAGGTCCTCTAGGCTGGATATGCCAGATTTTCAGAGCTCCCGGTATCTTAGACAAGTTTTGGTAAAGCAGTTTTGACTTCCACGTGAGGCTGCATGTTTTGAGACTAAATAGTCGGGTGAGACTATTCGGCATTGAATTGCTCCCCTAGGCTGCACATGCCAAATTGACAATGCTCGTGGTATCTGAGACACGTTTTGATAAAGCAGTTTTGACATCCAGGTAAAGCTGTATATATTGAAACTAAATAGTCGGGTGGGACCATTTGGCTTTGACTTGCTCCCCTAGGCTGCACATGACAGATTGGCCGGGCTCGTGGTATCTGAAACAAGTTTTGGTTAAGCATTTTTGGCGCCCAGATGGGGCTGAATGTTTAAGGACTAAATATTCGGGTGACACTAATTGGCTTTGACTAGGTCCTTTAGGCTGGATATGCCAGATTTTCAGAGCTCCCGGTATCTTAGACAAGTTTTGGTAAAGCAGTTTTAACTTCCAGGTGAGGCTGTATGTTTTGAGAGTAAATAGACGGGTGAGAATATTCGGCTTTGAATTGCTCCCCTATGCTGCATATGACAGATTGGCAGGGCTGCTGGTATCTGAGACAAGTTTTGGTAAATCAGTTTTGACTTCCACGTGAGGCTGTATGTTTTGAGACTAAATAGTCGGGTGAGACTATTCGGCTTTGAATTGCTCCCCTAATCTGCACAAGCCAAATTGGAAGTGCTCTTGGTATCTGAGAAAAGTTTTGATAAAGCAGTTTTGACACCCAGGTAAAGCTGTTTATATTGAAACTAAATAGTCGGGGGGACCATTTGGCTTTGACTTGCTGCCCTAGGCTGCACATGACAGATTGGCAGGGCTCGTGGTATCTGAGACAAGTTTTGGTTAAGCAGTTTTGGCGGCCAGATGGGGCTGTATGTTTAAGGACTAAATTTCGGGTGACACTAATTTGCTTTGACTAGGTTATCTAGGCTGGCTGTGCCTGGTTTTCAGAGCTCCCGGTATCTTAGACAAGTTTTGGTAAAGCAGTTTTGACTTCCAGGTGGGGCTGTATGTTTTGAGACTAAATAGTCGGGTGGGAACATTTGGCTTTGACTTGCTCCCCTATGCTGCACATGACAGATTGGCAGGGCTGCTGGTATCTGAGACAAGTTTTGATAAAGCAGTTTTGACATCCAGGTAAAGCTGTATATATTGAAACTAAATAGTCGGGTGGGACCATTTGGCTTTGACTTGCTCCCGTACGCTGCACATGACAGATTGGCAGGGCTCGTGGTATCTGAGACAAGTTTTGGTTAAGCAGTTTTGGCGGCCAGATGGGGCTGTATGTTTAAGGACTAAATTTCGGGTGACACTAATTTGCTTTGACTAGGTCATCTAGGCTGGCTGTGCCTGATTTTCAGAGCTCCCGGTATCTTAGACAAGTTTTGGTAAAGCAGTTTTGACTTCCAGGTGAGGCTGTATGTTTTGAGACTAAATAGTCGGGTGGGACCATTTGGTTTTGACTTGCTCCCCTAGGCTGAACATGACAGATTGGCAGGGCTCTTGGTATCTGAGACAAGTTTTGGTTAAGCAGCTTTGGCGGCCAGATGGGGCTTTATGTTTAAGGACTAAATATTCGGGTGACACTAATTGGCTTTGACTATGTCCTTTAAGCTGGATATGCCAGATTTTCAGGGCTCCCGGTATCTTTGACAAGTTTTGGTAAAGCAGTTTTGACTTCCAGGTGAGGCTGTATGTTTTGAGAGTAAATAGACGGGTGAGACTATTCGGCTTTGAATTGCTCCCCTAATCTGCACAAGCCAAATTGGAAGTGCTCTTGGTATCTGAGAAAAGTTTTGATAAAGCAGTTTTGACACCCAGGTAAAGCTGTATATATTGAAACTAAATAGTCGGGTGGGACCATTTGGCTTTGACTTGCTCCCGTACGATGCACATGACAGATTGGCAGGGCTCGTGGTATCTGAGACAAGTTTTGGTTAAGCAGCTTTGGCGGCCAGATGGGGCTGTATGTTTAAGGACTAAATATTCGGGTGACACTAATTGGCTTTGACTATGTCCTTTAAGCTGGCTGTGCCTGATTTTCAGAGCTGCCGGTATCTTAGACAAGTTTTGGTAAAGCAGTTTTGACTTCCAGGTGAGGCTGTATGTTTTGAGACTAAATAGTCGGGTGGGACCATTTGGCTTTGACTTGCTCCCCTATGCTGCACATGACAGATTGGCAGGGCTGCTGGTATCTGAGACAAGTTTTGATAAAGCAGTTTTGACACCCAGGTAAAGCTGTTTATATTGAAACTAAATAGTCGGGGGGGACCATTTGGCATTGACTTGCTGCCCTAGGCTGCACATGACAGATTGGCAGGGCTCGTGGTATCTGAGATAAGTTTTGGTTAAGCAGTTTTGGCGGCCAGATGGGGCTGTATGTTTAAGGACTAAATTTCGGGTGACACTAATTGGCTTTGACTAGGTCTTCTAGGCTGGCTGTGCCTGATTTTCAGAGCTCCCGGTATCTTAGACAAGTTTTGGTAAAGCAGTTTTGACTTCCAGGTGAGGCTGTATGTTTTGAGACTAAATAGACGGGTGAGACTATTCGGCTTTGAATTGCTCCCCTATGCTGCACATGACAGATTGGCAGGGCTGCTGGTATCTGAGACAAGTTTTGGTAAAGCAGTTTTGACTTCCACGTGAGGCTGTATGTTTTGAGACTAAATAGTCGGGTGAGACTATTCGGCTTTGAATTGCTCCCCTAATCTGCACAAGCCAAATTGGAAGTGCTCTTGGTATCTGAGAAAAGTTTTGATAAAGCAGTTTTGACACCCAGGTAAAGCTGTTTACATTGAAACTAAATAGTCGGGGGGGACCATTTGGCATTGACTTGCTGCCCAAGGCTGCACATGACAGATTGGCAGGGCTCGTGGTATCTGAGACAAGTTTTGGTTAAGCAGTTTTGGCGGCCAGATGGGGCTGTATGTTTAAGGACTAAATTTCGGGTGACACTAATTGGCTTTGACTAGGTCTTCTAGGCTGACTGTGCCTGATTTTCAGAGCTCCCGGTATCTTAGACAAGTTTTGGTAAAGCAGTTTTGACTTCCAGGTGAGGCTGTATGTTTTGAGACTAAATAGTCGGGTGGGACCATTTGGCTTTGACTTGCTCCCCTATGCTGCACATGACAGATTGGCAGGGCTCGTTGTATCTGAGACAAGTTTTGATAAAGCAGTTTTGACATCCAGGTAAAGCTGTATATATTGAAACTAAATAGTCGGGTGGGACCATTTGGCTTTGACTTGCTCCCGTACGCTGCACATGACAGATTGGCAGGGCTCGTGGTATCTGAGACAAGTTTTGGTTAAGCAGTTTTGGCGGCCAGATGGGGCTGTATGTTTAAGGACTAAATTTCGGGTGACACTAATTGGCTTTGACTAGGTCTTCTAGGCTGGCTGTGCCTGATTTTCAGAGCTCCCGGTATCTTAGACAAGTTTTGGTAAAGCAGTTTTGACTTCCAGGTGAGGCTGTATGTTTTGAGACTAAATAGTCGGGTGGGACCATTTGGCTTTGACTTGCTCCCCTATGCTGCACATGACAGATTGGCAGGGCTGCTGGTATCTGAGACAAGTTTTGATAAAGCAGTTTTGGCGGTCAGATGGGACTGTATGTTTTAAGACTCAATAGTCGGGTGGGACCATTTGGCTTTGACTTGCTCCCCTAGGCTGCACATGACAGATTGGCAGGGCTCGTGGTATCTGAGACAAGTTTTGGTTAAGCAGCTTTGGCGGCCAGATGGGGTGTATGTTTAAGGACTAAATATTCGGGTGACACTAATTGGCTTTGACTATGTCCTTTAAGCTGGATATGCCAGATTTTCAGGGCTCCCGGTATGTTAGACAAGTTTTGGTAAAGCAGTTTTGACTTCCAGATGAGGCTGTATGTTTTGAGACTATATAGTCGGGTGAGACTATTCGGCTTTGAATTGCTCCCCTTGGCTGCACATGCCAGATTGGCAGGGCTGCTGGTATCTGAGACAAGTTTTGGTAAAACAGTTTTGGCGGTCAGATGGGACTGTATGTTTTAAGACTCAATAGTCGGGTGGGATCATTTGGCTTTGACTTGCTTCCCTAGGCTGCACATGACAGATTGGCAGGGCTCGTGGTATCTGAGACAAGTTTTGGTTAAGCATTTTTGGCGGCCAGAGGGGGCTGTATGTTTAAGGACTAAATATTCGGGTGACACTAATTGGCTTTGACTAGGTCCTTTAGGCTGGATATGCCAGATTTTCAGAGCTCCCGGTATCTTAGACAAGTTTTGGTAAAGCAGTTTTGACTTCCACATGAGGCTGCATGTTTTGAGACTATATAGTCGGGTGAGACTATTCGGCTTTGAATTGCTCCCCTTGGCTGCACATGCCAGATTGGCAGGGCTGCTGGTATCTGAGACAAGTTTTGGTAAAACAGTTTTGGCGGTCAGATGGGACTGTCTGTTTTAAGACTCAATAGTCGGGTGGGATCATTTGGCTTTGACTTGCATCCCTGGGCTGCACATTCCAGATTGACAGGGGTCGTGGTATCTGAGGCAAGTTTTGGTTAAGCAGTTTTGGCGGCCAGATGGGGTTTAATGACTAAGGACTAAATATTCGGGTGACACTAATTGGCTTGACTAGGTCCTCTAGGCTGGATATGCCAGATTTTCAGAGCTCCCGGTATCTTAGACAAGTTTTGGTAAAGCAGTTTTGACATCTAGATAAAGCTGTATATATTGAAACTAAATAGTCGGGTGGGACCGTTTGGCTTTGACTTGCTCTAGGCTGCACATGACAGATTGGCAGGGCTCGTGGTATCTGAGACAAGTTTTGGTTAAGCAGTTTTGGCGGCCAGATGGGGCTGTATGTTTAAGGACTAAGTATTCGGGTGACACTAATTGGCTTTGACTGGGTCTTCTAGGCTGGCTGTGCCTGATTTTCAGAGCTCCCGGTATCTTAGACAAGTTTTGGTAAAGCAGTTTTGACATCTAGATAAAGCTGTATATATTGAAACTAAATAGTCGGGTGGGACCTTTTGGCTTTGACTTGCTCCCCTAGGCTGCACATGACAGATTGGCCGGGCTCGTGGTATCTGAAACAAGTTTTGGTTAAGCATTTTTGGCGCCCAGATGGGGCTGTATGTTTAAGGACTAAATATTCGGGTGACACTAATTGGCTTTGACTAGGTCCTTTAGGCTGGATATGCCAGATTTTCAGAGCTCCCGGTATCTTAGACAAGTTTTGGTAAAGCAGTTTTGACTTCCACGTGAGGCTGCATGTTTTGAGACTAAATAGTCGGGTGAGACTATTCGGCATTGAATTGCTCCCCTAGGCTGCACATGCCAAATTGACAATGCTCGTGGTATCTGAGACACGTTTTGATAAAGCAGTTTTGACATCCAGGTAAAGCTGTATATATTGAAACTAAATAGTCGGGTGGGACCTTTTGGCTTTGACTTGCTCCCCTAGGCTGCACATGACAGATTGGCCGGGCTCGTGGTATCTGAAACAAGTTTTGGTTAAGCATTTTTGGCGCCCAGATGGGGCTGTATGTTTAAGGACTAAATATTCGGGTGACACTAATTGGCTTTGACTAGGTCCTTTAGGCTGGATATGCCAGATTTTCAGAGCTCCCGGTATTTTAGACAAGTTTTGGTAAAGCAGTTTTAACTTCCAGGTGAGGCTGTATGTTTTGAGAGTAAATAGACGGGTGAGACTATTCGGCTTTGAATTGCTCCCCTATGCTGCATATGACAGATTGGCAGGGCTGCTGGTATCTGAGACAAGTTTTGGTAAATCAGTTTTGACTTCCACGTGAGGCTGTATGTTTTGAGACTAAATAGTCGGGTGAGACTATTCGGCTTTGAATTGCTCCCCTAATCTGCACAAGCCAAATTGGAAGTGCTCTTGGTATCTGAGAAAAGTTTTGATAAAGCAGTTTTGACACCCAGGTAAAGCTGTTTATATTGAAACTAAATAGTCGGGGGGGACCATTTGGCTTTGACTTGCTGCCCTAGGCTGCACATGACAGATTGGCAGGGCTCGTGGTATCTGAGACAAGTTTTGGTTAAGCAGTTTTGGCGGCCAGATGGGGCTGTATGTTAAAGGACTAAATTTCGGGTGACACTAATTTGCTTTGACTAGGTCTTCTAGGCTGGCTGTGCCTGATTTTCAGAGCTCCCGGTATCTTAGACAAGTTTTGGGTAAAGCAGTTTTGACTTCCAGGTGAGGCTGTATGTTTTGAGACTAAATAGTCGGGTGGGAACATTTGGCTTTGACTTGCTCCCCTATGCTGCACATGACAGATTGGCAGGGCTGCTGGTATCTGAGACAAGTTTTGATAAAGCAGTTTTGACATCCAGGTAAAGCTGTATATATTGAAACTAAATAGTCGGGTGGGACCATTTGGCTTTGACTTGCTCCCCTAGGCTGAACATGACAGATTGGCAGGGCTCTTGGTATCTGAGACAAGTTTTGGTTAAGCAGCTTTGGCGGCCAGATGGGGCTGTATGTTTAAGGACTAAATATTCGGGTGACACTAATTGGCTTTGACTATGTCCTTTAAGCTGGATATGCCAGGTTTTCAGGGCTCCCGGTATCTTATACAAGTTTTGGTAAAGCAGTTTTGACTTCCAGGTGAGGCTGTATGTTTTGAGAGTAAATAGACGGGTGAGACTATTCGGCTTTGAATTGCTCCCCTAATCTGCACAAGCCAAATTGGAAGTGCTCTTGGTATCTGAGAAAAGTTTTGATAAAGCAGTTTTGACACCCAGGTAAAGCTGTATATATTGAAACTAAATAGTCGGGTGGGACCATTTGGCTTTGACTTGCTCCCGTTCGCTGCACATGACAGATTGGCAGGGCTCGTGGTATCTGAGACAAGTTTTGGTTAAGCAGCTTTGGCGGCCAGATGGGGCTGTATGTTTAAGGACTAAATATTCGGGTGACACTAATTGGCTTTGACTATGTCCTTTAAGCTGGCTGTGCCTGATTTTCAGAGCTCCCGGTATCTTAGACAAGTTTTGGTAAAGCAGTTTTGACTTCCAGGTGAGGCTGTATGTTTTGAGACTAAATAGTCGGGTGGGACCATTTGGCTTTGACTTGCTCCCCTATGCTGCACATGACAGATTGGCAGGGCTGCTGGTATCTGAGACAAGTTTTGATAAAGCAGTTTTGACATCCAGGTAAAGCTGTTTATATTGAAACTAAATAGTCGGGGGGGACCATTTGGCATTGACTTGCTGCCCTAGGCTGCACATGACAGATTGGCAGGGCTCGTGGTATCTGAGATAAGTTTTGGTTAAGCAGTTTTGGCGGCCAGATGGGGCTGTATGTTTAAGGACTAAATATTCGGGTGACACTAATTGGCTTTGACTAGGTCCTTTAGGCTGGATATGCCAGATTTTCAGAGCTCCCGGTATCTTAGACAAGTTTTGGTAAAGCAGTTTTAACTTCCAGGTGAGGCTGTATGTTTTGAGAGTAAATAGACGGGTGAGACTATTCGGCTTTGAATTGCTCCCCTATGCTGCATATGACAGATTGGCAGGGCTGCTGGTATCTGAGACAAGTTTTGGTAAATCAGTTTTGACTTCCACGTGAGGCTGTATGTTTTGAGACTAAATAGTCGGGTGAGACTATTCGGCTTTGAATTGCTCCCCTAATCTGCACAAGCCAAATTGGAAGTGCTCTTGGTATCTGAGAAAAGTTTTGATAAAGCAGTTTTGACACCCAGGTAAAGCTGTTTATATTGAAACTAAATAGTCGGGGGGGACCATTTGGCTTTGACTTGCTGCCCTAGGCTGCACATGACAGATTGGCAGGGCTCGTGGTATCTGAGACAAGTTTTGGTTAAGCAGTTTTGGCGGCCAGATGGGGCTGTATGTTTAAGGACTAAATTTCGGGTGACACTAATTTGCTTTGACTAGGTCTTCTAGGCTGGCTGTGCCTGATTTTCAGAGCTCCCGGTATCTTAGACAAGTTTTGGGTAAAGCAGTTTTGACTTCCAGGTGAGGCTGTATGTTTTGAGACTAAATAGTCGGGTGGGAACATTTGGCTTTGACTTGCTCCCCTATGCTGCACATGACAGATTGGCAGGGCTGCTGGTATCTGAGACAAGTTTTGATAAAGCAGTTTTGACATCCAGGTAAAGCTGTATATATTGAAACTAAATAGTCGGGTGGGACCATTTGGCTTTGACTTGCTCCCCTAGGCTGAACATGACAGATTGGCAGGGCTCTTGGTATCTGAGACAAGTTTTGGTTAAGCAGCTTTGGCGGCCAGATGGGGCTGTATGTTTAAGGACTAAATATTCGGGTGACACTAATTGGCTTTGACTATGTCCTTTAAGCTGGATATGCCAGATTTTCAGGGCTCCCGGTATCTTATACAAGTTTTGGTAAAGCAGTTTTGACTTCCAGGTGAGGCTGTATGTTTTGAGAGTAAATAGACGGGTGAGACTATTCGGCTTTGAATTGCTCCCCTAATCTGCACAAGCCAAATTGGAAGTGCTCTTGGTATCTGAGAAAAGTTTTGATAAAGCAGTTTTGACACCCAGGTAAAGCTGTATATATTGAAACTAAATAGTCGGGTGGGACCATTTGGCTTTGACTTGCTCCCGTTCGCTGCACATGACAGATTGGCAGGGCTCGTGGTATCTGAGACAAGTTTTGGTTAAGCAGCTTTGGCGGCCAGATGGGGCTGTATGTTTAAGGACTAAATATTCGGGTGACACTAATTGGCTTTGACTATGTCCTTTAAGCTGGCTGTGCCTGATTTTCAGAGCTCCCGGTATCTTAGACAAGTTTTGGTAAAGCAGTTTTGACTTCCAGGTGAGGCTGTATGTTTTGAGACTAAATAGTCGGGTGGGACCATTTGGCTTTGACTTGCTCCCCTATGCTGCACATGACAGATTGGCAGGGCTGCTGGTATCTGAGACAAGTTTTGATAAAGCAGTTTTGACATCCAGGTAAAGCTGTTTATATTGAAACTAAATAGTCGGGGGGACCATTTGGCATTGACTTGCTGCCCTAGGCTGCACATGACAGATTGGCAGGGCTCGTGGTATCTGAGATAAGTTTTGGTTAAGCAGTTTTGGCGGCCAGATGGGGCTGTATGTTTAAGGACTAAATTTCGGGTGACACTAATTGGCTTTGACTAAGTCTTCTAGGCTGGCTGTGCCTGATTTTCAGAGCTCCCGGTATCTTAGACAAGTTTTGGTAAAGCAGTTTTGACTTCCAGGTGAGGCTGTATGTTTTGAGACTAAATAGACGGGTGAGACTATTCGGCTTTGAATTGCTCCCCTAATCTGCACAAGCCAAATTGGAAGTGCTCTTGGTATCTGAGAAAAGTTTTGATAAAGCAGTTTTGACACCCAGGTAAAGCTGTTTACATTGAAACTAAATAGTCGGGGGGGACCATTTGGCATTGACTTGCTGCCCAAGGCTGCACATGACAGATTGGCAGGGCTCGTGGTATCTGAGACAAGTTTTGGTTAAGCAGTTTTGGCGGCCAGATGGGGCTGTATGTTTAAGGACTAAATTTCGGGTGACACTAATTGGCTTTGACTAGGTCTTCTAGGCTGGCTGTGCCTGATTTTCAGAGCTCCCGGTATCTTAGACAAGTTTTGGTAAAGCAGTTTTGACTTCCAGGTGAGGCTGTATGTTTTGAGACTAAATAGTCGGGTGGGACCATTTGGCTTTGACTTGCTCCCCTATGCTGCACATGACAGATTGGCAGGGCTGCTGGTATCTGAGACAAGTTTTAATAAAGCAGTTTTGACATCCAGGTAAAGCTGTATATATTGAAACTAAATAGTCGGGTGGGACCATTTGGCTTTGACTTGTTCCCCTAGGCTGAACATGACAGATTGGCAGGGCTCGTGGTATCTGAGACAAGTTTTGGTTAAGCAGCTTTGGCGGCCAGATGGGGATGCATGTTTAAGGACTAAATATTCGGGTGACACTAATTGGCTTTGACTATGTCCTTTAAGCTGAATATGCCAGATTTTCAGGGCTCCCGGTATCTTTGACAAGTTTTGGTAAAGCAGTTTTGACTTCCAGGTGAGGCTGTATGTTTTGAGAGTAAATAGACGGGTGAGACTATTCGGCTTTGAATTGCTCCCCTAATCTGCACAAGCCAAATTGGAAGTGCTCTTGGTATCTGAGAAAAGTTTTGATAAAGCAGTTTTGACACCCAGGTAAAGCTGTATATATTGAAACTAAATAGTCGGGTGGGACCATTTGGCTTTGACTTGCTCCCGTACGCTGCACATGACAGATTGGCAGGGCTCGTGGTATCTGAGACAAGTTTTGGTTAAGCAGTTTTGGCGGCCAGATGGGGCTGTATGTTTAAGGACTAAATTTCGGGTGACACTAATTGGCTTTGACTAGGTCTTCTAGGCTGGCTGTGCCTGATTTTCAGAGCTCCCGGTATCTTAGACAAGTTTTGGTAAAGCAGTTTTGACTTCCAGGTGAGGCTGTATGTTTTGAAGATAAATAGTCGGGTGGGACCATTTGGCTTTGACTTGCTCCCCTATGCTGCACATGACAGATTGGCAGGGCTGCTGGTATCTGAGACAAGTTTTGATAAAGCAGTTTTGACATCCAGGTAAAGCTGTATATATTGAAACTGAATAGTCGGGTGGGACCATTTGGCTTTGACTTGCTCCCCTAGGCTGCACATGACAGATTGGCAGGGCTCGTGGTATCTGAGACAAGTTTTGGTTAAGCAGCTTTGGCGGCCAGATGGGGTGTATGTTTAAGGACTAAATATTCGGGTGACACTAATTGGCTTTGACTATGTCCTTTAAGCTGGATATGCCAGATTTTCAGGGCTCCCGGTATGTTAGACAAGTTTTGGTAAAGCAGTTTTGACTTCCAGATGAGGCTGTATGTTTTGAGACTATATAGTCGGGTGAGACTATTCGGCTTTGAATTGCTCCCCTTGGCTGCACATGCCAGATTGGCAGGGCTGCTGGTATCTGAGACAAGTTTTGGTAAAACAGTTTTGGCGGTCAGATGGGACTGTATGTTTTAAGACTCAATAGTCGGGTGGGATCATTTGGCTTTGACTTGCTTCCCTAGGCTGCACTTGACAGATTGGCAGGGCTCGTGGTATCTGAGACAAGTTTTGGTTAAGCATTTTTGGCGGCCAGAGGGGGCTGTATGTTTAAGGACTAAATAGTCGGGTGGGACATTTTCGTGGTATCGGAGACAAGTTTTGGTAAAGCAGTTTTGACATTTACGTGAGGCTGTATATTTTGAGACTAAATAGTCGAGTGAGACTATTTGGCTTTGGCTTGCTCCCTTAGGCTGCACATTCCAGATTGGCAGGGCTCCTTTTATCTGAGACAAGTTTTGGTAAAACAGTTTTGGCGGTCAGATGGGACTGTATGTTTTAAGACTCAATAGTCGGGTGGGATCATTTGGCTTTGACTTGCATCCCTAGGCTGCACATTCCAGATTGACAGGGGTCGTGGTATCTGAGGCAAGTTTTGGTTAAGCAGTTTTGGCGGCCAGATGGGGTTTAATGACTAAGGACTAAATATTCGGGTGAAACTAATTGGCTTGACTAGGGCCTCTAGGCTGGATATGCCAGATTTTCAGAGCTCCCGGTATCTTAGACAAGTTTTGGTAAAGCAGTTTTGACATCTAGATAAAGCTGTATATATTGAAACTAAATAGTCGGGTGGGACCGTTTGGCTTTGACTTGCTCTAGGCTGCACATGACAGATTGGCAGGGCTCGTGGTATCTGAGACAAGTTTTGGTTAAGCAGTTTTGGCGGCCAGATGCGGCTGTATGTTTAAGGACTAAGTATTCGGGTGACACTAATTGGCTTTGACTGGGTCTTCTAGGCTGGCTGTGCCTGATTTGCAGAGCTCCCGGTATCTTAGACAAGTTTTGGTAAAGCAGTTTTGACATCTAGATAAAGCTGTATATATTGAAACTAAAGAGTCGGGTGGGACCATTTGGCTTTGACTTGCTCCCCTAGGCTGCACATGACAGATTGGCAGGGTTCGTGGTATCTGAGACAAGTTTTGGTTAAGCAGTTTTGGCGGCCAGATGGGGCTGTATGTTTAAGGACTAAGTATTCGGGTGACACTAATTGGCTTTGACTGGGTCTTCTAGGCTGGCTGTGCCTGATTTTCAGAGCTCCCGGTATCTTAGACAAGTTTTGGTAAAGCAGTTTTGACTTCCACGTGAGGCTGCATGTTTTGAGACTAAATAGTCGGGTGAGACTATTCGGCATTGAATTGCTCCCCTAGGCTGCACATGCCAAATATGCAATGCTCGTGGTATCTGAGACAAGTTTTGATAAAGCAGTTTTGCCATCCAGGTAAAGCTGTATATATTGAAACTAAATAGTCGGGTGGGACCATTTGGCTTTGACTTGCTCCCCTATGCTGCACATGACAGATTGGCAGGGCTGCTGGTATCTGAGACAAGTTTTGATAAAGCAGTTTTGACATCCAGGTAAAGCTGTATATATTGAAACTAAATAGTCGGGTGGGACCATTTGGCTTTGACTTGCTCCCCTAGGCTGAACATGACAGATTGGCAGGGCCCGTGGTATCTGAGACAAGTTTTGGTTAAGCAGCTTTGGCGGCCAGATGGGGATGTATGTTTAAGGACTAAATATTCGGGTGACACTAATTGGCTTTGACTATGTCCTTTAAGCTGGATATGCCAGATTTTCAGGGCTCCCGGTATCTTAGACAAGTTTTGGTAAAGCAGTTTTGACTTCCAGGTGAGGCTGTATGTTGTGAGACTAAATAGTCGAGTGGGACCATTTGGCTTTGACTTGCTCCCCTATGCTGCACATGACAGATTGGCAGGGCTGCTGGTATCTGAGACAAGTTTTAATAAAGCAGTTTTGACACCCAGGTAAAGCTGTATATATTGAAACTAAATAGTCGGGTGGGACCATTTGGCGTTGACTTGCTCCCCTAGGCTGCACATGACAGATTGGCAGGGCTCGTGGTATCTGAGACAAGTTTTGGTTAAGCAGTTTTGGCGGCCAGATGGGGCTGTATGTTTAAGGACTAAATTTCGGGTGACACTAATTGGCTTTGACTAGGTCTTCTAGGCTGGCTGTGCCTGATTTTCAGAGCTCCCGGTATCTTAGACAAGTTTTGGTAAAGCAGTTTTGACTTCCAGGTGAGGCTGTATGTTTTGAGACTAAATAGTCGGGTGGGACCATTTGGCTTTGACTTGCTCCCCTATGCTGCACATGACAGATTGGCAGGGCTGCTGGTATCTGAGACAAGTTTTAATAAAGCAGTTTTGACATCCAGGTAAAGCTGTATATATTGAAACCAAATAGTCGGGTGGGACCATTTGGCTTTGACTTGCTCCCCTAGGCTGAACATGACAGATTGGCAGGGCTCGTGGTATCTGAGACAAGTTTTGGTTAAGCAGCTTTGGCGGCCAGATGGGGCTGTATGTTTAAGGACTAAATATTCGGGTGACACTAATTGGCTTTGACTATGTCCTTTAAGCTGGATATGCCAGATTTTCAGGGCTCCCGGTATCTTTGACAAGTTTTGGTAAAGCAGTTTTGACTTCCAGATGAGGCTGTATGTTTTAAGACTATATAGTCGGGTGAGACTATTCGGCTTTGAATTGCTCCCCTTGGCTGCACATGCCAGATTGGCAGGGCTGCTGGTATCTGAGACAAGTTTTGGTAAAACAGTTTTGGCGGTCAGATGGGACTGTATGTTTTAAGACTCAATAGTCGGGTGGGATCATTTGGCTTTGACTTGCTTCCCTAGGCTGCACATGACAGATTGGCAGGGCTCGTGGTATCTGAGACAAGTTTTGGTTAAGCATTTTTGGCGGCCAGATGGGGCTGTATGTTTATGGACTAAATATTCGGGTGACACTAATTGGCTTTGACTAGGTCCTTTAGACTGGATATGCCAGATTTTCAGAGCTCCCGGTATCTAAGACAAGTTTTGGTAAAGCAGTTTTGACTTCCACATGAGGCTGCATGTTTTAAGACTATATAGTCGGGTGAGACTATTCGGCTTTGAATTGCTCCCCTTGGCTGCACATGCCAGATTGGCAGGGCTGCTGGTAACTGAGACAAGTTTTGGTAAAACAGTTTTGGCGGTCAGATGGGACTGTATGTTTTAAGACTCAATAGTCGGGTGGGATCATTTGGCTTTGACTTGCTTCCCTAGGCTGCACATTCCAGATTGACAGGGCTCGTGGTATCTGAGGCAAGTTTTGGTTAAGCAGTTTTGGCGGCCAGATGGGGTTTAATGACTAAGGACTAAATATTCGGGTGACACTAATTGGCTTGACTAGGTCCTCTAGGCTGGATATGCCAGATTTTCAGAGCTCCCGGTATCTTAGACAAGTTTTGGTAAAGCAGTTTTGACATCTAGATAAAGCTGTATATATTGAAACTAAATAGTCGGGTGGGACCGTTTGGCTTTGACTTGCTCTAGGCTGCACATGACAGATTGGCAGGGCTCGTGGTATCTGAGACAAGTTTTGGTTAAGCATTTTTGGCGGTCAGATGGGACTGTATGTTTTAAGACTCAATAGTCGGGTGGGACCATTTCGCTTTGACTAGCTCCCCTACGCTGCACATGACAGATTGGCAGGGCTCGTTGTATCTGAGACAAGTTTTGGTAAAGCAGTTTTGACTTCCACGTGAGGCTGTATGTTTTGGGACTAAATAGTCGGGTGAGACTATTCGGCTTTGAATTGCTCCCCTAATCTGCACAAGCCAAATTGGCAGTGCTCTTGGTATCTGAGAAAAGTTTCGATAAAGCAGTTTTGACATCCAGGTAAAGCTGTATATATTGAAACTAAATAGTCGGGTGGGACCATTTGGCTTTGACTTGCTCCCCTAGGCTGAACATGACAGATTGGCAGGGCTCGTTGTATCTGAGACAAGTTTTGGTAAAGCAGTTTTGACTTCCACGTGAGGCTGTATGTTTTGAGACTAAATAGTCGGGTGAGACTATTCGGCTTTGAATTGCTCCCCTAATCTGCACAAGCCAAATTGGCAGTGCTCTTGGTATCTGAGAAAAGTTTTGATAAAGCAGTTTTGACATCCAGGTAAAGCTGTATATATTGAAACTAAATAGTCGGGTGGGACCATTTGGCTTTGACTTGCTCCCCTAGGCTGAACATGACAGATTGGCAGGGCTCGTGGTATCTGAGACAAGTTTTGGTTAAGCAGCTTTGGCGGCCAGATGGGGCTGTATGTTTAAGGACTAAATATTCGGGTGACACTAATTGGCTTTGACTATGTCCTTTAAGCTGGATATGCCAGATTTTCAGGGCTCCCGGTATCTTTGACAAGTTTTGGTAAAGCAGTTTTGACTTCCAGATGAGGCTGTATGTTTTAAGACTATATAGTCGGGTGAGACTATTCGGCTTTGAATTGCTCCCCTTGGCTGCACATGCCAGATTGGCAGGGCTGCTGGTATCTGAGACAAGTTTTGGTAAAACAGTTTTGGCGGTCAGATGGGACTGTATGTTTTAAGACTCAATAGTCGGGTGGGATCATTTGGCTTTGACTTGCTTCCCTAGGCTGCACATGACAGATTGGCAGGGCTCGTGGTATCTGAGACAAGTTTTGGTTAAGCATTTTTGGCGGCCAGATGGGGCTGTATGTTTAAGGACTAAATATTCGGGTGACACTAATTGGCTTTGACTAGGTCCTTTAGACTGGATATGCCAGATTTTCAGAGCTCCCGGTATCTAAGACAAGTTTTGGTAAAGCAGTTTTGACTTCCACATGAGGCTGCATGTTTTAAGACTATATAGTCGGGTGAGACTATTCGGCTTTGAATTGCTCCCCTTGGCTGCACATGCCAGATTGGCAGGGCTGCTGGTATCTGAGACAAGTTTTGGTAAAACAGTTTTGGCGGTCAGATGGGACTTTATGTTTTAAGACTCAATAGTCGGGTGGGATCATTTGGCTTTGACTTGCTTCCCTAGGCTGCACATTCCAGATTGACAGGGCTCGTGGTATCTGAGGCAAGTTTTGGTTAAGCAGTTTTGGCGGCCAGATGGGGTTTAATGACTAAGGACTAAATATTCGGGTGACACTAATTGGCTTGACTAGGTCCTCTAGGCTGGATATGCCAGATTTTCAGAGCTCCCGGTATCTTAGACAAGTTTTGGTAAAGCAGTTTTGACATCTAGATAAAGCTGTATATATTGAAACTAAATAGTCGGGTGGGACCGTTTGGCTTTGACTTGCTCTAGGCTGCACATGACAGATTGGCAGGGCTCGTGGTATCTGAGACAAGTTTTGGTTAAGCATTTTTGGCGGTCAGATGGGACTGTATGTTTTAAGACTCAATAGTCGGGTGGGACCATTTCGCTTTGACTAGCTCCCCTACGCTGCACATGACAGATTGGCAGGGCTCGTTGTATCTGAGACAAGTTTTGGTAAAGCAGTTTTGACTTCCACGTGAGGCTGTATGTTTTGAGACTAAATAGTCGGGTGAGACTATTCGGCTTTGAATTGCTCCCCCAATCTGCACAAGCCAAATTGGCAGTGCTCTTGGTATCTGAGAAAAGTTTTGATAAAGCAGTTTTGACATCCAGGTAAAGCTGTATATATTGAAACTAAATAGTCGGGTGGGACCATTTGGCTTTGACTTGCTCCCCTAGGCTGAACATGACAGATTGGCAGGGCTCGTGGTATCTGAGACAAGTTTTGGTTAAGCAGTTTTGGCGGCCAGATGGGGCTGTATATTTAAGGACTAAGTATTCGGGTGACACTAATTGGCTTTGACTAGGTCTTCTAGGCTGGCTGTGCCTGATTTTCAGAGCTCCCGGTATCTTAGACAAGTTTTGGTAAAGCAGTTTTGACTTCCACGTGAGGCTGCATGTTTTGAGACTAAATAGTCGGGTGAGACTATTCGGCATTGAATTGCTCCCCTTGGCTGCACATGCCAAATTGACAATGCTCGTGGTATCTGAGACAAGTTTTGATAAAGCAGTTTTGACATCCAGGTAAAGCTGTATATATTGAAACTAAATAGTCGGGTGGGACCATTTGGCTTTGACTTGCTCCCCTAGGCTGCACATGACAGATTGGCAGGGCTCGTGGTATCTGAGACAAGTTTTGGTTAAGCAGCTTTAGCGGCCAGATGGGGCTGTATGTTTAAGGACTAAATATTCGGGTGACACTAATTGGCTTTGACTATGTTCTTTAAGCTGGATATGCCAGATTTTCAGGGCTCCCGGTATCTTAGACAAGTTTTGGTAAAGCAGTTTTGACTTCCAGATGAGGCTGTATGTTTTGAGACTATATAGTCGGGTGAGACTATTCTGCTTTGAATTGCTCCCCTTGGCTGCACATGCCAGATTGGCAGGGCTGCTGGTATCTGAGACAAGTTTTGGTAAAACAGTTTTGGCGGTCAGATGGGACTGTATGTTTTAAGACTCAATAGTCGGGTGGGATCATTTGGCTTTGACTAGCTCCCCTATGTTGCACATTCCAGATTGACAGGGCTCGTGGTATCTGAGGCAAGTTTTAGTTAAGCAGTTTTGGCGGCCAGATGGGGTTTAATGACTAAGGACTAAATATTCGGGTGACACTAATTGGCTTGACTGGGTCCTCTAGGCTGGATATGCCAGATTTTCAGAGCTCCCGGTATCTTAGACAAGTTTTGGTAAAGCAGTTTTGACTTCCACGTGAGGCTGCATGTTTTGAGCCTAAATAGTCGGGTGAGACTATTCGGCATTGAATTGCTCCCCTAGGCTGCACATGCCAAATTGACAATGCTCGTGGTATCTGAGACACGTTCTGATAAAGCAGTTTTGACATCCAGGTAAAGCTGTATATATTGAAACTAAATAGTCGGGTGGGACCATTTGGCTTTGACTTGCTCCCCTAGGCTGCACATGACAGATTGGCAGGGCTCGTGGTATCTGAGACAAGTTTTGGTTAAGCAGTTTTGACATCCAGATGGAGCTGTATGTTTAAGGACTAAATATTCGGGTGACACTAATTGGCTTTGACTAGGTCCTTTAGGCTTGATATGCCAGATTTTCAGAGCTCCCGGTATCTTAGACAAGTTTTGGGAAAGCAGTTTTGACTTCCAGGTGAGGCTGTATGTTTTGAGAGTAAATAGACGGGTGAGACTATTCGGCTTTGAATTGCTCCCCTATGCTGCACATGACAGATTGGCAGGGCTGCTGGTATCTGAGACAAGTTTTGGTAAAGCAGTTTTGACTTCCACGTGAGGCTGTATGTTTTGAGACTAAATAGTCGGGTGAGACTATTCGGCATTGAATTGCTCCCCTTGGCTGCACATGCCAAATTGACAATGCTCGTGGTATCTGAGACAAGTTTTGATAAAGCAGTTTTGACATCCAGGTAAAGCTGTATATATTGAAACTAAATAGTCGGGTGGGCTTTGACTTGCTCCCCTATGCTGCACATGACAGATTGGCAGGGCTCGTGGTATCTGAGACAAGTTTTGGTTAAGCAGCTTTAGCGGCCAGATGGGGCTGTATGTTTAAGGACTAAATATTCGGGTGACACTAATTGGCTTTGACTAGGTCTTCTAGGCTGGCTGTGCCTGATTTTCAGAGCTCCCGGTATCTTTGACAAGTTTTGGTAAAGCAGTTTTGACTTCCAGGTGAGGCTGTATGTTTTGAGACTAAATAGTCGGGTGGGACCATTAGCCTTTGACTTGCTCCCCTGTGCTGCACATGACAGATTGGCAGGGCTGCTGGTATCTGAGACAAGTTTTGATAAAGCAGTTTTGACATCCAGGTAAAGCTGTATATATTGAAACTAAATAGTCGGGTGGGACCATTTGGCTTTGACTTGCTCCCCTAGGCTGCACATGACAGATTGGCAGGGCTCGTGGTATCTGAGACAAGTTATGGTTAAGCAGCTTTGGCGGCCAGATGGGGCTGTATGTTTAAGGACTAAATATTCGGGTGACACTAATTGGCTTTGACTATGTCCTTTAAGCTGGATATGCCAGATTTTCAGGGCTCCCGGTATCTTAGACAAGTTTTGGTAAAGCAGTTTTGACTTTCGGATGAGGCTGTATGTTTTGAGACTATATAGTCGGGTGAGACTATTCGGCTTTGAATTGCTCCCCTTGGCTGCACATGCCAGATTGGCAGGGCTGCTGGTATCTGAGACAAGTTTTGGTAAAACAGTTTTGGCGGTCAGATGGGACTGTATGTTTTAAGACTCAATAGTCGGGTGGGATCATTTGGCTTTGACTTGCTTCCCTAGGCTGCAAATGACAGATTGGCAGGGCTCGTGGTATCTGAGACAAGTTTTGGCTAAGCATTTTTGGCGGCCAGATGGGGCTGTATGTTTAAGGACTAAATATTCGGGTGACACTAATTGGCTTTGACTAGGTCCTTTAGGCTGGATATGCCAGATTTTCAGAGCTCCCGGTATCTTAGACAAGTTTTGGTAAAGCAGTTTTGACTTCCACATGAGGCTGCATGTTTTGAGACTAAATAGTCGGGTGAGACTATTCGGCTTTGAATTGCTCCCCTTGGCTGCACATGCCAGATTGGCAGGGCTGCTGGTATCTGAGACAAGTTTTGGTAAAACAGTTTTGGCGGTCAGATGGGACTGTATGTTTTAAGACTCAAACGTCGGGTGGGATCATTTGGCTTGGACTTGCTTCCCTAGGCTGCACATTCCAGATTGACAGGGCTCGTGGTATCTGAGGCAAGTTTTGGTTAAGCAGTTTTGGCAGCCAGATGGGGTTTAATGACTAAGGACTAAATATTCGGGTGACACTTATTGGCTTGACTAGGTGCTCTAGGCTGGATATGCCAGATTTTCAGAGCTCCCGGTATCTTAGACAAGTTTTGGTAAAGCAGTTTTGACATCTAGATAAAGCTGTATATATTGAAACTAAATAGTCGGGTGGGACCGTTTGGCTTTGACTTGCTCTAGGCTGCACATGACAGATTGGCAGGGCTCGTGGTATCTGAGACAAGTTTTGGTTAAGCATTTTTGGCGGCCAGATGGGGCTGTATGTTTAAGGACTAAATATTCGGGTGACACTAATTGGCTTGACTAGGTCCTCTAGGCTGCATATGCCAGATTTTCAGAGCTCCCGGTATTTTAGACAAGTTTTGGTAAAGCAGTTTTGACATCTAGATAAAGCTGTATATATTGAAACTAAATAGTCGGGTGGGACCATTTGGCTTTGACTTGCTCCCCTAGGCTGCACATGACAGATTGGCAGGGTTCGTGGTATCTGAGACAAGTTTTGGTTAAGCAGTTTTGGCGGCCAGATGGGCTGTATGTTTAAGGACTAAATATTCGGGTGACACTAATTGGCTTTGACTAGGTCTTCTAGGCTGGCTGTGCCTGATTTTCAGAGCTCCCGGTATCTTTGACAAGTTTTGGTAAAGCAGTTTTGACTTCCAGGTGAGGCTGTATGTTTTGAGACTAAATAGTCGGGTGGGACCATTAGCCTTTGACTTGCTCCCCTATGCTGCATATGACAGATTGGCAGGGCTGCTGGTATCTGAGACAAGTTTTGATAAAGCAGTTTTGACATCCAGGTAAAGCTGTATATATTGAAACTAAATAGTCGGGTGGGACCATTTGGCTTTGACTTGCTCCCCTAGGCTGCACATGACAGATTGGCAGGGCTCGTGGTATCTGAGACAAGTTATGGTTAAGCAGCTTTGGCGGCCAGATGGGGCTGTATGTTTAAGGACTAAATATTCGGGTGACACTAATTGGCTTTGACTATGTCCTTCAAGCTGGATATGCCAGATTTTCAGGGCTCCCGGTATCTTAGACAAGTTTTGGTAAAGCAGTTTTGACTTCCGGATGAGGCTGTATGTTTTGAGACTATATAGTCGGGTGAGACTATTCGGCTTTGAATTGCTCCCTTGGCTGCACATGCCAGATTGGCAGGGCTGCTGGTATCTGAGACAAGTTTTGGTAAAACAGTTTTGGCGGTCAGATGGGACTGTATGTTTTAAGACTCAATAGTCGGGTGGGATCATTTGGCTTTGACTTGCTTCCCTAGGCTGCAAATGACAGATTGGCAGGGCTCGTGGTATCTGAGACAAGTTTTGGTTAAGCATTTTTGGCGGCCAGATGGGGCTGTATGTTTAAGGACTAAATATTCGGGTGACACTAATTGGCTTTGACTAGGTCCTTTAGGCTGGATATGCCAGATTTTCAGAGCTCCCGGTATCTTAGACAAGTTTTGGTAAAGCAGTTTTGACTTCCACATGAGGCTGCATGTTTTGAGACTAAATAGTCGGGTGAGACTATTCGGCTTTGAATTGCTCCCCTTGGCTGCACATGCCAGATTGGCAGGGCTGCTGGTATCTGAGACAAGTTTTGGTAAAACAGTTTTGGCGGTCAGATGGGACTGTATGTTTTAAGACTCAAACGTCGGGTGGGATCATTTGGCTTTGACTTGCTTCCCTAGGCTGCACATTCCAGATTGACAGGGCTCGTGGTATCTGAGGCAAGTTTTGGTTAAGCAGTTTTGGCGGCCAGATGGGGTTTAATGACTAAGGACTAAATATTCGGGTGACACTAATTGGCTTGACTAGGTCCTCTAGGCTGGATATGCCAGATTTTCAGAGCTCCCGGTATCTTAGACAGGTTTTGGTAAAGCAGTTTTGACATCTAGATAAAGCTGTATATATTGAAACTAAATAGTCGGGTGGGACCGTTTGGCTTTGACTTGCTCTAGGCTGCACATGACAGATTGGCAGGGCTCGTGGTATCTGAGACAAGTTTTGGTTAAGCATTTTTGGCGGCCAGATGGGGCTGTATGTTTAAGGACTAAATATTCGGGTGACACTAATTGGCTTGACTAGGTCCTCTAGGCTGCATATGCCAGATTTTCAGAGCTCCCGGTATTTTAGACAAGTTTTGGTAAAGCAGTTTTGACATCTAGATAAAGCTGTATATATTGAAACTAAATAGTCGGGTGGGACCATTTGGCTTTGACTTGCTCCCCTAGGCTGCACATGACAGATTGGCAGGGTTCGTGGTATCTGAGACAAGTTTTGGTTAAGCAGTTTTGGCGGCCAGATGGGCTGTATGTTTAAGGACTAAGTATTCGGGTGACACTAATTGGCTTTGACTAGGTCTTCTAGGCTGGCTGTGCCTGATTTTCAGAGCTCCCGGTATCTTAGACAAGTTTTGGTAAAGCAGTTTTGACTTCCAGGTGAGGCTGTATGTTTTGAGACTTAATAGTCGGGTGGGACCATTTGGCTTTGAGTTGCTCCCCTATGCTGCACATGACAGATTGGCAGGGCTGCTGGTATCTGAGACAAGTTTTGATAAAGCAGTTTTGACATCCAGGTAAAGCTGTATATATTGAAACTAAATAGTCGGGTGGGACCATTTGGCTTTGACTTGCTCCCCTAGGCTGCACATGACAGATTGGCAGGGCTCGTGGTATCTGAGACAAGTTTTGGTTAAGCATTTTTGGCGGCCAGATGGGGCTGTATGTTTAAGGACTAAATATTCGGGTGACACTAATTGGCTTTGACTAGGTCTTCTAGGCTGGCTGTGCCTGATTTTCAGAGCTCCCGGTATCTTTGACAAGTTTTGGTAAAGCAGTTTTGACTTCCAGGTGAGGCTGTATGTTTTGAGACTAAATAGTCGGGTGGGACCATTAGCCTTTGACTTGCTCCCCTATGCTGCACATGACAGATTGGCAGGGCTGCTGGTATCTGAGACAAGTTTTGATAAAGCAGTTTTGACATCCAGGTAAAGCTGTATATATTGAAACTAAATAGTCGGGTGGGACCATTTGGCTTTGACTTGCTCCCCTAGGCTGCACATAACAGATTGGCAGGGCTCGTGGTATCTGAGACAAGTTATGGTTAAGCAGCTTTGGCGGCCAGATGGGGCTGTATGTTTAAGGACTAAATATTCGGGTGACACTAATTGGCTTTGACTATGTCCTTTAAGCTGGATATGCCAGATTTTCAGGGCTCCCGGTATCTTAGACAAGTTTTGGTAAAGCAGTTTTGACTTCCGGATGAGGCTGTATGTTTTGAGACTATATAGTCGGGTGAGACTATTCGGCTTTGAATTGCTCCCCTTGGCTGCACATGCCAGATTGGCAGGGCTGCTGGTATCTGAGACAAGTTTTGGTAAAACAGTTTTGGCGGTCAGATGGGACTGTATGTTTTAAGACTCAATAGTCGGGTGGGATCATTTGGCTTTGACTTGCTTCCCTAGGCTGCAAATGACAGATTGGCAGGGCTCGTGGTATCTGAGACAAGTTTTGGTTAAGCATTTTTGGCGGCCAGATGGGGCTGTATGTTTAAGGACTAAATATTCGGGTGACACTAATTGGCTTTGACTAGGTCCTTTAGGCTGGATATGCCAGATTTTCAGAGCTCCCGGTATCTTAGACAAGTTTTGGTAAAGCAGTTTTGACTTCCACATGAGGCTGCATGTTTTGAGACTAAATAGTCGGGTGAGACTATTCGGCTTTGAATTGCTCCCCTTGGCTGCACATGCCAGATTGGCAGGGCTGCTGGTATCTGAGACAAGTTTTGGTAAAACAGTTTTGGCGGTCAGATGGGACTGTATGTTTTAAGACTCAAACGTCGGGTGGGATCATTTGGCTTTGACTTGCTTCCCTAGGCTGCACATTCCAGATTGACAGGGCTCGTGGTATCTGAGGCAAGTTTTGGTTAAGCAGTTTTGGCGGCCAGATGGGGTTTAATGACTAAGGACTAAATATTCGGGTGACACTAATTGGCTTGACTAGGTGCTCTAGGCTGGATATGCCAGATTTTCAGAGCTCCCGGTATCTTAGACAAGTTTTGGTAAAGCAGTTTTGACATCTAGATAAAGCTGTATATATTGAAACTAAATAGTCGGGTGGGACCGTTTGGCTTTGACTTGCTCTAGGCTGCACATGACAGATTGGCAGGGCTCGTGGTATCTGAGACAAGTTTTGGTTAAGCATTTTTGGCGGCCAGATGGGGCTGTATGTTTAAGGACTAAATTTTCGGGTGACACTAATTGGCTTGACTAGGTCCTCTGGGCTGCATATGCCAGATTTTCAGAGCTCCCGGTATTTTAGACAAGTTTTGGTAAAGCAGTTTTGACATCTAGATAAAGCTGAATATATTGAAACTAAATAGTCGGGTGGGACCATTTGGCTTTGACTTGCTCCCCTAGGCTGCACATGACAGATTGGCAGGGTTCGTGGTATCTGAGACAAGTTTTGGTTAAGCAGTTTTGGCGGCCAGATTGGCTGTATGTTTAAGGACTAAGTATTCGGGTGACACTAATTGGCTTTGACTAGGTCTTCTAGGCTGGCTGTGCCTGATTTTCAGAGCTCCCGGTATCTTAGACAAGTTTTGGTAAAGCAGTTTTGACTTCCAGGTGAGGCTGTATGTTTTGAGACTAAATAGTCGGGTGGGACCATTTGGCTTTGAGTTGCTCCCCTATGCTGCACATGACAGATTGGCAGGGCTGCTGGTATCTGAGACAAGTTTTGATAAAGCAGTTTTGACATCCAGGTAAAGCTGTATATATTGAAACTAAATAGTCGGGTGGGACCATTTGGCTTTGACTTGCTCCCCTAGGCTGCACATGACAGATTGGCAGGGCTCGTGGTATCTGAGACAAGTTTTGGTTAAGCATTTTTGGCGGCCAGATGGGGCTGTATGTTTAAGGACTAAATATTCGGGTGACACTAATTGGCTTTGACTAGGTCCTTTAGGCTGGATATGCCAGATTTTCAGAGCTCCCGGTATCTTAGACAAGTTTTGGTAAAGCAGTTTTGACTTCCACATGAGGCTGCATGTTTTGAGACTGTATAGTCGGGTGAGACTATTCGGCTTTGAATTGCTCCCCTTGGCTGCACATGCCAGATTGGCAGGGCTGCTGGTATCTGAGACAAGTTTTGGTAAAACAGTTTTGGCGGTCAGATGGGACTATATGTTTTAAGACTCAATAGTCGGGTGGGATCATTTGCCTTTGACTTGCTTCCCTAGGCTGCACATTCCAGATTGACAGGGCTCGTGGTATCTGAGGAAAGTTTTGGTTAAGCAGTTTTGGCGGCCTGATGGGGTTTAATGACTAAGGACTAAATATTCGGGTGACACTAATTGGCTTGACTAGGTCCTCTAGGCTGGATATGCCAGATTTTCAGAGCTCCCGGTATCTTAGACAAGTTTTGGTAAAGCAGTTTTGACATCTAGATAAAGCTGTATATATTGAAACTAAATAGTCGGGTGGGACCGTTTGGCTTTGACTTGCTCTAGGCTGCACATGACAGATTGGCAGGCCTCGTGGTATCTGAGACAAGTTTTGGTTAAGCATTTTTGGCGGCCAGATGGGGCTGTATGTTTAAGGACTAAATATTCGGGTGACACTAATTGGCTTGACTAGGTCCTCTAGGCTGGATATGCCAGATTTTCAGAGCTCCCGGTATCTTAGACAAGTTTTGGTAAAGCAGTTTTGACATCTAGATAAAGCTGTATATATTGAAACTAAATAGTCGGGTGGGACCATTTGGCTTTGACTTGCTCCCCTAGGCTGCTTATGACAGATTGGCAGGGTTCGTGGTATCTGAGACAAGTTTTGGTTAAGCAGTTTTGGCGGCCAGATGGGGCTGTATGTTTAAGGACTAAGTATTCGGGTGACACTAATTTGCTTTGACTAGGTCTTCTAGGCTGGCTGTGCCTGATTTTCAGAGCTCCCGGTATCTTAGACAAGTTTTGGTAAAGCAGTTTTGACTTCCACGTGAGGCTGCATGTTTTGAGACTAAATAGTCGGGTGAGACTATTCGGCATCGAATTGCTCCCCTAGGCTGCACATGCCAAATATGCAATGCTCGTGGTATCTGAGACAAGTTTTGATAAAGCAGTTTTGCCATCCAAGTAAAGCTGTATATATTGAAACTAAATAGTCGGGTGGGACCATTTGGCTTTGACTTGCTCCCCTATGCTGCACATGACAGATTGGCAGGGCTGCTGGTATCTGAGACAAGTTTTGATAAAGCAGTTTTGACATCCAGGTAAAGCTGTATATATTGAAACTAAATAGTCGGGTGGGACCATTTGGCTTTGACTTGTTCCCCTAGGCTGAACATGACAGATTGGCAGGGCTCGTGGTATCTGAGACAAGTTTTGGTTAAGCAGCTTTGGCGGCCAGATGGGGATGCATGTTTAAGGACTAAATATTCGGGTGACACTAATTGGCTTTGACTATGTCCTTTAAGCTGGATATGCCAGATTTTCAGGGCTCCCGGTATCTTAGACAAGTTTTGGTAAAGCAGTTTTGACTTCCAGGTGAGGCTGTATGTTTTGAGAGTAAATAGACGGGTGAGACTATTCGGCTTTGAATTGCTCCCCTAATCTGCACAAGCCAAATTGGAAGTGCTCTTGGTATCTGAGAAAAGTTTTGATAAAGCAGTTTTGACACCCAGGTAAAGCTGTATATATTGAAACTAAATAGTCGGGTGGGACCATTTGGCTTTGACTTGCTCCCCTAGGCTGCACATGACAGATTGGCAGGGCTCTTGGTATCTGAGACAAGTTTTGGTTAAGCAGTTTTGGCGCCCAGATGGGGCTGTATGTTTAAGGACTAAATTTCGGGTGACACTAATTGGCTTTGACTAGGTCTTCTAGGCTGGCTGTGCCTGATTTTCAGAGCTCCCGGTATCTTAGACAAGTTTTGGTAAAGCAGTTTTGACTTCCACGTGAGGCTGCATGTTTTGAGACTAAATAGTCGGGTGAGACTATTCGGCATTGAATTGCTCCCCTAGGCTGCACATGCCAAATATGCAATGCTCGTGGTATCTGAGACAAGTTTTGATAAAGCAGTTTTGCCATCCAAGTAAAGCTGTATATATTGAAACTAAATAGTCGGGTGGGACCATTTGGCTTTGACTTGCTCCCCTATGCTGCACATGACAGATTGGCAGGGCTGCTGGTATCTGAGACAATTTTTGATAAAGCAGTTTTGACATCCAGGTAAAGCTGTATATATTGAAACTAAATAGTCGGGTGGGACCATTTGGCTTTGACTTGTTCCCCTAGGCTGAACATGACAGATTGGCAGGGCTCGTGGTATCTGAGACAAGTTTTGGTTAAGCAGCTTTGGCGGCCAGATGGGGATGCATGTTTAAGGACTAAATATTCGGGTGACACTAATTGGCTTTGACTATGTCCTTTAAGCTGGATATGCCAGATTTTCAGGGCTCCCGGTATCTTAGACAAGTTTTGGTAAAGCAGTTTTGACTTCCAGGTGAGGCTGTATGTTTTGAGAGTAAATAGACGGGTGAGACTATTCGGCTTTGAATTGCTCCCCTAATCTGCACAAGCCAAATTGGAAGTGCTCTTGGTATCTGAGAAAAGTTTTGATAAAGCAGTTTTGACACCCAGGTAAAGCTGTATATATTGAAACTAAATAGTCGGGTGGGACCATTTGGCTTTGACTTGCTCCCCTAGGCTGCACATGACAGATTGGCAGGGCTCTTGGTATCTGAGACAAGTTTTGGTTAAGCAGTTTTGGCGCCCAGATGGGGCTGTATGTTTAAGGACTAAATTTCGGGTGACACTAATTGGCTTTGACTAGGTCTTCTAGGCTTGCTGTGCCTGATTTTCAGAGCTCCCGGTATCTTAGACCAGTTTTGGTAAAGCAGTTTTGACTTCCAGGTGAGGCTGTATGTTTTGAGACTAAATAGTCGGGTGGGACCATTTGGCTTTGACTTGCTCCCCTATGCTGCACATGACAGATTGGCAGGGCTGCTGGTATCTGAGACAAGTTTTAATAAAGCAGTTTTGACATCCAGGTAAAGCTGTATATATTGAAACTAAATAGTCGGGTGGAACCATTTGGCTTTGACTTGCTCCCCCAGGCTGCACATGACAGATTGGCAGGGCTCGTGGTATCTGAGACAAGTTTTGGTTAGGCAGCTTTGGCGGCCAGATGGGGCTGTATGTTTAAGGTCTAAATATTCGGATGACACTAATTGGCTTTGACTATGTCCTTTAAGCTGGATATGCCAGATTTTCAGGGCTCCCGGTATCTTAGACAAGTTTTGGTAAAGCAGTTTTGACTTCCAGATGAGGCTGTATGTTTTGAGACTATATAGTCGGGTGAGACTATTCGGCTTTGAATTGCTCCCCTTGGCTGCACATGCCAGATTGGCAGGGCTGCTGGTATCTGAGGCAAGTTTTGGTAAAACAGTTTTGGGGGTCAGATGGGACAGTATGTTTTAAGACTCAATAGTCGGGTGGGATCATTTGGCTTTGACTTGCTTCCCTAGGCTGCACATGACAGATTGGCAGGGCTCGTGGTATCTGAGACAAGTTTTGGTTAAGCATTTTTGGCGGCCAGATGGGGCTGTATGTTTAAGGACTAAATATTCGGGTGACACTAATTGGCTTTGACTAGGTCCTTTAGGCTGGATATGCCAGATTTTCAGAGCTCCCGGTATCTAAGACAAGTTTTGGTAAAGCAGTTTTGACTTCACATGAGGCTGCATGTTTTGAGACTATATAGTCGGGTGAGACTATTCGGCTTTGAATTGCTCCCCTTGGCTGCACATGCCAGATTGGCAGGGCTGCTGGTATCTGAGACAAGTTTTGATAAAGCAGTTTTGACATCCAGGTAAAGCTGTATATATTGAAACTAAATAGTCGGGTGGGACCATTTGGCTTTGACTTGCTCCCCTAGGCTGCACATGACAGATTGGCAGGGCTCGTGGTATCTGAGACAAGTTTTGGTTAAGCATTTTTGGCGGCCAGATGGGGCTGTATGTTTAAGGACTAAATATTCGGGTGACACTAATTGGCTTTGACTAGGTCCTTTAGGCTGGATATGCCAGATTTTCAGAGCTCCCGGTATCTTAGACAAGTTTTGGTAAAGCAGTTTTGACTTCCACATGAGGCTGCATGTTTTGAGACTATATAGTCGGGTGAGACTATTCAGCTTTGAATTGCTCCCCTTGGCTGCACATGCCAGATTGGCAGGGCTGCTGGTATCTGAGACAAGTTTTGGTAAAACAGTTTTGGCGGTCAGATGGGACTGTATGTTTTAAGACTCAATAGTCGGGTGGGACCATTTGGCTTTGAGTTGCTCCCCTATGCTGCACATGACAGATTGGCAGGGCTGCTGGTATCTGAGACAAGTTTTGATAAAGCAGTTTTGACATCCAGGTAAAGCTGTATATATTGAAACTAAATAGTCGGGTGGGTCCATTTGGCTTTGACTTGCTCCCCTAGGCTGCACATGACAGATTGGCAGGGCTCGTGGTATCTGAGACAAGTTTTGGTTAAGCATTTTTGGCGGCCAGATGGGGCTGTATGTTTAAGGACTAAATATTCGGGTGACACTAATTGGCTTTGACTAGGTCCTTTAGGCTGGATATGCCAGATTTTCAGAGCTCCCGGTATCTTAGACAAGTTTTGGTAAAGCAGTTTTGACTTCCAGATGAGGCTGTATGTTTTGAGACTATATAGTCGGGTGAGACTATTCGGCTTTGAATTGCTCTCCTTGGCTGCACATGCCAGATTGGCAGGGCTGCTGGTATCTGAGACAAGTTTTGGTAAAACAGTTTTGGCGGTCAGACGGGACTGTATGTTTTAAGACTCAATAGTCGGGTGGGATCATTTGGCTTTGACTTGCTTCCCTAGGCTGCACATTCCAGATTGACAGGGCTCGTGGTATCTGAGACAAGTTTTGGTTAAGCAGTTTTGGCGGCCAGATGGGGTTGAATGACTAAGGACTAAATATTCGGGTGACACTAATTGGCTTGACTAGGTCCTCTAGGCTGGATATGCCAGATTTTCAGAGGCTCCCGGTATCTTAGACAAGTTTTGGTAAAGCAGTTTTGACATCTAGATAAAGCTGTATATATTGAAACTAAATAGTCGGGTGGGACCGTTTGGCTTTGACTTGCTCTAGGCTGCACATGACAGATTGGCAGGGCTCGTGGTATCTGAGACAAGTTTTGGTTAAGCATTTTTGGCGGCCAGATGGGGCTGTATGTTTAAGGACTAAATATTCGGGTGACACTAATTGGCTTGACTAGGTCCTCTAGGCTGCATATGCCAGATTTTCAGAGCTCCCGGTATCTTAGACAAGTTTTGATAAAGCAGTTTTGACATCTAGATAAAGCTGTATATATTGAAACTAAATAGTCGGGTGAGACTATTCGGCATTGAATTGCTCCCCTAGGCTGCACATGCCAAATATGCAATGCTCGTGGTATCTGAGACAAGTTTTGATAAAGCAGTTTTGCCATCCAGGTAAAGCTGTATATATTGAAACTAAATAGTCGGGTGGGACCATTTGGCTTTGACTTGCTCCCCTATGCTGCACATGACAGATTGGCAGGGCTGCTGGTATCTGAGACAAGTTTTGATAAAGCAGTTTTGACATCCAGGTAAAGCTGTATATATTGAAACTAAATAGTCGGGTGGGACCATTTGGCTTTGACTTGCTCCCCTAGGCTGAACATGACAGATTGGCAGGGCTCGTGGTATCTGAGACAAGTTTTGGTTAAGCAGTTTTGGCGGCCAGATGGGGATGCATGTTTAAGGACTAAATATTCGGGTGACACTAATTGGCTTTGACTATGTCCTTTAAGCTGGATATGCCAGATTTTCAGGGCTCCCGGTATCTTAGACAAGTTTTGGTAAAGCAGTTTTGACTTCCAGGTGAGGCTGTATATTTTGAGAGTAAATAGACGGGTGAGACTATTCGGCTTTGAATTGCTCCCCTAATCTGCACAAGCCAAATTGGAAGTGCTCTTGGTATCTGAGAAAAGTTTTGATAAAGCAGTTTTGACACCCAGGTAAAGCTGTATATATAGAAACTAAATAGTCGGGTGGGACCATTTGGCTTTGACTTGCTCCCCTATGCTGCACATGACAGATTGGCAGGGCTCGTGGTATCTGAGACAAGTTTTGGTTAAGCAGTTTTGGCGGCCAGATGGTGCTGTATGTTTAAGGACTAAATTTCGGGTGACCCTAATTGGCTTTGACTAGGTCTTCTAGGCTGGCTGTGCCTGATTTTCAGAGCTCCCGGTATCTTAGACAAGTTTTGGTAAAGCAGTTTTGACTTCCACGTGAGGCTGCATGTTTTGAGACTAAATAGTCGGGTGAGACTATTCGGCATTGAATTGCTCCCCTAGGCTGCACATGCCAAATATGCAATGCTCGTGGTATCTGAGACAAGTTTTGATAAAGCAGTTTTGCCATCCAGGTAAAGCTGTATATATTGAAACTAAATAGTCGGGTGGGACCATTTGGCTTTGACTTGCTCCCCTATGCTGCACATGACAGATTGGCAGGGCTGCTGGTATCTGAGACAAGTTTTGATAAAGCAGTTTTGACATCCAGGTAAAGCTGTATATATTGAAACTAAATAGTCGGGTGGGACCATTTGGCTTTGACTTGTTCCCCTAGGCTGAACATGACAGATTGGCAGGGCTCGTGGTATCTGAGACAAGTTTTGGTTAAGCAGCTTTGGCGGCCAGATGGGGATGCATGTTTAAGGACTAAATATTCGGGTGACACTAATTGGCTTTGACTATGTCCTTTAAGCTGGATATGCCAGATTTTCAGGGCTCCCGGTATCTTAGACAAGTTTTGGTAAAGCAGTTTTGACTTCCAGGTGAGGCTGTATGTTTTGAGAGTAAATAGACGGGTGAGACTATTCGGCTTTGAATTGCTCCCCTAATCTGCACAAGCCAAATTGGAAGTGCTCTTGGTATCTGAGAAAAGTTTTGATAAAGCAGTTTTGACACCCAGGTAAAGCTGTATATATTGAAACTAAATAGTCGGGTGGGACCATTTGGCTTTGACTTGCTCCCCTAGGCTGCACATGACAGATTGGCAGGGCTCGTGGTATCTGAGACAAGTTTTGGTTAAGCAGTTTTGGCGCCCAGATGGGGCTGTATGTTTAAGGACTAAATTTCGGGTGACACTAATTGGCTTTGACTAGGTCTTCTAGGCTTGCTGTGCCTGATTTTCAGAGCTCCCGGTATCTTAGACAAGTTTTGGTAAAGCAGTTTTGACTTCCAGGTGAGGCTGTATGTTTTGAGACTAAATAGTCGGGTGGGACCATTTGGCTTTGACTTGCTCCCCTATGCTGCACATGACAGATTGGCAGGGCTGCTGGTATCTGAGACAAGTTTTAATAAAGCAGTTTTGACATCCAGGTAAAGCTGTATATATTGAAACTACATAGTCGGGTGGGACCATTTGGCTTTGACTTGCTCCCCTAGGCTGCACATGACAGATTGGCAGGGCTCGTGGTATCTGAGACAAGTTTTGGTTAAGCAGCTTTGGCGGCCAGATGGGGCTGTATGTTTAAGGTCTAAATATTCGGGTGACACTAATTGGCTTTGACTATGTCCTTTAAGCTGGATATGCCAGATTTTCAGGGCTCCCGGTATCTTAGACAAGTTTTGGTAAAGCAGTTTTGACTTCCAGATGAGGCTGTATGTTTTGAGACTATATAGTCGGGTGAGACTATTCGGCTTTGAATTGCTCCCCTTGGCTGCACATGCCAGATTGGCAGGGCTGCTGGTATCTGAGACAAGTTTTGGTAAAACAGTTTTGGGGGTCAGATGGGACAGTATGTTTTAAGACTCAATAGTCGGGTGGGATCATTTGGCTTTGACTTGCTTCCCTAGGCTGCACATGACAGATTGGCAGGGCTCGTGGTATCTGAGACAAGTTTTGGTTAAGCATTTTTGGCGGCCAGATGGGGCTGTATGTTTAAGGACTAAATATTCGGGTGACACTAATTGGCTTTGACTAGGTCCTTTAGACTGGATATGCCAGATTTTCAGAGCTCCCGGTATCTAAGACAAGTTTTGGTAAAGCAGTTTTGACTTCACATGAGGCTGCATGTTTTGAGACTATATAGTCGGGTGAGACTATTCGGCTTTGAATTGCTCCCCTTGCCTGCACATGCCAGATTGGCAGGGCTGCTGGTATCTGAGACAAGTTTTGATAAAGCAGTTTTGACATCCAGGTAAAGCTGTATATATTGAAACTAAATAGTCGGGTGGGACCATTTGGCTTTGACTTGCTCCCCTAGGCTGCACATGACAGATTGGCAGGGCTCGTGGTATCTGAGACAAGTTTTGGTTAAGCATTTTTGGCGGCCAGATGGGGCTGTATGTTTAAGGACTAAATATTCGGGTGACACTAATTGGCTTTGACTAGGTCCTTTAGACTGGATATGCTAGATTTTCAGAGCTCCCGGTATCTAAGACAAGTTTTGGTAAAGCAGTTTTGACTTCACATGAGGCTGCATGTTTTGAGACTATATAGTCGGGTGAGACTATTCGGCTTTGAATTGCTCCCCTTGGCTGCACATGCCAGATTGGCAGGGCTGCTGGTATCTGAGACAAGTTTTGATAAAGCAGTTTTGACATCCAGGTAAAGCTGTATATATTGAAACTAAATAGTCGGGTGGGACCATTTGGCTTTGACTTGCTCCCCTAGGCTGCACATGCCAGATTGGCAGGGCTCGTGGTATCTGAGACAAGTTTTGGTTAAGCATTTTTGGCGGCCAGATGGGGCTGTATGTTTAAGGACTAAATATTCGGGTGACACTAATTGGCTTTGACTAGGTCCTTTAGGCTGGATATGCCAGATTTTCAGAGCTCCCGGTATCTTAGACAAGTTTTGGTAAAGCAGTTTTGACTTCCACATGAGGCTGCATGTTTTGAGACTATATAGTCGGGTGAGACTATTCAGCTTTGAATTGCTCCCCTTGGCTGCACATGCCAGATTGGCAGGGCTGCTGGTATCTGAGACAAGTTTTGGTAAAACAGTTTTGGCGGTCAGATGGGACTGTATGTTTTAAGACTCAATAGTCGGGTGGGACCATTTGGCTTTGAGTTGCTCCCCTATGCTGCACATGACAGATTGGCAGGGCTGCTGGTATCTGAGACAAGTTTTGATAAAGCAGTTTTGACATCCAGGTAAAGCTGTATATATTGAAACTAAATAGTCGGGTGGGACCATTTGGCTTTGACTTGCTCCCCTAGGCTGCACATGACAGATTGGCAGGGCTCGTGGTATCTGAGACAAGTTTTGGTTAAGCATTTTTGGCGGCCAGATGGGGCTGTATGTTTAAGGACTAAATATTCGGGTGACACTAATTGGCTTTGACTAGGTCCTTTAGGCTGGATATGCCAGATTTTCAGAGCTCCCGGTATCTTAGACAAGTTTTGGTAAAGCAGTTTTGACTTCCACATGAGGCTGCATGTTTTGAGACTATATAGTCGGGTGAGACTATTCGGCTTTGAATTGCTCTCCTTGGCTGCATATGCCAGATTGGCAGGGCTGCTGGTATCTGAGACAAGTTTTGGTAAAACAGTTTTGGCGGTCAGACGGGACTGTATGTTTTAAGACTCAATAGTCGGGTGGGATCATTTGGCTTTGACTTGCTTCCCTAGGCTGTACATTCCAGATTGACAGGGCTCGTGGTATCTGAGACAAGTTTTGGTTAAGCAGTTTTGGCGGCCAGATGGGGTTGAATGACTAAGGACTAAATATTCGGGTGACACTAATTGGCTTGACTAGGTCCTCTAGGCTGGATATGCCAGATTTTCAGAGCTCCCGGTATCTTAGACAAGTTTTGGTAAAGCAGTTTTGACATCTAGATAAAGCTGTATATATTGAAACTAAATAGTCGGGTGGGACCGTTTGGCTTTGACTTGCTCTAGGCTGCACATGACAGATTGGCAGGGCTCGTGGTATCTGAGACAAGTTTTGGTTAAGCATTTTTGGCGGCCAGATGGGGCTGTATGTTTAAGGACTAAATATTCGGGTGACACTAATTGGCTTGACTAGGTCCTCTAGGCTGCATATGCCAGATTTTCAGAGCTCCCGGTATCTTAGACAAGTTTTGATAAAGCAGTTTTGACATCTAGATAAAGCTGTATATATTGAAACTAAATAGTCGGGTGAGACTATTCGGCATTGAATTGCTCCCCTAGGCTGCACATGCCAAATATGCAATGCTCGTGGTATCTGAGACAAGTTTTGATAAAGCAGTTTTGCCATCCAGGTAAAGCTGTATATATTGAAACTAAATAGTCGGGTGGGACCATTTGGCTTTGACTTGCTCCCCTATGCTGCACATGACAGATTGGCAGGGCTGCTGGTATCTGAGACAAGTTTTGATAAAGCAGTTTTGACATCCAGGTAAAGCTGTATATATTGAAACTAAATAGTCGGGTGGGACCATTTGGCTTTGACTTGTTCCCCTAGGCTGAACATGACAGATTGGCAGGGCTCGTGGTATCTGAGACAAGTTTTGGTTAAGCAGTTTTGGCGGCCAGGTGAGGCTGTATGTTTTGAGAGTAAATAGACGGGTGAGACTATTCGGCTTTGAATTGCTCCCCTAATCTGCACAAGCCAAATTGGAAGTGCTCTTGGTATCTGAGAAAAGTTTTGATAAAGCAGTTTTGACACCCAGGTAAAGCTGTATATATAGAAACTAAATAGTCGGGTGGGACCATTTGGCTTTGACTTGCTCCCCTATGCTGCACATGACAGATTGGCAGGGCTCGTGGTATCTGAGACAAGTTTTGGTTAAGCAGTTTTGGCGGCCAGATGGGGCTGTATGTTTAAGGACTAAATTTCGGGTGACACTAATTGGCTTTGACTAGGTCTTCTAGGCTGGCTGTGCCTGATTTTCAGAGCTCCCGGTATCTTAGACAAGTTTTGGTAAAGCAGTTTTGACTTCCAGGTGAGGCTGTATGTTTTGAGACTAAATAGTCGGGTGGGACCATTTGGCTTTGACTTGCTCCCCTATGCTGCACATGACAGATTGGCAGGGCTGCTGGTATCTGAGACAAGTTTTAAATAAAGCAGTTTTGACATCCAGGTAAAGCTGTATATATTAATACTAAATAGTCGGGTGGGACCATTTGGCTTTGACTTGCTCCCCTAGGCTGCACATGACAGATTGGCAGGGCTCGTGGTATCTGAGACAAGTTTTGGTTAAGCAGCTTTGGCGGCCAAATGGGGCTGTATGTTTAAGGACTAAATATTCTGGTGACACTAATTGGCTTTGACTATGTTCTTTTAAGGTGGATATGCCAGATTTTCAGGGCTCCCGGTATCTTAGACAAGTTTTGGTAAAGCAGTTTTGACTTCCAGATGAGGCTGTATGTTTTGAGACTATATAGTCGGGTGAGACTATTCGGCTTTGAATTGCTCCCCTTGGCTGCACATGCCAGATTGGCAGGGCTGCTGGTATCTGAGACAAGTTTTGATAAAACAGTGTTGGCGGTCAGATGGGACTGTATGTTTTAAGACTCAATAGTCGGGTGGGATCATTTGGCTTTGACTTGCTTCCCTAGGCTGCACATGACAGATTGGCAGGGCTCGTGGTATCTGAGACAAGTTTTGGTTAAGCATTTTTGGCGGCCAGATGGGGCTGTATGTTTAAGGATTAAATATTCGTGTGACACTAATTGGCTTTGACTAGGTCCTTTAGACTGGATATGCCAGATTTTCAGAGCTCCCGGGATCTAAGACAAGTTTTGGTAAAGCAGTTTTGACTTCCACATGAGGCTGCATGTTTTGAGACTATATAGTCGGGTGAGACTATTCGGCTTTGAATTGCTCCCCTTGGCTGCACATGCCAGATTGGCAGGGCTGCTGGTATCTGAGACAAGTTTTGATAAAGCAGTTTTGACATCCAGGTAAAGCTGTATATATTGAAACTAAATAGTCGGGTGGGACCATTTGGCTTTGACTTGCTCCCCTAGGCTGCACATGACAGATTGGCAGGGCTCGTGGTATCTGTGACAAGTTTTGGTTAAGCATTTTTGGCGGCCAGATGGGGCTGTATGTTTAAGGACTAAATATTCGGGTGACACTAATTGGCTTTGACTAGGTCCTTTAGGCTGGATATGCCAGATTTTCAGAGCTCCCGGTATCTTAGACAAGTTTTGGTAAAGCAGTTTTGACTTCCACATGAGGCTGCATGTTTTGAGACTATATAGTCGGGTGAGACTATTCGGCTTTGAATTGCTCCCCTTGGCTGCACATGCCAGATTGGCAGGGCTGCTGGTATCTGAGACAAGTTTTGGTAAAACAGTTTTGGCGGTCAGATGGGACTGTATGTTTTAAGACTCAATAGTCGGGTGGGATCATTTGGCTTTGACTTGCTTCCCTAGGCTGCACATTCCAGATTGACAGGGCTCGTGGTATCTGAGGCAAGTTTTGGTTAAGCAGTTTTGGCGGCCAGATGGGGTTTAATGACTAAGGACTAAATATTCGGGTGACACTAATTGGCTTGACTAGGTCCTCTAGGCTGGATATGCCAGATTTTCAGAGCTCCCGGTATCTTAGACAAGTTTTGGTAAAGCAGTTTTGACATCTAGATAAAACTGTATATATTGAAACTAAATAGTCGGGTGGGACCATTTGGGTTTGACTTGCTCCCCTAGGCTGCACATGACAGATTGGCAGGGTTCGTGGTATCTGAGACAAGTTTTGGTTAAGCAGTTTTGGCGGCCAGATGGGCTGTATGTTTAAGGACTAAGTATTCGGTTGACACTAATTGGCTTTGACTAGGTCTTCTAGGCTGGCTGTGCCTGATTTTCAGAGCTCCCGGTATCTTAGACAAGTTTTGATAAAGCAGTTTTGACTTCCAGGTGAGGCTGTATGTTTTGAGACTAAATAGTCGGGTGGGACCATTTGGCTTTGAGTTGCTCCCCTTGGCTGCACATGCAAGATTGGCAGGGCTGCTGGTATCTGAGACAAGTTTTGGTAAAACAGTTTTGGCGGTCAGATGGGACTGTATGTTTTAAGACTCAATAGTCGGGTGGGATCATTTGGCTTTGACTTGCTTGTCTAGGCTGCACATTCCAGATTGACAGGGCTCGTGGTATCTGAGGCAAGTTTTGGTTAAGCAGTTTTGGCGGCCAGATGGGGTTTAATGACTAAGGACTAAATATTCGGGTGACACTAATTGGCTTGACTAGGTCCTCTAGGCTGGATATGCCAGATTTTCAGAGCTCCCGGTATCTTAGACAAGTTTTGGTAAAGCAGTTTTGACATCTAGATAAAGCTGTATATATTGAAACTAAATAGTCGGGTGGGACCGTTTGGCTTTGACTTGCTCTAGGCTGCACATGACAGATTGGCAGGGCTCGTGGTATCTGAGACAAGTTTTGGTTAAGCATTTTTGGCGGCCAGATGGGGCTGTATGTTTAAGGACTAAATATTCGGGTGACACTAATTGGCTTGACTAGGTCCTCTAGGCTGCATATGCCAGATTTTCAGAGCTCCCGGTATCTTAGACAAGTTTTGGTAAAGCAGTTTTGACATCTAGATAAAGCTGTATATATTGAAACTAAATAGTCGGGTGGGAGCATTTGGATTTGACTTGCTCCCCTAGGTTGCACATGACAGATTGGCAGTTCTCGTGGTATCTGAGACAAGTTTTGGTTAAGCAGCTTTGGCGGCCAGATGGGGCTGTATGTTTAAGGACTAAATATTCGGGTGACACTAATTGGCTTTGACTATGTCCTTTAAGCTGGATATGCCAGATTTTCAGGGCTCCCGGTATCTTGGACAAGTTTTGGTAAAGCAGTTTTGACTTCCAGATGAGGCTGTATGTTTTGAGACTATATAGTCGGGTGGGACCATTTGGCTTTGACTTGCTCCCCTAGGCTGAACATGACAGATTGGCAGGGCTCGTGGTATCTGAGACAAGTTTTGGTTAAGCAGCTTTGGCGGCCAGATGGGGATGTATGTTTAAGGACTAAATATTCGGGTGACACTAATTGGCTTGACTAGGTCCTCTAGGCTGGATATGCCAGATTTTCAGGGCTCCCGGTATCTTAGACAAGTTTTGGTAAAGCAGTTTTGACTTCCAGGTGAGGCTGTATGTTTTGAGAGTAAATAGACGGGTGAGACTATTCGGCTTTGAATTGCTCCCCTAATCTGCACAAGCCAAATTGGAAGTGCTCTTGGTATCTGAGAAAAGTTTTGATAAAGCAGTTTTGACACCCAGGTAAAGCTGTATATATTGAAACTAAATAGTCGGGTGGGACCATTTGGCTTTGACTTGCTTCCCTAGGCTGCACATGACAGATTGGCAGGGCTCGTGGTATCTGAGACAAGTTTTGGTTAAGCAGTTTTGGCGGCCAGATGGGCTGTATGTTAAAGGACTAAATTTCGGGTGACACTAATTGGCTTTGACTAGGTCTTCTAGGCTGGCTGTGCCTGATTTTCAGAGCTCCCGGTATTTTAGACAAGGTTTGGTAAAGCAGTTTTGACTTCCAGGTGAGGCTCTATGTTTTGAGACTAAATAGTCGGGTGGGACCATTTGGCTTTGACTTGCTCCCCTATGCTGCACATGACAGATTGGCAGGGCTGCTGGTATCTGAGACAAGTTTTAATAAAGCTGTTTTGATATCCAGGTAAAGCTGTATATATTGAAACTAAATAGTCGGGTGGGACCATTCGGCTTTGAATTGCTCCACTTGGCTGCACATAGATTGGCAGGGCTGCTGGTATCTGAGACAAGTTTTGGTAAAACAGTTTTGGCGGTCAGATGGGACTGTATGTTTTAAGACTCAATAGTCGGGTGGGATCATTTGGCTTTGACTTGCTTCCCTAGGCTGCACATGACAGATTGGCAGGGCTCGTGGTATCTGAGACAAGTTTTGGTTAAGCATTTTTGGCGGCCAGATGGGGCTGTATGTTTAAGGACTAAATATTCGGTTGACACTAATTGGCTTTGACTAGGTCCTTTAGACTGGATATGCCAGATTTTCAGAGCTCCCGGTATCTAAGACAAGTTTTGGTAAAGCAGTTTTGACTTCCACATGAGGCTGCATGTTTTGAGACTATATAGTCGGGTGAGACTATTCGGCTTTGAATTGCTCCCCTTGGCTGCACATGCCAGATTGGCAGGGCTGCTTGTATCTGAGACAAGTTTTTGTAAAACAGTTTTGGCGGTCAGATGGGACTGTATGTTTTAAGACTCAATAGTCGGGTGGGATCATTTGGCTTTGACTTGCTTCCCTAGGCTGCACATTCCAGATTGACAGGGCAAGTGGTATCTGAGGCAAGTTTTGGTTAAGCAGTTTTGGCGGCCAGATGGGGTTTAATGACTAAGGACTAAATATTCGGGTGACACTAATTGGCTTGACTAGGTCCTCTAGGCTGGATATGCCAGATTTTCAGAGCTCCCGGTATCTTAGACAAGTTTTGGTAAAGCAGTTTTGACATCTAGATAAAGCTGTATATATTGAAACAAAATAGTCGGGTGGGACCGTTTGGCTTTGACTTGCTCTAGGCTGCACATGACAGATTGGCAGGGCTCGTGGTATCTGAGACAAGTTTTGGTTAAGCATTTTTGGCGGCCAGATGGGGCTGTATGTTTAAGGACTAAATATTCGGGTGACACTAATTGGCTTTGACTAGGTCCTTTAAGCTGGATATGCCAGATTTTCAGGGCTCCCGGTATCTTGGACAAGTTTTGGTAAAGCAGTTTTGACTTCCAGGTGAGGCTGTATGTTTTGAGACTAAATAGTCGGGTGAGACTATTCGGCTATGAATTGCTCCCCTTGGCTGCACATGCCAGATTGGCAGGGCTGCTGGTATCTGAGACAAGTTTTGGTAAAACAGTTTTGGCGGTCAGGTGGGACTGTATGTTTTAAGACTCAATAGTCGGGTGGGACCATTTCGCTTTGACTAGCTCCCCTACGCTGCACATGACAGATTGGCAGGGCTCGTTGTATCTGAGACAAGTTTTGGTAAAGCAGTTTTGACTTCCAGGTGAGGCTGTATGTTTTGAGACTAAATAGTCGGGTGAGACTATTCGGCTTTGAATTGCTCCCCTAATCTGCACAAGCCAAATTGGCAGTGCTCTTGGTATCTGAGAAAAGTTTTGATAAAGCAGTTTAGACACCCAGGTAAAGCTGTATATATTGAAACTAAATAGTCGGGTGGGACCATTTGGCTTTGACTTGCTCCCCTAGGCTGCACATGACAGATTGGCAGGGCTCGTGGTATCTGAGACAAGTTTTGGTTAAGCAGTTTTGGCGGCCAGATGGGGCTGTATATTTAAGGACTAAATACTCGGGTGACACTAATTGGCTTTGACTAGGTCTTCTAGGCTGGCTGTGCCTGATTTTCAGAGCTCCCGGTATCTTAGACAAGTTTTGGTAAAGCAGTTTTGACTTCCAGGTGAGGCTGCATGTTTTGAGACTAAATAGTCGGGTGAGACTATTCGGCATTGAATTGCTCCCCTTGGCTGCACATGCCAAATTAACAATGCTCGTGGTATCTGAGACAAGTTTTGATAAAGCAGTTTTGACGTCCAGTTAAAGCTGTATATATTGAAACTAAATAGTCGGGTGGGACCATTTGGCTTTGACTTGCTCCCCTAGGCTGCACATGACAGATTGGCAGGGCTCGTGGCATCTGAGACAAGTTTTGGTTAAGCAGCTTTGGCGGCCAGATGGGGCTGTATGTTTAAGGACTAAATATTCGGGTGACACTAATTGGCTTGACTAGGTCCTCTAGGCTGGATATGCCAGATTTTCAGAGCTCCCGGTATCTTAGACAAGTTTTGGTAAAGCAGTTTTGACTTCCACGTGAGGCTGCATGTTTTGAGACTAATTAGTCGGGTGAGACTATTCGGCATTGAATTGCTCCCCTAGGCTGCACATGCCAAATTGACAACGCTCGTGGTATCTGAGACACGTTTTGATGAAGCAGTTTTGACATCCAGGTAAAGCTGTATATATTGAAACTTAATTGTCGGGTGGGACCATTTGGCTTTGACTTGCTCCCCTAGGCTGCACATGACAGATTGGCAGGGCTCGTGGTATCTGAGACAAGTTTTGGTTAAGCATTTTTGGCGGCCAGATGGGGCTGTATGTTTAAGGACTAAATATTCGGGTGACACTAATTGGCTTTGACTAGGTCCTTTAGGCTGGATATGCCAGATTTTCAGAGCTCCCGGTATCTTAGACAAGTTTTGGTAAAGCAGTTTTGACTTCCAGGTGAGGCTGTATGTTTTGAGAGTAAATAGACGGGTGAGACTATTCGGCTTTGAATTGCTCCCCTATGCTGCACATGACAGATTGGCAGGGCTGCTGGTATCTGAGACAAGTTTTGGTTAAGCAGCTTTAGCGGCCAGATGGGGCTGTATGTTTAAGGACTAAATATTCGGGTGACACTAATTGGCTTGACTGGGTCCTCTAGGCTGGATATGCCAGATTTTCAGAGCTCCCGGTATCTTAGACAAGTTTTGGTAAAGCAGTTTTGACTTCCACGTGAGGCTGCATGTTTTGAGCCTAAATAGTCGGGTGAGACTATTCGGCATTAAATTGCTCCCCTAGGCTGCACATGCCAAATTGACAATGCTCGTGGTATCTGAGACACGTTCTGATAAAGCAGTTTTGACATCCAGGTAAAGCTGTATATATTGAAACTAAATAGTCGGGTGGGACCATTTGGCTTTGACTTGCTCCCCTAGGCTGCACATGACAGATTGGCAGGGCTCGTGGTATCTGAGACAAGTTTTGGTTAAGCATTTTTGGCGGCCAGATGGGGCTGTATGCTTAAGGACTAAATATTCGGGTGACACTAATTGGCTTTGACTAGGTCCTTTAGGCTGGATATGCCAGATTTTCAGAGCTCCCGGTATCTTAGACAAGTTTTGGTAAAGCAGTTTTGACTTCCAGGTGAGGCTGTATGTTTTGAGAGTAAATAGACGGGTGAGACTATTCGGCTTTGAATTGCTCCCCTATGCTGCACATGACAGATTGGCAGGGCTGCTGGTATCTGAGACAAGTTTTGGTAAAGCAGTTTTGACTTCCACGTGAGGCTGTATGTTTTGAGACTAAATAGTCGGGTGAGACTATTCGGCTTTGAATTGCTCCCCTAATCTGCACATGCCAAATTGGAAGTGCTCTTGGTATCTGAGAAAAGTTTTGATAAAGCAGTTTTGACACCCAGGTAAAGCTGTATATATTGAAACTAAATAGTCGGGTGGGACCATTTGGCTTTGACTTGCTCCCCTAGGCTGCACATGACAGATTGGCAGGGCTCGTGGTATCTGAGACAAGTTTTGGTTAAGCAGTCTTGGCGGCCAGATGGGGCTGTATATTTAAGGACTAAATATTCGGGTGACACTAATTGGCTTTGACTAGGTCTTCTAGGCTGGCTGTGCCTGATTTTCAGAGCTCCCGGTATCTTTGACAAGTTTTGGTAAAGCAGTTTTGACTTCCAGGTGAGGCTGTATGTTTTGAGACTAAATAGTCGGGTGGGACCATTAGCCTTTGACTTGCTCCCCTATGCTGCACATGACAGATTGGCAGGGCTGCTGGTATCTGAGACAAGTTTTGATAAAGCAGTTTTGACATCCAGGTAAAGCTGTATATATTGAAACTAAATAGTCGGGTGGGACCATTTGGCTTTGACTTGCTCCCCTAGGCTGCACATGACAGATTGGCAGGGCTCGTGGTATCTGAGACAAGTTATGGTTAAGCAGCTTTTGCGGCCAGATGGGGCTGTATGTTTAAGGACTAAATATTCGGGTGACACTAATTGGCTTTGACTATGTCCTTTAAGCTGGATATGCCAGATTTTCAGGGCTCCCGGTATCTTAGACAAGTTTTGGTAAAGCAGTTTTGACTTCCGGATGAGGCTGTATGTTTTGAGACTATATAGTCGGGTGAGACTATTCGGCTTTGAATTGCTCCCCTTGGCTGCACATGCCAGATTGGCAGGGCTGCTGGTATCTGAGACAAGTTTTGGTTAAGCAGCTTTAGCGGCCAGATGGGGCTGTATGTTTAAGGACTAAATATTCGGGTGACACTAATTGGCTTGACTGGGTCCTCTAGGCTGGATATGCCTGATTTTCAGAGCTCCCGGTATCTTAGACAAGTTTTGGTAAAGCAGTTTTGACTTCCACGTGAGGCTGCATGTTTTGAGCCTAAATAGTCGGGTGAGACTATTCGGCATTAAATTGCTCCCCTAGGCTGCACATGCCAAATTGACAATGCTCGTGGTATCTGAGACACGTTCTGATAAAGCAGTTTTGACATCCAGGTAAAGCTGTATATATTGAAACTAAATAGTCGGGTGGGACCATTTGGCTTTGACTTGCTCCCCTAGGCTGCACATGACAGATTGGCAGGGCTCGTGGTATCTGAGACAAGTTTTGGTTAAGCATTTTTGGCGGCCAGATGGGGCTGTATGTTTAAGGACTAAATATTCGGGTGACACTAATTGGCTTTGACTAGGTCCTTTAGGCTGGATATGCCAGATTTTCAGAGCTCCCGGTATCTTAGACAAGTTTTGGTAAAGCAGTTTTGACTTCCAGGTGAGGCTGTATGTTTTGAGAGTAAATAGACGGGTGAGACTATTCGGCTTTGAATTGCTCCCCTATGCTGCACATGACAGATTGGCAGGGCTGCTGGTATCTGAGACAAGTTTTGGTAAAGCAGTTTTGACTTCCACGTGAGGCTGTATGTTTTGAGACTAAATAGTCGGGTGAGACTATTCGGCTTTGAATTGCTCCCCTAATCTGCACAAGCCAAATTGGAAGTGCTCTTGGTATCTGAGAAAAGTTTTGATAAAGCAGTTTTGACACCCAGGTAAAGCTGTATATATTGAAACTAAATAGTCGGGTGGGACCATTTGGCTTTGACTTGCTCCCCTAGGCTGCACATGACAGATTGGCAGGGCTCGTGGTATCTGAGACAAGTTTTGGTTAAGCAGCTTTAGCGGCCAGATGGGGCTGTATGTTTAAGGACTAAATATTCGGGTGACACTAATTGGCTTGACTGGGTCCTCTAGGCTGGATATGCCAGATTTTCAGAGCTCCCGGTATCTTAGACAAGTTTTGGTAAAGCAGTTTTGACTTCCACGTGAGGCTGCATGTTTTGAGCCTAAATAGTCGGGTGAGACTATTCGGCATTAAATTGCTCCCCTAGGCTGCACATGCCAAATTGACAATGCTCGTGGTATCTGAGACACGTTCTGATAAAGCAGTTTTGACATCCAGGTAAAGCTGTATATATTGAAACTAAATAGTCGGGTGGGACCATTTGGCTTTGACTTGCTCCCCTAGGCTGCACATGACAGATTGGCAGGGCTCGTGGTATCTGAGACAAGTTTTGGTTAAGCATATTTGGCGGCCAGATGGGGCTGTATGTTTAAGGACTAAATATTCGGGTGACACTAATTGGCTTTGACTAGGTCCTTTAGGCTGGATATGCCAGATTTTCAGAGCTCCCGGTATCTTAGACAAGTTTTGGTAAAGCAGTTTTGACTTCCAGGTGAGGCTGTATGTTTTGAGAGTAAATAGACGGGTGAGACTATTCGGCTTTGAATTGCTCCCCTATGCTGCACATGACAGATTGGCAGGGCTGCTGGTATCTGAGACAAGTTTTGGTAAAGCAGTTTTGACTTCCACGTGAGGCTGTATGTTTTGAGACTAAATAGTCGGGTGAGACTATTCGGCTTTGAATTGCTCCCCTAATCTGCACAAGCCAAATTGGAAGTGCTCTTGGTATCTGAGAAAAGTTTTGATAAAGCAGTTTTGACACCCAGGTAAAGCTGTATATATTGAAACTAAATAGTCGGGTGGGACCATTTGGCTTTGACTTGCTCCCCTAGGCTGCACATGACAGATTGGCAGGGCTCGTGGTATCTGAGACAAGTTTTGGTTAAGCAGTCTTGGCGGCCAGATGGGGCTGTATATTTAAGGACAAAGTATTCGGGTGACACTAATTGGCTTTGACTAGGTCTTCTAGGCTGGCTGTGCCTGATTTTCAGAGCTCCCGGTATCTTAGACAAGTTTTGGTAAAGCAGTTTTGACTTCCACGTGAGGCTGCATGTTTTGAGACTAGATAGTCGGGTGAGACTATTCGCCATTGAATTGCTCCCCTTGGCTGCACATGCCAAATTGACAATGCTCGTGGTATCTGAGACAAGTTTTGATAAAGCAGTTTTGACATCCAGGTAAAGCTGTATATATTGAAACTAAATAGTCGGGTGGGACCATTTGGCTTTGACTTGCTCCCCTAGGCTGCACATGACAGATTGGCAGGGCTCGTGGTATCTGAGACAAGTTTTGGTTAAGCAGCTTTAGCGGCCAGATGGGGCTGTATGTTTAAGGACTAAATATTCGGGTGACACTAATTGGCTTGACTGGGTCCTCTAGGCTGGATATGCCAGATTTTCAGGGCTCCCGGTATCTTAGACAAGTTTTGGTAAAGCAGTTTTGACTTCCGGATGAGGCTGTATGTTTTGAGACTATATAGTCGGGTGAGACTATTCGGCTTTGAGTTGCTCCCCATGGCTGCACATGCCAGATTGGCAGGGCTGCTGGTATCTGAGACAAGTTTTGGTTAAGCAGCTTTAGCGGCCAGATGGGGCTGTATGTTTAAGGACTAAATATTCGGGTGACACTAATTGGCTTGACTGGGTCCTCTAGGCTGGATATGCCAGATTTTCAGAGCTCCCGGTATCTTAGACAAGTTTTGGTAAAGCAGTTTTGACTTCCACGTGAGGCTGCATGTTTTGAGCCTAAATAGTCGGGTGAGACTATTCGGCATTAAATTGCTCCCCTAGGCTGCACATGCCAAATTGACAATGCTCGTGGTATCTGAGACACGTTCTGATAAAGCAGTTTTGACATCCAGGTAAAGCTGTATATATTGAAACTAAATAGTCGGGTGGGACCATTTGGCTTTGACTTGCTCCCCTAGGCTGCACATGACAGATTGGCAGGGCTCGTGGTATCTGAGACAAGTTTTGGTTAAGCATTTTTGGCGGCCAGATGGGGCTGTATGTTTAAGGACTAAATATTCGGGTGACACTAATTGGCTTTGACTAGGTCCTTTAGGCTGGATATGCCAGATTTTCAGAGCTCCCGGTATCTTAGACAAGTTTTGGTAAAGCAGTTTTGACTTCCAGGTGAGGCTGTATGTTTTGAGAGTAAATAGACGGGTGAGACTATTCGGCTTTGAATTGCTCCCCTATGCTGCACATGACAGATTGGCAGGGCTGCTGGTATCTGAGACAAGTTTTGGTAAAGCAGTTTTGACTTCCACGTGAGGCTGTATGTTTTGAGACTAAATAGTCGGGTGAGACTATTCGGCTTTGAATTGCTCCCCTAATCTGCACAAGCCAAATTGGAAGTGCTCTTGGTATCTGAGAAAAGTTTTGATAAAGCAGTTTTGACACCCAGGTAAAGCTGTATATATTGAAACTAAATAGTCGGGTGGGACCATTTGGCTTTGACTTGCTCCCCTAGGCTGCACATGACAGATTGGCAGGGCTCGTGGTATCTGAGACAAGTTTTGGTTAAGCAGTCTTGGCGGCCAGATGGGGCTGTATATTTAAGGACTAAATATTCGGGTGACACTAATTGGCTTTGACTAGGTCTTCTAGGCTGGCTGTGCCTGATTTTCAGAGCTCCCGGTATCTTTGACAAGTTTTGGTAAAGCAGTTTTGACTTCCAGGTGAGGCTGTATGTTTTGAGACTAAATAGTCGGGTGGGACCATTAGCCTTTGACTTGCTCCCCTATGCTGCACATGACAGATTGGCAGGGCTGCTGGTATCTGAGACAAGTTTTGATAAAGCAGTTTTGACATCCAGGTAAAGCTGTATATATTGAAACTAAATAGTCGGGTGGTACCATTTGGCTTTGACTTGCTCCCCTAGGCTGCACATGACAGATTGGCAGGGCTCGTGGTATCTGAGACAAATTATGGTTAAGCAGCTTTTGCGGCCAGATGGGGCTGTATGTTTAAGGACTAAATATTCGGGTGACACTAATTGGCTTTGACTATGTCCTTTAAGCTGGATATGCCAGATTTTCAGGGCTCCCGGTATCTTAGACAAGTTTTGGTAAAGCAGTTTTGACTTCCGGATGAGGCTGTATGTTTTGAGACTATATAGTCGGGTGAGACTATTCGGCTTTGAATTGCTCCCCTTGGCTGCACATGCCAGATTGGCAGGGCTGCTGGTATCTGAGACAAGTTTTGGTTAAGCAGCTTTAGCGGCCAGATGGGGCTGTATGTTTAAGGACTAAATATTCGGGTGACACTAATTGGCTTGACTGGGTCCTCTAGGCTGGATATGCCAGATTTTCAGAGCTCCCGGTATCTTAGACAAGTTTTGGTAAAGCAGTTTTGACTTCCACGTGAGGATGCATGTTTTGAGCCTAAATAGTCGGGTGAGACTATTCGGCATTAAATTGCTCCCCTAGGCTGCACATGCCAAATTGACAATGCTCGTGGTATCTGAGACACGTTCTGATAAAGCAGTTTTGACATCCAGGTAAAGCTGTATATATTGAAACTAAATAGTCGGGTGGGACCATTTGGCTTTGACTTGCTCCCCTAGGCTGCACATGACAGATTGGCAGGGCTCGTGGTATCTGAGACAAGTTTTGGTTAAGCATTTTTGGCGGCCAGATGGGGCTGTATGTTTAAGGACTGAATATTCGGGTGACACTAATTGGCTTGACTGGGTCCTCTAGGCTGGATATGCCAGATTTTCAGAGCTCCCGGTATCTTAGACAAGTTTTGGTAAAGCAGTTTTGACTTCCACGTGAGGCTGCATGTTTTGAGCCTAAATAGTCGGGTGAGACTATTCGGCATTAAATTGCTCCCCTAGGCTGCACATGCCAAATTGACAATGCTCGTGGTATCTGAGACACGTTCTGATAAAGCAGTTTTGACATCCAGGTAAAGCTGTATATATTGAAACTAAATAGTCGGGTGGGACCATTTGGCTTTGACTTGCTCCCCTAGGCTGCACATGACAGATTGGCAGGGCTCGTGGTATCTGAGACAAGTTTTGGTTAAGCATTTTTGGCGGCCAGATGGGGCTGTATGTTTAAGGACTAAATATTCGGGTGACACTAATTGGCTTTGACTAGGTCCTTTAGGCTGGATATGCCAGATTTTCAGAGCTCCCGGTATCTTAGACAAGTTTTGGTAAAGCAGTTTTGACTTCCAGGTGAGGCTGTATGTTTTGAGAGTAAATAGACGGGTGAGACTATTCGGCTTTGAATTGCTCCCCTATGCTGCACATGACAGATTGGCAGGGCTGCTGGTATCTGAGACAAGTTTTGGTAAAGCAGTTTTGACTTCCACGTAAGGCTGTATGTTTTGAGACTAAATAGTCGGGTGAGACTATTCGGCTTTGAATTGCTCCCCTAATCTGCACAAGCCAAATTGGAAGTGCTCTTGGTATCTGAGAAAAGTTTTGATAAAGCAGTTTTGACACCCAGGTAAAGCTGTATATATTGAAACTAAATAGTCGGGTGGGACCATTTGGCTTTGACTTGCTCCCCTAGGCTGCACATGACAGATTGGCAGGGCTCGTGGTATCTGAGACAAGTTTTGGTTAAGCAGTCTTGGCGGCCAGATGGGGCTGTATATTTAAGGACTAAATATTCGGGTGACACTAATTGGCTTTGACTAGGTCTTCTAGGCTGGCTGTGCCTGATTTTCAGAGCTCCCGGTATCTTTGACAAGTTTTGGTAAAGCAGTTTTGACTTCCAGGTGAGGCTGTATGTTTTGAGACTAAATAGTCGGGTGGGACCATTAGCCTTTGACTTGCTCCCCTATGCTGCACATGACAGATTGGCAGGGCTGCTGGTATCTGAGACAAGTTTTGATAAAGCAGTTTTGACATCCAGGTAAAGCTGTATATATTGAAACTAAATAGTCGGGTGGGACCATTTGGCTTTGACTTGCTCCCTAGGCTGCACATGACAGATTGGCAGGGCTCGTGGTATCTGAGACAAGTTATGGTTAAGCAGCTTTTGCGGCCAGATGGGGCTGTATGTTTAAGGACTAAATATTCGGGTGACACTAATTGGCTTTGACTATGTCCTTTAAGCTGGATATGCCAGATTTTCAGGGCTCCCGGTATCTTAGACAAGTTTTGGTAAAGCAGTTCTGACTTCCGGATGAGGCTGTATGTTTTGAGACTATATAGTCGGGTGAGACTATTCGGCTTTGAATTGCTCCCCTTGGCTGCACATGCCAGATTGGCAGGGCTGCTGGTATCTGAGACAAGTTTTGGTTAAGCAGCTTTAGCGGCCAGATGGGGCTGTATGTTTAAGGACTAAATATTCGGGTGACACTAATTGGCTTGACTGGGTCCTCTAGGCTGGATATGCCAGATTTTCAGAGCTCCCGGTATCTTAGACAAGTTTTGGTAAAGCAGTTTTGACTTCCACGTGAGGCTGCATGTTTTGAGCCTAAATAGTCGGGTGAGACTATTCGGCATTAAATTGCTCCCCTAGGCTGCACATGCCAAATTGACAATGCTCGTGGTATCTGAGACACGTTCTGATAAAGCAGTTTTGACATCCAGGTAAAGCTGTATATATTGAAACTAAATAGTCGGGTGGGACCATTTGGCTTTGACTTGCTCCCCTAGGCTGCACATGACAGATTGGCAGGGCTCGTGGTATCTGAGACAAGTTTTGGTTAATCATTTTTGGCGGCCAGATGGGGCTGTATGTTTAAGGACTAAATATTCGGGTGACACTAATTGGCTTTGACTAGGTCCTTTAAGCTGGATATGCCAGATTTTCAGAGCTCCCGGTATCTTAGACAAGTTTTGGTAAAGCAGTTTTGACTTCCAGGTGAGGCTGTATGTTTTGAGAGTAAATAGACGGGTGAGACTATTCGGCTTTGAATTGCTCCCCTATGCTGCACATGACAGATTGGCAGGGCTGCTGGTATCTGAGACAAGTTTTAGTAAAGCAGTTTTGACTTCCACGTGAGGCTGTATGTTTTGAGACTAAATAGTCGGGTGAGACTATTCGGCTTTGAATTGCTCCCCTAATCTGCACAAGCCAAATTGGAAGTGCTCTTGGTATCTGAGAAAAGTTTTGATAAAGCAGTTTTGACACCCAGGTAAAGCTGTATATATTGAAACTAAATAGTCGGGTGGGACCATTTGGCTTTGACTTGCTCCCCTAGGCTGCACATGACAGATTGGCAGGGCTCGTGGTATCTGAGACAAGTTTTGGTTAAGCAGTCTTGGCGGCCAGATGGGGCTGTATATTTAAGGACTAAATATTCGGGTGACACTAATTGGCTTTGACTAGGTCTTCTAGGCTGGCTGTGCCTGATTTTCAGAGCTCCCGGTATCTTTGACAAGTTTTGGTAAAGCAGTTTTGACTTCCAGGTGAGGCTGTATGTTTTGAGACTAAATAGTCGGGTGGGACCATTAGCCTTTGACTTGCTCCCCTATGCTGCACATGACAGATTGGCAGGGCTGCTGGTATCTGAGACAAGTTTTGATAAAGCAGTTTTGACATCCAGGTAAAGCTGTATATATTGAAACTAAATAGTCGGGTGGGACCATTTGGCTTTGACTTGCTCCCCTAGGCTGCACATGACAGATTGGCAGGGCTCGTGGTATCTGAGACAAGTTATGGTTAAGCAGCTTTTGCGGCCAGATGGGGCTGTATGTTTAAGGACTAAATATTCGGGTGACACTAATTGGCTTTGACTATGTCCTTTAAGCTGGATATGCCAGATTTTCAGGGCTCCCGGTATCTTAGACAAGTTTTGGTAAAGCAGTTTTGACTTCCGGATGAGGCTGTATGTTTTGAGAGTAAATAGACGGGTGAGACTATTCGGCTTTGAATTGCTCCCCTATGCTGCACATGACAGATTGGCAGGGCTGCTGGTATCTGAGACAAGTTTTGGTTAAGCAGTTTTGGCGGCCAGATGGGGTTTAATGACTAAGGACTAAATATTCGGGTGACACTAATTGGCTTGACTAGGTGCTCTAGGCTGGATATGCCTGATTTTCAGAGCTCCCGGTATCTTAGACAAGTTTTGGTAAAGCAGTTTTGACATCTAGATAAAGCTGTATATATTGAAACTAAATAGTCGGGTGGGACCGTTTGGCTTTGACTTGCTCTAGGCTGCACATGACAGATTGGCAGGGCTCGTGGTATCTGAGACAAGTTTTGGTTAAGCATTTTTGGCGGCCAGATGGGGCTGTATGTTTAAGGACTAAATATTCGGGTGACACTAATTGGCTTGACTAGGTCCTCTAGGCTGCATATGCCAGATTTTCAGAGCTCCCGGTATTTTAGACAAGTTTTGGTAAAGCAGTTTTGACATCTAGATAAAGCTGTATATATTGAAACTAAATAGTCGGGTGGGACCATTTGGCTTTGACTTGCTCCCCTAGGCTGCACATGACAGATTGGCAGGGTTCGTGGTATCTGAGACAAGTTTTGGTTAAGCAGTTTTGGCGGCCAGATGGACTGTATGTTTAAGGACTAAGTATTCGGGTGACACTAATTGGCTTTGACTAGGTCTTCTAGGCTGGCTGTGCCTGATTTTCAGAGCTCCCGGTATCTTAGACAAGTTTTGGTAAAGAAGTTTTGACTTCCAGGTGAGGCTGTATGTTTTGAGACTAAATAGTCGGGTGGGACCATTTGGCTTTGAGTTGCTCCCCTATGCTGCACATGACAGATTGGCAGGGCTGCTGGTATCTGAGAAAAGTTTTGGTTAAGCAGCTTTGGCGGCCAGATGGGGCTGTATGTTTAAGGACTAAATATTCGGGTGATAGTTTTGGTAAAGCAGTTTTGACTTCCAGGTGAGGCTGTATGTTTTGAGACTAAATAGTCGGGTAAGACTATTCGGCTTTGAATTGCTCCTCTAGGCTTCACATACAAAATTGGTAGTGCTCGTGGTATCTGAGACAAGTTTTGATAAAGCAGTTTTGACAACCAGGTGAGGCTGTATGTTTTCAGACTAAATAGTCGGGTGAGACTATTCGGCTTTGAATTGCTCCCCTAATCTGCACATGCCAAATTGGCAGTGCTCTTGGTATCTGAGAAAAGTTTTGATAAAGCAGTTTTGACACCCAGGTAAAGCTGTATATATTGAAACTAAATAGTCGGTTGGGACCGTTTGGTTTTGACTTGCTCTAGGCTGCACATGACAGATTGGCAGGGCTCGTGGTATCTGAGACAAGTTTTGGTTAAGCAGTTTTGGCGGCCAGATGGGGCTGTATGTTTAAGGACTAAATATTCGGGTGACACTAATTGGCTTGACTAGGTCCTCTAGGCTGCATATGCCAGATTTTCAGGGCTCCCGGTATCTTAGACAAGTTTTGGTAAAGCAGTTTTGACCCCCAGGTGAGGCTGTATGTCTTGAGACTAAATAGTCGGGTGAGACTATTCGGCTTTGAATTCCTCCCCTAATCTGCACATGCCAAATTGGCAGTGCTCTTGGTATCTGAGAAAAGTTTTGATAAAGCAGTTTTGACACCCAGGTAAAGCTGTATATATTGAAACTAAATAGTCGGGTGGGACCATTTGGCTTTGACTTGCTCCCCTAGGCTGCACATGACAGATTGGCAGGGTTCGTGGTATCTGAGACAAGTTTTGGTTAAGCAGCTTTGGCGGCCAGATGGGGCTGTATGTTTAAGGACTAAATATTCGGGTGACACTAATTGGCTTTGACTAGGTCTTCTAGGCTGGCTTTGCCAGATTTTCAGAGCTCCCGGTATCTTAGACAAGTTTTGGTAAAGCAGTTTTGACATCTAGATAAAGCTGTATATATTGAAACTAAATAGTCGGGTGGGACCGTTTGGCTTTGACTTGCTCTTGGCTGCACATGACAGATTGGCAGGGCTCGTGGTATCTGAGCCAAGTTTTGGTTAAGCATTTTTGGCGGCCAGATGGGGCTGTATGTTTAAGGACTAAATATTCGGGTGACACTAATTGGCTTTGACTAGGTCCTTTAGGCTGGATATGCCAGATTTTCAGAGCTCCCGGTATCTTAGACAAGTTTTGGTAAAGCAGTTTTGACTTCCAGGTGAGGCTGTATGTTTTGAGAGTAAATAGACGGGTGAGACTATTCGGCTTTGAATTGCTCCCCTTGGCTGCACATGCCAGAGTGGCAGTGCTGCTGGTATCTGAGACAAGTTTTGGTAAAACAGTTTTGTCGGTCAGATGGGACTGTCTGTTTTAAGACTCAATAGTCGGGTGGGACCATTTGGCTTTGACTTGCTCCCCTATGCTGCACATTCCAGATAGGCAGGGCTCGTGGTATCTGAGACAAGTTTTGGTTAAGCAGTTTTGGCGGCCAGATGGGGCTGTATGTTTAAGGACTAAATATTCGGGTGACACTAATTGGCTTGACTAGGTCCTCTAGGCTGCATATGCCAGATTTTCAGAGCTCCCGGTATCTTAGACAAGCTTTGGTAAAGCAGTTTTGACTTCCAGGTGAGGCTGTATGTTTTGAGACTAAATAGTCGGGTGGGACCATTCGGCTTTGACATGCTCCCCTATGTTGCACATGACAGATTGGCAGGGCTGCTGGTATCTGAGACCAGTTTTGATAAAGCAGTTTTGACATCCAGGTAAAGCTGTATATATTGAAACTAAATAGTCGGGTGGGACCATTTGTCTTTGACTTGCTCCCCTAGGCTGCACATGACAGATTGTCAGGGCTCGTGGTATCTGAGACAAGTTTTGGTTAAGCATTTTTGGCGGCCAGATGGAGCTGTATGTTTAAGGACTAAATATTCGGGTGACACTAATTGGCTTTGACTAGGTCCTTTAGGCTGGATATGCCAGATTTTCAGAGCTCCCGGTATCTTAGACAAGTTTTGGTAAAGCAGTTTTGACTTCCAGGTGAGGCTGTATGTTTTGAGAGTAAATAGACGGGTGAGACTATTCGGCTTTGAATTGCTCCCCTTGGCTGCACATGCCAGAGTGGCAGGGCTGCTGGTATCTGAGACAAGTTTTGGTAAAACAGTTTTGTCGGTCAGATGGGACTGTCTGTTTTAAGACTCAATAGTCGGGTGGGACCATTTGGCATTGACTTGCTCCCCTATGCTGCACATTCCAGATTGGCAGGGCTCGTGGTATCTGAGACATGTTTTGGTTAAGCAGTTTTGGCGGCCAGATGGGGCTGTATGTTTAAGAACTTAATATTCGGGTGACACTAATTGGCTTGACTAGGTCCTCTAGGCTGCATATGCCAGATTTTCAGGGCTCCCGGTATCTTAGACAAGTTTTGGTAAAGCAGTTTTGACTTCCAGGTGAGGCTGTATGTTTTGAGACTAAATAGTCGGGTGAGACTATTCGGCTTTGAATTGCTCCCCTAATCTGCACATGCCAAATTGGCAGTGCTCTTGGTATCTGAGCAAAGTTTTGATAAAGCAGTTTAGACACCCAAGTAAAGCTGTATATATTGAAACTAAATAGTCGGGTGGGACCATTTGGCTTTGACTTGCTCCCCTAGGCTGCACATGACAGATTGGCAGGGTTCGTGGTATCTGAGACAAGTTTTGGTTAAGCAGTTTTGGCGGCCAGATGGGGCTGTATGTTTACGGACTAAATATTCGGGTGACACTAATTGGCTTTGACTAGGTCTTCTAGGCTGGCTTTGCCAGATTTTCAGAGCTCCCGGTATCTTAGACAAGTTTTGGTAAAGCAGTTTTGACTTCCAGGTGAGGCTGTATGTCTTGAGACTAAATAGTCGGGTGGGACCATTTGGCTCTGACTTGCTCCCCTATGCTGCACATGACAGATTGGCAGAGCTGCTGGTATCTGAGACAAGTTTTGATAAAGCAGTTTTGACATCCAGGTAAAGCTGTATATATTGAAACTGAATAGTCGGGTGGGCCCATTTGGCTTTGACTTGCTTCGCTAGGCTGCACATGACAGATTGGCAGAGCTCGTGGTATCTGAGACAAGTTTTGGTTAAGCAGCTTTGGCGGCCAGATGGGGCTGTATGTTTAAGGACTAAATATTCGGGTGACACTAATTGGCTTTGACTATGTCCTTTAAGCTGGATATGCCAGATTTTCAGGGCTTTCGGTATCTTAGACAAGATTTGAAAAGCAGTTTTGACTTCCAGATGAGGCTGTATGTCTTGAGACTATATAGTCGGGTGAGACTATTCGGCTTTGAGTTGCTCCCCTTGGCTGCACATGCCAGATTGGCAGGGCTGCTGGTATCTGAGACAAGTTTTGGTAAAACAGTTTTGTCGGTCAGATGGGACTGTCTGTTTTAAGACTCAATAGTCGGGTGGGACAATTTGGCTTTGACTTGCTCCCCTATGCTGCACATTCCAGATTGGCAGGGCTCGTGGTATCTGAGACAAGTTTTGGTTAAGCAGTTTTGGCGGCCAGATGGGGCTGTATGTTTAAGGACTAAATATTCGGGTGACACTAATTGGCTTGACTAGGTCATCTAGGCTGCATATGCCAGATTTTCAGGGCTCCCGGTATCTTAGACAAGTTTTGGTAAAGCAGTTTTGACTTCCAGGTGAGGCTGTATGTTTTGAGACTAAAAAGTCGGGTGAGACTATTCGGCTTTGAATTGCTCCCCTAATCTGCACATGCCAAATTGGCAGTGCTCTTGGTATCTGTATTTTGACACCCAGGTAAAGCTGTATATATTGAAACTAAATAGTCGGGTGGGACCATTTGGCTTTGACTTGCTCCCCTAGGCTGCACATGACAGATTGGCAGGGCTCGTGGTATCTGAGACAAGTTTTGGTTAAGCAGTTTTGGCGGCCAGATGGGGCTGTATGTTTAACGACTAAATATTCGGGTGACACTAATTGGCTTTGACTAGGTCTTCTAGGCTGGCTTTGCCAGATTTTCAGAGCTCCCGGTATCTTAGACAAGTTTTGGTAAAGCAGTTTTGACTTCCAGGTGAGGCTGTATGTTTTGAGACTAAATAGTCGGGTGGGACCATTTGGCTTTGACTTGCTCCCCTATGCTGCACATGTCAGATTGGCAGGGCTGCTGGTATCTGAGACAAGTTTTGATAAAGCAGTTTTGACATCCAGGTAAAGCTGTATATATTGAAACTAAATAGTCGGGTGGGACCGTTTGGCTTTGACTTGCTCCCCTAGGCTGCACATGACAGATTGGCAGGGCTCGTGGTATCTGAGACAAGTTTTGGTTAAGCAGCTTTGGCGGCCAGATGGGGCTGTATGTTTAAGGACTAAATATTCGGGTGATAGTTTTGGTAAAGCAGTTTTGACTTCCAGGTGAGGCTGTATGTTTTGAGAGTAAATAGACGGGTGAGACTATTCGGCTTTGAATTGCTCCCCTTGGCTGCACATGCCAGATTGGCAGGGCTGCTGGTATCTGAGACAAGTTTTGGTAAAACAGTTTTGGCGGTCAGATGGGACTGTATGTTTTAAGACTCAATAGTCGGGTGGGACCATTTGGCGTTGACTAACTCCCCTAGGCTGCACATGACAGATTGACAGGGCTCGTTGTATCTGAGACAAGGTTTGGTAAAGCAGTTTTGACTTCCACGTGAGGCTGCATGTTTTGAGACTAAACAGTCGGGTGAGACTATTCGGCTTTGAATTGCTCCCCTAATCAGCACATGCCAAATTGGCAGTGCTCTTGGTATCTGAGACAAGTTTTGATAAAGCAGTTTTGACACCCAGGTAAAGCTGTATATATTGAAACTTAATAGTCCGGTGGGACCATTTGGCTTTGATTGGCAGGGCTCGTGGTATCTGAGACAAGTTTTGGTTAAGCAGTTTTGGCGGCCAGATGGGGCTGTACGTTTAAGGACTAAATATTCGGGTGACACTAATTGGCTTTGCCTAGGTCCTTTAAGCTGGATATGCCAGTTTTTCCGGGCTCCCGGTATCTTAGACAAGTTTTGGTTAAGCAGTTTTGACTTCCAGGTGAAGCTGTATGTTTTGAGACTAAATAGTCGGGTGAGACTATTCGGCTTTGAATTGCTCCCCTTGGCTGCACATGCCAGATTGGCAGTGCTGCTGGTATCTGAGACAAGTTTTGGTAAAACAGTTTTGGCGGTCAGATGTGACTGTATATTTTAAGACTCAATAGTCGGGTGGGACCATTTGGCTTTGACTAGCTCCTCTACGCTGCACATGACAGATTGGCAGTGCTGCTGGTATCTGAGACAAGTTTTGGTAAAGCAGTTTTGACTTCCACGTGAGGCTGCATGTTTTGAGACTAAATAGTCGGGTGAGACTATTCGGCTTTGAATTGCTCCCCTAATCTGCACATGCCAAATTGGCAGTGCTCTTGGTATCTGAGACAAGTTTTGATAAAGCAGTTTTGACACCCAGATAAAGCTGTATATATTGAAACTTAATAGTCCGGTGGGACCATTTGGCTTTGATTGGCAGGGCTCGTGGTATCTGAGACAAGTTTTGGTTAAGCAGTTTTGGCGGCCAGATGGGGCTGTACGTTTAAGGACTAAATATTCGGGTGACACTAATTGGCTTTGACTAGGTCTTCTAGGCTGGCTATGCCAGATTTTCAGAGCTCCCGGTATCTTAGACAAGTTTTGGTAAAGCAGTTTTGACTTCCAGGTGAGGCTGTATGTTTTGAGACTAAATATTCGGGTGAGACTATTCGGCTTTGAATTGCTCCCCTTGGCTGCACATGCCAGATTGGCAGGGCTGTTGGTATCTGAGACAAGTTTTGGTAAACCAGTTTTGGCGGTCAGATGGGACTGTATGTTTTGAGACTCAATAGTCGGGTGGGACCATTTGGCTTTGACTAGCTCCCCTATGCTGCACATGACAGATTGGCAGGGCTCGTTGTATCTGAGACAAGTTTTGGTAAAGCAGTTTTGACTTCCACGGGAGGCTGCATGTTTTGAGACTAAATAGTCGGGTGAGACTATTCGGCTTTGAATTGCTCCCCTAATCTGCACATGCCAAATTGGCAGTGCCCTTGGTATCTGAGACAAGTTTTGATAAAGCAGTTTTGACACCCAGGTAAAGCTGTATATATTGAAACTAAATAGTAGGGTGGGACCATTTGGCTTTGACTTTCTCCCCTAGGCTGCACATGACAGATTGGCAGGGCTCGTGGTATCTGAGACAAGTTTTGGTTAAGCAGCTTTGGCGGCCAGATGGGGCTGTATGTTTAAGGACTAAATATTCGGGTGACACTAATTGGCTTTGACTAGGTCCTTTAGGCTGGATATGCCAGATTTTCAGAGCTCCCGGGGTCTTAGACAAGTTTTGGTAAAGCAGTTTTGACTTCCAGGTGAGGCTGTATGTTTTGAGACTAAATATTCGGGTGACACTATTCGGCTTTGAATTGCTCCCCTTGGCTGCACATGCTAGATTGGCAGGGCTGCTGGTATCTGAGACAAGTTTTGGTAAAACAGTTTTGGCGGTCAGATGGGACTGTATGTCTTAAGACTCAATAGTCGGGTGGGACCATTTGGCTTTGACTAGCTCCCCTACGCTGCACATGACAGATTGGCAGGGCTCGTTGTATCTGAGACAAGTTTTGATAAAGCAGTTTTGACTTCGACGTGAGGCTGCATGTTTTGAGACTAAATAGTCGGGTGAGACTATTCGGCTTTGAATTGCTCCCCTAATCTGCACATGCCAAATTGGCAGTGCTCTTGGTATCTGAGACAAGTTTTGATAAAGCAGTTTTGACACCCAGGTAAAGCTGTATATATTGAAACTAAATAGTCGGGTGGGACCATTTGGCTTTGACTTGCTCCCCTAGGCTGCACATGACAAATTGGCAGGGCTCGTGGAATCTGAGACAAGTTTTGGTTAAGCAGTTTTGGCGGCCAGATGGGGCTGTATGTTTAAGGACTAAATATTCGGGTGACACTAATTGGCTTTGACTAGGTCTTCTAGGCTGGCTATGCCAGATTTTCAGAGCTCCCGGTATCTTAGACAAGTTTTGGTAAAGCAGTTTTGACTTCCAGGTGAGGCTGTATGTTTTGAGACTAAATATTCGGGTGACACTATTCGGCTTTGAATTGCTCCCCTTGGCTGCACATGCCAGATTGGCAGGGCTGCTGGTATCTGAGACAAGTTTTGGTAAAACAGTTTTGGCGGTCAAATGGCACTGTATGTTTTAAGACTCAATAGTCGGGTGGGACCATTTGGCTTTGACTAGCTCCCGTACGCTGCACAAGAAAGATTGGCAGCGCTCGTTGTATCTGAGACAAGTTTTGATAAAGCAGTTTTGACTTCGACGTGAGGCTGCATGTTTTGAGACTAAATAGTCGGGTGAGACTATTCGGCATTGAATTGCTCCCCTAGGCTGCACATGCCAAATTGACAATGCTCGTGGTCTCTGAGACATGTTTTGATATAGCAAGTTTGACATCCAGGTAAAGCTGTATATATTGAAACTAAATAGTCGGGTGGGACCATTTGGCTTTGACTTGCTCCCCTAGGCTACACATGACAGATTGGCAGGGCTCGTGGTATCTGAGACAAGTTTTGGTTAAGCAGCTTTGGCGGCCAGATGGGGCTGTATGTTTAAGGACTAAATATTCGGGTGACACTAATTGGCTTTGACTATGTCCTTTAAGCTGGATATGCCAGATTTTCAGGGCTCCCGGTATCTTAGACAAGTTTTGGTAAAGCAGTCTTGACTTCCAGATGAGGCTGTATGTTTTGAGACTATATAGTCGGGTGAGACTATTCTGCTTTGAATTGCTCCCCTTGGCTGCACATGCCAGATTGGCAGGGCTGCTGGTATCTGAGACAAGTTTTCGTAAAACAGTTTTGGCGGTCAAATGGCACTGTATGTTTTAAGACTCAATAGTCGGGTGGGACCATTTGGCTTTGACTAGCTCCCGTACGCTGCACAAGACAGATTGGCAGCGCTCGTTGTATCTGAGACAAGTTTTGATAAAGCAGTTTTGACTTCCACATGAGGCTGCATGTTTTGAGACTAAATAGTCGGGTGAGACTATTCGGCATTGAATTGCTCCCCTAGGCTGCACATGCCAAATTGACAATGCTCGTGGTATCTGAGAAAAGTTTTGATAAAGCAGTTTTGACATCCAGGTAAAGCTGTATATATTGAAACTAAATAGTCGGGTGGGACCATTTGGCTTTGACTTGCTCCCCTAGGCTGCACATGACAGATTGGCAGGGCTCGTGGTATCTGAGACAAGTTTTGGTTAAGCAGCTTTGACGGCCAGATGGGGCTGTATGTTTAAGGACTAAATATTCGGATGAGACTATTCGGCATTGAATTGCTCCCCTAGGCTGCACATGCCAGATTGGCAGGGCTGCTGGTATCTGAGACAAGTTTTGGTAAAACAGTTTTGGCGGTCAGTTGGCACTGTATGTTTTAAGACTCAATAGTCGGGTGGGACCATTTGGCTTTGACTAGCTCCCGTACGCTGCACAAGACAGATTGGCAGGGCTCGTTGTATCTGAGACAAGTTTTGATAAAGCAGTTTTGACTTCCACATGAGGCTGCATGTTTTGAGACTAAATAGTCGGGTGAGACTATTCGGCATTGAATTGCTCCCCTAGGCTGCACATGCCAAATTGGCAATGCTCGTGGTATCTGAGACAAGTTTTGATAAAGCAGTTTTGACATCCAGGTAAAGCTGTATATATTGAAACTGAATAGTCGGGTGGGACCATTTGGCTTTGACTTGCTCCCCTAGGCTGCACATGACAGATTGGCAGGGCTCGTGGTATCTGAGACAAGTTTTGGTTAAGCAGCTTTGACGGCCAGATGGGGCTGTATGTTTAAGGACTAAATATTCGGGTGACACTAATTGGCTTTGACTAGGTCCTTTAGGCTGGATATGCCAGATTTTCAGAGCTCCCGGTATCTTAGACAAGTTTTGGTAAAGCGGTTTTGACTTCCAGGTGAGGCTGTATGTTTTGAGACTAAATATTCGGGTGAGACTATTCGGCTTTGAATTGCTCCCCTTGGCTGCACATGCCAGATTGGCAGGGCTCGTGGCATCTGACACAAGTTTTGGTAAAACAGTTTTGACTTCCACGTGAGGCTGCATGTTTTGAGACTAAATAGTCGGGTGAGACTATTCGGCTTTGAATTGCTCCCCTAATCAGCACATGCCAAATTGGCAGTGCTCTTGGTATCTGAGACAAGTTTTGATAAAGCAGTTTTGACACCCAGGTAAAGCTGTATATATTGAAACTAAATAGTCGGGTGGGACCATTTGGCTTTGACTTGCTCCCCTAGGCGGCACATGACAAATTGGCAGGGCTCGTGGAATCAGAGACAAGTTTTGGTTAAGCAGTTTTGGCGGCCAGATGGGGCTGTATGTTTAAGGACTAAATATTCGGGTGACACTAATTGGCTTCGACTAGGTCTTCTAGGCTGGCTATGCGAGATTTTCAGAGCTCCCGGTATCTTAGACAAGTTTTGGTAAAGCAGTTTTGACTTCCAGGTGAGGCTGTATGTTTTGAGACTAAATAGTCGGGTGAGACCATTTGGCTTTGACTTGCTCCCCTATGCTGCACATGACAGATTGGCAGGGCTCGTTGTATCCGAGATAAGTTTTGATAAAGCAGTTTTGACTTCCACGTGAGGCTGCATGTTTTGAGACTAAATAGTCGGGTGAGACTATTCGGCATTGAATTGCTCCCCTAGGCTGCACTTGCCAGATTGGCAGGGCTGCTGGTATCTGAGACAAGTTTTAGTAAAACAGTTTTGGTGGTCAGATGGGACTGTATGTTTTAAGACTCAATAGTCGGGTGGGATCATTTGGCTTTGACTTGCTCCCCTATGCTGCACATTCCAGATTGACAGGGGTCGTGGCATCTGAGACAAGTTTTGGTAAAGCAGTTTTGACTTCCACGTGAGGCTGCATGTTTTGAGACTAAATAGTCGGCTGAGACTTTACGGCTTTGAATTGCTCCCCTAGGCTGCATATGCCAAATTGACAGTGCTCATGGTATCTGAGACAAGTTTTGATAAAGCAGTTTTGACACCCAGGTAAAGCTGTATATATTAAAACTAAAAAGTCGGGTGGGACCATTTGGCTTTGACTTGCTCCCCTAAGCTGCACATGCCAGATTGGCAGGGCTCGTGGTATCTGTGACAAGTTTTGCTAAAACAGTTTTGGCGGTCAGATGGCACTGTATGTTTTAAGACTCAATAGTCAGGTGGGACCATTTGGCTTTGACTTGCTCCCCTATGCTGCACATGCCAGATTGGTAGGGCTGCTGGTATCTGAGACAAGTCTTGCTGAAACAGTTTTGGTGGTCAGATGGGACTGGATGTTTTAAGACTCAATAGTCGGGTGGGACCATTTGGCTTTGACTTGCTCCCCTGTGCTGCACATGACAGATTGGCAGGGCTCGTTGTATCTGAGACAAGTTTTTGGTAAAGCAGTTTTGACTTCCACGTGAGGCTGCATGTTTTGAGACTAAATTGTTGGGTGAGACTATTCGGCCTTGAATTGCTCCCCTAAGCTGCACATGCCAAATTGGCAGTGCTCGTGGTATCTGAGACAAGTTTTGATAAAGCAGTTTTGACACCCAGGTAAAGCTGTATATATTAAAACTAAATAGTCGGGTGGGACCATTTGGCTTTGACTTGCTCCCCTAAGCTGCACATGCCAGATTGGCAGGGCTCGTGGTATCTGAGACAAGTTTTGCTAAAACAGTTTTGGCGGTCAGATGGCACTGTATGTTTTAAGACTCAATAGTCAGGTGGGACCATTTGGCTTTGACTTGCTTCCCTATGCTGCACATTCCAGATTGACAGGGCTCGTGGTATCTGAGACAAGTTTTGGTAAAGCAGTTTTGACTTTCACGTGAGGCTGCATCTTTTGAGACTAAATAGTCGGGTGAGACTTTTCGGCTTTGATTTGCTCCCCTAGGCTGCACATGCCAAATTGACAGTGCTCATGGTATCTGAGACAAGTTTTGATAAAGCAGTTTTGACACCCAGGTAAAGCTGTATATATTAAAACTAAATAGTCGGGTGGGACCATTTGGCTTTGACTTGCTCCCCTATGCTGCACATTCCAGATTGACAGGGCTCGTGGTATCTGAGACAAGTTTTGGTAAAGCAGTTTAGACTTCCACGTGAGACTGCATGTTTTGAGACTAAATAGTCGGGTGAGACTTTTCGGCTTTGATTTGCTCCCCTAGGCTGCACATGCCAAATTGACAGTGCTCATGGTATCTGAGACAAGTTTTGATAAAGCAGTTTTGACACCCAGGTAAAGCTGTATATATTAAAACTAAATAGTCGGGTGGGACCATTTGGCTTTGACTTGCTCCCCTAAGCTGCACATGCCAGATTGGCAGGGCTCGTGGTATCTGAGACAAGTTTTGCTAAAACAGTTTTGGCGGTCAGATGGCACTGTATGTTTTAAGACTCAATAGTCAGGTGGGACCATTTGGCTTTGACTTGCTTCCCTATGCTGCACATGCCAGATTGGTAGGGCTGCTGGTATCTGAGACAAGTCTTGCTAAAACAGTTTTGGTGGTCAGATGGGACTGGATGTTTTAAGACTCAATAGTCGGGTGGGACCATTTGGCTTTGACTTGCTCCCCTATGCTGCACATGACAGATTGGCAGGGCTCGTGGTATCTGAAACAAGTTTTGGTTAAGCAGTTTTGGCGGCCAAATGGGGCTGTATGTTTATGGACTAAAGATTCGGGTGACCCTAATTGGCTTTGACTAGGTCCTCTAGGCTGGATATGCTAGATTTTCAGAGCTCCCGGTATCTTAGACAAGTTTTGGTAAAGCAGTTTTGACTTCCAGGTGAGGCTGTATGTTTTGAGACTAAATAGTCGGGTGAGACCATTTGGCTTTGACTTGCTCCCCTATGCTGCACATGACAGATTGGCAGGGCTCGTTGTATCCGAGATAAGTTTTGATAAAGCAGTTTTGACTTCCACGTGAGGCTGCATGTTTTGAGACTAAATAGTCGGGTGAGACTATTCGGCATTGAATTGCTCCCCTAGGCTGCACTTGCCAGATTGGCAGGGCTGCTGGTATCTGAGACAAGTTTTAGTAAAACAGTTTTGGTGGTCAGATGGGACTGTATGTTTTAAGACTCAATAGTCGGGTGGGATCATTTGGCTTTGACTTGCTCCCCTATGCTGCACATTCCAGATTGACAGGGGTCGTGGTATCTGAGACAAGTTTTGGTAAAGCAGTTTTGACAACCACGTGAGGCTGCATGTTTTGAGACTAAATAGTCGGCTGAGACTTTACGGCTTTGAATTGCTCCCCTAGGCTGCATATGCCAAATTGACAGTGCTCATGGTATCTGAGACAAGTTTTGATAAAGCAGTTTTGACACCCAGGTAAAGCTGTATATATTAAAACTAAAAAGTCGGGTGGGACCATTTGGCTTTGACTTGCTCCCCTAAGCTGCACATGCCAGATTGGCAGGGCTCGTGGTATCTGTGACAAGTTTTGCTAAAACAGTTTTGGCGGTCAGATGGCACTGTATGTTTTAAGACTCAATAGTCAGGTGGGACCATTTGGCTTTGACTTGCTCCCCTATGCTGCACATGCCAGATTGGTAGGGCTGCTGGTATCTGAGACAAGTCTTGCTGAAACAGTTTTGGTGGTCAGATGGGACTGGATGTTTTAAGACTCAATAGTCGGGTGGGACCATTTGGCTTTGACTTGCTCCCCTGTGCTGCACATGACAGATTGGCAGGGCTCGTTGTATCTGAGACAAGTTTTTGGTAAAGCAGTTTTGACTTCCACGTGAGGCTGCATGTTTTGAGACTAAATTGTTGGGTGAGACTATTCGGCCTTGAATTGCTCCCCTAAGCTGCACATGCCAAATTGGCAGTGCTCGTGGTATCTGAGACAAGTTTTGATAAAGCAGTTTTGACACCCAGGTAAAGCTGTATATATTAAAACTAAATAGTCGGGTGGGACCATTTGGCTTTGACTTGCTCCCCTAAGCTGCACATGCCAGATTGGCAGGGCTCGTGGTATCTGAGACAAGTTTTGCTAAAACAGTTTTGGCGGTCAGATGGCACTGTATGTTTTAAGACTCAATAGTCAGGTGGGACCATTTGGCTTTGACTTGCTTCCCTATGCTGCACATTCCAGATTGACAGGGCTCGTGGTATCTGAGACAAGTTTTGGTAAAGCAGTTTTGACTTTCACGTGAGGCTGCATCTTTTGAGACTAAATAGTCGGGTGAGACTTTTCGGCTTTGATTTGCTCCCCTAGGCTGCACATGCCAAATTGACAGTGCTCATGGTATCTGAGACAAGTTTTGATAAAGCAGTTTTGACACCCAGGTAAAGCTGTATATATTAAAACTAAATAGTCGGGTGGGACCATTTGGCTTTGACTTGCTCCCCTATGCTGCACATTCCAGATTGACAGGGATCGTGGTATCTGAGACAAGTTTTGGTAAAGCAGTTTAGACTTCCACGTGAGGCTGCATGTTTTGAGACTAAATAGTCGGGTGAGACTTTTCGGCTTTGATTTGCTCCCCTAGGCTGCACATGCCAAATTGACAGTGCTCATGGTATCTGAGACAAGTTTTGATAAAGCAGTTTTGACACCCAGGTAAAGCTGTATATATTAAAACTAAATAGTCGGGTGGGACCATTTGGCTTTGACTTGCTCCCTAAGCTGCACATGCCAGATTGGCAGGGCTCGTGGTATCTGAGACAAGTTTTGCTAAAACAGTTTTGGCGGTCAGATGGCACTGTATGTTTTAAGACTCAATAGTCAGGTGGGACCATTTGGCTTTGACTTGCTTTCCTATGCTGCACATGCCAGATTGGTAGGGCTGCTGGTATCTGAGACAAGTCTTGCTAAAACAGTTTTGGTGGTCAGATGGGACTGGATGTTTTAAGACTCAATAGTCGGGTGGGACCATTTGGCTTTGACTTGCTCCCCTATGCTGCACATGACAGATTGGCAGGGCTCGTGGTATCTGAAACAAGTTTTGGTTAAGCAGTTTTGGCGGCCAAATGGGGCTGTATGTTTAAGGACTAAAGATTCGGGTGACCCTAATTGGCTTTGACTAGGTCCTCTAGGCTGGATATGCCGGATTTTCAGGGCTCTCGGTATCTTAGACAAGTTTTGGTAATGCAGTTTTGACTTCCAGGTGAGGCTGTATGTTTTGAGACTTAATAGTCGGGTGAGACTATTCGTCTTTGAATTGCTCCCCTTAGCTGCATATGCCAGATTGGCAGGGCTGCTGGTATCTGAGACAAGTTTTGCTAAAACAGTTTTGGCGGTCAGATGGGACTGTATGTTTCAAGACTCAATAGTCGGGTGGGACCATTTGGCTTTGACTTGCTCCCCTAGGCTGCACATGACAGATTGGCAGGGCTCGTGGTATCTGAAACAAGTTTTGGTTAAGCAGTTTTGGCGGCCAGATGGGGCTGTATGTTTAAGGACTGAATATTCGGGTGACACTAATTGGCTTTGACTAGGTCCTCTAGGCTGGATATGCCAGATTTTCAGGGCTCCCGGTATCTTAGACAAGTTTTGGTAACGCAGTTTTGACTTCCACGTGAGGCTGCGTGTTTTGAGACTAAATAGTCGGGTGAGACTATTCGGCTTTAAATTGCTCCCCTAGGCTGCACATGCCAAATTGGCAGTGCTCGTGGTATCTGAGACAAGTTTTGATAAAGCAGTTTTGGCGACCAAATAGGGCTGTATGTTTAAGGACTGAATATTCGGGTGACACTAATTGGCTTTGACTAGGTCCTCTAGGCTGGATATGCCAGATTTTCAGAGCTCCCGGTATCTTAGACAAGTTTTGGTAAAGCAGTTTTGACTTCCAGGTGAGGCTGTATGTTTTGAGACTAAATAGTCGGGTGAGACCATTTGGCTTTGAATTGCTCCTCTATGCTGCACATGACAGATTGGCGGGGCTCGTTGTATCTTAGACAAGTTTTGATAAAACAGTTTTGACTTCCACGTGAGGCTGCTTGTTTTGAGACTAAATAGTCGGGTGAGACTATTCGGCATTGAATTGCTCCCCTAGGCTGCACATGCCATATTGGCAGTGCTGCTGGTATCTGAGACAAATTTTGGTAAAACAGTTTTGGCGGTTAGATGGGACTGTATGTTTTAAGACTCAATAGTCGGGTGGGACCATTTGGCTTTGACTTGCTCCCCTATGCTGCATATTCCTGATTGGCAGGGCTCGAGGTATCTGAGACAAGTTTTGTTAAAGCAGTTTTGACTTCCACTTGAGGCTGCAAGTTTTGACACTAAATAGTCGGCAGAGACTATTCGGCTTTGAATTGCTCCCCTAGGCTGCACATGCCAAATTGACAGTGCTCGTGGTATCTGAGACAAGTTTTGATAAAGCAGTTTTGACATCCAGAAAAAGCTGTATATATTGAAACTAAATAGTCGAGTGGGTCCGTTTGGCTTTGACTTGCTCCCCTATGCTGCACATGCCAGATTGGCAGTGCTCGTTGTATCTGAAACAAGTTTTGATAAAACAGTTTAGGCGGTCAGATGGCACTGTATGTTTTAAGACTCAATAGTCAGCTGGGACCATTTTGCTTTGACTCGCTCCCCTATGCTACATATGCCAGATTGGTAGGGCTCCTTGTATCTGAGACAAGTCTTGCTAAAACAGTTTTGGCGCTGAGATGGGACTGGATGTTTTAAGACTCAATAGTCGGGTGGGACCATTTGGCTTTGACTTGCTCCCCTAGGCTGCACAAGACAGATTGGCAGGGCTCGTGGTATCTGAAACAAGTTTTGGTTAAGCAGTTTTGGCGGCCAGATGGGGCTGTATGTTTAAGGACTAAATATTCGGGTGACACTAATTGGCTTTGACTAGGTCTTCTAGGCTGGCTATGCCAGATTTTCAGAGCTCCCGGTATCTTAGACAAGTTTTGGTAAAGCAGTTTTGACTTCCAGGTGAGGCTGTATGTTTTGAGACTAAATAGTCGGGTGAGACCATTTGGCTTTGACTTGCTCCCCTATGATGCACATGACAGATTGGCAGGGCTCGTTGTATCCGAGATAAGTTTTGATAAAGCAATTTTGACTTCCACGTGAGGCTGCATGTTTTGAGAATAAATAGTCGGGTGAGACTATTCGGCATTGAATTGCTCCCTTAGGCTGCACATGCCAAATTGACAATGCTCGTGGTATCTGAGACAAGTTTTGGTTAAGCAGCTTTGGCGGCCAGATGGGGCTGTATGTTTAAGGACTAAATATTCGGGTGACACTAATTGGCTTTGACTAGGTCCTTTAGGCTGGATATGCCAGATTTTCAGAGCTCACGGTATCTTAGACAAGTTTTGGTAAAGCAGTTTTGACTTCCAGGTGAGGCTGTATGTTTTGAGAGTAAATATTCGGGTTAGACTATTCGACTTTGAATTGCTCCCCTTGGCTGCACATGCCAGAGTGGCAGGGCTGCTGGTATCTGAGACAAGTTTTTATAAAGCAGTTTTGACACCCAGGTAAAGCTGTATATATTAAAACTAAATAGTCGGGTGGGACCATTTGGCTTTGACTTGCTCCCCTAGGCTGCACATGCCAAATTGGCAATGCTCGTGGTATCTGAGACAAGTTTTGGTTAAGCAGCTTTGGCGGCCAGATGGGGCTGTATGTTTAAGGACTAAATATTCGGGTGACACTAATTGGCTTTGACTAGGTCCTTTAGGCTGGATATGCCAGATTTTCAGAGCTCCCGGTATCTTAGACAAGTTTTGGTAAAGCAGTTTTGACTTCCTGGTGAGGCTGTATGTTTTGAGAGTAAATATTCGGGTTAGACTATTCGACTTTGAATTGCTCCCCTTGGCTGCACATGCCAGAGTGGCAGGGCTGCTGGTATCTGAGACAAGTTTTGGTAAAACAGTTATGTCGGTCAGATGGGACTGTCTGTTTTAAGACTCAATAGTCGGGTGGGACCATTTGGCTTTGACTTGCTCCCCTATGCTGCACATTCCAGATTGGCAGGGCTCGTGGTATCTGAGACAAGTTTTGGTTAAGCAGTTTTGGCGGCCAGATGGGGTTGTATGTTTAAGGACTAAATATTCGATGACACTAATTGGCTTGATTAGGTTCTCTAGGCTGCATATGCCAGATTTTCAGGGCTCCCGGTATCTTAGACAAGTTTTGGTAAAGCAGTTTTGACTTCCAGGTGAGGCTGTATGTTTTGAGACTAAATAGTCGGGGGAGACTATTCGGCTTTGAATTGCTCTGATAAAGCAGTTTTGAAACCCAGGTAAAGCTGTATATATTGAAACTAAATAGTCGTTGTGTCTTAGACAAGTTTTGGTAAAGCAGTTTTGACTTCGACGTGAGGCTGCATGTTTTGAGACTTAATAGTCGGGTGAGACTATTCGGCTTTGCATTGCTCCCCTAGGCTGCACATGCCAAATTGGCAGTGCTCTTGGTATCTGATACATGTTTTGGTTAAGCAGTTTTGGCCGCCAGATGGGGCTGTATGTTTAAGGACTTAATATTCGGGTGACACTAATTGGCTTTGACTAGGTCTTCTAGGCTGGCTATGCCAGATTTTCAAAACTCCCGGTATCTTAGACAAGTTTTGGTAAAGCAGTTTTGACTTCCAGGAGAGGCTATATGTTTTGAGACTAAATAGTCGGGTGAGACTATTCGGCATTGAATTGCTCCCCTAGGCTGCACATGCCAAATTGGCAGTGCTCTTGGTATCTGAGACAAGTTTTGATAAAGCAGTTTTGACATCCAGGTAAAGCTGTATATATTGAAACTAAATAGTCGGGTGGGACCATTTGGCTTTGACTTGCTCCCCTATGCTGCACATGACAGATTGGCAGGGCTCGTGGTATCTGAGACAAGTTTTGGTAAAGCAGTTTTGGCGGCCAGATGGGGCTGTATGTTTAAGGACTAAATATTCGGGTGACACTAATTGGCTTTGACTAGGTCTTCTAGGCTGGCTATGCCAGATTTTCAGAGCTCCCGGTCAGCAGTTTTGGCGGCCAGATGGGGCTGTATGTTTAAGGACTAAATATTCGGGTGACACTAATTGGCTTTGACTAGGTCTTCTAGGCTGGCTATTCCAGATTTTCAGAGCTCCCGGTATCTTAGACAAGTTTTGGTAAAGCAGTTTTGACTTCCAGGTGAGGCTATATGTTTTGAGACTAAATAGTCGGGTGGGACCATTTGGCTTTGCATTGCTCCCCTATGCTGCACATTCCAGATTGGCAGGGCTCGTGGTATCTGAGACAAGTTTTGGTAAAGCAGTTTTGGCGGCCAGATGGGGCTGTATGTTTAAGGACTAAATATTCGGGTGACACTTATTGGCTTGACTAGGTCCTCTAGGCTGGATATGACAGATTTTCAGGGCTCCCGGTATCTTAGACAAGTTTTGGTAAAGCAGTTTTGACTTCCAGGTGAGGCTATATGTTTTGAGACTAAATAGTCGGGTGGGACCATTTGGCTTTGCATTGCTCCCCTATGCTGCACATTCCAGATTGGCAGGGCTCGTGGTATCTGAGACAAGTTTTGGTTAAGCAGTTTTGGCGGCCAGATGGGGCTGTATGTTTAAGGACTAAATATTCGGGTGACACTTATTGGCTTGACTAGGTCCTCTAGGCTGGATATGACAGATTTTCAGGGCTCCCGGTATCTTAGACAAGTTTTGGTAAAGCAGTTTTGACTTCCAGGTGAGCCTGTATGTTTTGAGAATATATAGTCGAGTGAGACTATTCGGCTTTGAATTGCTCTGATAAAGCAGTTTTGACCCCAGGTAAAGCTGTAAATATTGAAACTAAATAGTCGGGTGGGACCATTTGGTTTTGACTTGCTCCCCTAGGCTGCATATGACAGATTGGCAGGGCTCGTGGTATCTGAGACAAATTTTGGTTAAGCAGTTTTGGCGGCCAGATGGGGCTGTATGTTTAAGGACTAAATATTTGATGACACTAATTGGCTTTGACTAGGTTCTCTAGGCTGGATATGCCAGATTTTCAGGGCTCCCGGTATCTTAGACAAGTTTTGGTAACGCAGTTTTGACATCCACGTGAGGCTGCATGTTTTGAGACTAACTAGTCGGGTGAGACTATTCGGCTTTGAATTGCTCCCCTAGGCTGCACATGCCAAATTGGCAGTGCTCTTGGTATCTGAGACAAGTTTTGATAAAGTAGTTTTGACACCCAGGTAAAGCTGTATATATTGAAACTAAATAGTCGGGTGGGACCATTTGGCTTTGACTTGCTCCCCTAGGCTGCACATGACAGATTGGCAGGGCTCGTGGTATCTGAGACAAGTTTTGGTTAAGCAGTTTTGGCGGCCAGAAGGGGCTGTATGTTTAAGGACTAAATATTCGGGTGACACTAATTGGCTTTGACAAGGTCCTCTAGGCTGGCTATGCCAGATTTTCAGAGCTCCCGGTATCTTAGACAAGTTTTGGTAAAGCAGTTTTGACTTCCAGGTGAGGCTGTATGTTTTGAGACTAAATAGTCGGGTGGGACCATTTGGCTTGGAATTGCTCCCCTATGCTGCACATGGCAGATTGGCAGGGCTCGTTGTATCTGAGACAAGTTTTGATAAAGCAGTTTTGACTTCCACGTGAGGCTGCTTGTTTTGAGACTAAAAAGTCGGGTGAGACTATTTGGCATTGAATTGCTCCCCTAGGCTGCACTTGCCAGATTGGCAGGGCTGCTGGTATCTGAGACAAGTTTTGGTAAAACAGTTTTGGTGGTCAGATGGGGCTGTATGTTTTAAGACTCAATAGTCGGGTGGGATCATTTGGCTTTGACTTGCTCCCCTATGCTGCACATTCCAGATTGACAGGGCTGCTGGAATCTGAGACAAGTCTTGCTGAAACAGTTTTGGTGGTCAGATGGGACTGGATGTTTTAAGACTCAATAATCGAGTGGGACCATTTGGCTTTGACTTGCACCCCTATGCTGCACATGACAGATTGGCAGGGCTCGTTGTATCTGAGACAAGTTTTTGGTATGGCAGTTTTGACTTACACGTGAGGCTGCATGTTTTGAGACTAAATTGTCGGGTGAGACTATTCGGCTTTGAATTGCTCCCCTAGGCTGCACTTGCCAGATTGGCAGGGCTGCTGGTATCTGAGACAAGTTTTGGTAAAACAGTTTTGGTGGTCAGATGGGACTGTATGTTTTAAGACTCAATAGTCGGGTGGGATCATTTGGCTTTGACTTGCTCCCCTATGCTGCACATTACAGATTGACAGGGCTCGTGGTATCTGAGACAAGTTTTGGTAAAGCAGTTTTGACAACCACGTGAGGCTGCATGTTTTGAGACTAAATAGTCGGCTGAGACTTTTCGGCTTTGAATTGCTCCCCTAGGCTGCACATGCCAAATTGGCAGTGCTCGTGGTATCTGAGACAAGTTTTGATAAAGCAGTTTTGACATCCAGGTAAAGCTGTATATATTGAAACTAAATAGTCGGGTGGGACCATTTGGCTTTGACTTGCTCCCCTAGGCTGCACATGACAGATTGGCAGGGCTCGTTGTATCTGAGACAAGTTTTGCTAAAGCAGTTTTGACTTCCACGTGAGGCTGCATGTTTTGAGACTAAATAGTCGGGTGAGACTATTCGGCTTTGCATTGCTCCCCTATGCTGCACATTCCAGATTGGCAGGGCTCGTGGTATCTGAGACAAGTATTGGTTAAGCAGTTTTGGCGGCCAGATGGGGCTGTATGTTTAAGGACTAAATATTCGGGTGACACTTATTGGCTTGACTAGGTCCTCTAGGCTGGATATGACAGATTTTCAGGGCTCCCGGTATCTTAGACAAGTTTTGGTAAAGCAGTTTTGACTTCCAGGTGAGCCTGTATGTTTTGAGAATATATAGTCGAGTGAGACTATTCGGCTTTGAATTGCTCTGATAAAGCAGTTTTGACCCCAGGTAAAGCTGTAAATATTGAAACTAAATAGTCGGGTGGGACCATTTGGTTTTGACTTGCTCCCCTAGGCTGCATATGACAGATTGGCAGGGCTCGTGGTATCTGAGACAAATTTTGGTTAAGCAGTTTTGGCGGCCAGATGGGGCTGTATGTTTAAGGACTAAATATTCGATGACACTAATTGGCTTTGACTAGGTTCTCTAGGCTGGATATGCCAGATTTTCAGGGCTCCCGGTATCTTAGACAAGTTTTGGTAACGCAGTTTTGACATCCACGTGAGGCTGCATGTTTTGAGACTAACTAGTCGGGTGAGACTATTCGGCTTTGAATTGCTCCCCTAGGCTGCACATGCCAAATTGGCAGTGCTCTTGGTATCTGAGACAAGTTTTGATAAAGTAGTTTTGACACCCAGGTAAAGCTGTATATATTGAAACTAAATAGTCGGGTGGGACCATTTGGCTTTGACTTGCTCCCCTAGGCTGCACATGACAGATTGGCAGGGCTCGTGGTATCTGAGACAAGTTTTGGTTAAGCAGTTTTGGCGGCCAGAAGGGGCTGTATGTTTAAGGACTAAATATTCGGGTGACACTAATTGGCTTTGACAAGGTCCTCTAGGCTGGCTATGCCAGATTTTCAGAGCTCCCGGTATCTTAGACAAGTTTTGGTAAAGCAGTTTTGACTTCCAGGTGAGGCTGTATGTTTTGAGACTAAATAGTCGGGTGGGACCATTTGGCTTGGAATTGCTCCCCTATGCTGCACATGGCAGATTGGCAGGGCTCGTTGTATCTGAGACAAGTTTTGATAAAGCAGTTTTGACTTCCACGTGAGGCTGCTTGTTTTGAGACTAAAAAGTCGGGTGAGACTATTTGGCATTGAATTGCTCCCCTAGGCTGCACTTGCCAGATTGGCAGGGCTGCTGGTATCTGAGACAAGTTTTGGTAAAACAGTTTTGGTGGTCAGATGGGACTGTATGTCTTAAGACTCAATAGTCGGGTGGGATCATTTGGCTTTGACTTGCTCCCCTATGCTGCACATTCCAGATTGACAGGGCTGCTGGTATCTGAGACAAGTCTTGCTGAAGCAGTTTTGGTGGTCAGATGGGACTGGATGTTTTAAGACTCAATAATCGGGTGGGACCATGTGGCTTTGACTTGCTCCCCTATGCTGCACATGACAGATTGGCAGGGCTCGTTGTATCTGAGACAAGTTTTTGGTATGGCAGTTTTGACTTACACGTGAGGCTGCATGTTTTGAGACTAAATTGTCGGGTGAGACTATTCGGCTTGGAATTGCTCCCCTAGGCTGCACTTGCCAGATTGGCAGTGCTCGTGGTATCTGAGACAAGTTTTGATAAAGCAGTTTTGACATCCAGGTAAAGCTGTATATATTGAAACTAAATAGTCGGGTGGGACCATTTGGCTTTGACTTGCTCCCCTAGGCTGCACATGACAGATTGGCAGGGCTCGTTGTATCTGAGACAAGTTTTGGTAAAGCAGTTTTGACTTCCACATTAGGCTGCATGTTTTGAGACTAAATTGTCGGGTGAGACTATTCGGCTTGGAATTGCTCCCTAGGCTGCACTTGCCAGATTGGCAGTGCTCGTGGTATCTGAGACAAGTTTTGATAAAGCAGTTTTGACATCCAGGTAAAGCTGTATATATTGAAACTAAATAGTCGGGTGGGATCATTTGGCTTTGACTTGCTCCCCTATGCTGCACATTCCAGATTGACAGGGCTGCTGGTATCTGAGACAAGTCTTGCTGAAACAGTTTTGGTGGTCAGATGGGACTGTATGTTTTAAGACTCAATAGTCGGGTGGGATCATTTGGCTTTGACTTGCTCCCCTATGCTGCACATTACAGATTGACAGGGCTCGTGGTATCTGAGACAAGTTTTGGTAAAGCAGTTTTGACAACCACGTGAGGCTGCATGTTTTGAGACTAAATAGTCGGCTGAGACTTTTCGGCTTTGAATTGCTCCCCTAGGCTGCACATGCCAAATTGGCAGTGCTCGTGGTATCTGAGACAAGTTTTGATAAAGCAGTTTTGACATCCAGGTAAAACTGTATATATTGAAACTAAATAGTCGGGTGGGACCATTTGGCTTTGACTTGCTCCCCTAGGCTGCACATGACAGATTGGCAGGGCTCGTTGTATCTGAGACAAGTTTTGGTAAAGCAGTTTTGACTTCCACATTAGGCTGCATGTTTTGAGACTAAATAGTCGGGTGAGACTATTCGGCTTTGAATTGCTCCCCTAGGCTGCACATGCCAAATTGGCAGTGCTCGTGGTATCTGAGACAAGTTTTGATAAAGCAGTTTTGACACCAGGTAAAGCTGTATTTATTGAAACTACATAGTCGGGTGGGACCATTTGGTTTTGACTTGATCCCCTAGGCTGCACATGACAGATTGGCAGGGTTCGTGGTATCTGAGACAAGTTTTGGTTAAGCAGTTTTGGCGGCCAGATCGGGCTGTATGTTTAAGGACTAAATATTCGGGTAACACTAATTGGCTTTGACTAGGTCCTCTAGGCTGGATATGCCAGATTTTCAGGGCTCTCGGTATCTTAGACAAGTTTTGGTTAAGCAGTTTTGACTTCCAGGTGAGGCTGTATGTTTTGAGACTTAATAGTCGGGTGAGACTATTCGGCTTTGAATTGCTCCCCTAAGCTGCATATGCCAGATTGGCAGGGCTGCTGGTATCTGAGACAAGTTTTGCTAAAACAGTTTTGGCGGTCAGATGGGACTGTATGTTTAAAGACTCAATAGTCGGGTGGGACCATTTGGCTTTGACTTGCTCCCCTATGCTGCATATGACAGATTGGCAGGGCTCGTTGTATTTGAGACAAGTTTTGCTAAAGCAGTTTTGACTTCCACGTTAGGCTGCATGTTTTGAGACTAAATAGTCGGGTTAGACTATTCGGCTTAGAATTGCGCCCCTAGGCTGCACATGCCAAATTGCCAGTGCTCGTGGTATCTGAGACAAGTTTTGATAAAGCAGTTTTGACATCCAGAAAAAGCTGTATATATTGAAACTAAATAGTCGGGTGGGACCATTTGGCTTTGACTTGCTCCCCTAAGCTGCACATGACAGATTGGCAGGGCTCGTGGTATCTGAGACAAGTTTTGGTAGAACAGTTTTGGCGGTCTGATGGGGCTGTATGTTTAAGGACTAAATATTCGGGTGACACTAATTGGCTTTGACTAGGTCCTCTAATCTGGATATGCCAGATTTTCAGGGCTCTCGGTATCTTAGACAAGTTTTGGTTAAGCAGTTTTGACTTCCAGGTGGGGCTGTATGTTTTGAGACTTAATAGTCGGGTGAGACTATTCGGCTTTGAATTGCTCCCCTAAGCTGCATATGCCAGATTGGCAGGGCTGCTGGTATCTGAGACAAGTTTTGCTAAGACAGTTTTGGCGGTCAGATGGGACTGTATGTTTAAAGACTCAATAGTCGGGTGGGACCATTTGGCTTTGACTTGCTCCCCTATGCTGCATATGACAGATTGGCAGGGCTCGTTGTATTTGAGACAAGTTTTGCTAAAGCAGTTTTGACTTCCACGTTGGGCTGCATGTTTTGAGACTAAATAGTCGGGTTAGACTATTCGGCTTAGAATTGCGCCCCTAGGCTGCACATGCCAAATTGCCAGTGCTCGTGGTATCTGAGACAAGTTTTGATAAAGCAGTTTTGACATCCAGAAAAAGCTGTATATATTGAAACTAAATAGTCGGGTGGGACCATTTGGCTTTGACTTGCTCCCCTAGGCTGCACATGACAGATTGGCAGGGCTCGTGGTATCTGAGACAAGTTTTGGTAGAACAGTTTTGGCGGTCTGATGGGGCTGTATGTTTAAGGACTAAATATTCGGGTGACACTAAGTGGCTTTGACTAGGTCCTCTAGGCTGGATATGCCAGATTTTCAGGGCTCTCGGTATCTTAGACAAGTTTTGGTTAAGCAGTTTTGACTTCCAGGTGAGGCTGTATGTTTTGAGACTTAATAGTCGGGTGAGACTATTCGGCTTTGAATTGCTCCCCTAAGCTGCATATGCCAGATTGGCAGGGCTGCTGGTATCTGAGACAAGTTTTGCTAAAACAGTTTTGGCGGTCAGATGGGACTGTATGTTCAAAGACTCAATAGTCGGTTGGGACCATTTGGCTTTGACTTGCTCCCCTATGCTGCATATGACAGATTGGCAGGGCTCGTTGTATTTGAGACAAGTTTTGCTAAAGCAGTTTTGACTTCCACGTTAGGCTGCATGTTTTGAGACTAAATAGTCGGGTTAGACTATTCGGCTTAGAATTGCGCCCCTAGGCTGCACATGCCAAATTGCCAGTGCTCGTGGTATCTGAGACAAGTTTTGATAAAGCAGTTTTGACATCCAGAAAAAGCTGTATATATTGAAACTAAATAGTCGGGTGGGACCATTTGGCTTTGACTTGCTCCCCTAGGCTGCACATGACAGATTGGCAGGGCTCGTGGTATCTGAGACAAGTTTTGGTAGAACAGTTTTGGCGGTCTGATGGGGCTGTATGTTTAAGGACTAAATATTCGGGTGACACTAATTGGCTTTGACTAGGTCCTCTAATCTGGATATGCCAGATTTTCAGGGCTCTCGGTATCTTAGACAAGTTTTGGTTAAGCAGTTTTGACTTCCAGGTGGGGCTGTATGTTTTGAGACTTAATAGTCGGGTGAGACTATTCGGCTTTGAATTGCTCCCCTAAGCTGCATATGCCAGATTGGCAGGGCTGCTGGTATCTGAGACAAGTTTGCTAAAACAGTTTTGGCGGTCAGATGGGACTGTATGTTTAAAGACTCAATAGTCGGGTGGGACCATTTGGCTTTGACTTGCTACCCTATGCTGCATATGACAGATTGGCAGGGCTCGTTGTATTTGAGACAAGTTTTGCTAAAGCTATTTTGACTTCCACGTTGGGCTGCATGTTTTGAGACTAAATAGTCGGGTTAGACTATTCGGCTTAGAATTGCGCCCCTAGGCTGCACATGCCAAATTGCCAGTGCTCGTGGTATCTGAGACAAGTTTTAATAAAGCAGTTTTGACATCCAGAAAAAGCTGTATATATTGAAACTAAATAGTCGGGTGGGACCATTTGGCTTTGACTTGCTCCCCTAGGCTGCACATGACAGATTGGCAGGGCTCGTGGTATCTGAGACAAGTTTTGGTAGAACAGTTTTGGCGGTCTGATGGGGCTGTATGTTTAAGGACTAAATGTTCGGGTGACACTAATTGGCTTTGACTAGGTCCTCTAATCTGGATATGACAGATTTTCAGGGCTCTCGGTATCTTAGACAAGTTTTGGTTAAGCAGTTTTGACTTCCAGGTGGGGCTGTATGTTTTGATACTTAATAGTCGGGTGAGACTATTCGGCTTTGAATTGCTCCCCTAAGCTGCATATGCCAGATTGGCAGGGCTGCTGGTATCTGAGACAAGTTTTGCTAAGACAGTTTTGGCGGTCAGATGGGACTGTATGTTTAAAGACTCAATAGTCGGGTGGGACCATGTGGCTTTGACTTGCTCCCCTATGCTGCATATGACAGATTGGCAGGGCTCGTTGTATTTGAGACAAGTTTTGCTAAAGCAGTTTTGACTTCCACGTTGGGCTGCATGTTTTGAGACTAAATAGTCGGGTTAGACTATTCGGCTTAGAATTGCGCCCCTAGGCTGCACATGCCAAATTGCCAGTGCTCGTGGTATCTGAGACAAGTTTTGATAAAGCAGTTTTGACATCCAGAAAAAGCTGTATATATTGAAACTAAATAGTCGGGTGGGACCATTTGGCTTTGACTTGCTCCCCTAGGCTGCACATGACAGATTGGCAGGGCTCGTGGTATCTGAGACAAGTTTTGGTAGAACAGTTTTGGCGGTCTGATGGGGCTGTATGTTTAAGGACTAAATATTCGGGTGACACTAATTGGCTTTGACTAGGTCCTCTAATCTGGATATGCCAGATTTTCAGGGCTCTCGGTATCTTAGACAAGTTTTGGTTAAGCAGTTTTGACTTCCAGGTGGGGCTGTATGTTTTGAGACTTAATAGTCGGGTGAGACTATTCGGCTTTGAATTGCTCCCCTAAGCTGCATATGCCAGATTGGCAGGGCTGCTGGTATCTGAGACAAGTTTTGCTAAGACAGTTTTGGCGGTCAGATGGGACTGTATGTTTAAAGACTCAATAGTCGGGTGGGACCATTTGGCTTTGACTTGCTCCCCTATGCTGCATATGACAGATTGGCAGGGCTCGTTGTATTTGAGACAAGTTTTGCTAAAGCAGTTTTGACTTCCACGTTGGGCTGCATGTTTTGAGACTAAATAGTCGGGTTAGACTATTCGGCTTAGAATTGCGCCCCTAGGCTGCACATGCCAAATTGCCAGTGCTCGTGGTATCTGAGACAAGTTTTGATAAAGCAGTTTTGACATCCAGAAAAAGCTGTATATATTGAAACTAAATAGTCGGGTGGGACCATTTGGCTTTGACTTGCTCCCCTAGGCTGCACATGACAGATTGGCAGGGCTCGTGGTATCTGAGACAAGTTTTGGTAGAACAGTTTTGGCGGTCTGATGGGGCTGTATGTTTAAGGACTAAATATTCGGGTGACACTAATTGGCTTTGACTAGGTCCTCTAATCTGGATATGCCAGATTTTCAGGGCTCTCGGTATCTTAGACAAGTTTTGGTTAAGCAGTTTTGACTTCCAGGTGGGGCTGTATGTTTTGAGACTTAATAGTCGGGTGAGACTATTCGGCTTTGAATTGCTCCCCTAAGCTGCATATGCCAGATTGGCAGGGCTGCTGGTATCTGAGACAAGTTTTGCTAAGACAGTTTTGGCGGTCAGATGGGACTGTATGTTTAAAGACTCAATAGTCGGGTGGGACCATGTGGCTTTGACTTGCTCCCCTATGCTGCATATGACAGATTGGCAGGGCTCGTTGTATTTGAGACAAGTTTTGCTAAAGCAGTTTTGACTTCCACGTTGGGCTGCATGTTTTGAGACTAAATAGTCGGGTTAGACTATTCGGCTTAGAATTGCGCCCCTAGGCTGCACATGCCAAATTGCCAGTGCTCGTGGTATCTGAGACAAGTTTTGATAAAGCAGTTTTGACATCCAGAAAAAGCTGTATATATTGAAACTAAATAGTCGGGTGGGACCATTTGGCTTTGACTTGCTCCCCTAGGCTGCACATGACAGATTGGCAGGGCTCGTGGTATCTGAGACAAGTTTTGGTAGAACAGTTTTGGCGGTCTGATGGGGCTGTATGTTTAAGGACTAAATATTCGGGTGACACTAATTGGCTTTGACTAGGTCCTCTAATCTGGATATGCCAGATTTTCAGGGCTCTCGGTATCTTAGACAAGTTTTGGTTAAGCAGTTTTGACTTCCAGGTGGGGCTGTATGTTTTGAGACTTAATAGTCGGGTGAGACTATTCGGCTTTGAATTGCTCCCCTAAGCTGCATATGCCAGATTGGCAGGGCTGCTGGTATCTGAGACAAGTTTGCTAAAACAGTTTTGGCGGTCAGATGGGACTGTATGTTTAAAGACTCAATAGTCGGGTGGGACCATTTGGCTTTGACTTGCTACCCTATGCTGCATATGACAGATTGGCAGGGCTCGTTGTATTTGAGACAAGTTTTGCTAAAGCTATTTTGACTTCCACGTTGGGCTGCATGTTTTGAGACTAAATAGTCGGGTTAGACTATTCGGCTTAGAATTGCGCCCCTAGGCTGCACATGCCAAATTGCCAGTGCTCGTGGTATCTGAGACAAGTTTTAATAAAGCAGTTTTGACATCCAGAAAAAGCTGTATATATTGAAACTAAATAGTCGGGTGGGACCATTTGGCTTTGACTTGCTCCCCTAGGCTGCACATGACAGATTGGCAGGGCTCGTGGTATCTGAGACAAGTTTTGGTAGAACAGTTTTGGCGGTCTGATGGGGCTGTATGTTTAAGGACTAAATATTCGGGTGACACTAATTGGCTTTGACTAGGTCCTCTAATCTGGATATGCCAGATTTTCAGGGCTCTCGGTATCTTAGACAAGTTTTGGTTAAGCAGTTTTGACTTCCAGGTGGGGCTGTATGTTTTGAGACTTAATAGTCGGGTGAGACTATTCGGCTTTGAATTGCTCCCCTAAGCTGCATATGCCAGATTGGCAGGGCTGCTGGTATCTGAGACAAGTTTTGCTAAAGCAGTTTTGACTTCCACGTTGGGCTGCATGTTTTGAGACTAAATAGTCGGGTTAGACTATTCGGCTTAGAATTGCGCCCCTAGGCTGCACATGCCAAATTGCCAGTGCTCGTGGTATCTGAGACAAGTTTTGATAAAGCAGTTTTGACATCCAGAAAAAGCTGTATATATTGAAACTAAATAGTCGGGTGGGACCATTTGGCTTTGACTTGCTCCCCTAGGCTGCACATGACAGATTGGCAGGGCTCGTGGTATCTGAGACAAGTTTTGGTAGAACAGTTTTGGCGGTCTGATGGGGCTGTATGTTTAAGGACTAAATATTCGGGTGACACTAATTGGCTTTGACTAGGTCCTCTAATCTGGATATGCCAGATTTTCAGGGCTCTCGGTATCTTAGACAAGTTTTGGTTAAGCAGTTTTGACTTCCAGGTGGGGCTGTATGTTTTGAGACTTAATAGTCGGGTGAGACTATTCGGCTTTGAATTGCTCCCCTAAGCTGCATATGCCAGATTGGCAGGGCTGCTGGTATCTGAGACAAGTTTTGCTAAGACAGTTTTGGCGGTCAGATGGGACTGTATGTTTAAAGACTCAATAGTCGGGTGGGACCATTTGGCTTTGACTTGCTCCCCTATGCTGCATATGACAGATTGGCAGGGCTCGTTGTATTTGAGACAAGTTTTGCTAAAGCAGTTTTGACTTCCACGTTGGGCTGCATGTTTTGAGACTAAATAGTCGGGTTAGACTATTCGGCTTAGAATTGCGCCCCTAGGCTGCACATGCCAAATTGCCAGTGCTCGTGGTATCTGAGACAAGTTTTGATAAAGCAGTTTTGACATCCAGAAAAAGCTGTATATATTGAAACTAAATAGTCGGGTGGGACCATTTGGCTTTGACTTGCTCCCCTAGGCTGCACATGACAGATTGGCAGGGCTCGTGGTATCTGAGACAAGTTTTGGTAGAACAGTTTTGGCGGTCTGATGGGGCTGTATGTTTAAGGACTAAATATTCGGGTGACACTAATTGGCTTTGACTAGGTCCTCTAATCTGGATATGCCAGATTTTCAGGGCTCTCGGTATCTTAGACAAGTTTTGGTTAAGCAGTTTTGACTTCCAGGTGGGGCTGTATGTTTTGAGACTTAATAGTCGGGTGAGACTATTCGGCTTTGAATTGCTCCCCTAAGCTGCATATGCCAGATTGGCAGGGCTGCTGGTATCTGAGACAAGTTTTGCTAAGACAGTTTTGGCGGTCAGATGGGACTGTATGTTTAAAGACTCAATAGTCGGGTGGGACCATGTGGCTTTGACTTGCTCCCCTATGCTGCATATGACAGATTGGCAGGGCTCGTTGTATTTGAGACAAGTTTTGCTAAAGCAGTTTTGACTTCCACGTTGGGCTGCATGTTTTGAGACTAAATAGTCGGGTTAGACTATTCGGCTTAGAATTGCGCCCCTAGGCTGCACATGCCAAATTGCCAGTGCTCGTGGTATCTGAGACAAGTTTTGATAAAGCAGTTTTGACATCCAGAAAAAGCTGTATATATTGAAACTAAATAGTCGGGTGGGACCATTTGGCTTTGACTTGCTCCCCTAGGCTGCACATGACAGATTGGCAGGGCTCGTGGTATCTGAGACAAGTTTTGGTAGAACAGTTTTGGCGGTCTGATGGGGCTGTATGTTTAAGGACTAAATATTCGGGTGACACTAATTGGCTTTGACTAGGTCCTCTAATCTGGATATGCCAGATTTTCAGGGCTCTCGGTATCTTAGACAAGTTTTGGTTAAGCAGTTTTGACTTCCAGGTGGGGCTGTATGTTTTGAGACTTAATAGTCGGGTGAGACTATTCGGCTTTGAATTGCTCCCCTAAGCTGCATATGCCAGATTGGCAGGGCTGCTGGTATCTGAGACAAGTTTGCTAAAACAGTTTTGGCGGTCAGATGGGACTGTATGTTTAAAGACTCAATAGTCGGGTGGGACCATTTGGCTTTGACTTGCTACCCTATGCTGCATATGACAGATTGGCAGGGCTCGTTGTATTTGAGACAAGTTTTGCTAAAGCTATTTTGACTTCCACGTTGGGCTGCATGTTTTGAGACTAAATAGTCGGGTTAGACTATTCGGCTTAGAATTGCGCCCCTAGGCTGCACATGCCAAATTGCCAGTGCTCGTGGTATCTGAGACAAGTTTTAATAAAGCAGTTTTGACATCCAGAAAAAGCTGTATATATTGAAACTAAATAGTCGGGTGGGACCATTTGGCTTTGACTTGCTCCCCTAGGCTGCACATGACAGATTGGCAGGGCTCGTGGTATCTGAGACAAGTTTTGGTAGAACAGTTTTGGCGGTCTGATGGGGCTGTATGTTTAAGGACTAAATATTCGGGTGACACTAATTGGCTTTGACTAGGTCCTCTAATCTGGATATGCCAGATTTTCAGGGCTCTCGGTATCTTAGACAAGTTTTGGTTAAGCAGTTTTGACTTCCAGGTGGGGCTGTATGTTTTGAGACTTAATAGTCGGGTGAGACTATTCGGCTTTGAATTGCTCCCCTAAGCTGCATATGCCAGATTGGCAGGGCTGCTGGTATCTGAGACAAGTTTTGCTAAGACAGTTTTGGCGGTCAGATGGGACTGTATGTTTAAAGACTCAATAGTCGGGTGGGACCATTTGGCTTTGACTTGCTCCCCTATGCTGCATATGACAGATTGGCAGGGCTCGTTGTATTTGAGACAAGTTTTGCTAAAGCTATTTTGACTTCCACGTTGGGCTGCATGTTTTGAGACTAAATAGTCGGGTTAGACTATTCGGCTTAGAATTGCGCCCCTAGGCTGCACATGCCAAATTGCCAGTGCTCGTGGTATCTGAGACAAGTTTTGTTAAAGCAGTTTTGACATCCAGAAAAAGCTGTATATATTGAAACTAAATAGTCGGGTGGGACCATTTGGCTTTGACTTGCTCCCCTAGGCTGCACATGACAGATTGGCAGGGCTCGTGGTATCTGAGACAAGTTTTGGTAGAACAGTTTTGGCGGTCTGATGGGGTTGTATGTTTAAGGACTAAATATTCGGGTGACACTAATTGGCTTTGACTAGGTCCTCTAATCTGGATATGCCAGATTATCAGGGCTCTCGGTATCTTAGACAAGTTTTGGTTAAGCAGTTTTGACTTCCAGGTGGGGCTGTATGTTTTGAGACTTAATAGTCGGGTGAGACTATTCGGCTTTGAATTGCTCCCCTAAGCTGCATATGCCAGATTGGCAGGGCTGCTGGTATCTGAGACAAGTTTTGCTAAGACAGTTTTGGCGGTCAGATGGGACTGTATGTTTAAAGACTCAATAGTCGGGTGGGACCATGTGGCTTTGACTTGCTCCCCTATGCTGCATATGACAGATTGGCAGGGCTCGTTGTATTTGAGACAAGTTTTGCTAAAGCAGTTTTGACTTCCACGTTGGGCTGCATGTTTTGAGACTAAATAGTCGGGTTAGACTATTCGGCTTAGAATTGCGCCCCTAGGCTGCACATGCCAAATTGCCAGTGCTCGTGGTATCTGAGACAAGTTTTGATAAAGCAGTTTTGACATCCAGAAAAAGCTGTATATATTGAAACTAAATAGTCGGGTGGGACCATTTGGCTTTGACTTGCTCCCCTAGGCTGCACATGACAGATTGGCAGGGCTCGTGGTATCTGAGACAAGTTTTGGTAGAACAGTTTTGGCGGTCTGATGGGGCTGTATGTTTAAGGACTAAATATTCGGGTGACACTAATTGGCTTTGACTAGGTCCTCTAATCTGGATATGCCAGATTTTCAGGGCTCTCGGTATCTTAGACAAGTTTTGGTTAAGCAGTTTTGACTTCCAGGTGGGGCTGTATGTTTTGAGACTTAATAGTCGGGTGAGACTATTCGGCTTTGAATTGCTCCCCTAAGCTGCATATGCCAGATTGGCAGGGCTGCTGGTATCTGAGACAAGTTTGCTAAAACAGTTTTGGCGGTCAGATGGGACTGTATGTTTAAAGACTCAATAGTCGGGTGGGACCATTTGGCTTTGACTTGCTACCCTATGCTGCATATGACAGATTGGCAGGGCTCGTTGTATTTGAGACAAGTTTTGCTAAAGCTATTTTGACTTCCACGTTGGGCTGCATGTTTTGAGACTAAATAGTCGGGTTAGACTATTCGGCTTAGAATTGCGCCCCTAGGCTGCACATGCCAAATTGCCAGTGCTCGTGGTATCTGAGACAAGTTTTAATAAAGCAGTTTTGACATCCAGAAAAAGCTGTATATATTGAAACTAAATAGTCGGGTGGGACCATTTGGCTTTGACTTGCTCCCCTAGGCTGCACATGACAGATTGGCAGGGCTCGTGGTATCTGAGACAAGTTTTGGTAGAACAGTTTTGGCGGTCTGATGGGGCTGTATGTTTAAGGACTAAATATTCGGGTGACACTAATTGGCTTTGACTAGGTCCTCTAATCTGGATATGCCAGATTTTCAGGGCTCTCGGTATCTTAGACAAGTTTTGGTTAAGCAGTTTTGACTTCCAGGTGGGGCTGTATGTTTTGAGACTTAATAGTCGGGTGAGACTATTCGGCTTTGAATTGCTCCCCTAAGCTGCATATGCCAGATTGGCAGGGCTGCTGGTATCTGAGACAAGTTTTGCTAAGACAGTTTTGGCGGTCAGATGGGACTGTATGTTTAAAGACTCAATAGTCGGGTGGGACCATTTGGCTTTGACTTGCTCCCCTATGCTGCATATGACAGATTGGCAGGGCTCGTTGTATTTGAGACAAGTTTTGCTAAAGCTATTTTGACTTCCACGTTGGGCTGCATGTTTTGAGACTAAATAGTCGGGTTAGACTATTCGGCTTAGAATTGCGCCCCTAGGCTGCACATGCCAAATTGCCAGTGCTCGTGGTATCTGAGACAAGTTTTGTTAAAGCAGTTTTGACATCCAGAAAAAGCTGTATATATTGAAACTAAATAGTCGGGTGGGACCATTTGGCTTTGACTTGCTCCCCTAGGCTGCACATGACAGATTGGCAGGGCTCGTGGTATCTGAGACAAGTTTTGGTAGAACAGTTTTGGCGGTCTGATGGGGTTGTATGTTTAAGGACTAAATATTCGGGTGACACTAATTGGCTTTGACTAGGTCCTCTAATCTGGATATGCCAGATTTTCAGGGCTCTCGGTATCTTAGACAAGTTTTGGTTAAGCAGTTTTGACTTCCAGGTGGGGCTGTATGTTTTCAGACTTAATAGTCGGGTGAGACTATTCGGCTTTGAATTGCTCCCCTAAGCTGCATATGCCAGATTGGCAGGGCTGCTGGTATCTGAGACAAGTTTTGCTAAAACAGTTTTGGCGGTCAGATGGGACTGTATGTTTAAAGACTCAATAGTCGGTTGGGACCATTTGGCTTTGACTTGCTCCCCTATGCTGCATATGACAGATTGGCAGGGCTCGTTGTATTTGAGACAAGTTTTGCTAAAGCAGTTTTGACTTCCACGTTAGGCTGCATGTTTTGAGACTAAATAGTCGGGTTAGACTATTCGGCTTAGAATTGCGCCCCTAGGCTGCACATGCCAAATTGCCAGTGCTCGTGGTATCTGAGACAAGTTTTGATAAAGCAGTTTTGACATCCAGAAAAAGCTGTATATATTGAAACTAAATAGTCGGGTGGGACCATTTGGCTTTGACTTGCTCCCCTAGGCTGCACATGACAGATTGGCAGGGCTCGTGGTATCTGAGACAAGTTTTGGTAGAACAGTTTTGGCGGTCTGATGGGGCTGTATGTTTAAGGACTAAATATTCGGGTGACACTAATTGGCTTTGACAAGGTCCTCTAATCTGGATATGCCAGATTTTCAGGGCTCTCGGTATCTTAGACAAGTTTTGGTTAAGCAGTTTTGACTTCCAGGTGGGGCTGTATGTTTTGAGACTTAATAGTCGGGTGAGACTATTCGGCTTTGAATTGCTCCCCTAAGCTGCATATGCCAGATTGGCAGGGCTGCTGGTATCTGAGACAAGTTTGCTAAAACAGTTTTGGCGGTCAGATGGGACTGTATGTTTAAAGACTCAATAGTCGGGTGGGACCATTTGGCTTTGACTTGCTACCCTATGCTGCATATGACAGATTGGCAGGGCTCGTTGTATTTGAGACAAGTTTTGCTAAAGCAGTTTTGACTTCCACGTTGGGCTGCATGTTTTGAGACTAAATAGTCGGGTTAGACTATTCGGCTTAGAATTGCGCCCCTAGGCTGCACATGCCAAATTGCCAGTGCTCGTGGTATCTGAGACAAGTTTTAATAAAGCAGTTTTGACATCCAGAAAAAGCTGTATATATTGAAACTAAATAGTCGGGTGGGACCATTTGGCTTTGACTTGCTCCCCTAGGCTGCACATGACAGATTGGCAGGGCTCGTGGTATCTGAGACAAGTTTTGGTAGAACAGTTTTGGCGGTCTGATGGGGCTGTATGTTTAAGGACTAAATGTTCGGGTGACACTAATTGGCTTTGACTAGGTCCTCTAATCTGGATATGACAGATTTTCAGGGCTCTCGGTATCTTAGATAAGTTTTGGTTAAGCAGTTTTGACTTCCAGGTGGGGCTGTATGTTTTGAGACTTAATAGTCGGGTGAGACTATTCGGCTTTGAATTGCTCCCCTAAGCTGCATATGCCAGATTGGCAGGGCTGCTGGTATCTGAGACAAGTTTTGCTAAAACAGTTTTGGCGGTCAGATGGGACTGTATGTTTAAAGACTCAATAGTCGGTTGGGACCATTTGGCTTTGACTTGCTCCCCTATGCTGCATATGACAGATTGGCAGGGCTCGTTGTATTTGAGACAAGTTTTGCTAAAGCAGTTTTGACTTCCACGTTAGGCTGCATGTTTTGAGACTAAATAGTCGGGTTAGACTATTCGGCTTAGAATTGCGCCCCTAGGCTGCACATGCCAAATTGCCAGTGCTCGTGGTATCTGAGACAAGTTTTGATAAAGCAGTTTTGACATCCAGAAAAAGCTGTATATATTGAAACTAAATAGTCGGGTGGGACCATTTGGCTTTGACTTGCTCCCCTAGGCTTCACATGACAGATTGGCAGGGCTCGTGGTATCTGAGACAAGTTTTGGTAGAACAGTTTTGGCGGTCTGATGGGGCTGTATGTTTAAGGACTAAATATTCGGGTGACACTAATTGGCTTTGACTAGGTCCTCTAATCTGGATATGCCAGATTTTCAGGGCTCTCGGTATCTTAGACAAGTTTTGGTTAAGCAGTTTTGACTTCCAGGTGGGGCTGTATGTTTTGAGACTTAATAGTCGGGTGAGACTATTCGGCTTTGAATTGCTCCCCTAAGCTGCATATGCCAGATTGGCAGGGCTGCTGGTATCTGAGACAAGTTTTGCTAAAACAGTTTTGGCGGTCAGATGGGACTGTATGTTTAAAGACTCAATAGTCGGTTGGGACCATTTGGCTTTGACTTGCTCCCCTATGCTGCATATGACAGATTGGCAGGGCTCGTTGTATTTGAGACAAGTTTTGCTAAAGCAGTTTTGACTTCCACGTTAGGCTGCATGTTTTGAGACTAAATAGTCGGGTTAGACTATTCGGCTTAGAATTGCGCCCCTAGGCTGCACATGCCAAATTGCCAGTGCTCGTGGTATCTGAGACAAGTTTTGATAAAGCAGTTTTGACATCCAGAAAAAGCTGTATATATTGAAACTAAATAGTCGGGTGGGACCATTTGGCTTTGACTTGCTCCCCTAGGCTTCACATGACAGATTGGCAGGGCTCGTGGTATCTGAGACAAGTTTTGGTAGAACAGTTTTGGCGGTCTGATGGGGCTGTATGTTTAAGGACTAAATATTCGGGTGACACTAATTGGCTTTGACTAGGTCCTCTAATCTGGATATGCCAGATTTTCAGGGCTCTCGGTATCTTAGACAAGTTTTGGTTAAGCAGTTTTGACTTCCAGGTGGGGCTGTATGTTTTGAGACTTAATAGTCGGGTGAGACTATTCGGCTTTGAATTGCTCCCCTAAGCTGCATATGCCAGATTGGCAGGGCTGCTGGTATCTGAGACAAGTTTGCTAAAACAGTTTTGGCGGTCAGATGGGACTGTATGTTTAAAGACTCAATAGTCGGGTGGGACCATTTGGCTTTGACTTGCTACCCTATGCTGCATATGACAGATTGGCAGGGCTCGTTGTATTTGAGACAAGTTTTGCTAAAGCAGTTTTGACTTCCACGTTGGGCTGCATGTTTTGAGACTAAATAGTCGGGTTAGACTATTCGGCTTAGAATTGCGCCCCTAGGCTGCACATGCCAAATTGCCAGTGCTCGTGGTATCTGAGACAAGTTTTAATAAAGCAGTTTTGACATCCAGAAAAAGCTGTATATATTGAAACTAAATAGTCGGGTGGGACCATTTGGCTTTGACTTGCTCCCCTAGGCTGCACATGACAGATTGGCAGGGCTCGTGGTATCTGAGACAAGTTTTGGTAGAACAGTTTTGGCGGTCTGATGGGGCTGTATGTTTAAGGACTAAATGTTCGGGTGACACTAATTGGCTTTGACTAGGTCCTCTAATCTGGATATGACAGATTTTCAGGGCTCTCGGTATCTTAGATAAGTTTTGGTTAAGCAGTTTTGACTTCCAGGTGGGGCTGTATGTTTTGAGACTTAATAGTCGGGTGAGACTATTCGGCTTTGAATTGCTCCCCTAAGCTGCATATGCCAGATTGGCAGGGCTGCTGGTATCTGAGACAAGTTTTGCTAAAACAGTTTTGGCGGTCAGATGGGACTGTATGTTTAAAGACTCAATAGTCGGTTGGGACCATTTGGCTTTGACTTGCTCCCCTATGCTGCATATGACAGATTGGCAGGGCTCGTTGTATTTGAGACAAGTTTTGCTAAAGCAGTTTTGACTTCCACGTTAGGCTGCATGTTTTGAGACTAAATAGTCGGGTTAGACTATTCGGCTTAGAATTGCGCCCCTAGGCTGCACATGCCAAATTGCCAGTGCTCGTGGTATCTGAGACAAGTTTTGATAAAGCAGTTTTGACATCCAGAAAAAGCTGTATATATTGAAACTAAATAGTCGGGTGGGACCATTTGGCTTTGACTTGCTCCCCTAGGCTTCACATGACAGATTGGCAGGGCTCGTGGTATCTGAGACAAGTTTTGGTAGAACAGTTTTGGCGGTCTGATGGGGCTGTATGTTTAAGGACTAAATATTCGGGTGACACTAATTGGCTTTGACTAGGTCCTCTAATCTGGATATGCCAGATTTTCAGGGCTCTCGGTATCTTAGACAAGTTTTGGTTAAGCAGTTTTGACTTCCAGGTGGGGCTGTATGTTTTGAGACTTAATAGTCGGGTGAGACTATTCGGCTTTGAATTGCTCCCCTAAGCTGCATATGCCAGATTGGCAGGGCTGCTGGTATCTGAGACAAGTTTGCTAAAACAGTTTTGGCGGTCAGATGGGACTGTATGTTTAAAGACTCAATAGTCGGGTGGAACCATTTGGCTTTGACTTGCTACCCTATGCTGCATATGACAGATTGGCAGGGCTCGTTGTATTTGAGACAAGTTTTGCTAAAGCAGTTTTGACTTCCACGTTGGGCTGCATGTTTTGAGACTAAATAGTCGGGTTAGACTATTCGGCTTAGAATTGCGCCCCTAGGCTGCACATGCCAAATTGCCAGTGCTCGTGGTATCTGAGACAAGTTTTAATAAAGCAGTTTTGACATCCAGAAAAAGCTGTATATATTGAAACTAAATAGTCGGGTGGGACCATTTGGCTTTGACTTGCTCCCCTAGGCTGCACATGACAGATTGGCAGAGCTCGTGGTATCTGAGACAAGTTTTGGTAGAACAGTTTTGGCGGTCTGATGGGGCTGTATGTTTAAGGACTAAATGTTCGGGTGACACTAATTGGCTTTGACTAGGTCCTCTAATCTGGATATGACAGATTTTCAGGGCTCTCGGTATCTTAGACAAGTTTTGGTTAAGCAGTTTTGACTTCCAGGTGGGGCTGTATGTTTTGAGACTTAATAGTCGGGTGAGACTATTCGGCTTTGAATTGCTCCCCTAAGCTGCATATGCCAGATTGGCAGGGCTGCTGGTATCTGAGACAAGTTTTGCTAAGACAGTTTTGGCGGTCAGATGGGACTGTATGTTTAAAGACTCAATAGTCGGGTGGGACCATGTGGCTTTGACTTGCTCCCCTATGCTGCATATGACAGATTGGCAGGGCTCGTTGTATTTGAGACAAGTTTTGCTAAAGCAGTTTTGACTTCCACGTTAGGCTGCATGTTTTGAGACTAAATAGTCGGGTTAGACTATTCGGCTTAGAATTGCGCCCCTAGGCTGCACATGCCAAATTGCCAGTGCTCGTGGTATCTGAGACAAGTTTTGATAAAGCAGTTTTGACATCCAGAAAAAGCTGTATATATTGAAACTAAATAGTCGGGTGGGACCATTTGGCTTTGACTTGCTCCCCTAGGCTGCACATGACAGATTGGCAGGGCTCGTGGTATCTGAGACAAGTTTTGGTAGAACAGTTTTGGCGGTCTGATGGGGCTGTATGTTTAAGGACTAAATATTCGGGTGACACTAATTGGCTTTGACTAGGTCCTCTAATCTGGATATGCCAGATTTTCAGGGCTCTCGGTATCTTAGACAAGTTTTGGTTAAGCAGTTTTGAATTCCAGGTGGGGCTGTATGTTTTGAGACTTAATAGTCGGGTGAGACTATTCGGCTTTGAATTGCTCCCCTAAGCTGCATATGCCAGATTGGCAGGGCTGCTGGTATCTGAGACAAGTTTTGCTAAGACAGTTTTGGCGGTCAGATGGGACTGTATGTTTAAAGACTCAATAGTCGGGTGGGACCATTTGGCTTTGACTTGCTCCCCTATGCTGCATATGACAGATTGGCAGGGCTCGTTGTATTTGAGACAAGTTTTGCTAAAGCAGTTTTGACTTCCACGTTGGGCTGCATGTTTTGAGACTAAATAGTCGGGTTAGACTATTCGGCTTAGAATTGCGCCCCTAGGCTGCACATGCCAAATTACCAGTGCTCGTGGTATCTGAGACAAGTTTTGATAAAGCAGTTTTGACATCCAGAAAAAGCTGTATATATTGAAAGTAAATAGTCGGGTGGGACCATTTGGCTTTCACTTGCTCCCCTATGCTGCACATTCCAGATTGACAGGGCTCGTGGTATCTGAGACAAGTTTTGGTAAAGCAGTTTTGACAACCACGTGAGGCTGCATGTTTTGAGACTAAATAGTCGGGAGAGACTTTTCGGCTTTGAATTGCTCCCCTAGGCTGCACATGCCAAATTGACAGTGCTCATGGTATCTGAGACAAGTTTTGATAAAGCAGTTTTGACACCCAGGTAAAGCTGTATATATTTAAACTAAATAGTCGGGTGGGACCATTTGGCTTTGACTTGCTCCCCTATGCTGCTCATGCCAGATTGGCAGTGCTCGTTGTATCTTAGACAAGTTTTGATAAAACAGTTTTGACTTCCACGTGAGGCTGCTTGTTTTAAGACTAAATAGTCGGGTGAGACTATTCGGCTTTGAATTGCTCCCCTAGGCTGCACATGCCAAATTGGCAGTGCTCTTGGTATCTGAGACAAGTTTTGATAAAGCAGTTTTGACACCCAGGTAAAGCTGTATATATTGAAACTAAATAGTCGGGTGGGACCATTTGGCATTGACATGCTCCCCTAGGCTGCACATGACAGATTGGCAGGGCTCGTGGTATCTGAGACAAGTTTTGGTAGAACAGTTTTGGCGGTCTGATGGGGCTGTATGTTTAAGGACTAAATATTCGGGTGACACTAATTGGCTTTGACTAGGTCCTCTAGGCTGCATATGCCAGATTTGCAGGGCTCCCGGTATCTTAGACAAGTTTTGGTAACGCAGTTTTGACTTCCACGTGAGGCTGCATGTTTTGAGACTAAATAGTCGGGTGAGACTATTCGGCTTTGAATTGCTCCCCTAGGCTGCACATGCCAAATTGGCAGTGCTCTTGGTATCTGAGACAAGTTTTGATAAAGCAGTTTTGACACCCAGGTAAAGCTGTATATATTGAAACTAAATAGTCGGGTGGGACCATTTGGCTTTGACTTGCTCCCCTAGGCTGCACATGACAGATTGGCAGGGCTCGTGGTATCTGAGACAAGTTTTGGTAGAACAGTTTTGGCGGTCTGATGGGGCTGTATGTTTAAGGACTAAATATTCGGGTGACACTAATTGGCTTTGACTAGGTCCTCTAATCTGGATATGCCAGATTTTCAGGGCTCTCGGTATCTTAGACAAGTTTTGGTTAAGCAGTTTTGAATTCCAGGTGGGGCTGTATGTTTTGAGACTTAATAGTCGGGTGAGACTATTCGGCTTTGAATTGCTCCCCTAAGCTGCATATGCCAGATTGGCAGGGCTGCTGGTATCTGAGACAAGTTTTGCTAAGACAGTTTTGGCGGTCAGATGGGACTGTATGTTTAAAGACTCAATAGTCGGGTGGGACCATTTGGCTTTGACTTGCTCCCCTATGCTGCATATGACAGATTGGCAGGGCTCGTTGTATTTGAGACAAGTTTTGCTAAAGCAGTTTTGACTTCCACGTTGGGCTGCATGTTTTGAGACTAAATAGTCGGGTTAGACTATTCGGCTTTGAATTGCGCCCCTAGGCTGCACATGCCAAATTACCAGTGCTCGTGGTATCTGAGACAAGTTTTGATAAAGCAGTTTTGACATCCAGAAAAAGCTGTATATATTGAAAGTAAATAGTCGGGTGGGACCATTTGGCTTTCACTTGCTCCCCTATGCTGCACATTCCAGATTGACAGGGCTCGTGGTATCTGAGACAAGTTTTGGTAAAGCAGTTTTGACAACCACGTGAGGCTGCATGTTTTGAGACTAAATAGTCGGGAGAGACTTTTCGGCTTTGAATTGCTCCCCTAGGCTGCACATGCCAAATTGACAGTGCTCATGGTATCTGAGACAAGTTTTGATAAAGCAGTTTTGACACCCAGGTAAAGCTGTATATATTTAAACTAAATAGTCGGGTGGGACCATTTGGCTTTGACTTGCTCCCCTATGCTGCTCATGCCAGATTGGCAGTGCTCGTTGTATCTTAGACAAGTTTTGATAAAACAGTTTTGACTTCCACGTGAGGCTGCTTGTTTTAAGACTAAATAGTCGGGTGAGACTATTCGGCTTTGAATTGCTCCCCTAGGCTGCACATGCCAAATTGGCAGTGCTCTTGGTATCTGAGACAAGTTTTGATAAAGCAGTTTTGACACCCAGGTAAAGCTGTATATATTGAAACTAAATAGTCGGGTGGGACCATTTGGCATTGACATGCTCCCCTAGGCTGCACATGACAGATTGGCAGGGCTCGTGGTATCTGAGACAAGTTTTGGTAGAACAGTTTTGGCGGTCTGATGGGGCTGTATGTTTAAGGACTAAATATTCGGGTGACACTAATTGGCTTTGACTAGGTCCTCTAGGCTGCATATGCCAGATTTGCAGGGCTCCCGGTATCTTAGACAAGTTTTGGTAACGCAGTTTTGACTTCCACGTGAGGCTGCATGTTTTGAGACTAAATAGTCGGGTGAGACTATTCGGCTTTGAATTGCTCCCCTAGGCTGCACATGCCAAATTGGCAGTGCTCTTGGTATCTGAGACAAGTTTTGATAAAGCAGTTTTGGCGACCAAATAGGGCTGTATGTTTAAGGAATAAATATTCGGGTGACACTAATTGGCTTTGACTAGATCCTCTAGGCTGGCTATGCAAGATTTTCAGAGCTCCCGGTATCTTAGACAAGTTTTGGTAAAACAGTTTTGACTTCCAGGTGAGGCTGTATGTTTTGAGACTAAATATTCGGGTGGGACCATTTGGCTTTGAATTGCTCCCCTATGCTGCACATGACAGATTGGCGGGGCTCGTTGTATCTTAGACAAGATTTGATAAAACAGTTTTGACTTCCACGTGAGGCTGCTTGTTTTGAGACTAAATAGTCGGGTGAGACTATTCGGCATTGAATTGCTCCCCTAGGCTGCACATGCCATATTGGCAGTGCTGCTGGTATCTGAGACAAATTTTGGTAAAACAGTTTTGGCGGTTAGATGGGACTGTATGCTTTAAGACTCAATAGTCGGGTGGGACCATTTGGCTTTGACTTGCTCCCCTATGCTGCATATTCCTGATTGGCAGGGCTCGAGGTATCTGAGACAAGTTTTGGTAAAGCAGTTTTGACTTCCACTTGAGGCTGCAAGTTTTGACACTAAATAGTCGGGTGGGACTATTCGGCTTTGAATTGCTCCCCTAGGCTGCACATGCCAGATTGGCAGTGCTCGTTATATCTGAAACAAGTTTTGATAAAACAGTTTAGGCGGTCAGATGGCACTGTATGTTTTAAGACTCAATAGTCTGCTGGGACCATTTTGCTTTGACTTGCTCCCCTATGCTGCACATGCCAGATTGGTAGGGCTCCTTGTATCTGAGACAAGTCTTGCGAAAACAGTTTAGGCGGTTAGATGGGACTGTATGCTTTAAGACTCAATAGTCGGGTGGGACCATTTGGCTTTGACTTGCTCCCCTATGCTGCACATGCCAGATTGGCAGTGCTCGTTATATCTGAAACAAGTTTTGATAAAACAGTTTAGGCGGTCAGATGGCACTGTATGTTTTAAGACTCAATAGTCTGCTGGGACCATTTTGCTTTGACTTGCTCCCCTATGCTGCACATGCCAGATTGGTAGGGCTCCTTGTATCTGAGACAAGTCTTGCGAAAACAGCTTTGGCGCTGAGATGGGACTGGATGTTTTAAGACTCAATAGTCGGGTGGGACCATTTGGCTTTGACTTGCCCCCCTATGCTGCACATGACAGATTGGCAGGGCTCGTTGTATCTGAGACAAGTTTTGGTAAAGCAGTTTTGACTTCCACGTTAGGCTGCATGTTTTGAGACTAAATAGTCGGGTGAGACTTTTCGGCTTTGAATTGCTCCCCTAGGCTGCACATGCCAAATTGGCAGTGCTCGTGGTAGCTGAGACAAGTTTTGATAAAACAGTTTAGGCGGTCAGATGGCACTGTATGTTTTAAGACTCAATAGTCAGCTGGGACCATTTTGCTTTGACTTGTTCCCCTATGCTGCACATGCCTAATTGGTAGGGCTCCTTGTATCTGAGACAAGTCTTGCTAAAACAGTTTTGGCGCTGAGATGGGACTGGATGTTTTAAGACTCAATAGTCGGGTTGGACCATTTGGCTTTGACTTGCTCCCCTATGCTGCACATGACAGATTGGCAGGGCTCGTTGTATCTGAGACAAGTTTTGGTAAAGCAGTTTTGACTTCCACGTTAGGCTGCATGTTTTGAGACTAAATAGTCGGGTGGGACTATTCGGCTTTGAATTGCTCCCCTAGGCTGCACATGCCAAATTGGCAGTGCTCGTGGTATCTGAGACAAGTTTTGATAAAGCAGTTTTGACACCAGGTAAAGCTGTATTTATTGAAACTAAATAGTCGGGTGGGACCATTTCGCTTTCACTTGATCCCCTAGGCTGCACATGAAAGATTGGCAGGGCTCGTGGTATCTGAGACAAGTTTTGGTAGAACAGTTTTGGCTGTCTGATGGGGCTGTATGTTTAAGGACTAAATATTCGGGTGACACTAATTGGCTTTGACTAGGTCCTCTAGGCTGGATATGCCAGATTTTCAGGGCTCTCGGTATCTTAGACAAGTTTTGGTAATGCAGTTTTGACTTCCAGGTGAGGCTGTATGTTTTGAGACTGAATAGTCGGGTGAGACTATTCGTCTTTGAATTGCTCCCTTTAGCTGCATATGCCAGATTGGCAGGGCTGCTGGTATCTGAGACAAGTTTTGCTAAAACAGTTTTGGCGGTCAGATGGGACTGTATGTTTCAAGACTCAGTAGTAGGGTGGGACCATTTGGCTTTGACTTGGTCCCCTAGGCTGCACATGACAGATTGGCAGGGCTCGTGGTATCTGAAACAAGTTTTGGTTAAGCAGTTTTGGCGGCCAGATGGGGCTGTATGTTTAAGGACTAAATATTCGGGTGACACTAATTGGCTTTGACTAGGTCCTCTAGGCTGGATATGCCAGATTTTCAGGGCTCCCGGTATCTTAGACAAGTTTTGGTAACGCAGTTTTGACTTCCACGTGAGGCTGCAAGTTTTGAGACTAAATAGTCGGGTGAGACTATTCGGCTTTGAATTGCTCCCCTAGGCTGCACATGCCAAATTGGCAGTGCTCTTGGTATCTGAGACAAGTTTTGATAAAGCAGTTTTGGCGACCATATAGGGCTGTATGTTAAAGGAATAAATATTCGGGTGACACTAATTGGCTTTGACTAGATCCTCTAGGATGGCTATGCCAGATGTTCAGAGCTCCCGGTATCTTAGACAAGTTTTGGTAAAGCAGTTTTGACTTCCAGGTGAGGCTGTATGTTTTGAGACTAAATAGTCGGGTGTGACCATTTGGCTTGGAATTGCTCCCCTATGCTGCACATGACAGATTGGCGGGGCTTGTTGTATCTTAGACAAGTTTTGATAAAACAGTTTTGACTTCCACGTGAGGCTGCTTGTTTTGAGACTAAATAGTCGGGTGAGACTATTCGGCATTGAATTGCTCCCCTAGGCTGCACATGCCATATTGGCAGTGGTGCTGGTATCTGAGACAAATTTTGGTTAAACAGTTTTGGCGGTTAGATGGGACTGTATGTTTTAAGACTCAATAGTCGGGTGGGACCATTTGGCTTTGACTTGCTCCCCTATGCTGCATATTCCAGATTGGAAGGGCTCGTGGTATCTGAGACAAGTTTTGGTAAAGCAGTTTTGACTTCCACTTGAGGCTGCAAGTTTTGACACTAAATAGTCGGCTGAGACTATTCGGCTTTGAATTGCTCCCCTAGGCTGCACATGCCAAATTGACAGTGCTCGTGGTATCTGAGACAAGTTTTGATAAAGCAGTTTTGACATCCAGAAAAAGCTGTATATATTGAAACTAACTAGTCGGCTGAGACTATTCGGCTTTGACTTGCTCCCCTATGCTGCACATGCCAGATTGGTAGGGCTCCTTGTATCTGAGACAAGTCTGGCTAAAACAGTTTTGGCGCTGACATGGGACTGGATGTTTTAAGACTCAATAGTTAGCTGGGACCATTTTGCTTTGACTTGCTCCCCTATGCTGCACATGACAGATTGGCAGGGCTCGTTGTATCTGAAACAAGTTTTGGCTAAGCAGTTTTGGCGGCCAGATGGGGCTGTATGTTTAAGCTGCTTTGACTAGGTCCTCTAGGCTGGATATGCCAGATTTTCAGGGCTACCGGTATCTTAGACAAGTTTTGGTAAAGCAGTTTTGACTTCTAGGTGAGGCTGTCTGTTTTGAGAGTACATAGTCGGAAGAGACTATTCGGCTTTGAATTGCTTCCCCTGGCTGCACATGCCAGATTGGCAGGGCTCGTTGTATCTGAGACAAGTTTTGATAAAGCAGTTTTGGCGACCATATAGGGCTGTATGTTTAAGGAATAAATATTCGGGTGACACTAATTGGCTTTGACTAGATCCTCTAGGATGGCTATGCCAGATGTTCAGAGCTCCCGGTATCTTAGACAAGTTTTGGTAAAGCAGTTTTGACTGCCAGGTGAGGCTGTATGTTTTGAGACTAAATAGTCGGGTAGGACCATTTGGCTTGGAATTGCTCCCCTATGCTGCACATGACAGATTGGCGGGGCTCGTTGTATCTTAGACAAGTTTTGATAAATCAGTCTTGACTTCCACGTGAGGCTGCTTGTTTTGAGACTAAATAGTCGGGTGAGACTATTCGGCAATGAATTGCTCCCCTAGGCTGCACATGCCAGATTGGCAGTGCTCGTTGTATCTGAAACAAGTTTTGATAAAACAGTCTTGACTTCCACGTGAGGTTGCTTGTTTTGAGACTAAATAGTCGGGTGAGACTATTTGGCATTGAATTGCTCCCCTAGGCTGCACATGCCATATTGGCAGTGCTGCTGGTATCTGAGACAAGTTTTGATAAAGCAGTTTTGACATCCAGAAAAAGCTGTATATATTGAAACTAACTAGTCGGGTGAGACTATTTGGCTTTGACTTCCTCCCCTATGCTGCACATGCCAGATTGGCAGTGCTCGTTGTTTCTGAAACAAGTTTTGATAAAATAGTTTAGGCGGTCAGATGGCACTGTATGTTTTAAGACTCAATAGTTAGCTGGGACCATTTGGCTTTGACTTGCTCCCCTATGCTGCACATGACAGATTGGGAGGGCTCGTTGTATCTGAGACAAGTTTTGGTAAAGCAGCTTTGACTTCCACGTTAGGCTGCATGTTTTGAGACTAAATAGTCGGGTGAGACTTTTCGGCTTTGAATTGCTCCCCTAGGCTGCACATGCCAAATTGGCAGTGCTCGTGGTATCTGAGACAAGTTTTGGTTAAGCAGTTTTGACACCAGGTAAGGCTGTATTTATTGAAACTAAATAGTCGGGTGGGACCATCTGGTTTTCACTTGATCCCCTAGGCTGCACATGACAGATTGGCAGGGCTCGTGGTATCTGAGACAAGTTTTGGTTAAGCAGCTTTGGCGGCCAGATGGGGCTGTATGTTTAAGGACTACATATTCGGGTGACACTAATTGGCTTTGACTAGGTCCTATAGGCTGGATATGCCAGATTTTCAGGGCTCTCGGTATCTGAGAGAAGTTTTGCTAAAAAAACAGTCTCGACTTCCACGTGAGGTTGCTTGTTTTGAGACTCAATAGTCGGGTGGGACCATTTGGCTTTGACTTGCTCCCCTATGCTGCACATTCCAGATTGGCAGGGCTCGTGGTATCTGAGACAAGGTTTGGTTAAGCAGTTTTGGCGGCCAGATGGAGCTGTATGTTTAAGGACTAAATATTCGGGTGACACTAATTGGCTTGACTAGGTCCTCTAGGCTGCATATGCCAGATTTTCAGGGCTCCCGGTATCTTAGACAAGTTTTGGTAAAGCAGTTTTGACTTCCAGGTGAGGCTGTATGTTTAAGGACTAAATATTCGGGTGACACTAATTGGCTTTGACTAGGTCCTCTAGGCTGGATATGCCAGATTTTCAGGGCTACCGGTATCTTAGACAAGTTTTGGTAAAGCAGTTTTGACTTCTAGGTGAGGCTGTCTGTTTTGAGAGTACATAGTCGGAAGAGACTATTCGGCTTTGAATTGCTTCCCCTGGCTGCACATGCCAGATTGGCAGGGCTCGTTGTATCTGAGACAAGTTTTGATAAAGCAGTTTTGGCGACCATATAGGGCTGTATGTTTAAGGAATAAATATTCGGGTGACACTAATTGGCTTTGACTAGATCCTCTAGGATGGCTATGCCAGATGTTCAGAGCTCCCGGTATCTTAGACAAGTTTTGGTAAAGCAGTTTTGACTGCCAGGTGAGGCTGTATGTTTTGAGACTAAATAGTCGGGTAGGACCATTTGGCTTGGAATTGCTCCCCTATGCTGCACATGACAGATTGGCGGGGCTCGTTGTATCTTAGACAAGTTTTGATAAATCAGTCTTGACTTCCACGTGAGGCTGCTTGTTTTGAGACTAAATAGTCGGGTGAGACTATTCGGCAATGAATTGCTCCCCTAGGCTGCACATGCCAGATTGGCAGTGCTCGTTGTATCTGAAACAAGTTTTGATAAAACAGTCTTGACTTCCACGTGAGGTTGCTTGTTTTGAGACTAAATAGTCGGGTGAGACTATTTGGCATTGAATTGCTCCCCTAGGCTGCACATGCCATATTGGCAGTGCTGCTGGTATCTGAGACAAGTTTTGATAAAGCAGTTTTGACATCCAGAAAAAGCTGTATATATTGAAACTAACTAGTCGGGTGAGACTATTTGGCTTTGACTTCCTCCCCTATGCTGCACATGCCAGATTGGCAGTGCTCGTTGTTTCTGAAACAAGTTTTGATAAAATAGTTTAGGCGGTCAGATGGCACTGTATGTTTTAAGACTCAATAGTTAGCTGGGACCATTTGGCTTTGACTTGCTCCCCTATGCTGCACATGACAGATTGGGAGGGCTCGTTGTATCTGAGACAAGTTTTGGTAAAGCAGCTTTGACTTCCACGTTAGGCTGCATGTTTTGAGACTAAATAGTCGGGTGAGACTTTTCGGCTTTGAATTGCTCCCCTAGGCTGCACATGCCAAATTGGCAGTGCTCGTGGTATCTGAGACAAGTTTTGGTTAAGCAGTTTTGACACCAGGTAAGGCTGTATTTATTGAAACTAAATAGTCGGGTGGGACCATCTGGTTTTCACTTGATCCCCTAGGCTGCACATGACAGATTGGCAGGGCTCGTGGTATCTGAGACAAGTTTTGGTTAAGCAGCTTTGGCGGCCAGATGGGGCTGTATGTTTAAGGACTACATATTCGGGTGACACTAATTGGCTTTGACTAGGTCCTATAGGCTGGATATGCCAGATTTTCAGGGCTCTCGGTATCTGAGAGAAGTTTTGCTAAAAAAACAGTCTCGACTTCCACGTGAGGTTGCTTGTTTTGAGACTCAATAGTCGGGTGGGACCATTTGGCTTTGACTTGCTCCCCTATGCTGCACATTCCAGATTGGCAGGGCTCGTGGTATCTGAGACAAGGTTTGGTTAAGCAGTTTTGGCGGCCAGATGGAGCTGTATGTTTAAGGACTAAATATTCGGGTGACACTAATTGGCTTGACTAGGTCCTCTAGGCTGCATATGCCAGATTTTCAGGGCTCCCGGTATCTTAGACAAGTTTTGGTAAAGCAGTTTTGACTTCCAGGTGAGGCTGTATGTTTAAGGACTAAATATTCGGGTGACACTAATTGGCTTTGACTAGGTCCTCTAGGCTGGATATGCCAGATTTTCAGGGCTACCGGTATCTTAGACAAGTTTTGGTAAAGCAGTTTTGACTTCTAGGTGAGGCTGTCTGTTTTGAGAGTACATAGTCGGAAGAGACTATTCGGCTTTGAATTGCTTCCCCTGGCTGCACATGCCAGATTGGCAGGGCTCGTTGTATCTGAGACAAGTTTTGATAAAGCAGTTTTGGCGACCATATAGGGCTGTATGTTTAAGGAATAAATATTCGGGTGACACTAATTGGCTTTGACTAGATCCTCTAGGATGGCTATGCCAGATGTTCAGAGCTCCCGGTATCTTAGACAAGTTTTGGTAAAGCAGTTTTGACTGCCAGGTGAGGCTGTATGTTTTGAGACTAAATAGTCGGGTAGGACCATTTGGCTTGGAATTGCTCCCCTATGCTGCACATGACAGATTGGCGGGGCTCGTTGTATCTTAGACAAGTTTTGATAAATCAGTCTTGACTTCCACGTGAGGCTGCTTGTTTTGAGACTAAATAGTCGGGTGAGACTATTCGGCAATGAATTGCTCCCCTAGGCTGCACATGCCAGATTGGCAGTGCTCGTTGTATCTGAAACAAGTTTTGATAAAACAGTCTTGACTTCCACGTGAGGTTGCTTGTTTTGAGACTAAATAGTCGGGTGAGACTATTTGGCATTGAATTGCTCCCCTAGGCTGCACATGCCATATTGGCAGTGCTGCTGGTATCTGAGACAAGTTTTGATAAAGCAGTTTTGACATCCAGAAAAAGCTGTATATATTGAAACTAACTAGTCGGGTGAGACTATTTGGCTTTGACTTCCTCCCCTATGCTGCACATGCCAGATTGGCAGTGCTCGTTGTTTCTGAAACAAGTTTTGATAAAATAGTTTAGGCGGTCAGATGGCACTGTATGTTTTAAGACTCAATAGTTAGCTGGGACCATTTGGCTTTGACTTGCTCCCCTATGCTGCACATGACAGATTGGGAGGGCTCGTTGTATCTGAGACAAGTTTTGGTAAAGCAGCTTTGACTTCCACGTTAGGCTGCATGTTTTGAGACTAAATAGTCGGGTGAGACTTTTCGGCTTTGAATTGCTCCCCTAGGCTGCACATGCCAAATTGGCAGTGCTCGTGGTATCTGAGACAAGTTTTGGTTAAGCAGTTTTGACACCAGGTAAGGCTGTATTTATTGAAACTAAATAGTCGGGTGGGACCATCTGGTTTTCACTTGATCCCCTAGGCTGCACATGACAGATTGGCAGGGCTCGTGGTATCTGAGACAAGTTTTGGTTAAGCAGCTTTGGCGGCCAGATGGGGCTGTATGTTTAAGGACTACATATTCGGGTGACACTAATTGGCTTTGACTAGGTCCTATAGGCTGGATATGCCAGATTTTCAGGGCTCTCGGTATCTGAGAGAAGTTTTGCTAAAAAAACAGTCTCGACTTCCACGTGAGGTTGCTTGTTTTGAGACTCAATAGTCGGGTGGGACCATTTGGCTTTGACTTGCTCCCCTATGCTGCACATTCCAGATTGGCAGGGCTCGTGGTATCTGAGACAAGGTTTGGTTAAGCAGTTTTGGCGGCCAGATGGAGCTGTATGTTTAAGGACTAAATATTCGGGTGACACTAATTGGCTTGACTAGGTCCTCTAGGCTGCATATGCCAGATTTTCAGGGCTCCCGGTATCTTAGACAAGTTTTGGTAAAGCAGTTTTGACTTCCAGGTGAGGCTGTATGTTTTGAGACTAAATAGTCGGGTGAGACTATTCGGCTTTGAATTGCTCCCCTAGACTGCACATGCCAAATTGGCAGTGCTCTTGGTATCTGAGACAAGTTTTGGTTAAGCAGTTTTGGCGGCCAGATGGGGCTGTATGTTTAAGGACTAAATATTTGGGTGACACTAATTGGCTTTGACTAGGTCCTTTAAGCTGGATATGCCAGATTTTCAGGGTCCCCCGGTATCTTAGACAAGTTTTGGTAAAGCAGTTTTGACTTCCAGGTGAGGCTGTCTGTTTTGAGAGTACATAGTCGGAAGAGACTATTCGGCTTTGAATTGCTTCCCCTGGCTGCACATGCCAGATTGGCAGGGCTGCTTGTATCTGAGACAAGTTTTGGTAAAACAGTTTTGGCGGTCAGATGGGACTGTCTGTTTTAAGACTCAATAGTCGGGTGGGACCATTTGGCTTTGACTTGCTCCCCTAGGCTGCACATGACAGATTGGCTGGGCTCGTGGTATCTGAGACAAGTTTTGGTTAAGCAGTTTTGGCGGCCAGATGGGGCTGTATGTTTAAGGACTAAATATCCGGGTGACACTAATTGGCTTGACTAGGTCCTCTAGGCTGGATATGCCAGATTTTCAGGGCTCCCGGTATCTTAGACAAGTTTTGATAACGCAGTTTTGACATCCAGGTAAAGCTGTATATATTGAAACTAAATAGTCGGGTGGGGCCATTTGGCTTTGACTTGCTCCCATAGGCTGCACATGACAGATTGGCAGTGCTCGTGGTATCTGAGACAAGTTTTGATAAAGCAGTTTTGACATCCAGGTAAAGCTATATATATTGAAACTAAATAGTCGGGTGGGACCATTTGGCTTTGACTTGCTCCCCTATGCTGCACCATCCAGATCGGCCGGGCTCGTGGTATCTGAGACAAGGTTTGGTTAAGCAGTTTTGGCGGCTAGATGGGGCTGTATGTTTAAGGACTAAATATTCGGGTGACACTAATTGGCTTGACTAGGTCCTCTAGGCTGCATATGCCAGATTTTCAGGGCTCCCGGTATCTTAGACAAGTTTTGGTAAAGCAGTTTTGACTTCCAGGTGAGGCTGTATGTTTTGAGACTAAATAGTCGGGTGAGACTATTCGGCTTTGAATTGCTCTGATAAAGCAGTTTTGACACCCAGGTAAAGCTGTATATATTGAAACTAAATAGTCGTTGTATCTGAGACAAGTTTTGGTAAAGCAGTTTTGACTTCGACGTGAGGCTGCATGTTTTGAGACTAAATGGTCGGGTGAGACTATTCGGCTTTGAATTGCTCCCCTAGACTGCACATGCCAAATTGGCAGTGCTCTTGGTATCTGAGACAAGTTTTGGTTAAGCAGTTTTGGCGGCCAGATGGGGCTGTATGTTTAAGGACTAAATATTTGGGTGACACTAATTGGCATTGACTAGGTCCTTTAAGCTGGATATGCCAGATTTTCAGGGCCCCCGGTATCTTAGACAAGTTTTGGTAAGGCAGTTTTGACTTCCAGGTGAGGCTGTATGTTTTGAGAGTACATAGTCGGGTGAGACTATTCGGCTTTGAATTGCTCCCCCTGGCTGCACATGCCAGATTGGCAGGGCTGCTTGTATCTGAGACAAGTTTTGGTAAAACAGTTTTGGCGGTCAGATGGGACTGTCTGTTTTAAGACTCAATAGTCGCGAGGAACCATTTGGCTTTGACTTGCTCCCCTATGCTGCACATGCCAGATTGGCAGGGCTCGTGGTATCTGAGACAAGTTTTGGTTAAGCAGTTTTGGCGGCCAGATGGGGCTGTATGTTTAAGGACTAAATATCCGGGTGACACTAATTGGTTTGACTAGGTCCTCTAGGCTGAATATGCCAGATTTTCAGGGCTCCCGGTATCTTAGACAAGTTTTGATAACGCAGTTTTGACATCCAGGTAAAGCTGTATATATTGAAACTAAATAGTCGGGTGGGACCATTTGGCTTTGACTTGCTCCCATAGGGTGCACATGACAGATTGGCAGTGCTCGTGGTATCTGAGACAAGTTTTGATAAAGCAGTTTTGACATCCAGCTAAAGCTATATATATTGAAACTAAATAGTCGGGTGGGACCATTTGGCTTTGACTTGCTCCCCTATGCTGCACATGACAGATTGGCAGGGCTCGTGGTATCTGGGACAAGTTTTGGTTAAGCAGTTTTGGCGGCCAGATGGGGTTGTATGTTTAAGGACTAAATATTCGGGTGACACTAATTGGCTTGACAAGGTCCTCTAGGCTGGATATGCCAGATTTTCAGGGCAGGTAAAACAGTTTTGGCGGTCAGATGGGACTGTATGTTTTAAGACTCAATAGTCGGGTGGGACTATTTGGCTTTGACTTGCTCCCCTATGCTGCACATGCCAGATTGGCAGTGCTCGTTGTATCTGAACCAAGTTTTGATAAAGCAGTTTTGACATCCACTCAATAGTCGGGTGGGACCATTTGGCTTTGACTTGCTACCCTATGCTGCATATGACAGATTGGCAGGGCTCGTTGTATTTGAGACAAGTTTTGCTAAAGCTATTTTGACTTCCACGTTGGGCTGCATGTTTTGAGACTAAATAGTCGGGTTAGACTATTCGGCTTAGAATTGCGCCCCTAGGCTGCACATGCCAAATTGCCAGTGCTCGTGGTATCTGAGACAAGTTTTAATAAAGCAGTTTTGACATCCAGAAAAAGCTGTATATATTGAAACTAAATAGTCGGGTGGGACCATTTGGCTTTGACTTGCTCCCCTAGGCTGCACATGACAGATTGGCAGGGCTCGTGGTATCTGAGACAAGTTTTGGTAGAACAGTTTTGGCGGTCTGATGGGGCTGTATGTTTAAGGACTAAATATTCGGGTGACACTAATTGGCTTTGACTAGGTCCTCTAATCTGGATATGCCAGATTTTCAGGGCTCTCGGTATCTTAGACAAGTTTTGGTTAAGCAGTTTTGACTTCCAGGTGGGGCTGTATGTTTTGAGACTTAATAGTCGGGTGAGACTATTCGGCTTTGAATTGCTCCCCTAAGCTGCATATGCCAGATTGGCAGGGCTGCTGGTATCTGAGACAAGTTTGCTAAAACAGTTTTGGCGGTCAGATGGGACTGTATGTTTAAAGACTCAATAGTCGGGTGGGACCATTTGGCTTTGACTTGCTCCCCTATGCTGCATATGACAGATTGGCAGGGCTCGTTGTATTTGAGACAAGTTTTGCTAAAGCTATTTTGACTTCCACGTTGGGCTGCATGTTTTGAGACTAAATAGTCGGGTTAGACTATTCGGCTTAGAATTGCGCCCCTAGGCTGCACATGCCAAATTGCCAGTGCTCGTGGTATCTGAGACAAGTTTTGTTAAAGCAGTTTTGACATCCAGAAAAAGCTGTATATATTGAAACTAAATAGTCGGGTGGGACGATTTGGCTTTGACTTGCTCCCCTAGGCTGCACATGACAGATTGGCAGGGCTCGTGGTATCTGAGACAAGTTTTGGTAGAACAGTTTTGGCGGTCTGATGGGGCTGTATGTTTAAGGACTAAATATTCGGGTGACACTAATTGGCTTTGACTAGGTCCTCTAATCTGGATATGCCAGATTTTCAGGGCTCTCGGTATCTTAGACAAGTTTTGGTTAAGCAGTTTTGACTTCCAGGTGGGGCTGTATGTTTTGAGACTTAATAGTCGGGTGAGACTATTCGGCTTTGAATTGCTCCCCTAAGCTGCATATGCCAGATTGGCAGGGCTGCTGGTATCTGAGACAAGTTTTGCTAAGACAGTTTTGGCGGTCAGATGGGACTGTATGTTTAAAGACTCAATAGTCGGGTGGGACCATTTGGCTTTGACTTGCTCCCCTATGCTGCATATGACAGATTGGCAGGGCTCGTTGTATTTGAGACAAGTTTTGCTAAAGCTATTTTGACTTCCACGTTGGGCTGCATGTTTTGAGACTAAATAGTCGGGTTAGACTATTCGGCTTAGAATTGCGCCCCTAGGCTGCACATGCCAAATTGCCAGTGCTCGTGGTATCTGAGACAGGTTTTTTTAAAGCAGTTTTGACATCCAGAAAAAGCTGTATATATTGAAACTAAATAGTCGGGTGGGACCATTTGGCTTTGACTTGCTCCCCTAGGCTGCACATGACAGATTGGCAGGGCTCGTGGTATCTGAGACAAGTTTTGGTAGAACAGTTTTGGCGGTCTGATGGGGCTGTATGTTTAAGGACTAAATATTCGGGTGACACTAATTGGCTTTGACTAGGTCCTCTAATCTGGATATGCCAGATTTTCAGGGCTCTCGGTATCTTAGACAAGTTTTGGTTAAGCAGTTTTGACTTCCAGGTGGGGCTGTATGTTTTGAGACTTAATAGTCGGGTGAGACTATTCGGCTTTGAATTGCTCCCCTAAGCTGCATATGCCAGATTGGCAGGGCTGCTGGTATCTGAGACAAGTTTTGCTAAGACAGTTTTGGCGGTCAGATGGGACTGTATGTTTAAAGACTCAATAGTCGGGTGGGACCATTTGGCTTTGACTTGCTCCCCTATGCTGCATATGACAGATTGGCAGGGCTCGTTGTATTTGAGACAAGTTTTGCTAAAGCAGTTTTGACTTCCACGTTAGGCTGCATGTTTTGAGACTAAATAGTCGGGTTAGACTATTCGGCTTAGAATTGCGCCCCTAGGCTGCACATGCCAAATTGCCAGTGCTCGTGGTATCTGAGACAAGTTTTGATAAAGCAGTTTTGACATCCAGAAAAAGCTGTATATATTGAAACTAAATAGTCGGGTGGGACCATTTGGCTTTGACTTGCTCCCCTAGGCTGCACATGACAGATTGGCAGGGCTCGTGGTATCTGAGACAAGTTTTGGTAGAACAGTTTTGGCGGTCTGATGGGGCTGTATGTTTAAGGACTAAATATTCGGGTGACACTAATTGGCTTTGACAAGGTCCTCTAATCTGGATATGCCAGATTTTCAGGGCTCTCGGTATCTTAGACAAGTTTTGGTTAAGCAGTTTTGACTTCGACGTGAGGCTGCATGTTTTGAGACTAAATGGTCGGGTGAGACTATTCGGCTTTGAATTGCTCCCCTAGACTGCACATGCCAAATTGGCAGTGCTCTTGGTATCTGAGACAAGTTTTGGTTAAGCAGTTTTGGCGGCCAGATGGGGCTGTATGTTTAAGGACTAAATATTTGGGTGACACTAATTGGCATTGACTAGGTCCTTTAAGCTGGATATGCCAGATTTTCAGGGCCCCCGGTATCTTAGACAAGTTTTGGTAAGGCAGTTTTGACTTCCAGGTGAGGCTGTATGTTTTGAGAGTACATAGTCGGGTGAGACTATTCGGCTTTGAATTGCTCCCCCTGGCTGCACATGCCAGATTGGCAGGGCTGCTTGTATCTGAGACAAGTTTTGGTAAAACAGTTTTGGCGGTCAGATGGGACTGTCTGTTTTAAGACTCAATAGTCGCGAGGAACCATTTGGCTTTGACTTGCTCCCCTATGCTGCACATGCCAGATTGGCAGGGCTCGTGGTATCTGAGACAAGTTTTGGTTAAGCAGTTTTGGCGGCCAGATGGGGCTGTATGTTTAAGGACTAAATATCCGGGTGACACTAATTGGTTTGACTAGGTCCTCTAGGCTGAATATGCCAGATTTTCAGGGCTCCCGGTATCTTAGACAAGTTTTGATAACGCAGTTTTGACATCCAGGTAAAGCTGTATATATTGAAACTAAATAGTCGGGTGGGACCATTTGGCTTTGACTTGCTCCCATAGGGTGCACATGACAGATTGGCAGTGCTCGTGGTATCTGAGACAAGTTTTGATAAAGCAGTTTTGACATCCAGCTAAAGCTATATATATTGAAACTAAATAGTCGGGTGGGACCATTTGGCTTTGACTTGCTCCCCTATGCTGCACATGACAGATTGGCAGGGCTCGTGGTATCTGGGACAAGTTTTGGTTAAGCAGTTTTGGCGGCCAGATGGGGTTGTATGTTTAAGGACTAAATATTCGGGTGACACTAATTGGCTTGACAAGGTCCTCTAGGCTGGATATGCCAGATTTTCAGGGCAGGTAAAACAGTTTTGGCGGTCAGATGGGACTGTATGTTTTAAGACTCAATAGTCGGGTGGGACTATTTGGCTTTGACTTGCTCCCCTATGCTGCACATGCCAGATTGGCAGTGCTCGTTGTATCTGAACCAAGTTTTGATAAAGCAGTTTTGACATCCACTCAATAGTCGGGTGGGACCATTTGGCTTTGACTTGCTACCCTATGCTGCATATGACAGATTGGCAGGGCTCGTTGTATTTGAGACAAGTTTTGCTAAAGCTATTTTGACTTCCACGTTGGGCTGCATGTTTTGAGACTAAATAGTCGGGTTAGACTATTCGGCTTAGAATTGCGCCCCTAGGCTGCACATGCCAAATTGCCAGTGCTCGTGGTATCTGAGACAAGTTTTAATAAAGCAGTTTTGACATCCAGAAAAAGCTGTATATATTGAAACTAAATAGTCGGGTGGGACCATTTGGCTTTGACTTGCTCCCCTAGGCTGCACATGACAGATTGGCAGGGCTCGTGGTATCTGAGACAAGTTTTGGTAGAACAGTTTTGGCGGTCTGATGGGGCTGTATGTTTAAGGACTAAATATTCGGGTGACACTAATTGGCTTTGACTAGGTCCTCTAATCTGGATATGCCAGATTTTCAGGGCTCTCGGTATCTTAGACAAGTTTTGGTTAAGCAGTTTTGACTTCCAGGTGGGGCTGTATGTTTTGAGACTTAATAGTCGGGTGAGACTATTCGGCTTTGAATTGCTCCCCTAAGCTGCATATGCCAGATTGGCAGGGCTGCTGGTATCTGAGACAAGTTTGCTAAAACAGTTTTGGCGGTCAGATGGGACTGTATGTTTAAAGACTCAATAGTCGGGTGGGACCATTTGGCTTTGACTTGCTCCCCTATGCTGCATATGACAGATTGGCAGGGCTCGTTGTATTTGAGACAAGTTTTGCTAAAGCTATTTTGACTTCCACGTTGGGCTGCATGTTTTGAGACTAAATAGTCGGGTTAGACTATTCGGCTTAGAATTGCGCCCCTAGGCTGCACATGCCAAATTGCCAGTGCTCGTGGTATCTGAGACAAGTTTTGTTAAAGCAGTTTTGACATCCAGAAAAAGCTGTATATATTGAAACTAAATAGTCGGGTGGGACCATTTGGCTTTGACTTGCTCCCCTAGGCTGCACATGACAGATTGGCAGGGCTCGTGGTATCTGAGACAAGTTTTGGTAGAACAGTTTTGGCGGTCTGATGGGGCTGTATGTTTAAGGACTAAATATTCGGGTGACACTAATTGGCTTTGACTAGGTCCTCTAATCTGGATATGCCAGATTTTCAGGGCTCTCGGTATCTTAGACAAGTTTTGGTTAAGCAGTTTTGACTTCCAGGTGGGGCTGTATGTTTTGAGACTTAATAGTCGGGTGAGACTATTCGGCTTTGAATTGCTCCCCTAAGCTGCATATGCCAGATTGGCAGGGCTGCTGGTATCTGAGACAAGTTTTGCTAAGACAGTTTTGGCGGTCAGATGGGACTGTATGTTTAAAGACTCAATAGTCGGGTGGGACCATTTGGCTTTGACTTGCTCCCCTATGCTGCATATGACAGATTGGCAGGGCTCGTTGTATTTGAGACAAGTTTTGCTAAAGCAGTTTTGACTTCCACGTTAGGCTGCATGTTTTGAGACTAAATAGTCGGGTTAGACTATTCGGCTTAGAATTGCGCCCCTAGGCTGCACATGCCAAATTGCCAGTGCTCGTGGTATCTGAGACAAGTTTTGATAAAGCAGTTTTGACATCCAGAAAAAGCTGTATATATTGAAACTAAATAGTCGGGTGGGACCATTTGGCTTTGACTTGCTCCCCTAGGCTGCACATGACAGATTGGCAGGGCTCGTGGTATCTGAGACAAGTTTTGGTAGAACAGTTTTGGCGGTCTGATGGGGCTGTATGTTTAAGGACTAAATATTCGGGTGACACTAATTGGCTTTGACAAGGTCCTCTAATCTGGATATGCCAGATTTTCAGGGCTCTCGGTATCTTAGACAAGTTTTGGTTAAGCAGTTTTGACTTCCAGGTGGGGCTGTATGTTTTGAGACTTAATAGTCGGGTGAGACTATTCGGCTTTGAATTGCTCCCCTAAGCTGCATATGCCAGATTGGCAGGGCTGCTGGTATCTGAGACAAGTTTGCTAAAACAGTTTTGGCGGTCAGATGGGACTGTATGTTTAAAGACTCAATAGTCGGGTGGGACCATTTGGCTTTGACTTGCTACCCTATGCTGCATATGACAGATTGGCAGGGCTCGTTGTATTTGAGACAAGTTTTGCTAAAGCAGTTTTGACTTCCACGTTGGGCTGCATGTTTTGAGACTAAATAGTCGGGTTAGACTATTCGGCTTTGAATTGCGCCCCTAGGCTGAACATGCCAAATTGCCAGTGCTCGTGGTATCTGAGACAAGTTTTAATAAAGCAGTTTTGACATCCAGAAAAAGCTGTATATATTGAAACTAAATAGTCGGGTGGGACCATTTGGCTTTGACTTGCTCCCCTAGGCTGCACATGACAGATTGGCAGGGCTCGTGGTATCTGAGACAAGTTTTGGTAGAACAGTTTTGGCGGTCTGATGGGGCTGTATGTTTAAGGACTAAATGTTCGGGTGACACTAATTGGCTTTGACTAGGTCCTCTAATCTGGATATGACAGATTTTCAGGGCTCTCGGTATCTTAGATAAGTTTTGGTTAAGCAGTTTTGACTTCCAGGTGGGGCTGTATGTTTTGAGACTTAATAGTCGGGTGAGACTATTCGGCTTTGAATTGCTCCCCTAAGCTGCATATGCCAGATTGGCAGGGCTGCTGGTATCTGAGACAAGTTTTGCTAAAACAGTTTTGGCGGTCAGATGGGACTGTATGTTTAAAGACTCAATAGTCGGTTGGGACCATTTGGCTTTGACTTGCTCCCCTATGCTGCATATGACAGATTGGCAGGGCTCGTTGTATTTGAGACAAGTTTTGCTAAAGCAGTTTTGACTTCCACGTTAGGCTGCATGTTTTGAGACTAAATAGTCGGGTTAGACTATTCGGCTTAGAATTGCGCCCCTAGGCTGCACATGCCAAATTGCCAGTGCTCGTGGTATCTGAGACAAGTTTTGATAAAGCAGTTTTGACATCCAGAAAAAGCTGTATATATTGAAACTAAATAGTCGGGTGGGACCATTTGGCTTTGACTTGCTCCCCTAGGCTTCACATGACAGATTGGCAGGGCTCGTGGTATCTGAGACAAGTTTTGGTAGAATAGTTTTGGCGGTCTGATGGGGCTGTATGTTTAAGGACTAAATATTCGGGTGACACTAATTGGCTTTGACTAGGTCCTCTAATCTGGATATGCCAGATTTTCAGGGCTCTCGGTATCTTAGACAAGTTTTGGTTAAGCAGTTTTGACTTCCAGGTGGGGCTGTATGTTTTGAGACTTAATAGTCGGGTGAGACTATTCGGCTTTGAATTGCTCCCCTAAGCTGCATATGCCAGATTGGCAGGGCTGCTGGTATCTGAGACAAGTTTGCTAAAACAGTTTTGGCGGTCAGATGGGACTGTATGTTTAAAGACTCAATAGTCGGGTGGGACCATTTGGCTTTGACTTGCTACCCTATGCTGCATATGACAGATTGGCAGGGCTCGTTGTATTTGAGACAAGTTTTGCTAAAGCAGTTTTGACTTCCACGTTGGGCTGCATGTTTTGAGACTAAATAGTCGGGTTAGACTATTCGGCTTTGAATTGCGCCCCTAGGCTGCACATGCCAAATTGCCAGTGCTCGTGGTATCTGAGACAAGTTTTAATAAAGCAGTTTTGACATCCAGAAAAAGCTGTATATATTGAAACTAAATAGTCGGGTGGGACCATTTGGCTTTGACTTGCTCCCCTAGGCTGCACATGATAGATTGGCAGGGCTCGTGGTATCTGAGACAAGTTTTGGTAGAACAGTTTTGGCGGTCTGATGGGGCTGTATGTTTAAGGACTAAATGTTCGGGTGACACTAATTAGCTTTGACTAGGTCCTCTAATCTGGATATGACAGATTTTCAGGGCTCTCGGTATCTTAGATAAGTTTTGGTTAAGCAGTTTTGACTTCCAGGTGGGGCTGTATGTTTTGAGACTTAATAGTCGGGTGAGACTATTCGGCTTTGAATTGCTCCCCTAAGCTGCATATGCCAGATTGGCAGGGCTGCTGGTATCTGAGACAAGTTTTGCTAAAACAGGTTTGGCGGTCAGATGGGACTGTATGTTTAAAGACTCAATAGTCGGTTGGGACCATTTGGCTTTGACTTGCTCCCCTATGCTGCATATGACAGATTGGCAGGGCTCGTTGTATTTGAGACAAGTTTTGCTAAAGCAGTTTTGACTTCCACGTTAGGCTGCATGTTTTGAGACTAAATAGTCGGGTTAGACTATTCGGCTTAGAATTGCGCCCCTAGGCTGCACATGCCAAATTACCAGTGCTCGTGGTATCTGAGACAAGTTTTGATAAAGCAGTTTTGACATCCAGAAAAAGCTGTATATATTGAAACTAAATAGTCGGGTGGGACCATTTGGCTTTGACTTGCTCCCCTAGGCTTCACATGACAGATTGGCAGGGCTCGTGGTATCTGAGACAAGTTTTGGTAGAACAGTTTTGGCGGTCTGATGGGGCTGTATGTTTAAGGACTAAATATTCGGGTGACACTAATTGGCTTTGACTAGGTCCTCTAATCTGGATATGCCAGATTTTCAGGGCTCTCGGTATCTTAGACAAGTTTTGGTTAAGCAGTTTTGACTTCCAGGTGGGGCTGTATGTTTTGAGACTTAATAGTCGGGTGAGACTATTCGGCTTTGAATTGCTCCCCTAAGCTGCATATGCCAGATTGGCAGGGCTGCTGGTATCTGAGACAAGTTTGCTAAAACAGTTTTGGCGGTCAGATGGGACTGTATGTTTAAAGACTCAATAGTCGGGTGGGACCATTTGGCTTTGACTTGCTACCCTATGCTGCATATGACAGATTGGCAGGGCTCGTTGTATTTGAGACAAGTTTTGCTAAAGCAGTTTTGACTTCCACGTTGGGCTGCATGTTTTGAGACTAAATAGTCGGGTTAGACTATTCGGCTTAGAATTGCGCCCCTAGGCTGCACATGCCAAATTGCCAGTGCTCGTGGTATCTGAGACAAGTTTTAATAAAGCAGTTTTGACATCCAGAAAAAGCTGTATATATTGAAACTAAATAGTCGGGTGGGACCATTTGGCTTTGACTTGCTCCCCTAGGCTGCACATGACAGATTGGCAGGGCTCGTGGTATCTGAGACAAGTTTTGGTAGAACAGTTTTGGCGGTCTGATGGGGCTGTATGTTTAAGGACTAAATGTTCGGGTGACACTAATTGGCTTTGACTAGGTCCTCTAATCTGGATATGACAGATTTTCAGGGCTCTCGGTATCTTAGACAAGTTTTGGTTAAGCAGTTTTGACTTCCAGGTGGGGCTGTATGTTTTGAGACTTAATAGTCGGGTGAGACTATTCGGCTTTGAATTGCTCCCCTAAGCTGCATATGCCAGATTGGCAGGGCTGCTGGTATCTGAGACAAGTTTTGCTAAGACAGTTTTGGCGGTCAGATGGGACTGTATGTTTAAAGACTCAATAGTCGGGTGGGACCATGTGGCTTTGACTTGCTCCCCTATGCTGCATATGACAGATTGGCAGGGCTCGTTGTATTTGAGACAAGTTTTGCTAAAGCAGTTTTGACTTCCACGTTAGGCTGCATGTTTTGAGACTAAATAGTCGGGTTAGACTATTCGGCTTAGAATTGCGCCCCTAGGCTGCACATGCCAAATTGCCAGTGCTCGTGGTATCTGAGACAAGTTTTGATAAAGCAGTTTTGACATCCAGAAAAAGCTGTATATATTGAAACTAAATAGTCGGGTGGGACCATTTGGCTTTGACTTGCTCCCCTAGGCTGCACATGACAGATTGGCAGGGCTCGTGGTATCTGAGACAAGTTTTGGTAGAACAGTTTTGGCGGTCTGATGGGGCTGTATGTTTAAGGACTAAATATTCGGGTGACACTAATTGGCTTTGACTAGGTCCTCTAATCTGGATATGCCAGATTTTCCGGGCTCTCGGTATCTTAGACAAGTTTTGGTTAAGCAGTTTTGAATTCCAGGTGGGGCTGTATGTTTTGAGACTTAATAGTCGGGTGAGACTATTCGGCTTTGAATTGCTCCCCTAAGCTGCATATGCCAGATTGGCAGGGCTGCTGGTATCTGAGACAAGTTTTGCTAAGACAGTTTTGGCGGTCAGATGGGACTGTATGTTTAAAGACTCAATAGTCGGGTGGGACCATTTGGCTTTGACTTGCTCCCCTATGCTGCATATGACAGATTGGCAGGGCTCGTTGTATTTGAGACAAGTTTTGCTAAAGCAGTTTTGACTTCCACGTTGGGCTGCATGTTTTGAGACTAAATAGTCGGGTTAGACTATTCGGCTTAGAATTGCGCCCCTAGGCTGCACATGCCAAATTACCAGTGCTCGTGGTATCTGAGACAAGTTTTGATAAAGCAGTTTTGACATCCAGAAAAAGCTGTATATATTGAAACTAAATAGTCGGGTGGGACCATTTGGCTTTCACTTGCTCCCCTATGCTGCACATTCCAGATTGACAGGGCTCGTGGTATCTGAGACAAGTTTTGGTAAAGCAGTTTTGACAACCACGTGAGGCTGCATGTTTTGAGACTAAATAGTCGGGAGAGACTTTTCGGCTTTGAATTGCTCCCCTAGGCTGCACATGCCAAATTGACAGTGCTCATGGTATCTGAGACAAGTTTTGATAAAGCAGTTTTGACACCCAGGTAAAGCTGTATATATTAAAACTAAATAGTCGGGTGGGACCATTTGGCTTTGACTTGCTCCCCTATGCTGCTCATGCCAGATTGGCAGTGCTCGTTGTATCTTAGACAAGTTTTGATAAAACAGTTTTGACTTCCACGTGAGGCTGCTTGTTTTAAGACTAAATAGTCGGGTGAGACTATTCGGCTTTGAATTGCTCCCCTAGGCTGCACATGCCAAATTGGCAGTGCTCTTGGTATCTGAGACAAGTTTTGATAAAGCAGTTTTGACACCCAGGTAAAGCTGTATATATTGAAACTAAATAGTCGGGTGGGACCATTTGGCATTGACTTGCTCCCCTAGGCTGCACATGACAGATTGGCAGGGCTCGTGGTATCTGAGACAAGTTTTGGTAGAACAGTTTTGGCGGTCTGATGGGGCTGTATGTTTAAGGACTAAATATTCGGGTGACACTAATTGGCTTTGACTAGGTCCTCTAGGCTGCATATGCCAGATTTGCAGGGCTCCCGGTATCTTAGACAAGTTTTGGTAACGCAGTTTTGACTTCCACGTGAGGCTGCATGTTTTGAGACTAAATAGTCGGGTGAGACTATTCGGCTTTGAATTGCTCCCCTAGGCTGCACATGCCAAATTGGCAGTGCTCTTGGTATCTGAGACAAGTTTTGATAAAGCAGTTTTGGCGACCAAATAGGGCTGTATGTTTAAGGAATAAATATTCGGGTGACACTAATTGGCTTTGACTAGATCCTCTAGGCTGGCTATGCAAGATTTTCAGAGCTCCCGGTATCTTAGACAAGTTTTGGTAAAACAGTTTTGACTTCCAGGTGAGGCTGTATGTTTTGAGACTAAATATTCGGGTGGGACCATTTGGCTTTGAATTGCTCCCCTATGCTGCACATGACAGATTGGCGGGGCTCGTTGTATCTTAGACAAGATTTGATAAAACAGTTTTGGCGGTCAGATGGGACTGTATGTTTAAAGACTCAATAGTCGGGTGGGACCATTTGGCTTTGACTTGCTACCCTATGCTGCATATGACAGATTGGCAGGGCTCGTTGTATTTGAGACAAGTTTTGCTAAAGCAGGCGGTTAGATGGGACTGTATGCTTTAAGACTCAATAGTCGGGTGGGACCATTTGGCTTTGACTTGCTCCCCTATGCTGCACATGCCAGATTGGCAGTGCTCGTTATATCTGAAACAAGTTTTGATAAAACAGTTTAGGCGGTCAGATGGCACTGTATGTTTTAAGACTCAATAGTCTGCTGGGACCATTTTGCTTTGACTTGCTCCCCTATGCTGCACATGCCAGATTGGTAGGGCTCCTTGTATCTGAGACAAGTCTTGCGAAAACAGCTTTGGCGCTGAGATGGGACTGGATGTTTTAAGACTCAATAGTCGGGTGGGACCATTTGGCTTTGACTTGCCCCCCTATGCTGCACATGACAGATTGGCAGGGCTCGTTGTATCTGAGACAAGTTTTGGTAAAGCAGTTTTGACTTCCACGTTAGGCTGCATGTTTTGAGACTAAATAGTCGGGTGAGACTTTTCGGCTTTGAATTGCTCCCCTAGGCTGCACATGCCAAATTGCCAGTGCTCGTGGTATCTGAGACAAGTTTTAATAAAGCAGTTTTGACATCCAGAAAAAGCTGTATATATTGAAACTAAATAGTCGGGTGGGACCATTTGGCTTTGACTTGCTCCCCTAGGCTGCACATGATAGATTGGCAGGGCTCGTGGTATCTGAGACAAGTTTTGGTAGAACAGTTTTGGCGGTCTGATGGGGCTGTATGTTTAAGGACTAAATGTTCGGGTGACACTAATTGGCTTTGACTAGGTCCTCTAATCTGGATATGACAGATTTTCAGGGCTCTCGGTATCTTAGATAAGTTTTGGTTAAGCAGTTTTGACTTCCAGGTGGGGCTGTATGTTTTGAGACTTAATAGTCGGGTGAGACTATTCGGCTTTGAATTGCTCCCCTAAGCTGCATATGCCAGATTGGCAGGGCTGCTGGTATCTAAGACAAGTTTTGCTAAAACATGTTTGGCGGTCAGATGGGACTGTATGTTTAAAGACTCAATAGTCGGTTGGGACCATTTGGCTTTGACTTGCTCCCCTATGCTGCATATGACAGATTGGCAGGGCTCGTTGTATTTGAGACAAGTTTTGCTAAAGCAGTTTTGACTTCCACGTTAGGCTGCATGTTTTGAGACTAAATAGTCGGGTTAGACTATTCGGCTTAGAATTGCGCCCCTAGGCTGCACATGCCAAATTGCCAGTGCTCGTGGTATCTGAGACAAGTTTTGATAAAGCAGTTTTGACATCCAGAAAAAGCTGTATATATTGAAACTAAATAGTCGGGTGGGACCATTTGGCTTTGACTTGCTCCCCTAGGCTTCACATGACAGATTGGCAGGGCTCGTGGTATCTGAGACAAGTTTTGGTAGAACAGTTTTGGCGGTCTGATGGGGCTGTATGTTTAAGGACTAAATATTCGGGTGACACTAATTGGCTTTGACTAGGTCCTCTAATCTGGATATGCCAGATTTTCAGGGCTCTCGGTATCTTAGACAAGTTTTGGTTAAGCAGTTTTGACTTCCAGGTGGGGCTGTATGTTTTGAGACTTAATAGTCGGGTGAGACTATTCGGCTTTGAATTGCTCCCCTAAGCTGCATATGCCAGATTGGCAGGGCTGCTGGTATCTGAGACAAGTTTGCTAAAACAGTTTTGGCGGTCAGATGGGACTGTATGTTTAAAGACTCAATAGTCGGGTGGGACCATTTGGCTTTGACTTGCTACCCTATGCTGCATATGACAGATTGGCAGGGCTCGTTGTATTTGAGACAAGTTTTGCTAAAGCAGTTTTGACTTCCACGTTGGGCTGCATGTTTTGAGACTAAATAGTCGGGTTAGACTATTCGGCTTAGAATTGCGCCCCTAGGCTGCACATGCCAAATTGCCAGTGCTCGTGGTATCTGAGACAAGTTTTAATAAAGCAGTTTTGACATCCAGAAAAAGCTCTATATATTGAAACTAAATAGTCGGGTGGGACCATTTGGCTTTGACTTGCTCCCCTAGGCTGCACATGACAGATTGGCAGGGCTCGTGGTATCTGAGACAAGTTTTGGTAGAACAGTTTTGGCGGTCTGATGGGGCTGTATGTTTAAGGACTAAATATTCGGGTGACACTAATTGGCTTTGACTAGGTCCTCTAATCTGGATATGACAGATTTTCAGGGCTCTCGGTATCTTAGACAAGTTTTGGTTAAGCAGTTTTGAATTCCAGGTGGGGCTGTATGTTTTGAGACTTAATAGTCGGGTGAGACTATTCGGCTTTGAATTGCTCCCCTAAGCTGCATATGCCAGATTGGCAGGGCTGCTGGTATCTGAGACAAGTTTTGCTAAGACAGTTTTGGCGGTCAGATGGGACTGTATGTTTAAAGACTCAATAGTCGGGTGGGACCATTTGGCTTTGACTTGCTCCCCTATGCTGCATATGACAGATTGGCAGGGCTCGTTGTATTTGAGACAAGTTTTGCTAAAGCAGTTTTGACTTCCACGTTGGGCTGCATGTTTTGAGACTAAATAGTCGGGTTAGACTATTCGGCTTAGAATTGCGCCCCTAGGCTGCACATGCCAAATTACCAGTGCTCGTGGTATCTGAGACAAGTTTTGATAAAGCAGTTTTGACATCCAGAAAAAGCTGTATATATTGAAACTAAATAGTCGGGTGGGACCATTTGGCTTTCACTTGCTCCCCTATGCTGCACATTCGAGATTGACAGGGCTCGTGGTATCTGAGACAAGTTTTGGTAAAGCAGTTTTGACAACCACGTGAGGCTGCATGTTTTGAGACTAAATAGTCGGGAGAGACTTTTCGGCTTTGAATTGCTCCCCTAGGCTGCACATGCCAAATTGACAGTGCTCATGGTATCTGAGACAAGTTTTGATAAAGCAGTTTTGACACCCAGGTAAAGCTGTATATATTAAAACTAAATAGTCGGGTGGGACTATTTGGCTTTGACTTGCTCCCCTATGCTGCTCATGCCAGATTGGCAGTGCTCGTTGTATCTTAGACAAGTTTTGATAAAACAGTTTTGACTTCCACGTGAGGCTGCTTGTTTTAAGACTAAATAGTCGGGTGAGACTATTCGGCTTTGAATTGCTCCCCTAGGCTGCACATGCCAAATTGGCAGTGCTCTTGGTATCTGAGACAAGTTTTGATAAAGCAGTTTTGACACCCAGGTAAAGCTGTATATATTGAAACTAAATAGTCGGGTGGGACCATTTGGCATTGACTTGCTCCCCTAGGCTGCACATGACAGATTGGCAGGGCTCGTGGTATCTGAGACAAGTTTTGGTAGAACAGTTTTGGCGGTCTGATGGGGCTGTATGTTTAAGGACTAAATATTCGGGTGACACTAATTGGCTTTGACTAGGTCCTCTAGGCTGCATATGCCAGATTTGCAGGGCTCCCGGTATCTTAGACAAGTTTTGGTAACGCAGTTTTGACTTCCACGTGAGGCTGCATGTTTTGAGACTAAATAGTCGGGTGAGACTATTCGGCTTTGAATTGCTCCCCTAGGCTGCACATGCCAAATTGGCAGTGCTCTTGGTATCTGAGACAAGTTTTGATAAAGCAGTTTTGGCGACCAAATAGGGCTGTATGTTTAAGGAATAAATATTCGGGTGACACTAATTGGCTTTGACTAGATCCTCTAGGCTGGCTATGCAAGATTTTCAGAGCTCCCGGTATCTTAGACAAGTTTTGGTAAAACAGTTTTGACTTCCAGGTGAGGCTGTATGTTTTGAGACTAAATATTCGGGTGGGACCATTTGGCTTTGAATTGCTCCCCTATGCTGCACATGACAGATTGGCGGGGCTCGTTGTATCTTAGACAAGATTTGATAAAACAGTTTTGGCGGTCAGATGGGACTGTATGTTTAAAGACTCAATAGTCGGGTGGGACCATTTGGCTTTGACTTGCTACCCTATGCTGCATATGACAGATTGGCAGGGCTCGTTGTATTTGAGACAAGTTTTGCTAAAGCAGGCGGTTAGATGGGACTGTATGCTTTAAGACTCAATAGTCGGGTGGGACCATTTGGCTTTGACTTGCTCCCCTATGCTGCACATGCCAGATTGGCAGTGCTCGTTATATCTGAAACAAGTTTTGATAAAACAGTTTAGGCGGTCAGATGGCACTGTATGTTTTAAGACTCAATAGTCTGCTGGGACCATTTTGCTTTGACTTGCTCCCCTATGCTGCACATGCCAGATTGGTAGGGCTCCTTGTATCTGAGACAAGTCTTGCGAAAACAGCTTTGGCGCTGAGATGGGACTGGATGTTTTAAGACTCAATAGTCGGGTGGGACCATTTGGCTTTGACTTGCCCCCCTATGCTGCACATGACAGATTGGCAGGGCTCGTTGTATCTGAGACAAGTTTTGGTAAAGCAGTTTTGACTTCCACGTTAGGCTGCATGTTTTGAGACTAAATAGTCGGGTGAGACTTTTCGGCTTTGAATTGCTCCCCTAGGCTGCACATGCCAAATTGGCAGTGCTCGTGGTAGCTGAGACAAGTTTTGATAAAACAGTTTAGGCGGTCAGATGGCACTGTATGTTTTAAGACTCAATAGTCAGCTGGGACCATTTTGCTATGACTTGCTCCCCTATGCTGCACATGCCTAATTGGTAGGGCTCCTTGTATCTGAGACAAGTCTTGCTAAAACAGTTTTGGCGCTGAGATGGGACTGGATGTTTTAAGACTCAATAGTCGGGTTGGACCATTTGGCTTTGACTTGCTCCCCTATGCTGCACATGACAGTTTGGCAGGGCTCGTTGTATCTGAGACAAGTTTTGGTAAAGCAGTTTTGACTTCCACGTTAGGCTGCATGTTTTGAGACTAAATAGTCGGGTGGGACTATTCGGCTTTGAATTGCTCCCCTAGGCTGCACATGCCAAATTGGCAGTGCTCGTGGTATCTGAGACAAGTTTTGATAAAGCAGTTTTGACACCAGGTAAAGCTGTATTTATTGAAACTAAATAGTCGGGTGGGACCATTTCGCTTTCACTTGATCCCCTAGGCTGCACATGAAAGATTGGCAGGGCTCGTGGTATCTGAGACAAGTTTTGGTAGAACAGTTTTGGCTGTCTGATGGGGCTGTATGTTTAAGGACTAAATATTCGGGTGACACTAATTGGCTTTGACTAGGTCCTCTAGGCTGGATATGCCAGATTTTCAGGGCTCTCGGTATCTTAGACAAGTTTTGGTAATGCAGTTTTGACTTCCAGGTGAGGCTGTATGTTTTGAGACTGAATAGTCGGGTGAGACTATTCGTCTTTGAATTGCTCCCCTTAGCTGCATATGCCAGATTGGCAGGGCTGCTGGTATCTGAGACAAGTTTTGCTAAAACAGTTTTGGCGGTCAGATGGGACTGTATGTTTCAAGACTCAGTAGTAGGGTGGGACCATTTGGCTTTGACTTGGTCCCCTAGGCTGCACATGACAGATTGGCAGGGCTCGTGGTATCTGAAACAAGTTTTGGTTAAGAAGTTTTGGCGGCCAGATGGGGCTGTATGTTTAAGGACTAAATATTCGGGTGACACTAATTGGCTTTGACTAGGTCCTCTAGGCTGGATATGCCAGATTTTCAGGGCTCCCGGTATCTTAGACAAGTTTTGGTAACGCAGTTTTGACTTCCACGTGAGGCTGCAAGTTTTGAGACTAAATAGTCGGGTGAGACTATTCGGCTTTGAATTGCTCCCCTAGGCTGCACATGCCAAATTGGCAGTGCTCTTGGTATCTGAGACAAGTTTTGATAAAGCAGTTTTGGCGACCATATAGGGCTGTATGTTTAAGGAATAAATATTCGGGTGACACTAATTGGCTTTGACTAGATCCTCTAGGATGGCTATGCCAGATGTTCAGAGCTCCCGGTATCTTAGACAAGTTTTGGTAAAGCAGTTTTGACTTCCAGGTGAGGCTGTATGTTTTGAGACTAAATAGTCGGGTGTGACCATTTGGCTTGGAATTGCTCCCCTATGCTGCACATGACAGATTGGCGGGGCTTGTTGTATCTTAGACAAGTTTTGATAAAACAGTTTTGACTTCCACGTGAGGCTGCTTGTTTTGAGACTAAATAGTCGGGTGAGACTATTCGGCATTGAATTGCTCCCCTAGGCTGCACATGCCATATTGGCAGTGCTGCTGGTATCTGAGACAAATTTTGGTTAAACAGTTTTGGCGGTTAGATGGGACTGTATGTTTTAAGACTCAATAGTCGGGTGGGACCATTTGGCTTTGACTTGCTCCCCTATGCTGCATATTCCAGATTGGAAGGGCTCGTGGTATCTGAGACAAGTTTTGGTAAAGCAGTTTTGACTTCCACTTGAGGCTGCAAGTTTTGACACTAAATAGTCGGCTGAGACTATTCGGCTTTGAATTGCTCCCCTAGGCTGCACATGCCAAATTGACAGTGCTCGTGGTATCTGAGACAAGTTTTGATAAAGCAGTTTTGACATCCAGAAAAAGCTGTATATATTGAAACTAACTAGTCGGGTGAGACTATTTGGCTTTGACTTGCTCCCCTATGCTGCACATGCCAGATTGGCAGTGCTCGTTGTATCTGAAACAAGTTTTGAGAAAACAGTTTAGGCGGTCAGATGGCACTGTATGTTTTAAGACTCAATAGTTAGCTGGGACCATTATGCTTTGACTTGCTCCCCTATGCTGCACATGCCAGATTGGTAGGGCTCCTTGTATCTGAGACAAGTCTGGCTAAAACAGTTTTGGCGCTGACATGGGACTGGATGTTTTAAGACTCAATAGTTAGCTGGGACCATTTTGCTTTGACTTGCTCCCCTATGCTGCACATGACAGATTGGCAGGGCTCGTTGTATCTGAAACAAGTTTTGGCTAAGCAGTTTTGGCGGCCAGATGGGGCTGTATGTTTAAGGACTAAATATTCGGGTGACACTAATTGGCTTTGACTAGGTCCTCTAGGCTGGATATGCCAGATTTTCAGGGCTCCCGGTATCTTAGACAAGTTTTGGTAAAGCAGTTTTGACTTCTAGGTGAGGCTGTATGTTTTGAGACTAAATAGTCGGGTAGGACCACTTGGCTTGGAATTGCTCCCCTATGCTGCACATGACAGATTGGCGGGGCTCGTTGTATCTTAGACAAGTTTTGATAAAACAGTCTTGACTTCCACGTGAGGCTGCTTGTTTTGAGACTAAATAGTCGGGTGAGGCTATTCGGCAATGAATTGCTCCCCTAGGCTGCACATGCCAGATTGGCAGTGCTCGTTGTATCTGAAACAAGTTTTGATAAAACAGTCTTGACTTCCACGTGAGGTTGCTTGTTTTGAGACTAAATAGTCGGGTGAGACTATTTGGCATTGAATTGCTCCCCTAGGCTGCACATGCCATATTGGCAGTGCTGCTGGTATCTGAGACAAGTTTTGATAAAGCAGTTTTGACATCCAGAAAAAGCTGTATATATTGAAACTAACTAGTCGGGTGAGACTATTTGGCTTTGACTTCCTCCCCTATGCTGCACATGCCAGATTGGCAGTGCTCGTTGTTTCTGAAACAAGTTTTGATAAAATAGTTTAGGCGGTCAGATGGCACTGTATGTTTTAAGACTCAATAGTTAGCTGGGACCATTTGGCTTTGACTTGCTCCCCTATGCTGCACATGACAGATTGGGAGGGCTCGTTGTATCTGAGACAAGTTTTGGTAAAGCAGCTTTGACTTCCACGTTAGGCTGCATGTTTTGAGACTAAATAGTCGGGTGAGACTTTTCGGCTTTGAATTGCTCCCCTAGGCTGCACATGCCAAATTGGCAGTGCTCGTGGTATCTGAGACAAGTTTTGGTTAAGCAGTTTTGACACCAGGTAAGGCTGTATTTATTGAAACTAAATAGTCGGGTGGGACCATCTGGTTTTCACTTGATCCCCTAGGCTGCACATGACAGATTGGCAGGGCTCGTGGTATCTGAGACAAGTTTTGGTTAAGCAGCTTTGGCGGCCAGATGGGGCTGTATGTTTAAGGACTACATATTCGGGTGACACTAATTGGCTTTGACTAGGTCCTATAGGCTGGATATGCCAGATTTTCAGGGCTCTCGGTATCTGAGAGAAGTTTTGCTAAAAAAACAGTCTTGACTTCCACGTGAGGTTGCTTGTTTTGAGACTCAATAGTCGGGTGGGACCATTTGGCTTTGACTTGCTCCCCTATGCTGCACATTCCAGATTGGCAGGGCTCGTGGTATCTGAGACAAGGTTTGGTTAAGCAGTTTTGGCGGCCAGATGGAGCTGTATGTTTAAGGACTAAATATTCGGGTGACACTAATTGGCTTGACTAGGTCCTCTAGGCTGCATATGCCAGATTTTCAGGGCTCCCGGTATCTTAGACAAGTTTTGGTAAAGCAGTTTTGACTTCCAGGTGAGGCTGTATGTTTTGAGACTAAATAGTCGGGTGAGACTATTCGGCTTTGAATTGCTCCCCTAGACTGCACATGCCAAATTGGCAGTGCTCTTGGTATCTGAGACAAGTTTTGGTTAAGCAGTTTTGGCGGCCAGATGGGGCTGTATGTTTAAGGACTAAATATTTGGGTGACACTAATTGGCTTGACTAGGTCCTCTAGGCTGCATATGCCAGATTTTCAGGGCTCCCGGTATCTTAGACAAGTTTTGGTAAAGCAGTTTTGACTTCCAGGTGAGGCTGTATGTTTTGAGACTAAATAGTCGGGTGAGACTATTCGGCTTTGAATTGCTCTGATAAAGCAGTTTTGACACCCAGGTAAAGCTGTATATATTGAAACTAAATAGTCGTTGTATCTGAGACAAGTTTTGGTAAAGCAGTTTTGACTTCGACGTGAGGCTGCATGTTTTGAGACTAAATAGTCGGGTGAGACTATTCGGCTTTGAATTGCTCCCCTAGACTGCACATGCCAAATTGGCAGTGCTCTTGGTATCTGAGACAAGTTTTGGTTAAGCAGTTTTGGCGGCCAGATGGGGCTGTATGTTTAAGGACTAAATATTTGGGTGACACTAATTGGCATTGACTAGGTCCTTTAAGCTGGATATGCCAGATTTTCAGGGCCCCCGGTATCTTAGACAAGTTTTGGTAAGGCAGTTTTGACTTCCAGGTGAGGCTGTATGTTTTGAGAGTACATAGTCGGGTGAGACTATTCGGCTTTGAATTGCTCCCCCTGGCTGCACATGCCAGATTGGCAGGGCTGCTTGTATCTGAGACAAGTTTTGGTAAAACAGTTTTGGCGGTCAGATGGGACTGTCTGTTTTAAGACTCAATAGTCGCGAGGAACCATTTGGCTTTGACTTGCTCCCCTATGCTGCACATGCCAGATTGGCAGGGCTCGTGGTATCTGAGACAAGTTTTGGTTAAGCAGTTTTGGCGGCCAGATGGGGCTGTATGTTTAAGGACTAAATATCCGGGTGACACTAATTGGTTTGACTAGGTCCTCTAGGCTGAATATGCCAGATTTTCAGGGCTCCCGGTATCTTAGACAAGTTTTGATAACGCAGTTTTGACATCCAGGTAAAGCTGTATATATTGAAACTAAATAGTCGGGTGGGACCATTTGGCTTTGACTTGCTCCCATAGGGTGCACATGACAGATTGGCAGTGCTCGTGGTATCTGAGACAAGTTTTGATAAAGCAGTTTTGACATCCAGCTAAAGCTATATATATTGAAACTAAATAGTCGGGTGGGACCATTTGGCTTTGACTTGCTCCCCTAGGCTGCACATGACAGATTGGCAGGGCTCGTGGTATCTGGGACAAGTTTTGGTTAAGCAGTTTTGGCGGCCAGATGGGGTTGTATGTTTAAGGACTAAATATTCGGGTGACACTAATTGGCTTGACAAGGTCCTCTAGGCTGGATATGCCAGATTTTCAGGGCAGGTAAAACAGTTTTGGCGGTCAGATGGGACTGTATGTTTTAAGACTCAATAGTCGGGTGGGACTATTTGGCTTTGACTTGCTCCCCTATGCTGCACATGCCAGATTGGCAGTGCTCGTTGTATCTGAAACAAGTTTTGATAAAGCAGTTTTGACATCCACGTGAGGCTGTATATTTTGAGACTACATAGTCGGGTCGGACCATTTGGCTTTGACTTACTCCCCTAGGCTGCACATGCCAAATTGGTAGTGCTCCTGGTATCTGAGACAAGTTTTGATAACGCAGTTTTCACATCCAGTTAAAGCTGTATATATTGAAACTAAATAGTCGGGTGGGACCATTTGGCTTTGACTTGCTCCCCTAGGCTGCACATGATAGATTGGCTGGGCTCGTGGTATCTGAGACAAGTTTTGGTAAAGCAGTTTTGACTTCCACGTGAGGCTGTATGTTTTGAGACTAACTAGTAGGGTGAGACTATTTGGCTTTGACTTGCGCCCCTTAGCTGCACATGCCAGATTGGCAGGGCTCGTGGTATCTGAGACAAGTTTTGGTTAAGCAGTTTTGGCGGCCAGATGGGGCTGTATGTTTAAGGACTAAATATTCGGGTGACACTAATTGGCTTGACTAGGTCCTCTGGGCTGCATATGCCAGATTTTCAGGGCTCCCGGTAACTTGGACAAGTTTTGGTAAAGCAGTTTTGACTTCCAGGTGAGGCTGCATGTTTTGAGACTCAATAGTCGGGTGGGACCATTTGGCTTTGACTTACTCCCCTATGCTGCACATTCCAGATTGGTAGGGCTCGTGGTATCTGAGACAAGTTTTGGTAAAGCAGTTTTGACTTCCACGTGAGGCTGCATGTTTTGAGGCTAAATAGTCGGGTGAGACTATTCGGCTTTGAATTGCTCTGATAAAGCAGTTTTGACACCCAGGTAAAGCTGTATATGTTGAAACTAAATAGTCGGGTGGGACCATTTGGCTTTGATTTGCTCCCCTAGGCTGCACATTCCAGATTGGCAGGGCTCGTGGTATTTGAGACAAGTTTTGGTTAAGCAGTTTTGGCAGCCAGATGGGGCTGTATGTTTAAGGACTAAATATTCGATGACACTAATTGGCTTTGACTAGGTCTTCTAGGCTGGATAAGCCAGATTTTCAGGGCAGGTAAAACAGTTTTGGCGGTCAGATGGGACTGTCTGTTTTAAGACTCAATAGTCGCGTGGGACCATTTGGCTTTGACTTGCTCCCCTATGCTGCACATTCCAGATTGGCAGGGCTCGTGGTATCTGAGACAAGTTTTGGTTAAGCAGTTTTGGCGGCCAGATGGGGCTGTATGTTTAAGGACTAAATATTCGGGTGACACTAATTGGCTTGACTAGGTCCTCTGGGCTGGATATGCCAGATTTTCAGGGCTCCCGGTAACTTAGACAAGTTTTGGTAAAGCAGTTTTGACTTCCAGGTGAGGCTGCATGTTTTGAGACTAACTAGTCGGGTGAAACTATTTGGCTTTGACTTGCTCCCCTAGGCTGCACATGCCAAATTGACAGTGCTCATGGTATCTGAGGCAAGTTTTGATAAAGCAGTTTTGACACCCAGGTAAAGCTGTATATATTAAAACTAAATAGTCGAGTGGGACCATTTGGCTTTGACTTGCTCCCCTAAGCTGCACATGCCAGATTGGCAGGGCTCGTGGTACCTGAGACAAGTTTTGCTAAAACAGTTTTGGCGGTCAGATGGCACTGTATGTTTTAAGACTCAATAGTCAGGTGGGACCATTTTGCTTTGACTTGCTCCCCTATGCTGCACATGCCAGATTGGTAGGGTTGCTGGTATCTGAGACAAGTCTTGCTAAAACAGTTTTGGCGGTCAGATGGGACTGGATGTTTTAAGTCTTGTGGGACCATTTGGCTTTGACTTGCTCCCCTAGGCTGCACATGATAGATTGGCTGGGCTCGTGGTATCTGTGACAAGTTTTGGTAAAGCAGTTTTGACTTCCACGTGAGGCTGTATGTTTTGAGACTAACTAGTCGGGTGAGACTATTTGGCTTTGACTTGCTCCCCTTAGCTGCACATGCCAGATTGGCATTGCTCGTGGTATCTGAGACAAGTTTTGGTTAAGCAGTTTTGGCGGCCAGATGGGGCTGTATGTTTAAGGACTAAATATTCGGGTGACACTCATTGGCTTTGACTAGGTCTTCTAGGCTGGATAAGCCAGATTTTCAGGGCAGGTAAAACAGTTTTGGCGGTCAGATGGGACTGTCTGTTTTAAGACTCAATAGTCGCGTGGGACCATTTGGCTTTGACTTGCTCCCCTATGCTGCACATTCCAGATTGGCAGGGCTCGTGGTATCTGAGACAAGTTTTGGTTAAGCAGTTTTGGCGGCCAGATGGGGCTGTATGTTTAAGGACTAAATATTCGGGTGACACTAATTGGCTTGACTAGGTCCTCTGGGCTGGATATGCCAGATTTTCAGGGCTCCCGGTAACTTAGACAAGTTTTGGTAAAGCAGTTTTCACTTCCACGTGAGGCTGCCTGTTTTGAGGCTTAATAGTCGACTGAGACTATTCGGCTTTGAATTGCTCCCCTAGGCTGCACATGCCAAATTGACAGTGCTCATGGTATCTGAGGCAAGGTTTGATAAAGCAGTTTTGACACCCAGGTAAAGCTGTATATATTAAAACTAAATAGTCTAGTGGGACCATTTGGCTTTGACTTGCTCCCCTAAGCTGCACATGCCAGATTGGCAGGGCTCGTGGTACCTGAGACAAGTTTTGCTAAAACAGTTTTGGCGGTCAGATGGCACTGTATGTTTTAAGACTCAATAGTCAGGTGGGACCATTTTGCTTTGACTTGCTCCCCTATGCTGCACATGCCAGATTGGTAGCGTTGCTGGTATCTGAGACAAGTCTTGCTAAAACAGTTTTGGCGGTCAGATGGGACTGGATGTTTTAAGTCTTGTGGGACCATTTGGCTTTGACTTGCTCCCCTATGCTGCATATGACAGATAGGCAGGGCTCGTTGTATCTGAGACAAGTTTTGGTAAAGCAGTTTTGACTTCCACGTGAGGCTGCATGTTTTGAGACTAAATAGTCGGAAGAGACTATTCGGCTTTGAATTGCTCCCCTAGGCTTCACATGCCAAATTGGCAGTGCTCGTGGTATCTGAGACAAGTTTTGATAAAGCAGTTTTGACACCAGGTAAAGCTGTATATATTGAAACTAAATAGTCGGGTGGGACCATTTGGCTTTGACTTGCTCCCCTAGGCTGCACATGACAGATAGGCAGGGCTCGTGGTATCTGAGACAAGTTTTGGTTAAGCAGTTTTGGCGGCCTGATGGGTCTGTATGTTTAAGGACTAAATATTCGGGTGACACTAATTGGCTTGACTAGGTCGTCTAGGCTGCATATGCCAGATTTTCAGGGCTCCCGGTATCTTAGACAAGTTTTGGTAAAGCAGTTTTGACTTCCAGGTGAGGCTGTATGTTTTGAGACTAATTAGTCGGGTGAGACTATTCGGCGTTGAATTGCGCTGATTAAGCAGTTTTGACACCCAGGTAAAGCTGTTTATATTGAAACTAAATAGTCGTTGTATCTGAGACAAGTTTTGGTAAAGCAGTTTTGACTTCCAGGTGAGGATGTATGTTTTGAGAGTAAATAGTCGGGTGAGACTATTCAGCTTTGCATTGCTCCCCCTGGCTGCACATGCCAGATTGGCAGGGCTGCTGGTATCTGAGACAAGTTTTGCTAAAACAGTTTTGGCGGTCAGATGGGACTGTATGTTTTAAGACTCAATAGTCGGGTGGGACCATTTGGCTTTGACTTGCTCACCTATGCTACATATGACAGATTGGCAGGGCTCGTTGTATTTGAGACAAGTTTTGCTAAAGCCGTTTTGACTTCCACGTGAGGCTGCATGTTTTTAGACTAAATAGTCGGGTTAGACTATTCGGCTTTGAATTGCGCCCCTAGGCTGCACATGCCAAATTGCCAGTGCTCGTGGTATCTGAGACAAGTTTTGATAAAGCAGTTTTGACATCCAGAAAAAGGTGTATATATTGAAACTAACTAGTCGGGTGAGACTATTTGGCTTTGACTTTTTTTTTTTTATTTTATTATTGGTCGACAAAACGAGTGTCTTCCTCATTATTCATATTATACATACAGTAGATAATGGACTTATATGCTAAAAGCCTAGTTAAAAAACACAGTTCTCTAAATAGCATCACCGACCGATGGAGGTGTTTTATTTGGCAGCCCGGCCAGCTGTGCCCCTTTTCACAGCTAAATTTGTCAGTGACGCTATAAGAACCTACATCAAAGCTGAAGGGTGTAAGTAGGAAAAAAGTGTTCTTATGTAAAATTAAAAATAATCTTAGTTTGCTATGTTAATTAATAAAATACAATAAATAGGAAAAAAGAAAGTAAGAAGATTGTTAATAAAGTAAAGACATGTAAGCTAGATAGATATATAGAGTGTTAAGTAGATAGGATAGAGAGAAAAGTAATGGGAAATCACCGACCCGGTGGGGGAAAATTTAAAGCCTGTCCGGCAAGCTAGATAGATATATAGAGTGTTAAGTAGATAGGATAGAGAGAAAAGTAATGGGAAATCACCGACCCGGTGGGGGAAAATTTACTTGCTCCCCTATGCTGCACATGCCAGATTGGCAGTGCTCGTTGTATCTGAAACAAGTTTTGATAAAGCAGTTTTGACATCCACGTGAGGCTGTATATTTTGAGACTACATAGTCGGGTCGGACCATTTGGCTTTGACTTACTCCCCTAGGCTGCACATGCCAAATTGGCAGTGCTCGTGGTATCTAAGACAAGTTTTGATAACGCAGTTTTCATATCCAGGTAAAGCTGTATATATTGAAACTAAATAGTCGGGTGGGACCATTTGGCTTTGACTTGCTCCCCTAGGCTGCACATGATAGATTGGCTGGGCTCGTGGTATCTGAGACAAGTTTTGGTAAAGCAGTTTTGACGTCCACGTGAGGCTGTATGTTTTGAGACTAACTAGTCGGGTGAGACTATTTGGCTTTGACTTGCTCCCCTTAGCTGCACTTGCCAGATTGGCAGGGCTCGTGGTATCTGAGACAAGTTTTGATAACGCAGTTTTGACATCCAGGTAAAGCTGTATATATTGAACTTAATTAGTCGGATGGGACCATTTGGCTTTGACTTGCTCCCATAGGCTGCACATGACAGATTGGCAGTGCTCGTGGTATCTGAGACAAGTTTTGATAAAGCAGTTTTGACATCCAGGTAAAGCTATATATATTGAAACTAAATAGTCGGGTGGGACCATTTGGCTTTGACTTGCTCCCCTAGGCTGCACATGACAGATTGGCAGGGCTCGTGGTATCTGAGACAAGTTTTGGTTAAGCAGTTTTGGCGGCCAGATGGGGCTGTATGTTTAAAGACTAAATATTCGGGTGACACTAATTGGCTTTGACTAGGTGCTTTAGGCTGGATATTCCAGATTTTCAGGGCTCCCGGTATCTTAGACAAGTTTTGGTAAAGCAGTTTTGACTTCCAGGTGAGGCTGATTGTTTTGAGAGTAAATAGACGGGTGAGACTATTCGGCTTTGAATTGCTCCCCTTGGCTGCACATGCCAGATTGGCAGGGCTGCTGGTATCTGAGACAAGTTTTGGTAAAATAGTTTTGGCGGTCAGATGGGACTGTCAGTTTTAAGACTCAATAGTCGGGTGGGACCATTTGGCTTTGACTTGCTCCCCTATGCTGCACATTCCAGATTGGCAGTGCTCGTGGTATCTGAGACAAGGTTTGTTAAGCAGTTTTGGCGGCCAGATGGGGCTGTATGTTTAAGGACTAAATATTCGGGTGACACTAATTGGCTTGACTAGGTCCTCTAGGCTGCATATGCCAGATTTTCAGGGCTCCCGGTATCTTAGACAAGTTTTGGTAAAGCAGTTTTGACTTCCACGTGAGGCTGCATGTTTTGAGGCTAAATAGTCGGCTGAGACTATTCGGCTTTGAATTGCTCTGATAAAGCAGCTTTGAGACTATTCGGCTTTGAATTGCTCTGATAAAGCAGCTTTGACAGGTAAAGCTGTATATATTGAAACTAAATAGTCGTTGTATCTGAGACAAGTTTTGGTAAAGCAGTTTTGACTTCGACGTGAGGCTGCATGTTTTGAGACTAAATAGTCGGGTGAGACTATTCGGCTTTGAATTGCTCCCTAGACTGCACATGCCAAATTGGCAGTGCTCGTGGTATCTGAGTCAAGTTTTGATAAAGCAGTTTTGACATCCAGGTAAAGCTATATATATTTAAACTAAATAGTCGGGTGGGACCATTTGGCTTTGACTTGCTCCCCTAGGCTGCACATGACAGATTGGCAGGGCTCGTGGTATCTAAGACAAGTTTTGGTTAAGCAGTTTTGACATCCAGGTAAAGCTGTATATATTGAAACTAATTAGTCGGATGGGACCATTTGGCTTTGACTTGCTCCCATAGGCTGCACATGACAGATTGGCAGTGCTCGTGGTATCTGAGACAAGTTTTGATAAAGCAGTTTTGACATCCAGGTAAAGCTATATATATTGAAACTAAATAGTCGGGTGGGACCATTTGGCTTTGACTTGCTCCCCTAGGCTGCACATGACAGATTGGCAGGGCTTGTGGTATCTGAGACAAGTTTTGGTTAAGCAGCTTTGGCGGCCAGATGGGGCTGTATGTTTAAGGACTAAATATTCGGGTGACACTAAATGGCTTTGACTAGGTGCTTTAGGCTGGATATGCCAGATTTTCAGGGCTCCCGGTATCTTAGACAAGTTTTGGTAAAGCAGTTTTGACTTCCAGGTGAGGCTGTATGTTTTAAGAGTAAATAGACGGGTGAGACTATTCGGCTTTGAATTGCTCCCCTTGGCTGCACATGCCAGATTGGCAGGGCTGCTGGTATCTGAGACAAGTTTTGGTAAAATAGTTTTGGCGGTCAGATGGGACTGTCTGTTTTAAGACTCAATAGTCGGGTGGGACCATTTGGCTTTGACTTGCTCCCCTATGCTGCACATGCCAGATTGGCAGGGCTCGTGGTATCTGAGACAAGGTTTGGTTAAGCAGTTTTGGCGGCCAGATGGGGCTGTATGTTTAAGGACTAAATATCCGGGTGACACTAATTGGCTTGACTAGGTCCTCTAGGCTGGATATGCCAGATTTTCAGGGCTCCCAGTATCTTAGACAAGTTTTGATAACGCAGTTTTGACATCCAGGTAAAGCTGTATATATTGGGACTAAATAGTCGGGTGGGACCATTTGGCTTTGACTTGCTCTTATAGGCTGCACATGACAGATTGGCAGTGCTCGTGGTATCTGGGACAAGTTTTGGTTAAGCAGTTTTGGCGGCCAGATGGGGCTGTATATTTAAGGACTAAATATTCGGGTGACACTAATTGGCTTTGACTAGGTCCTCTAATCTGGATATGACAGATTTTCAGGGCTCCCGGTATCTTAGACAAGTTTTGGTAAAGCAGTTTTGACTTCCAGGTGAGGCTGTATGTTTTGAGAATAAATAGTCGGGTGAGACTATTCGGCTTTGAATTGCTCTGATAAAGCAGTTTTGACACCCAGGTAAAGCTGTATATGTTGAAACTAAATAGTCGTGTGGGACCATTTGGCTTTGATTGGCTCCCCTATGCTGCACATGACAGATTGGCAGGGCTCGTGGTATTTGAGACAAGTTTTGGTTAAGCAGTTTTGGCGGCCAGATGGGGCTGTATGTTTAAGGACTAAATATTCGATGACACTAATTGGCTTTGACTAGGTCCTCTAGGCGGGATAAGCCAGTTTTCAGGGCAGGTAAAACAGTTTTGGCGGTCAGATGGGACTGTCTGTTTTAAGACTCAATAGTCGCGTGGGACCATTTGGCTTTGACTTGCTCCCCTATGCTGCACATTCCAGATTGGCAGGGCTCGTGGTATCTGAGACAAGTTTTGGTTAAGCAGTTTTGGCGGCCAGATGGGGCTGTATGTTTAAGGACTAAATATTCGGGTGACACTAATTGGCTTTGACTAGGTCCTCTAGGCTGGCTATGCCAGATTTTCAGAGCTCCCGGTATCTTAGACAAGTTTTGGTAAAGCAGTTTTGACTTCCAGGTGAGGCTGTATGTTTTAAGACTCAATAGTCGGGTGGGACCGTTTGGCATTGACTTGCTCCCCTAGGCTGCACATGACAGATTGGCAGGGCTCGTGGTATCTGAGACAAGTTTTGGTTAAGCGGTTTTGACTTCCACGTGAGGCTGCATGTTTTGAGGCAAAATAGTCGGCTGAGACTATTCGGCTTTGAATTGCTCCCCTAGGCTGCAAGTTTTGGTTAAGCAGTTTTGGCGGCCAGATGGGGCTGTATGTTTAAGGACTAAATATTCGGGTGACACTAATTGGCTTTGACTAGGTCCTCTAGGCTGGCTATGCCAGATTTTCAGAGCTCCCGGTATCTTAGACAAGTTTTGGTAAAGCAGTTTTGACTTTCAGGTGAGGCTGTATGTATGTTTTAAGACTCAATAGTCGGGTGGGACCGTTTGGCATTGATTTGCTCCCCTAGGCTGCACATGACAGATTGGCAGGGCTCGTGGTATCTGAGACAAGTTTTGGTTAAGCAGTTTTGACTTCCACGTGAGGCTGCATGTTTTGAGGCTAAATAGTCGGCTGAGACTATTCGGCTTTGAATTGCTCCCCTAGGCTGCACATGCCAAATTGACAGTGCTCATGGTATCTGAGGCAAGTTTTGATAAAGCAGTTTTGACACCCAGGTAAAGCTGTATATATTTAAACTAAATAGTCGTTGTATTTGAGACAAGTTTTAGTAAAGCAGTTTTGACTTCCACGTGAGGCTGCATGTTTTGAGGCTAAATAGTCGGCTGAGACTATTCGGCTTTGAATTGCTCCCCTAGGCTGCACATGCCAAATTGGGAGTGCTCTTGGTATCTGAGACAAGTTTTGATAAAGCAGAGTTGACACCTAGGTAAAGCTGTATATATTGAAACTTAATAGTCGGGTGGGACCATTTGGCATTGACTTGCTCCCCTAGGCTGCACATGACAGATTGGCAGGGCTCGTGGTATCTGAGAAAAGTTTTGGTTAAGCAGTTTTGGCGGCCAGATGGGGCTGTATGTTTAACGACTAAATATTCGGGTGACACTTATTGGCTTTGACTAGGTCCTCTAGGCTGGCTATGCCAAATTTTCAGAGCTCCCGGTATCTTAGACAAGTTTTGGTATAGCAGTTTTGACTTCCAGGTGAGGCTGTATGTTTTAAGACTCAATAGTCGGGTGGGACCGTTTGGCATTGACTTGCTCCCCTATGCTGCACGTGACAGATTGGCAGGGCTCGTGGTATCTGAGACAAGTTTTGGTTAAGCAGTTTTGGCGGCCAGATGGGGCTGTATGTTTAAGGACTAAATATTCGATGACACTTATTGGCTTTGGCTAGGTCCTTTAGGCTGGATATGCCAGATTTTCAGGGCTCCCGGTATCTTAGACAAGTTTTGGTAAAGCAGTTTTGACTTCCAGGTGAGGCTGTATGTTTTGAGAGTAAATAGTCGCGTGGGACCATTTGGCTTTGACTTGCTCCCCTATGCTGCACATTCCAGATTGGCAGGGCTCGTGGTATCTGAGTCAAGTTTTGGTTAAGCAGTTTTGGCGGCCAGATGGGGCTGTATGTTTAAGGACTAAATATTCGGGTGACACTAATTGGCTTGACAAGGTCCTCTAGGCTGGTTATGCCAGATTTTCAGGGCTCCCGGTATCTTAGACAAGTTTTGGTAAAGCAGTTTTGACTTCCAGGTGAGGCTGTATGTTTTGAGAATAAATAGTCGGGTGAGACTTTTCGGCTTTGAATTGCTCTGATAAAGCAGTTTTGACACCCAGGTAAAGCTGTATATATTGAAACTAAATAGTTGGGTGGGACCATTTGGCTTTGATTTGCTCCCCTAGGCTGCACATGACAGATTGGCAGGGCTCGTGGTATCTGAGACAAGGTTTGGTTAAGCAGTTTTGGCGGCCAGATGGGGCTGTATGTTTAAGGACTAAATATTCGATGACACTAATTGGCTTTGACTAGGTCCTCTAGTCTGGATATGCCAGATTTTCAGGGCAGGTAAAATAGTTTTGGCGGTCAGATGGGACTGCCTGTTTTAAGACTCAATAGTCGCGTGGGACCATTTGGCTTTGACTTGCTCCCCTATGCTGCACAGTCCAGATTGGCAGGGCTCGTGGTATCTGAGTCAAGTTTTGGTTAAGCAGTTTTGGCGGCCAGATGGGGCTGTATGTTTAAGGACTAAATATTCGGGTGACACTAATTGGCTTGACTAGGTCCTCTAGGCTGGATATGCCAGATTTTCAGGGCTCTCGGTATCTTAGACAAGTTTTGGTAATGCAATTTTGACTTCCAGGTGAGGCTGCATGTTTTGAGACTTAATAGTCGGGTGAGACTATTCGGCTTTGAATTGCTCCCCTTGGCTGCATATGCCAGATTGGCAGGGCTGCTGGTAACTGAGACAAGTTTTGCTAAAACAGTTTTGGCGGTCAGATGGCACTGTATGTTTTAAGACTAACTAGTCGGGTGGGACCATTTGGCTTTGACTTGCTCCCCTATGCTGCACATGACAGATAGGCAGGGCTCGTTGTATCTGAGACAAGTTTTGGTTAAGCAGTCTTGACTTCCACATGAGGCTGCATGTTTTGAGACTAAATAGTCGGGTGAGACTATTCGGCTTTGAATTGCTCCTCTAGGCTTCACATGCCAAATTGGCAGTGCTCGTGGTATCTGAGACAAGTTTTGATAAAGCAGTTTTGACATCCAGGTAAAGCTGTATACATTGAAACTAAATAGACGGATGGGACCATTTGGCTTTGACTTGCTCCCCTAGGCTGCACATGGCACATTGGCAGCGCTCGTGGTATCTGAGACAAGTTTTGGTAGAACAGTTTTGGCGGTTAGATGGGACTGTATTGCTTAGAACTAAATAGTCGGGTGCGACCATTTGGCTTTGACTGACTTTGAGATTAGTTTTGATAAAGCAGTTTTGACATCCACGTGAGGCTGTATGTTTTTAAACTAACTAGTCGGGTGAGACTATTTGGCTTTGACTTGCTCCCCTAAGCTGCACATGCCAGATTGGCAGTGCTCGTTGTATCTGAGACAAGTTTTGATAAAGCAGTTTTTACATCCACGTGAGGCTGTATATTTTGAGACTAAATAGTCGGGTCGGACCATTTGGCTTTGACTTACTCCCCTAGGCTGCACATGCCAAATTGGCAGTGCTCGTGGTATCTGAGACAAGTTTTGATAACGCAGTTTTGACATCCAGGTAAAGCTGTATATATTGAAACTAAATAGTCGGGTGGGACCATTTGACTTTGACTTGCTCCCATAGCCTGCACATGAGAGATTGGCTGGGCTCGTGGTATCTGAGACAAGTTTTGGTAAAGCAGTTTTGACTTCTACATGAGGCTGTATGTTTTGAGACTAACTAGTCGGGTGAGACTATTTGGCTTTGACTTGCTCCCCTTGGCTGCACATGACAGATTGGCAGGGCTCGTGGTATCTGAGACAAGTTTTGGAAAAGCAGTTTTGACATCCAGGTGAGGCTGTATGTTTTGAGACTAAATAGTCGGGTGAAACTATTCGGCTTTGAATAGTTCCCCTAGGCTGCACATGCCAAATTGGCAGTGCTCGTGGTATCTGAGACAAGTTTTGGCTTTGACTTGCTCCACTTGGCTGCACTTGCCAGATTTTCAGGGCTCGTGGTATCTGAGACAAGTTTTGGTGAAGCAGTTTTGACATCCAGGTGAGGCTGTATGTTTTGAGACTAAATAGTCTGGTGAAACTATTCGGCTTTGAATAGTTCCCCTAGGCTGCACATGCCAAATTCGCAGTGCTCGTGGTATCTGAGACAAGTTTTGATAAAGCAGTTTTGACATCCAGGTAAAGCTGTATATATTGAAACTAAATAGTCGGGTGGGACCATTTGGCTTTGACTTGCTCCCCTAGGCTACACATGACAGATTGGCAGGGCTCGTGGTATCCGAGACAAGTTTTGGTAGAACAGTTTTGGCGGTCAGATGGGGCTGTATGTTTAAGGACTAAATATTCGGGTAACACTAATTGGCTTTGACTAGGTCCTCTAGACTGGCTATGCCAGATTTTCAGAGCTCCCGGTATCTTAGACAAGTTTTGATAAAGCAGTTTTGACTTCCATGTGAGGCTGTATGTTTTGAGACTAACTAGTCGGGTGAGACTATTTGGCTTTGACTTGCTCCCCTTGGCTGCACATGCCAGATTGGCAGGGCTCGTGTTATCTGAGACAAGTTTTGGTTAAGCAGTTTTGGCGGTCAGATGGGGCTGTTTGTTTAAAGACTAAATATTCGGGTAACACTAATTGGCTTTGACTAGGTCCTCTAGACTGGCTATGCCAGATTTTCAGAGCTCCCGGTATCTTAGACAAGTTTTGATAAAGCAGTTTTGACTTCCACGTGAGGCTGCATGTTTTGAGACTAAATAGTCGGGTGAGACTATTCGGCATTGAATTGCTCCCCCAGCCTGCACATGCCAGATTGGCAGGGCTGCTGGTATCTGAGACAAGTTTTGGTTAAGCAGTTTTGGCGGCCAGATGGGGCTGTATGTTTAAGGACTAAATATTCGGGTGACACTAATTGGCTTTGACTAGGTCCTCTAGGCTGGACATGCAAGATTTTCAGGGCTCCCGGTATCTTAGACAAGTTTTGGTAAAGCAGTTTTGACTTCCAGGTGAGGCTGTATGTTTTGAGACTTAAAAGTCGGGTGAGACTATTCGGCTTTGAATTGCTCCCCTTAGCTGCATATGCCAGATTGGCAGGGCTGCTGGTATTTGAGACAAGTTTTGCTAAAACAGGTTTGGCGGTCAGATGGGACTGTATGTTTTCAGACTCAATAGTCGGGTGGGACCATTTGGCTTTGATTTGCTCCCCTAGGCTGCACATGACAGATTGGCAGGGCTCGTTGTATTTGAGAAAAGTCTACATAAAGCAGTTTTGACATCCACGTGAGGCTGTATGTTTTGAAACTAAATAGTCGGGTGAGACTATTCGGATTTGAATTGCGCCCCTAGGCTGCATATGCCAAATTGGCAGTGCTCGTGGTATCTGAGACAAGTTTTGGTAAAGCAGCTTTGACTTCCACTTGAGGCTGCATGTTTTGAGACTAAATAGTCGAGTGAGACTATTCGGCTTTGAATTGCTCCCCTAGGCTGCACATGCCAGATTGGCAGGGCTGCTGGCATCTGAGACAAGTTTTGGTTAAGCAGATTTGGCGGCCAGATGGGGCTGTATGGCTTAGAACTAAATAGCCGGGTGAGACCATTTGGCTTTGACTGACTTTGAGATAAGTTTTGATAAAGCAGTTTTGACATCCACGTGAGGCTGTATGTTTTAAGACTAACTGGTCGGGTGAGACTATTTGGCTTTGACTTGCTCCACTTGGCTGCACATGCCAGATTTTCAGGGCTCGTGGTATCTGAGACAAGTTTTGGTAAAGCAGTTTTGACTTCCATGTGAGGCTGTATGTTTTGAGACTAAATAGTCGGGTGATACTATTTGGCTTTGAATTGCTCCCCTAGGCTGCACATGCCAAATTGGCGGTGCTCGTGTTATCTGAGACAAGTTTTGATAAAGCAGTTTTGACATCCAGGTAAAGCTGTATATATTGAAACTAAATAGTCGGGTGGAACCATTTGGCTTTGACTTGCTCCCCTAGGCTGCACATGACAGATTGGCAGGGCTCGTGGTATCTGAGACAAGTTTTGGTAGAACAGTTTTGGGGGTCAGATAAGACTGTATGGCTTAGAACTAAATAGTCGGGTGCGACCATTTAGCTTTGACTGACTTTGAGATTAGTTTTGATAAAGCAGTTTTGACATCCACGTGAGGCTGTATGTTTTAAAACTAACTAGTCGGGTGTGACTATTTGGCTTTGACTTGCTCCCCTAAGCTGCACAGGCCAGATTTGCAGTGCTCGTTGTATCTTAGACAAGTTTTGATAAAGCAGTTTTGACATCCACGTGAGGCTGTATATTTTGAGACTAAGTAGTCGGGTCGGACCATTTGGCTTTGACTTACTCCCCTAGGCTGCACATACCAAATTGGCAGTGCTCGTGGTATCTGAGACAAGTTTTGATAACGCAGTTTTGACATCCAGGTAAAGCTGTATATATTGAAACTAAATAGTCGGGTGGGACCATTTGGCTTTGACTTGCTCCCCTAGGCTGCACATGACAGATTGGCTGGCTCGTGGTATCTGAGACAAGTTTTGGTAAAGCAGTTTTGACTTCCATGTGAGGTTGTATGTTTTGAGACTAACTAGTCGGATAAGACTATTTGGCTTTGACTTGCTCCCCTTGGATGCACATGCCAGATTGGCAGGGCTCGTGGTATCTGAGACAAGTTTTGGTAAAGCAGTTTTGACATCCTGGTGAGGCTGTATGTTTTGAGACTAAATAGTCGGGCGGAACCATTTGGCTTTGACTTGCTCCCCTAGGCTGCACATGACAGATTGGCAGGGCTCGTGGTATCTGAGACAAGTTTTGGTAGAACAGTTTTGACGGTCAGATGGGACTGTATGGCTTAGAACTAAATAGTCGGGTGCGACCATTTAGCTTTGACTGACTTTGAGATTAGTTTTGATTGTGTTGTATCTGAGACAAGTTTTGATAACGCAGTTTTGACATCCAGGTAAAGCTGTATATATTGAAACTAAATAGTCGGGTGGGATCATTTGGCTTTGACTTGCTCCGCTAGGCTGCACATAACAGATTGGCTGGCTCGTGGTATCTGAGACAAGTTTTGGTAAAGCAGTTTAGACTTCCATGTGAGGCTGTATGTTTTGAGACTAACTAGTCGGGTGAGACTATTTGGCTTTGACTTGCTCCCCTTGGCTGCACATGACGGATTGGCAGAGCTCGTGGTATCTGAGACAAGTTTTGATAAAGCAGTTTTGACACCCACGTAAAGCTGTATATATTGAAACAAAATAGTCGGGTGGGACCATTTGGCTTTGACTTGATCCCCTGGGCTGCACATGACAGATTGGCAGGGCTCTTGGTATCTGAGACAAGTTTTGGTAAAGCAGTTTTGACATCCAGGTAAAGCTGTATATATTGAAACTAAATAGTCGGGTGGGACCGTTTGGCTTTGACTTGCTCCACTAGGCTACACGTGACAGATTGGCAGGGCTCGTGGTATCTGAGACAAGTTTTGATAACGCAGTTTTGACATCCAGGTAAAGCTGTATATATTGAAACTAAATAGTCGGGTGGGACCATTTGGCTTTGACTTGCTCCCCTAGGCTTCACATGACAGATTGGCTGGGCTCGTGGTATCTGAGACAAGTTTTGGTAAAGCAGTTTTGACTTCCACGTGAGGCTGTATGTTTTAGACTTACTAGTCGGGTGAAACTATTCGGCTTTGAATTGCTCCCCTAGGCTGCACATGCCAAATTGGCAGTACTCGTGGTATCTGAGACAAGTTTTGATAAAGCAGTTTTGACATCCAGGTAAAGGTGTATATATTAAAACTAAATAGTCGGGTGGGACCATTTGGCTTTGACTTGCTCCCCTAGGCTGCACATGACAGATTGGCAGGGCTCGTGGTATCTGAGACAAGTTTTGGTTAAGCAGTTTTGGCGGCCAGATGGGGCTGTATGTTTAAGGACTAAATATTCGGGTGACACTAATTGGCTTTGACTAGGTCCTCTAGGCTGGACATGCAAGATTTTCAGGACTCCCGGTATCTTAGACAAGTTTTGGTAAAGCAGTTTTGACTTCCAAGTGAGGCTGTATGTTTTGAGACTTAAAAGTCGGGTGAGACTATTCGGCTTTGAATTGCTCCCCTTAGCTGCATATGCCAGATTGGCAGGGCTGCTGGTATCTGAGACAAGTTTTGCTAAAACAGGTTTGGCGGTCAGATGGGACTGTATGTTTTCAGACTCAATAGTCAGGTGGGACCATTTGGCTTTGACTTGCTCCCCTAGGCTGCACATGACAGATTGGCAGGGCTCGTTGTATTTGAGAAAAGTCTACATAAAGCAGTTTTGACATCCACGTGAGGCTGTGTGTTTTGAAACTAAATAGTCGGGTGAGACTATTCGGATTTGAATTGCGCCCCTAGGCTGCATATGCCAAATTGGCAGGGCTGCTGGCATCTGAGACAAGTTTTGGTTAAGCAGATTTGGCGGCCAGATGGGGCTGTATGGCTTAGAACTAAATAGCCGGGTGAGACCATTTGGCTTTGACTGACTTTGAGATAAGTTTTGATAAAGCAGTTTTGACATCCCCGTAGGCTGTATGTTTTAAGACTAACTAGTCGGGTGAGACTATTTGGCTTTGACTTGCTCCCCTTGGCTGCACATGCCAGATTGGCAGGGCTCGTGGTATCTGAGACAAGTTTTGGTAAAGCAGCTTTGACATCCAGGTGAGGCTGTATGTTTTGAGACTAAATAGTCGAGGGAGACTATTCGGATTTGAATTGCGCCCCTAGGCTGCATATGCCAAATTGGCAGGGCTGCTGGCATCTGAGACAAGTTTTGGTTAAGCAGATTTGGCGGCCAGATGGGGTTGTATGGCTTAGAACTAAATAGCCGGGTGAGACCATTTGGCTTTGACTGACTTTGAGATAAGTTTTGATAAAGCAGTTTTGACATCCACGTGAGGCTGTATGTTTTAAGACTAACTAGTCGGGTGAGACTATTTGGCTTTGACTTGCTCCCCTTGGCTGCACATGCCAGATTGGCAGGGCTCGTGGTATCTGAGACAAGTTTTGGTAAAGCAGCTTTGACTTCCACTTGAGGCTGCATGTTTTGAGACTAAATAGTCGAGTGAGACTATTCGGCTTTGAATTGCTCCCCTAGGCTGCACATGCCAGATTGGCAGGGCTGCTGGCATCTGAGACAAGTTTTGGTTAAGCAGATTTGGCGGCCAGATGGGGCTGTATGGCTTAGAACTAAATAGCCGGGTGAGACCATTTGGCTTTGACTGACTTTGAGATAAGTTTTGATAAAGCAGTTTTGACATCCACGTGAGGCTGTATGTTTTAAGACTAACTAGTCGGGTGAGACTATTTGGCTTTGACTTGCTCCCCTTGGCTGCACATGCCAGATTGGCAGGGCTCGTGGTATCTGAGACAAGTTTTGGTGAAGCAGCTTTGACATCCAGGTGAGGCTGTATGTTTTGAGACTAAATAGTCGGGTGAAACTATTCGGCTTTGAATTGCTCCCCTAAGCTGCACACGCCAAATTGGCAGTGCTCGTGGTATCTGAGACAAGTTTTGATAAAGCAGTTTTGACATCCAGGTAAAGCTGTATATATTGAAACTAAATAGTAGGGTGGGACCATTTGGCTTTGACTTGCTCCCCTAGGCTGCACATGGCACATTGGCAGGGCTCGTGGTATCTGAGACAAGTTTTGGTAGAACAGTTTTGGCGGTCAGATAAGACTGTATGACTTAGAACTAAATAGTCGGGCCAGACCATTTGGCTTTGACTGACTTTGAGATAAGTTTTTATAAAGCAGTTGTGACATCCACGTGAGGCTGTATGTTTTAAAACTAGCTAGTCGGGTGAGACTATTTGGCTTTGACTTGCTCCACTTGGCTGCACTTGCCAGATTTTCAGGGCTCGTGGTATCTGAGACAAGTTTTGGTGAAGCAGTTTTGACATCCAGGTGGGGCTGTATGTTTTGAGACTAAATAGTCTGGTGAAACTATTCGGCTTTGAATAGTTCCCCTAGGCTGCACATGCCAAATTCGCAGTGCTCGTGGTATCTGAGACAAGTTTTGATAAAGCAGTTTTGACATCCAGGTAAAGCTGTATATATTGAAACTAAATAGTCGGGTGGGACCATTTGGCTTTGACTTGCTCCCCTAGGCTACACATGACAGATTGGCAGGGCTCGTGGTATCCGAGACAAGTTTTGGTAGAACAGTTTTGGCGGTCAGATGGGGCTGTATGTTTAAGGACTTAATATTCGGGTAACACTAATTGGCTTTGACTAGGTCCTCTAGACTGGCTATGCCAGATTTACAGAGCTCCCGGTATCTTAGACAAGTTTTGATAAAGCAGTTTTGACTTCCATGTGAGGCTGTATGTTTTGAGACTAACTAGTCGGGTGAGACTATTTGGCTTTGACTTGCTCCCCTTGGCTGCACATGCCAGATTGGCAGGGCTCGTGTTATCTGAGACAAGTTTTGGTTAAGCAGTTTTGGCGGTCAGATGGGGCTGTTTGTTTAAAGACTAAATATTCGGGTAACACTAATTGGCTTTGACTCGGTCCTCTTGACTGGCTATGCCAGATTTTCAGAGCTCCCGGTATCTTAGACAAGTTTTGATAAAGCAGTTTTGACTTCCAAGTGAGGCTGTATGTTTTGAGACTATATAGTCGGGTGGGACCATTTTGCTTTGACTTGCTCCCCTAAGCTGCACATGACAGATTGGCAGGGCTCGTTGTATCTGAGACAAGTTTTGATAAAGCAGTTTTGACTTCCAAGTGAGGCTGCATGTTTTGAGACTAAATAGTCGGGTGAGACTATTCGGCATTGAATTGCTCCCCCAGCCTACACATGCCAGATTGGCAGGGCTGCTGGTATCTGAGACAAGTTTTGACCCACGTAAAGCAGTATATATTGAAACTAAATAGTCGGGTGGGACCATTTGGCTTTGACTTGCTCCCCTAGGCTGCACATGACAGATTGGCAGGGCTCGTGGTATCTGAGACAAGTTTTGGTTAAGCAGTTTTGGCGGCCAGATGGGGCTGTATGTTTAAGGACTAAATATTCGGGTGACACTTATTGGCTTTGACTAGGTCCTCTAGGCTGGACATGCAAGATTTTCAGGGCTCCCGGTATCTTAGACAAGTTTTGGTAAAGCAGTTTTGACTTCCAGGTGAGGCTGTATGTTTTGAGACTTAAAAGTCGGGTGAGACTATTCGGCTTTGAATTGCTCCCCTTAGCTGCATATGCCAGATTGGCAGGGCTGCTGGTATCTGAGACAAGTTTTGCTAAAACAGGTTTGGCGGTCAGATGGGACTGTATGTTTTCAGACTCAATAGTCGGGTGGGACCATTTGGCTTTGACTTGCTCCCCTAGGCTGCACATGACAGATTGGCAGGGCTCGTTGTATTTGAGAAAAGTCTACATAAAGCAGTTTTGACATCCACGTGAGGCTGTATGTTTTGAAATTAAATAGTCGGGTGAGACTATTCGGATTTGAATTGCGCCCCTAGGCTGCATATGCCAAATTGGCAGTGCTCGTGGTATCTGAGACAAGTTTTGGTAAAGCAGCTTTGACTTCCACTTGAGGCTGCATGTTTTGAGACTAAATAGTCGGGTGAGACTATTCGGCTTGGAATTAGTCCCCTAGGCTGCACATGCCAGATTGGCAGGGCTGCTGGCATCTGAGACAAATTTTGGTTAAGCAGATTTGGCGGCCAGATGGGGCTGTATGGCTTAGAACTAAATAGTCGGGTGCGACCATTTAGCTTTGACTGACTTTGAGATTAGTTTTGATAAAGCAGTTTTGACATCCACGTGAGGCTGTATGTTTTAAAACTAAATAGTCGGGTGAGACTATTTGGCTTTGACTTGCTCCCCTTGGCTGCACATGCCAGATTGGCAGGGCTCGTGGTATCTGAGACAAGTTTTGGTAAAGCAGCTTTGACTTCCACTTGAGGCTGCATGTTTTGAGACTAAATAGTCGAGTGAGACTATTCGGCTTTGAATTGCTCCCCTAGGCTGCACATGCCAGATTGGCAGGGCTGCTGGCATCTGAGACAAGTTTTGGTTAAGCAGATTTGGCGGCCAGATGGGGCTGTATGGCTTAGAACTAAATAGCCGGGTGAGACCATTTGGCTTTGACTGACTTTGAGATAAGTTTTGATAAAGCAGTTTTGACATCCACGTGAGGCTGTATGTTTTAAGACTAACTAGTCGGGTGAGACTATTTGGCTTTGACTTGCTCCCCTTGGCTGCACATGCCAGATTGGCAGGGCTCGTGGTATCTGAGACAAGTTTTGGTGAAGCAGCTTTGACATCCAGGTGAGGCTGTATGTTTTGAGACTAAATAGTCGGGTGAAACTATTCGGCTTTGAATTGCTCCCCTAGGCTGCACATGCCAAATTGGCGGTGCTCGTGGTATCTGAGACAAGTTTTGATAAAGCAGTTTTGACATCCAGGTAAAGCTGTATATATTGAAACTAAATAGTCGGGTGGAACCATTTGGCTTTGACTTGCTCCCCTAGGCTGCACATGACAGATTGGCAGGGCTCGTGGTATCTGAGACAAGTTTTGGTAGAACAGTTTTGACGGTCAGATGGGACTGTATGGCTTAGAACTAAATAGTCGGGTGCGACCATTTAGCTTTGACTGACTTTGAGATTAGTTTTGATAAAGCAGTTTTGACATCCACGTGAGGCTGTATGTTTTAAAACTAACTAGTCGGGTGAGACTATTTGGCTTTGACTTGCTCCCCTAAGCTGCACATGCCAGATTTGCAGTGCTCGTTGTATCTTAGACAAGTTTTGATAAAGCAGTTTTGACATCCACGTGAGGCTGTATATTTTGAGACTAAGTAGTCGGGTCGGACCATTTGGCTTTGACTTACTCCCCTAGGCTGCACATACCAAATTGGCAGTGCTCGTGGTATCTGAGACAAGTTTTGATAACGCAGTTTTGACATCCAGGTAAAGCTGTATATATTGAAACTAAATAGTCGGGTGGGACCATTTGGCTTTGACTTGCTCCCCTAGGCTGCACATGACAGATTGGCTGGCTCGTGGTATCTGAGACATGTTTTGGTAAAGCAGTTTTGACTTCCATGTAAGGCTGTATGTCTTGAGACTAACTAGTCGGATAACCCTATTTGGCTTTGACTTGCTCCCCTTGGATGCACATGCCAGATTGGCAGGGCTCGTGGTATCTGAGACAAGTTTTGGTAAAGCAGTTTTGACATCCAGGTGAGGCTGTATGTTTTGAGACTAAATAGTCGGGTGGAACCATTTGGCTTTGACTTGCTCCCCTAGGCTGCACATGACAGATTGGCAGGGCTCGTGGTATCTGAGACAAGTTTTGGTAGAACAGTTTTGACGGTCAGATGGGACTGTTTGGCTTAGAACTAAATAGTCGGGTGCGACCATTTAGCTTTGACTGACTTTGAGATTAGTTTTGATAAAGCAGTTTTGACATCCACGTGAGGCTGTATGTTTCAAAACTAACTAGTCGGGTGAGACTATTCGGCTTTGAATTGCTCCCCTAGGCTGCACATGCCAAATTGGCGGTGCTCGTGGTATCTGAGACAAGTTTTGATAAAGCAGTTTTGACTTCCACGTGAGGCTGTATGTTTTAGACTAACTAGTCGGGTGAAACTATTCGGCTTTGAATTGCTCCCCTAGGCTGCACATGCCAAATTGGCAGTACTCGTGGTATCTGAGACAAGTTTTGATAAGGCAGTTTTGACATCCAGGTAAAGGTGTATATATTAAAACTAAATAGTCGGGTGGGACCATTTGGCTTTGACTTGCTCCCCTAGGCTGCACATGACAGATTGGCAGGGCTCGTGGTATCTGAGACAAGTTTTGGTTAAGCAGTTTTGGCGGCCAGATGGGGCTGTATGTTTAAGGACTTAATATTCGGGTGACACTAATTGGCTTTGACTAGGTCCTCTAGGCTGGACATGCAAGATTTTCAGGGCTCCCGGTATCTTAGACAAGTTTTGGTAAAGCAGTTTTGACTTCCAGGTGAGGCTGTATGTTTTGAGACTTAAAAGTCGGGTGAGACTATTCGGCTTTGAATTGCTCCCCTTAGCTGCATATGCCAGATTGGCAGGGCTGCTGGTATCTGAGACAAGTTTTGGTAAAGCAGCTTTGACTTCCACTTGAGGCTGCATGTTTTGAGACTAAATAGTCGAGTGAGACTATTCGGCTTTGAATTGTTCCCCTAGGCTGCACATGCCAGATTGGCAGGGCTGCTGGCATCTGAGACAAGTTTTGGTTAAGCAGATTTGGCGGCCAGATGGGGCTGTATGGCTTAGAACGAAATAGCCGGGTGAGACCATTTGGCTTTGACTGACTTTGAGATAAGTTTTGATAAAGCAGTTTTGACATCCACGTGAGGCTGTATGTTTTAAGACTAACTAGTCGGGTGAGACTATTTGGCTTTGACTTGCTCCACTTGGCTGCACATGCCAGATTTGCAGGGCTCGTGGTATCTGAGACAAGTTTTGGTGAAGCAGCTTTGACATCCAGGTGAGGCTGTATGTTTTGAGACTAAATAGTCGGGTGAAACTATTCGGCTTTGAATTGCTCCCCTAAGCTGCACACGCCAAATTGTCAGTGCTCTTGGTATCTGAGACAAGTTTTGATAAAGCAGTTTTGACATCCAGGTAAAGCTGTATATATTGAAACTAAATAGTCGGGTGGGACCATTTGGCTTTGACTTGCTCCCCTAGGCTGCACATGGCAGATTGGCAGGGCTCGTGGTATCTGAGACAAGTTTTGGTGGAACAGTTTTGTCGGTCAGATAAGACTGTATGGCTTAGAACTAAATAGTCGGGCGAGACCATTTGGCTTTGACTGACTTTGAGATAAGTTTTGATAAAGAAGTTGTGACATCCACGTGAGGCTGTATGTTTTAAAACTAGCTAGTCGGGTGAGACTATTTGGCTTTGACTTGCTCCACTTGGCTGCACTTGCCAGATTTTCAGGGCTCGTGGTATCTGAGACAAGTTTTGGTGAAGCAGTTTTGACATCCAGGTGAGGCTGTATGTTTTGAGACTAAATAGTCTGGTGAAACTATTCGGCTTTGAATAGTTCCCCTAGGCTGCACATGCCAAATTCGCAGTGCTCGTGGTATCTGAGACAAGTTTTGATAAAGCAGTTTTGACATCCAGGTAAAGCTGTATATATTGAAACTAAATAGTCGGGTGGGACCATTTGGCTTTGACTTGCTCCCCTAGGCTACACATGACAGATTGGCAGGGCTCGTGGTATCCGAGACAAGTTTTGGTAGAACAGTTTTGGCGGTCAGATGATTCTGTATGTTTAAGGCCTAATAATATTCGGGTAACACTAATTGGCTTTGACTAGGTCCACTAGACTGGCTATGCCAGATTTTCAGAGCTCCCGGTATCTTAGACAAGTTTTGATAAAGCAGTTTTGACTTCCATGTGAGGCTGTATGTTTTGAGACTAACTAGTCGGGTGAGACTATTTGGCTTTGACTTGCTCCCCTTGGCTGCACATGCCAGATTGGCAGGGCTCGTGTTATCTGAGACAAGTTTTGGTTAAGCAGTTTTGGCGGTCAGATGGGGCTGTTTGTTTAAAGACTAAATATTCGGGTAACACTAATTGGCTTTGACTAGGTCCTCTAGACTGGCTATGCCAGATTTTCAGAGCTTCCGGTATCTTAGACAAGTTTTGATAAAGCAGTTTTGACTTCCAAGTGAGGATGTATGTTTTGAGACTATATAGTCGGGTGGGACCATTTTGCTTTGACTTGCTCCCCTAATATGCACATGACAGATTGGCAGGGCTCGTTGTATCTGAGACAAGTTTTGATAAAGCAGTTTTGACTTCCACGTAAGGCTGCATGTTTTGAGACTAAATAGTCGGGTGAGACTATTCGGCATTGAATTGCTCCCCCAGCCTACACAGGCCAGATTGGCAGGGCTGCTGGTATCTGAGACAAGTTTTGATAAAGCAGTTTTGACACCCACGTAAAGCAGTATATATTGAAACTAAATAGTCGGGTGGGACCATTTGGCTTTGACTTGCTCCCCTAGGCTGCACATGACAGATTGGCAGGGCTCGTGGTATCTGAGACAAGTTTTGGTTAAGCAGTTTTGGCGGCCAGATGGGGCTGTATGTTTAAGGACTAAATATTCGGGTGACACTAATTGGCTTTGACTAGGTCCTCTAGGCTGGACATGCAAGATTTTCAGGGCTCCCGGTATCTTAGACAAGTTTTGGTAAAGCAGTTTTGACTTCCAGGTGAGGCTGTATGTTTTGAGACTTAAAAGTCGGGTGAGACTATTCGGCTTTGAATTGCTCCCCTTAGCTGCATATGCCAGATTGGCAGGGCTGCTGGTATCTGAGACAAGTTTTGCTAAAACAGGTTTGGCGGTCAGATGGGACTGTATGTTTTCAGACTCAATAGTCGGGTGGGACCATTTGGCTTTGACTTGCTCCCCTAGGCTGCACATGACAGATTGGCAGGGCTCGTTGTATTTGAGAAAAGTCTACATAAAGCAGTTTTGACATCCACGTGAGGCTGTATGTTTTGAAACTAAATAGTCGGGTGAGACTATTCGGATTTGAATTGCGCCCCTAGGCTGCATATGCCAAATTGGCAGTGCTCGTGGTATCTGAGACAAGTTTTGGTAAAGCAGTTTTGACTTCCACTTGAGGCTGCATGTTTTGAGACTAAATAGTCGAGTGAGACTATTCGGCTTTGAATTGCTCCCCTAGGCTGCACATGCCAGATTGGCAGGGCTGCTGGCATCTGAGACAAGTTTTGGTTAAGCAGATTTGGCGGCCAGATGGGGCTGTATGGCTTAGAACTAAATAGCCGGGTGAGACCATTTGGCTTTGACTGACTTTGAAATAAGTTTTGATAAAGCAGTTTTGACATCCACGTGAGGCTGTATGTTTTAAGACTAACTAGTCGGGTGAGAATATTTGGCTTTGACTTGCTCCCCTTGGCTGCACATGCCAGATTGGCAGGGCTCGTGGTATCTGAGACAAGTTTTGGTGAAGCAGCTTTGACATCCAGGTGAGGCTGTATGTTTTGAGACTAAATAGTCGGGTGAAACTATTCGGCTTTGAATTGCTCCCCTTAGCTGCACACGCCAAATTGGCAGTGCTCGTGGTATCTGAGACAAGTTTTGATAAAGCAGTTTTGACATCCAGGTAAAGCTGTATATATTGAAACTAAATAGTCGGGTGGGACCATTTGGCTTTGACTTGCTCCCCTAGGCTGCACATGGCACATTGGCAGGGCTCGTGGTATCTGAGACAAGTTTTGGTAGAACAGTTTTGGCGGTCAGATAAGACTGTATGACTTAGAACTAAATAGTCGGGCGAGACCATTTGGCTTTGACTGACTTTGAGATAAGTTTTGATAAAGCAGTTGTGACATCCACGTGAGGCTGCATGTTTTAAAACTAGCTAGTCGGGTGAGACTATTTGGCTTTGACTTGCTCCCCTTGGCTGCACATGCCAGATTGGCAGGGCTCGTGTTATCTGAGACAAGTTTTGGTTAAGCAGTTTTGGCGGTCAGATGGGGCTGTTTGTTTAAAGACTAAATATTCGGGTAACACTAATTGGCTTTGACTAGGTCCTCTAGACTGGCTATGCCAGATTTTCAGAGCTCCCGGTATCTTAGACAAGCTTTGATAAAGCAGTTTTGACTTCCAAGTGAGGATGTATGTTTTGAGACTATATAGTCGGGTGGGACCATTTTGCTTTGACTTGCTCCCCTAAGCTGCACATGCCAGATTTGCAGTGCTCGTTGTATCTTAGACAAGTTTTGATAAAGCAGTTTTGACATCCACGTGAGGCTGTATATTTTGAGACTAAGTAGTTGGGTCGGACCATTTGGCTTTGACTTACTCCCCTAGGCTGCACATGCCAAATTGGCTGGCTCGTGGTATCTGAGACAAGTTTTGGTAAAGCAGTTTTGACTTCCACGTGAGGCTGTATATATTGAAACAAAATAGTCGGGTGGGACCATTTGGCTTTGACTTGATCCCCTGGGCTGCACATGACAGATTGGCAGGGCTCTTGGTATCTGAGACAAGTTTTGGTAAAGCAGTTTTGACATCCAGGTAAAGCTGTATATATTGAAACTAAATAGTCGGGTGGGACCGTTTGGCTTTGACTTGCTCCACTAGGCTACACGTGACAGATTGGCAGGGCTCGTGGTATCTGAGACAAGTTTTGGTAAAGCAGTTTTGACATCCAGGTGAGGCTGTATGTTTTGAGACTAAATAGTCGGGTGGAACCATTTGGCTTTGACTTGCTCCACTAGGCTGCACATGACAGATTGGCAGGGCTCGTGGTATCTGAGACAAGTTTTGGTAGAACAGTTTTGACGGTCAGATGGGACTGTTTGGCTTAGAACTAAATAGTCGGGTGCGGCCATTTAGCTTTGACTGACTGTGAGATTAGTTTTGATAAAGCAGTTTTGACATCCACGTGAGCTGTATGTTTTAAAACTAACTAGTCGGGTGAGACTATTTGGCTTTGACTTGCTCCCCTAAGCTGCACATGCCATTTTTGCAGTGCTCGTTGTATCTGAGACAAGTTTTGATAAAGCAGTTTTGACATCCACGTGAGGCTGTATATTTTGAGACTAAATAGTCGGGTCGGACCATTTGGCTTTGACTTACTCCCCTAGGCTGCACATGCCAAATTGGCAGTGCTCGTGGTATCTGAGACAAGTTTTGATAACGCAGTTTTGACATCCAGGTAAAGCTGTATATATTGAAACTAAATGGTCGGGTGGGACCATTTGGCTTTGACTTGCTCCTCTAAGCTGCACATGCCAGATTTGCAGTGCTCGTTGTATCTTAGACAAGTTTTGATAAAGCAGTTTTGACATCCACGTGAGGCTGTATATTTTGAGACTAAGTAGTTGGGTCGGACCATTTGGCTTTGACTTACACCCCTAGGCTGCACATACCAAATTGGCAGTGCTCGTGGTATCTGAGACAAGTTTTGATAACGCAGTTTTGACATCCAGGTAAAGCTGTATATATTGAAACTAAATAGTCGGGTGGGACCATTTGGCTTTGACTTGCTCCCCTAGGCTGCACATAACAGATTGGCTGGCTCGTGGTATCTGAGACAAGATTTGGTAAAGCAGTTTTGACTTCCATGTGAGGCTGTATGTTTTGAGACTAACTAGTCGGGTGAGACCATTTGGCTTTGACTTGCTCCCCTTGGCTGCACATGACGGATTGGCAGAGCTCGTGGTATCTGAGACAAGTTTTGGTAAAGCAGTTTTGACATCCAGGTGAGGCTGTATGTTTTGAAACTAAATAGTCGGGTGGAACTATTCGGCTTTGAATTGCGCCCCTAGGCTCCACATGCTAAATTGGCAGTGCTCGTGGTATCTGAGACAAGTTTTGATAAAGCAGTTTTGACACCCACGTAAAGCTGTATATATTGAAACAAAATAGTCGGGTGGGACCATTTGGCTTTGACTTGATCCCCTGGGCTGCACATGACAGATTGGCAGGGCTCTTGGTATCTGAGACAAGTTTTGGTAAAGCAGTTTTGACATCCAGGTAAAGCTGTATATATTGAAACTAAATAGTCGGGTGGGACCGTTTGGCTTTGACTTGCTCCACTAGGCTACACGTGACAGATTGGCAGGGCTCGTGGTATCTGAGACAAGTTTTGATAACGCAGTTTTGACATCCAGGTAAAGCTGTAAATATTGAAACTAAATAGTCGGGTAGGACCATTTGGCTTTGACTTGCTCCCCTAGGCTTCACATGACAGATTGGCTGGGCTCGTGGTATCTGAGACAAGTTTTGGTAAAGCAGTTTTGACTTCCACGTGAGGCTGTATGTTTTAGATTAACTAGTCGGGTGAAACTATTCGGCTTTGAATTGCTCCCCTAGGCTGCACATGTCAAATTGGCAGTACTCGTGGTATCTGAGACAAGTTTTGATAAAGCAGTTTTGACATCCAGGTAAAGCTGTATATATTAAAACTAAATAGTCGGGTGGGACCGTTTGGCTTTGACTTGCTCCCCTAGGCTACACATGACAGATTGGCAGGGCTCGTGGTATCTGAGACAAGTTTTGGTAGAATGTATGTTTAAGGACTAAATATTCGGGTAACACTAATTGGCTTTGACTAGGTCCTCTAGGCTGGCTATGCCAGATTTTCAGAGCTCCCGGTATCTTAGACAAGTTTTGATAAAGCAGTTTCGACTTCGAGGCTGCATGTTTTGAGACTAAATAGTCGGGTGAGACTATTCGGCATTGAAATGCTCCCCCAGGCTGCACATGCCAGATTGGCAGGTCTGCTGGTATCTGAGACAAGTTTTGATAAAGCAGTTTTGACATCCAGGTAAAGCTGTATATATTAAAACAAAATAGTCGGGTGGGACCGTTTGGCTTTGACTTGCTCCCCTAGGCTACACGTGACAGATTGACAGGGTTCGTGGTATCTGAGACAAGTTTTGGTAGAATGTATGTTTAAGGACTAAATATTCGGGTAACACTAATTGGCTTTGACTAGGTCCTCTAGGCTGGCTATGCCAGATTTTCAGAGCTCCCGGTATCTTAGACAAGTTTTGATAAAGCTGTTTTGACTTCGAGGCTGCATGTTTTGAGACTAAATAGTCGGGTGAGACTATTCGGCATTGAATTGCTCCCCCAGGCTGCACATGCCAGATTGGCAGGTCTGCTGGTATCTGAGACAAGTTTTGATAAAGCAGTTTTGACATCCAGGTAAAGCTGTATATATTGAAACTAAATAGTCGGGTGGGACCATTTGGCTTTGACTTGCTCCCCCAGGCTGCTCATGACAGATTGGCAGAGCTCGTTGAATCTGAGACAAGTTTTGATAAAGCAGTTTTGACTTCGAGGCTGCATGTTTTGAGACTAAATAGTCGGGTGAGACTATTCGGCATTGAATTGCTCCCCTAGGCTGCACATGACAGATTGGCAGGGCTCGTGGTATCTGAGACAAGTTTTGGTTAAGCAGTTTTGGAGGCCAGAAGGGGCTGTATGTTTAAGGACTAAATATTCGGGTGACACTAATTGGCTTTGACTAGGTCCTCTAGGCTGGACATGCAAGATTTTCAGGGCTCGTGGTATCTTAGACAAGTTTTGGTAAAGCAGTTTTGACTTCCAGGTGAGGCTGTATGTTTTGAGACTTAATAGTCGGGTGAGACTATTCGGCTTTGAATTGCTCCCCTTAGCTGCATATGCCAGATTGGCAGGGCTGCTGCTATCTGAGACAAGTTTTGCTAAAACAGGTTTGGCGGTCAGATGGGAGTGTATGTTTTCAGACTCAATAGTCGGGTGGGACCATTTGGCTTTGACTTGCTCCCCTATGCTGCACATGACAGATTGGCAGGGCTCGTTGTATTTGAGAAAAGTCTTGATAAAGCAGTTTTGACATCCACGTGAGGCTGTATATTTTGAAACTAAATAGTCGGGTGAGACTATTCGGATTTGAATTGCGCCCCTAGGCTGCACATGCCAAATTGGCAGTGCTCGTGGTATCTGAGACAAGTTTTGATAAAGCAGTTTTGACATCCAGGTAAAGCTGTATATATTGAAACTAAATAGTCGGGTGGGACCATTTGGCTTTGACTTGCTCCCCTAGGCTGCACATGACAGATTGGCAGGGCTCGTTGTATCTGAGACAAGTTTTGGTAAAGCAGTTTTGACTTCCACTTGAGGCTGCATGTTTTGAGACTAAATAGTCGAGTGAGACTATTCGGCTTTGAATTGCTCCTCTAGGCTGCACATGCCAGATTGGCAGGGCTGCTGGCATCTGAGACAAGTTTTGGTTAAGCAGTTTTGGCGGCCAGATGGGGTTGTATGGCTTAGAACTAAATAGCCGGGTGAGACCATTTCGCTTTGACTGACTTTGAGATAAGTTTTGATAAAGCAGTTTTGACATCCACGTGAGGCTGTATGTTTTAATACTAACTAGTCGGGTGAGACTATTTGGCTTTGACTTGCTCCCCTTGGCTGCACATGCCAGATTGGCAGGGCTCGTGGTATCTGAGACAAGTTTTGGTAAAGCAGTTTTAGCGGCCAGAGGGAGCTGTATGTTTAAAGACTCAATAGTCGGGTGAGACTATTCGGTATTGAATTGCTCCCCCAGGCTGCACATGACAGATTGGCAGGGCTCGTGGTATCTGAGACAAGTTTTGGTAGAATGTATGTTTAAGGACTAAATATTCGGGTAATACTAATTGGCTTTGACTAGGTCCTCTAGGCTGGCTATGCCAGATTTTCAGAGCTCCCGGTATCTTAGACAAGTTTTGATAAAGCAGTTTTGACTTCGAGGCTGCATGTTTTGAGACTAAATAGTCGGGTGAGACTATTCAGCATTGAATTGCTCCCCCAGGCTGCACATGCCAGATTGGCAGGTCTGCTGGTATCTGAGACAAGTTTTGATAAAGCAGTTTTGACATCCAGGTAAAGCTGTATATATTGAAACTAAATAGTCGGGTGGGACCATTTGGCTTTGACTTGCTCCCCCAGGCTGCTCATGACAGATTGGCAGAGCTCGTTGAATCTGAGACAAGTTTTGATAAAGCAGTTTTGACTTCGAGGCTGCATGTTTTGAGACTAAATAGTCGGGTGAGACTATTCGGCATTGAATTGCTCCCCCAGGCTGCACATGACAGATTGGCAGGGCTCGTGGTATCTAAGACAAGTTTTGGTTAAGCAGTTTTGGTGGCCAGAAGGGGCTGTATGTTTAAGGACTAAATATTCGGGTGACACTAATTGGCTTTGACTAGGTCCTCTAGGCTGAACATGCAAGATTTTCAGGGCTCGTGGTATCTTAGACAAGTTTTGGTAAAGCAGTTTTGACTTCCAGGTGAGGCTGTATGTTTTGAGACTTAATAGTCGGGTGAGACTATTCGGCTTTGAATTGCTCCCCTTAGCTGCATATGCCAGATTGGCAGGGCTGCTGCTATCTGAGAAAAGTTTTGCTAAAACAGGTTTGGCGGTCAGATGGGAGTGTATGTTTTCAGACTCAATAGTCGGGTGGGACCATTTGGCTTTGACTTGCTCCCCTATGCTGCACATGACAGATTGGCAGGGCTCGTTGTATTTGAGAAAAGTCTTGATAAAGCAGTTTTGACATCCACGTGAGGCTGTATATTTTGAAACTAAATAGTCGGGTGAGACTATTCGGATTTGAATTGCGCCCCTAGGCTGCACATGCCAAATTGGCAGTGCTCGTGGTATCTGAGACAAGTTTTGATAAAGCAGTTTTGACATCCAGGTAAAGCTGTATATATTGAAACTAAATAGTCGGGTGGGACCATTTGGCTTTGACTTGCTCCCCTAGGCTGCACATGACAGATTGGCAGGGCTCGTTGTATCTGAGACAAGTTTTGGTAAAGCAGTTTTGACTTCCACTTGAGGCTGCATGTTTTGAGACTAAATATTCGAGTGAGACTATTCGGCTTTGAATTGCTCCTCTAGGCTGCACATGCCAGATTGGCAGGGCTGCTGGCATCTGAGACAAGTTTTGGTTAAGCAGTTTTGGCGGCCAGATGGGGTTGTATGGCTTAGAACTAAATAGCCGGGTGAGACCATTTGGCTTTGACTTGTTCCCCTAGGCTACACATGACAGATTGGCAGGGCTCGTGGTATCTGAGACAAGTTTTGGTAGAATGTATGTTTAAGGACTAAATATTCGGGTAACACTAATTGATTTTGACTAGGTCCTCTAGGCTGGCTATGCAAGTTTTTCAGAGCTCCCGGTATCTTAGGCAAGTTTTGATAAAGCAGTTTTGACTTCCAAGTGAGGCTGTATGTTTTGAGACTAAATAGTCGGGTGGGACCATTTGGCTTTGACATGCTCCCCTAAGCTGCACATGACAGATTGGCAGGGCTCGTTGTATCTGAGACACGTTTTGATAAAGCACTTTTGACTTCGAGGCTGCATGTTTTGAGACTAAATAGTCGGGTGAGACTATTCGGCATTGAATTGCTCCCCTAGGCTGCACATGACAGATTGGCAGGGCTCGTGGTATCTGAGACATGTTTTGGTTAAGCAGTTTTGGCGGCCAGAAGGGGCTGTATGTTTAAGGACTAAATATTCGGGTGACACTAATTGGCTTTGACTAGGTCCTCTAGGCTGGACATGCAATTTTTTCGGGGCTCCCGGTATCTTAGACAAGTTTTGGTAAAGCAGTTTTGACTTCCAGGTGAGGCTGTATGTTTTCAGACTTAATAGTCGGGTGAGACTATTCGGCTTTGAATTGCTCCCCTTAGCTGCATATGCCAGATTGGCAGGGCTGCTGCTATCTGAGACAAATTTTGCTAAAACAGGTTAGGCGGTCAGATGGGACTGTATGTTTTCAGACTCAATAGTCGGGTGGGACCATTTGGCTTTGACTTGCTCCCCTATGCTGCACATGACAGATTGGCAGGGCTCGTTGTATTTGAGAAAAGTCTTGATAAAGCAGTTTTGACATCCACGTGAGGCTGTATATTTTGAAACTAAATAGTCGGGTGAGACTATTCGGATTTGAATTGCGCCCCTAGGCTGCACATGCCAAATTGGCAGTGCTCGTGGTATCTGAGACAAGTTTTGATAAAGCAGTTTTGACATCCAGGTAAAGCTGTATATATTGAAATTAAATAGTCGGATGGGACCATTTGGCTTTGACTTGCTCCCCTAGGCTGCACTTGACAGATTGGCAGGGCTCGTTGTATCTGAGACAAGTTTTGGTAAAGCAGTTTTGACTTCCACTTGAGGCTGCATGTTTTGAGACTAAATAGTCGAGTGAGACTATTCGGCTTTGAATTGCTCCCCTAGGCTGCACATGCCAGATTGGCAGGGCTGCTGGCATCTGAGACAAGTTTTGGTTAAGCAGTTTTGGCGGCCAGATGGGGCTGTATGGCTTAGAACTAAATAGCCGGGTGAGACCATTTGGCCTTGACTGACTTTGAGATAAGTTTTGATAAAGCAGTTTTGACATCCACGTGAGGCTGTATGTTTTAAGACTAACTAGTCGGGTGAAACTATTCGGCTTTGAATTGCTCCCCTAGGCTGCACATGCCAAATTGGCAGTGCTCGTGGTATCTGAGACAAGTTTTGATAAAGCAGTTTTGACATCCAGGTAAAGCTGTATATATTGAAACTAAATAGTCGGGTGCGACCGTTTGGCTTTGACTTGTTCTCCTAGGCTACACATGACAGATTGGCAGGGCTCGTGGTATCTGAGACAAGTTTTGGTAGAATGTATGTTTAAGGACTAAATATTCGGGTAACACTAATTGGCTTTGACTAGGTCCTCTAGGCTGGCTATGCCAGATTTTCAGAGCTCCCGGTATCTTAGGCAAGTTTTGATAAAGCAGTTTTGACTTCCAAGTGAGGCTGTATGTTTTGAGACTAAATAGTCGGGTGGGACCATTTGGCTTTGACATGCTCCCCTAAGCTGCACATGACAGATTGGCAGGGCTCGTTGTATCTGAGACACGTTTTGATAAAGCACTTTTGACTTCGAGGCTGCATTTTTTGAGACTAAATAGTCGGGTGAGACTATTCGGCATTGAATTGCTCCCCTAGGCTGCACATGACAGATTGGCAGGGCTCGTGGTATCTGAGACATGTTTTGGTTAAGCAGTTTTGGCGGCCAGAAGGGGCTGTATGTTTAAGGACTAAATATTCGGGTGACACTAATTGGCTTTGACTAGGTCCTCTAGGCTGGACATGCAAGATTTTCAGGGCTCCCGGTATCTTAGACAAGTTTTGGTAAAGCAGTTTTGACTTCCAGGTGAGGCTGTATGTTTTCAGACTTAATAGTCGGGTGAGACTATTCGGCTTTGAATTGCTCCCCTTAGCTGCATATGCCAGATTGGCAGGGCTGCTGCTATCTGAGACAAATTTTGCTAAAACAGGTTAGGCGGTCAGATGGGACTGTATGTTTTCAGACTCAATAGTCGGGTGGGACCATTTGGCTTTGACTTGCTCCCCTATGCTGCACATGACAGATTGGCAGGGCTCGTTGTATTTGAGAAAAGTCTTGATAAAGCAGTTTTGACATCCACGTGAGGCTGTATATTTTGAAACTAAATAGTCGGGTGAGACTATTCGGATTTGAATTGCGCCCCTAGGCTGCACATGCCAAATTGGCAGTGCTCGTGGTATCTGAGACAAGTTTTGATAAAGCAGTTTTGACATCCAGGTAAAGCTGTATATATTGAAACTAAATAGTCGGATGGGACCATTTGGCTTTGACTTGCTCCCCTAGGCTGCACTTGACAGATTGGCAGGGCTCGTTGTATCTGAGACAAGTTTTGGTAAAGCAGTTTTGACTTCCACTTGAGGCTGCATGTTTTGAGACTAAATAGTCGAGTGAGACTATTCGGCTTTGAATTGCTCCCCTAGGCTGCACATGCCAGATTGGCAGGGCTGCTGGCATCTGAGAAAAGTTTTGGTTAAGCAGTTTTGGCGGCCAGATGGGGCTGTATGGCTTAGAACTAAATATCCGGGTGAGACCATTTGGCCTTGACTGACTTTGAGATAAGTTTTGATAAAGCAGTTTTGACATCCACGTGAGGCTGTATGTTTTAAGACTTACTAGTCGGGTGAAACTATTCGGCTTTGAATTGCTCCCTAGGCTGCACATGCCAAATTGGCAGTGCTCGTGGTATCTGAGACAAGTTTTGATAAAGCAGTTTTGACATCCAGGTAAAGCTGTATATATTGAAACTAAATAGTCGGGTGCGACCGTTTGGCTTTGACTTGTTCTCCTAGGCTACACATGACAGATTGGCAGGGCTCGTGGTATCTGAGACAAGTTTTGGTAGAATGTATGTTTAAGGACTAAATATTCGGGTAACACTAATTGGCTTTGACTAGGTCCTCTAGGCTGGCTATGCCAGATTTTCAGAGCTCCCGGTATCTTAGGCAAGTTTTGATAAAGCAGTTTTGACTTCCAAGTGAGGCTGTATGTTTTGAGACTAAATAGTCGGGTGGGACCATTTGGCTTTGACATGCTCCCCTAAGCTGCACATGACAGATTGGCAGGGCTCGTTGTATCTGAGACACGTTTTGATAAAGCACTTTTGACTTCGAGGCTGCATGTTTTGAGACTAAATAGTCGGGTGAGACTATTCGGCATTGAATTGCTCCCCTAGGCTGCACATGACAGATTGGCAGGGCTCGTGGTATCTGAGACATGTTTTGGTTAAGCAGTTTTGGCGGCCAGATGGGGCTGTATGTTTAAGGACTAAATATTCGGGTGACACTAATTGGCTTTGACTAGGTCCTCTAGGCTGGACATGCAAGATTTTCAGGGCTCCCGGTATCTTAGACAAGTTTTGGTAAAGCAGTTTTGACTTCCAGGTGAGGCTGTATGTTTTCAGACTTAATAGTCGGGTGAGACTATTCGGCTTTAAATTGCTCCCCTTAGCTGCATATGCCAGATTGGCAGTGCTGCTGCTATCTGAGACAAATTTTGCTTAAACAGGTTAGGCGGTCAGATGGGACTGTATGTTTTCAGACTCAATAGTAGGATGGGACCATTTGGCTTTGACTTGCTCCCCTATGCTGCACATGACAGATTGGCAGGGCTCGTTGTATTTGAGAAAAGTCTTGATAAAGCAGTTTTGACTTCCACTTGAGGCTGCATGTTTTGAGACTAAATAGTCGAGTGAGACTATTCGGCTTTGAATTGCTCCCCTAGGCTGCACATGCCAGATTGGCAGGGCTGCTGGCATCTGAGACAAGTTTTGGTTAAGCAGTTTTGGCGGCCAGATGGGGCTGTATGGCTTAGAACTAAATAGCCGGGTGAGACCATTTGGCCTTGACTGACTTTGAGATAAGTTTTGATAAAGCAGTTTTGACATCCACGTGAGGCTGTATGTTTTAAGACTTACTAGTCGGGTGAGACTATTTGGCTTTGACTTGCTCCCCTTGGCTGCACATGCCAGATTGGCAGGGCTCGTGGTATCTGAGACAAGTTTTGGTAAAACAGTTTTAGCGGCCAGAGGGGGCTGTATGTTTAAAGATAGTCGGGTGGGACTATTCGGCTTTGGATTGCTCCCCTAGGTTGCACATGACAGATTAGCAGTGCTGGTGGTATCTGAGACAAGTTTTGATAAAGCAGACTTGACATCCAGGTAAAGCTGTATATATTGAAACTAAATAGTCGGATGGGACCATTTGGCTTTGACTTGCTCCCCTAGGCTGAACATGACAGATTGGCAGGGCTCGTGGTATCTGAGACAAGTTTTGGTAGAACAGTTTTGGCGGTCAGATGGGACTGTATGGCTTAGAACTAAATAGTCGGGTGCGACCATTTAGCTTTGACTGACTTTGAGATTAGTTTTGATAAAGCAGTTTTCACATCCACGTGACGCTGTATGTTTTAAAACTAACTAGTCGGGTGAGACTATTTAGCTTTGACTTGCTCCTCTAGGCTGCACATGCCAGATGGGCTGGGCTCTTGGTATCTGAGACACGTTTTGGTAAAGCAGTTTTGGCTTCCACGTGAGGCTGTATGTTTTGAGACTAACTAGTCGGGTGAGACCATTTGGCTTTGACTTGCTCCCCTTGGCTGCACATGCCAGATTGGCAGTGCTCGTGGTATCTGAGACAAGTTTTGATGAAGCAGTTTTGACATCCAGGTAAAGCTGTATATATTGAAACTAAATAGTCGGGTGGGACCATTTGGCATTGACTTGCTCCCCTAGGCTGCACATGACAGATTGGCTGGGCTCGTGGTATCTGAGACAAGTTTTGGTAAAGCAGTTTTGACTTCCACGTGAGACTGTATGTTTTGAGACTTACTAGTCGGGTGGGACCATTTGGCTTTGACTTGCTCCCCTAGGCTGCACATGACAGATGGGCTGGGCTCTTGGTATCTGAGACACGTTTTGGTAAAGCAGTTTTGGCTTCCACGTGAGGCTGTTTTGAGACTAACTAGTCGGGTGAGACCATTTGGCTTTGACTTGCTCCCCTTGGCTGCACATGCCAGATTGGCAGTGCTCGTGGTATCTGAGACAAGTTTTGATAAAGCAGTTTTGACATCCAGGTAAAGCTGTATATATTGAAGCTAAATAGTCGGGTGGGACCATTTGGCATTGACTTGCTCCCCTAGGCTGCACATGACAGATTGGCTAGGCTCGTGGTATCTGAGACAAGTTTTGGTAAAGCAGTTTTGACTTCCACGTGAGAATGTATGTTTTGAGACTAACTAGTCGGGTGAGACTATTTGGATTTGATTTGCTCCCCTAGGCTGCACATGACAGATTGGCTGGGCTCGTGGTATCTGAGACAAGTTTTGGTAAAGCAGTTTTGACTTCCACGTGAGACTGTATGTTTTGAGACTAACTAGTCGGGTGAGACTATTTGGATTTGACTTACTCCCCTAAGCTGCACATGCCAATTTGGCAGTGCTCGTGGTATCTGAGACAAGTTTTGATAAAACAGTTTTGACATCCAGGTAAAGCTGTATATATTGAAACTAAATAGTCGGGTGGGACCGTTTGGCTTTGACTTGCTCTCCTAGGCTACACGTGACAGATTGGCAGGGCTCGTGGTATATGAGACAAGTTTTGAGAACGCAGTTTTGACATCCAGGTAAAGCTGTATATATTGAAACTAAATAGTCGGGTGGGACCATTTGGCTTTGACTTGCTCCCCTAGGCTGCACATGACAGATTGGCTGGGCTCGTGGTATCTGAGACAAGTTTTGGTAAAGCAGTTTTGACTTCCACGTGAGGCTGTATTTTTTGAGACTAAATAGTCGGGTCGGACCATTTGGCCTTGACATACTCCCCTAAGCTGCACATGCCAATTTGGCAGTGCTCGTGGTATCTGAGACAAGTTTTGATAAAACAGTTTTGACATCCAGGTAAAGCTGTATATATTGAAACTAAATAGTCGGGTGGGACCGTTTGGCTTTGACTTGCTCCACTAGGCTGCACATGACAGATTGGCTGGGCTCGTGGTATCTGAGACAAGTTTTGGTAAAGCAGTTTTGACTTCCACGTGAGGCTGTATTTTTTGAGACTAAATAGTCGGGTCGGACCATTTGGCTTTGACTCTCCCCTAAGCTGCACATGCCAATTTGGCAGTGCTCGTGGTATCTGAGACAAGTTTTGATAAAACATTTTTGACATCCAGGTAAAGCTGTATATATTGAAACTAAATAGTCGGGTGGGACCGTTTGGCTTTGACTTGCTCCCCTAGGCTACACGTGACAGATTGGCAGGGCTCGTGGTATATGAGACAAGTTTTGATAACGCAGTTTTGACATCCAGGTAAAGCTGTATATATTGAAACTAAATAGTCGGGTGGGACCATTTGGCTTTGACTTGCTCCCCTAGGCTGCACATGACAGATTGGCTGGGCTCGTGGTATCTGAGACAAGTTTTGGTAAAGCAGTTTTGACTTCCACGTGAGGCTGTATGTTTTAGACTAAATAGTCGGGTCGGACCATTTGGCTTTGACTCTCCCCTAAGCTGCACATGCCAATTTGGCAGTGCTCGTGGTATCTGAGACAAGTTTTGGTAAAACAGTTTTGACATCCAGGTAAAGCTGTATATATTGAAACTAAATAGTCGGGTGGGACCATTTGGCTTTGACTTGCTCCCCTAGGCTACACGTGACAGATTGGCAGGGCTCGTTGTATCTGAGACAAGTTTTGGTAAAGCAGTTTTGACTTCCACTTGAGGCTGTATGTTTTGAGACTAAATAGTCGAGTGAGACATTTCGGCTTTGAATTGCTCCCCTAGGCTGCACATGCCAGATTGGCAGGGCTGCTGGCATCTGAGACAAGTTTTGGTTAAGCAGTTTTGGCGGCCAGATGGGGCTGTATGGCTTAGAACTAAATAGCCGGGTAAGACCATTTGGCCTTGACTGACTTTGAGATAAGTTTTGATAAAGCAGTTTTGACATCCACGTGAGGCTGTATGTTTTAAGACTTACTAGTCGGGTGAGACTATTTGGCTTTGACTTGCTCCCCTTGGCTGCACATGCCAGATTGGCAGGGCTCGTGGTATCTGAGACAAGTTTTGGTAAAACAGTTTTAGCGGCCAGAGGGGGCTGTATGTTTAAAGACTCAATAGTCGGGTGGGACTATTCGGCTTTGGATTGCTCCCCTAGGTTGCACATGACAGATTAGCAGTGCTCGTGGTATCTGAGACAAGTTTTGATAAAGCAGTTTTGACATCCAGGTAAAGCTGTATATATTTAAACTAAATAGTCGGATGGGACCATTTGGCTTTGACTTGCTCCCCTAGGCTGAACATGACAGATTGGCAGGGCTCGTGGTATCTGAGACAAGTTTTGGTAGAACAGTTTTGGCGGTCAGATGGGACTGTATGGCTTAGAACTAAATAGTCGGGTGCGACCGTTTAGCTTTGACTGACTTTGAGATTAGTTTTGATAAAGCAGTTTTCACATCCACGTAAGGCTGTATGTTTTAAAACCAACTAGTCGGGTGAGACTATTTGGCTTTGACTTGCTCCCCTAGGCTGCACATGCCAGATGGGCTGGGCTCTTGGTATCTGAGACACGTTTTGGTAAAGCAGTTTTGGCTTCCACGTGAGGCTGTATGTTTTGAGACTAACTAGTCGGGTGAGACCATTTGGCTTTGACTTGCTCCCCTTGGTTGCACATGCCAGATTGGCAGTGCTCGTGGTATCTGAGACAAGTTTTGATAAAGCAGTTTTGACATCCAGGTAAAGCTGTATATATTGAAACTAAATAGTCGGGTGGGACCATTTGGCATTGACTTGCTCCCCTGGGATGCACATGACAGATTGGCTGGGCTCGTGGTATCTGAGACAAGTTTTGGTAAAGCAGTTTTGACTTCCACGTGAGACTGTATGTTTTGAGACTAACTAGTCGGGTGGGACCATTTGGCTTTGACTTGCTCCCCTAGGCTGCACATGACAGATGGGCTGGGCTCTTGGTATCTGAGACACGTTTTGGTAAAGCAGTTTTGGCTTCCACGTGAGGCTGTAAGTTTTGAGACTAACTAGTCGGGTGAGACCATTTGGCTTTGACTTGCTCCCCTTGGCTGCACATGCCAGATTGGCAGTGCTCGTGGTATCTGAGACAAGTTTTGATAAAGCAGTTTTGACATCCAGGTAAAGCTGTATATATTGAAACTAAATAGTCGGGTGGGACCATTTGGCATTGACTTGCTCCCCTAGGCTGCACATGACAGATTGGCTGGGCTCGTGGTATCTGAGACAAGTTTTGGTAAAGCAGTTTTGACTTCCACGTGAGACTGTATGTTTTGAGACTAACTAGTCGGGTGAGACTATTTGGATTTGACTTGCTCCCCTAGGCTGCACATGCCAGATTGGCAGGGCTCGTGGTATCTGAGACAAGTTTTGGTAAAGCAGTTTTGACATCCAGGTGAGGCTGTATTTTTTGAGACTAAATAGTCGGGTCGGACCATTTGGCTTTGACTTCCTCCCCCAGGCTGCACATGCCAAATTGGCAGTGCTCGTGGTATCTGAGACAAGTTTTGATAAAGCAGTTTTGACATCCAGGTAAAGCTGAATATATTAAAACTAAATAGTCGGGTGGGACCATTTGGCTTTGACTTACTCCCCTAGGCTGAACATGACAGATTGGCAGGGCTCGTGGTATCTGAGACAAGTTTTGGTAAAGCAGTTTTGACTTCCACGTGAGACTGTATGTTTTGAGACTAACTAGTCGGGTGAGACTATTTGGCTTTGACATGCTCCCCTAGGCTGCACATGCCAGATTGGCAGGGCTCGTGGTATCTGAGACAAGTTTTGGTAAAGCAGTTTTGACATCCATGTGAGGCTGTATTTTTTGAGACTAAATAGTCGGGTGGGACCATTTGGCTTTGACTTACTCCCCTAGGCTGCACATGCCAAATTGGCAGTGCTCGTGGTATCTGAGACAAGTTTTGATAAAGTAGTTTTGACATCCAGGTAAAGCTGTATATATTGAAACTAAATAGTCGGGTGGGACCATTTGGCTTTGACTTGCTCCCCTAGGCTGCACATGACAGATTGGCTATGCTCGTGGTATCTGAGACAAGTTTTGGTAAAGCAGTTTTGACATCCACGTGAGGCTGTATGTTTTAAAACTAACTAGTCGGGTGAGACTATTCGGCTTTGACTTGCTCCCCTAAGCTGCACATGCCAGATTGGCAGGTCTGCTGGTATCTGAGACAAGTTTTGATAAAGCAGTTTTGACATCCACGTGAGGCTGTATTTTTTGAGACTAAATAGTCGGGTCGGACCATTTGGCTTTGACTTACTCCCCTAGGCTGCACATGCCAAATTGGCAGTGCTCGTGGTATCTGAGACAAGTTTTGATAAAGCAGTTTTGACATCCAGGTAAAGCTGTATATATTGAAACTAAATAGACGGGTGGGACCATTTGGCATTGACTTGTTCCCCTAGGCTGCACATGACAGATTGGCTGGGCTCGTGGTATCTGAGACATGTTTTGGTAAAGCAGTTTTGACTTCCACGTGAGACTGTATGTTTTGAGACTAAATAGTCGGGTGGGACCATTTGGCTTTGACATGCTCCCCTAAGCTGCACATGCCAGATTGGCAGGGCTCGTTGTATCTGAGACACGTTTTGATAAAGCAGTTTTGACTTCGAGGCTGCATGTTTTGAGACTAAATAGTCGGGTGAGACTATTCGGCATTGAATTGCTCCCCTAGGCTGCACATGACAGATTGGCAGGGCTCGTGGTATCTGAGACATGTTTTGGTTAAGCAGTTTTGCCGGCCAGAAGGGGCTGTATGTTTAAGGACTAAATATTGATGGGACTGTATGTTTTCAGACTCAATAGTCGGGTGGGACCATTTGGCTTTGACTTCCTCCCCTATGCTGCACATGACAGATTGGCAGGGCTCGTTGTATTTGAGAAAAGTCTTGATAAAGCAGTTTTGACATCCACGTGAGGCTGTATATTTTGAAACTAAATAGTCGGGTGAGACTATTCGGATTTGAATTGCGCCCCTAGGCTGCACATGCCAAATTGGCAGTGCTCGTGGTACCTGAGACAAGTTTTGATAAAACAGTTTTGACATCCAGGTAAAGCTGTATATATTGAAACTAAATAGTCGGGTGGGACCATTTGGCTTTGACTTGCTCCCCTAGGCTGCACATGACAGATTGGCAGGGCTCGTTGTATCTGAGACAAGTTTTGGTAAAGCAGTTTTGACTTCCACTTGAGGCTGCATGTTTTGAGACTAAATAGTCGAGTGAGACTATTCGGCTTTGAATTGCTCCCCTAGGCTGCACATGCCAGATTGGCAGGGCTGCTGGCATCAGAGACAAGTTTTGGTTAAGCAGTTTTGGCGGCCAGATGGGGCTGTATGGCTTAGAACTAAATAGTCGGGTGCGACCATTTAGCTTTGACTGACTTTGAGATTAGTTTTGATAAAGCAGTTTTGACATCCACGTGAGGCTGTATGTTTTAAGACTTACTAGTCGGGTGAGACTATTTGGCTTTGACTTGCTCCCCTTGGCTGCACATGCCAGATTGGCAGGGCTCGTGGTATCTGAGACAAGTTTTGGTAAAACAGTTTTAGCGGCCAGAGGGGGCTGTATGTTTAAAGACTCAATAGTCGGGTGGGACTATTCGGCTTTGGATTGCTCCCCTAGGTTGCACATGACAGATTAGCAGTGCCCGTGGTATCTGAGACAAGTTTTGATAAAGCAGTTTTGACATCCAGGTAAAGCTGTATATATTGAAACTAAATAGTCGGGTGGGACCATTTGGCTTTGACTTGCTCCCCTAGGCTGAACATGACAGATTGGCAGGGCTCGTGGTATCTGAGACAAGTTTTGGTAGAACAGTTTTGGCGGTCAGATGGGACTGTATGGCTTAGAACTAAATAGTCGGGTGCGACCATTTAGCTTTGACTGACTTTGAGATTAGTTTTGATAAAGCAGTTTTCACATCCACGTGAGGCTGTATGTTTTAAAACTAACTAGTCGGGTGAGACTATTTGGCTTTGACTTGCTCCCCTAAGCTGCACATGAGAGATTAGCAGTGCTCGTGGTATCTGAGCCAAGTTTTGATAAAGCAGTTTTGACATCCAGGTAAAGCTGTATATATTGAAACTAAATAGTCGGGTGGGACCGTTTGGCTTTGACTTGCTCCACTAGGCTGCACATGACAGATTGGCTGGGCTCGTGGTATCTGAGACATGTTTTGGTAAAGCAGTTTTGACTTCCACGTGAGACTAGCTAGTCGGGTGAGACTATTTGGCTTTGACTTGCTCCCCTAGGCTGCACATGCCAGATTGGCAGGGCTCGTGGTATCTGAGACAAGTTTTGGTAAAGCAGTTTTTACATCCAGGTGAGGCTGTATTTTTTGAGACTGAATAGTCGGGTCGGACCATTTGGCTTTGACTTACTCCCCTAGGCTGCACATGCCAAATTGGCAGTGCTCGTTGTATCTGAGACAAGTTCTGATAAAGCAGTTTTGACAGCCAGGTAAAGCTGTATATATTGAAACTAAATAGTCGGGTGGGACCATTTGGCTTTGACTTGCTCCCCTAGGCTGCACATGACAGATTGGCTGGGCTCGTGGTATCTGAGACAAGTTTTGGTAAAGCAGTTTTGACTTCCACGTGAGGCTGTATGTTTTGAGACTAACTAGTCGGGTGAGACCATTTGGCTTTGACTTGCTCCCTTTGGCTGCACATGCCAGATTGGCAGTGCTCGTGGTATCTGAGACAAGTTTTGATAAAGCAGTTTTGACATCCAGGTAAAGCTGTATATATTGAAACTAAATAGTCGGGTGGGACCGTTTGGCTTTGACTTACTCCCCTAGGCTGCACATGCCAAATTGGCAGTGCTCGTTGTATCTGAGACAAGTTCTGATAAAGCAGTTTTGACAGCCAGGTAAAGCTGTATATATTGAAACTAAATAGTCGGGTGGGACCATTTGGCTTTGACTTGCTCCCCTAGGCTGCACATGACAGATTGGCTGGGCTCGTGGTATCTGAGACAAGTTTTGGTAAAGCAGTTTTGACTTCCACGTGAGGCTGTATGTTTTGAGACTAACTAGTCGGGTGGGACCATTTGGCTTTGACTTGCTCTCCTAGGCTGCACATGACAGATGGGCTGGGCTCTTGGTATCTGAGACACGTTTTGGTAAAGCAGTTTTGGCTTCCACGTGAGGTTGTATGTTTTGAGACTAACTAGTCGGGTGAGACCATTTGGCTTTGACTTGCTCCCCTTGGCTGCACATGCCAGATTGGCAGTGCTCGTGGTATCTGAGACAAGTTTTGATAAAACAGTTTTGACATCCAGGTAAAGCTGTATATATTGAAACTAAATAGTCGGGTGGGACCGTTTGGCTTTGACTTGCTCCACTAGGCTGCACATGACAGATTGGCTGGGCTCGTGGTATCTGAGACAAGTTTTGGTAAAGCAGTTTTGACTTCCACGTGAGACTAGCTAGTCGGGTGAGACTATTTGGCTTTGACTTGCTCCCCTAGGCTGCACATGCCAGATTGGCAGGGCTCGTGGTATCTGAGACAAGTTTTGGTAAAGCAGTTTTTACATCCAGGTGAGGCTGTATTTTTTGAGACTGAATAGTCGGGTCGGACCATTTGGCTTTGACTTACTCCCCTAGGCTGCACATGCCAAATTGGCAGTGCTCGTTGTATCTGAGACAAGTTCTGATAAAGCAGTTTTGACAGCCAGGTAAAGCTGTATATATTGAAACTAAATAGTCGGGTGGGACCATTTGGCTTTGACTTGCTCCCCTAGGCTGCACATGACAGATTGGCTGGGCTCGTGGTATCTGAGACAAGTTTTGGTAAAGCAGTTTTGACTTCCACGTGAGGCTGTATGTTTTGAGACTAACTAGTCGGGTGAGACCATTTGGCTTTGACTTGCTCCCTTTGGCTGCACATGCCAGATTGGCAGTGCTCGTGGTATCTGAGACAAGTTTTGATAAAGCAGTTTTGACATCCAGGTAAAGCTGTATATATTGAAACTAAATAGTCGGGTGGGACCATTTGGCATTGACTTGCTCCCCTAGGCTGCACATGACAGATTGGCTGGGCTCGTGGTATCTGAGACAAGTTTTGGTAAAGCAGTTTTGACTTCCACGTGAGACTAGCTAGTCGGGTGAGACTATTTGGCTTTGACTTGCTCCCCTAGGCTGCACATGCCAGATTGGCAGGGCTCGTGGTATCTGAGACAAGTTTTGGTAAAGCAGTTTTTACATCCAGGTGAGGCTGTATTTTTTGAGACTAAATAGTCGGGTCGGACCATTTGGCTTTGACTTACTCCCCTAGGCTGCACATGCCAAATTGGCAGTGCTCGTGGTATCTGAGACAAGTTTTGATAAAGCAGTTTTGACATCCAGGTAAAGGTGTATATATTGAAACTAAATAGTCGGGTGGGACCATTTGGCTTTGACTTGCTCCCCTAGGCTGCACATGACAGATTAGCTGGGCTCGTGATATCTGAGACAAGTTTTGGTAAAGCAGTTTTGACATCCACGTGAGGCTGTATGTTTTAAAACTAACTAGTCGGGTGAAACTATTTGGCTATGACTTGCTCCCCTAAGCTGCACATGCCAGATTGGCTGTGCTTGTTGTATCTGAGACAAGTTTTGATAAAGCAGTTTTGACATCCACATGAGGCTTTTTTTTTTGAGACTAAATAGTCGGGTCGGACCATTTGGCTTTGACTTACTCCCCTAGGCTGCACATGCCAAATGGGCAGTGCTCGTGGTATCTGAGACAAGTTTTGATAAAGCAGTTTTGACATCCAGGTAAAGCTGTATATATTGAAACTAAATAGTCGGGTGGGACCATTTGGCTTTGACTTGCTCCCCTAGGCTACACGTGACAGATTGGCAGGGCTCGTGGTATCTGTGACAAGTTTTGGTAGAACAGTTTTGGCGGTCAGAGGGGGCTGTATATTTAAGGACTAAATATTGATGGGACTGTATGTTTTCAGACTCAATAGTCGGGTGGGACCATTTGGCTTTGACTTGCTCCCCTAGGCTGCACATGACAGATTGGCAGGGCTCGTTGTATTTGAGAAAAGTCTTGATAAAGCAGTTTTGACATCCACGTGAGGCTGTATATTTTGAGACTAAATAGTCGGGTCGGACCATTTGGCTTTGACTTACTCCCCTAGGCTGAACATGCCAAATTGGCAGTGCTCGTTGTATCTGAGACAAGTTTTGATAAAGCAGTTTTGACATCCAGGTAAAGCTGTATATATTGAAACTAAATAGTCGGGTGGGACCATTTGGCTTTGACTTGCTCCCCTAGGCTGCACATGACAGATTAGCTGGGCTCGTGATATCTGAGACAAGTTTTGGTAAAGCAGTTTTGACTTCCACGTGAGGCTGTATGTTTTGAGACTAATTAGTCGGGTGAGACTATTCTGCTTTGACTTGCTCCCCTAGGCTGCACATGCCAGATTGGCAGGGGTCGTGGTATCTGAGACAAGTTTTGGTAAAGCAGTTTTGACATCCAGGTGAGGCTGTATGTTTTGAGACTAAATAGTCGGGTGAAACTATTTGGCTTTGACTTGCTCCCCTAGGCTGCACATGCCAGATTGGCAGGGCTCGTGGTATCTGAGACAAGTTTTGATAAAGCAGTTTTGACATCCAGGTAAAGCTGTATATATTGAAACTAACTAGTCGAGTGGGACCATTTGGCTTTGACTTGCTCCCCTAGGCTGCACATGACAGATTGGCTGGGCTCGTGGTATCTGAGACAAGTTTCGGTAAAGCAGTTTTGACTTCCACGTGAGACTGTATGTTTTGAGACTAAATAGTCGGCTGGGACCATTTGGCTTTGACATGCTCCCCTAAGCTGCACATGCCAGATTGGCAGGGCTCGTTGTATCTGAGACACGTTTTGATAAAGCAGTTTTGACTTCGAGGATGCATGTTTTGAGACTAAATAGTCGGGTGAGACTATTCGGCATTGAATTGGTCCCCTAGGCTGCACATGACAGATTGGCAGGGCTCGTGGTATCTGAGACATGTTTTGGTTAAGCAGTTTTGGCGGCCAGAAGGGGCTGTATGTTTAAGGACTAAATATTGATGGGACTGTATGTTTTCAGACTCAATAATCGGGTGGGACCATTTGGCTTTGACTTGCTCCCCTAGGCTGCACATGACAGATTGGCAGGGCTCGTTGTATTTGAGAAAAGTCTTGATAAAGCAGTTTTGACATCCACGTGAGGCTGTATATTTTGAAACTAAATAATCGGGTGAGACTATTTGGATTTGAATTGCGCCCCTAGGCTGCACATGCCAAATTGGCAGTGCTCGTGGTATCTGAGACAAGTTTTGATAAAGCAGTTTTGACATCCAGGTAAAGCTGTATATATTGAAACTAAATAGTCGGGTGGGACCATTTGGCTTTGACTTGCTCCCCTAGGCTGCACATGACAGATTGGCAGGGCTCGTTGTATCTGAGACAAGTTTTGGTAAAGCAGTTTTGACTTCCACTTGAGGCTGCATGTTTTGAGACTAAATAGTCGAGTGAGACTATTCGGCTTTGAATTGCTCCCCTAGGCTGCACATGCCAGATTGGCAGGGCTGCTGGCATCTGAGACAAGTTTTGGTTAAGCAGTTTTGACATCCAGGTAAAGCTGTATATATTGAAACTAACTAGTCGAGTGGGACCATTTGGCTTTGACTTGCTCCCCTAGGCTGCACATGACAGATTGGCTGGGCTCGTGGTATCTGAGACAAGTTTCGGTAAAGCAGTTTTGACTTCCACGTGAGACTGTATGTTTTGAGACTAAATAGTCGGCTGGGACCATTTGGCTTTGACATGCTCCCCTAAGCTACACATGCCAGATTGGCAGGGCTCGTTGTATCTGAGACACGTTTTGATAAAGCAGTTTTGACTTCGAGGATGCATGTTTTGAGACTAACTAGTCGGGTGAGACCATTTGGCTTTGACTTGCTCCCCTTGGCTGCACATGCCAGATTGGCAGTGCTCGTGGTATCTGAGACAAGTTTTGATAAAGCAGTTTTGACATCCAGGTAAAGCTGTATATATTGAAACTAAATAGTCGGGTGGGACCATTTGGCATTGACTTGCTCCCCTAGGCTGCACATGACAGATTGGCTGGGCTCGTGGTATCTGAGACAAGTTTTGGTAAAGCAGTTTTGACTTCCACGTGAGACTGTATGTTTTGAGACTAACTAGTCGGGTGGGACCATTTGGCTTTGACTTGCTCCCCTAGGCTGCACATGAAAGATGGGCTGGGCTCTTGGTATCTGAGACACGTTTTGGTAAAGCAGTTTTGGCTTCCACGTGAGGCTGTATGTTTTGAGACTAACTAGTCGGGTGAGACCATTTGGCTTTGACTTGCTCCCTTGGCTGCACATGCCAGATTGGCAGTGCTCGTGGTATCTGAGACAAGTTTTGATAAAGCAGTTTTGACATCCAGGTAAAGCTGTATATATTGAAACTAAATAGTGGGGTGGGACCATTTGGCTTTGACTTGCTCCCCTAGGCTGCACATGACAGATTGGCTGGGCTCGTGGTATCTGAGACAAGTTTTGGTAAAGCAGTTTTGACTTCCACGTGAGACTGTATGTTTTGAGACTAACTAGTCGGGTGAGACTATTTGGATTTGACTTGCTCCCCTAGGCTGCACATGCCAGATTGGCAGGGCTCGTGGTATCTGAGACAAGTTTTGGTAAAGCAGTTTTGACATCCAGGTGAGGCTGTATTTTTTGGGACTAAATAGTCGGGTCGGACCATTTGGCTTTGACTTACTCCCCTAAGCTGCACATGCCAATTTGGCAGTTTGGTATCTGAGACAAGTTTTGATAAAACAGTTTTGACATCCAGGTAAAGCTGTATATATTGAAACTAAATAGTCGGGTGGGACCGTTTGGCTTTGACTTGCTCCCCTAGGCTACACGTGACAGATTGGCAGGGCTCGTGGTATATGAGACAAGTTTTGATAACGCAGTTTTGACATCCAGGTAAAGCTGTATATATTGAAACTAAATAGTCGGGTGGGACCGTTTGGCTTTGACTTGCTCCCCTAGGCTGCACATGACAGATTGGCTGGGCTCGTGGTATCTGAGACAAGTTTTGATAAAACAGTTTTGACATCCAGGTAAAGCTGTATATATTGAAACTAAATAGTCGGGTGGGACTGTTTGGCTTTGACTTGCTCCACTAGGCTGCACATGACAGATTGGCTGGGCTCGTGGTATCTGAGAAAAGTTTTGGTAAAGCAGTTTTGACATCCAGGTGAGGCTGTATTTTTTGAGACTAAATAGTCGGGTCGGAACATTTGGCTTTGACTCTCCCCTAAGCTGCACATACCGATTTGGCAGTGCTCGTGGTATCTGAGACAAGTTTTGATAAAACAGTTTTGACATCCAGGTAAAGCTGTATATATTGAAACTAAATAGTCGGGTGGGACCGTTTGTCTTTGACTTGCTCCACTAGGCTACACGTGACAGATTGGCAGGGCTCGTGGTATATGAGACAAGTTTTGATAACGCAGTTTTGACATCCAGGTAAAGCTGTATATATTGAAACTAAATAGTCGGGTGGGACCATTTGGCTTTGACTTGCTCCACTAGGCTACACGTGACAGATTGGCAGGGCTCGTGGTATATGAGACAAGTTTTGATAACGCAGTTTTGACATCCAGGTAAAGCTGTATATATTGAAACTAAATAGTCGGGTGGGACCGTTTGGCTTTGACTTGCTCCCCTAGGCTACACGTGACAGATTGGCAGGGCTCGTGGTATATGAGACAAGTTTTGATAACGCAGTTTTGACATCCAGGTAAAGCTGTATATATTGAAACTAAATAGTCGGGTGGGACCGTTTGGCTTTGACTTGCTCCCCTAGGCTGCACATGACAGATTGGCTGGGCTCGTGGTATCTGAGACAAGTTTTGATAAAACAGTTTTGACATCCAGGTAAAGCTGTATATATTGAAACTAAATAGTCGGGTGGGACCGTTTGGCTTTGACTTGCTCCACTAGGCTGCACATGACAGATTGGCTGGGCTCGTGGTATCTGAGACAAGTTTTGGTAAAGCAGTTTTGACATCCAGGTGAGGCTGTATTTTTTGAGACTAAATAGTCGGGTCGGAACATTTGGTTTTGACTCTCCCCTAAGCTGCACATGCCGATTTGGCAGTGCTCGTGGTATCTGAGACAAGTTTTGATAAAACAGTTTTGACATCCAGGTAAAGCTGTATATATTGAAACTAAATAGTCGGGTGGGACCGTTTGTCTTTGACTTGCTCCACTAGGCTACACGTGACAGATTGGCAGGGCTCGTGGTATATGAGAAAAGTTTTGATAACGCAGTTTTGACATCCAGGTAAAGCTGTATATATTGAAACTAAATAGTCGGGTGGGACCATTTGGTTTTGACTTGCTCCCCTAGGCTGAACATGACAGATTGGCAGGGCTCGTGGTATCTGAGACAAGTTTTGGTAAAGCAGTTTTGGCGGCCAGAAGGGGCTGTATGTTTAAGGACTAAATATTGATGGGACTGTATGTTTTCAGACTCAATAATCGGGTGGGACCATTTGGCTTTGACTTGCTCCCCTAGGCTGCACATGCCAATTTGGCAGTGCTCGTGGTATCTGAGACAAGTTTTGGTAAAACAGTTTTAGCGGCCAGAGGGGGCTGTATGTTTAAAGACTCAATAGTCGAGTGGGACTATTCGGCTTTGGATTGCTCCCCTAGGTTGCACATGACAGATTAGCAGTGCTCGTGGTATCTGAGACAAGTTTTGATAAAGCAGTTTTGACATCCAGGTAAAGCTGTATATATTGAAACTAAATAGTCGGATGGTACCATTTGGTTTTGACTTGCTCCCCTAGGCTGAACATGACAGATTGGCAGGGCTCGTGGTATCTGAGACAAGTTTTGGTAGAACAGTTTTGGCGGTCAGATGGGACTGTATGGCTTAGAACTAAATAGTCGGGTGCGACCATTTAGCTTTGACTGACTTTGAGATTAGTTTTGATAAAGCAGTTTTCACATCCACGTGAGGCTGTATGTTTTAAAACTAACTAGTCGGGTGAGACTATTTGGCTTTGACTTGCTCCCCTAGGCTGCACATGGCAGATGGGCTGGTCTCTTGGTATCTGAGACACGTTTTGGTAAAGCAGTTTTGGCTTCCACGTGAGGCTGTATGTTTTGAGACTAACTAGTCGGGTGAGACCATTTGGCTTTGACTTGCTCCCCTTGGCTGCACATGCCAGATTGGCAGTGCTCGTGGTATCTGAGACAAGTTTTGATAAAGCAGTTTTGACATCCAGGTAAAGCTGTATATATTGAAACTAAATAGTCGGGTGGGACCATTTGGCATTGACTTGCTCCCCTAGGCTGCACATGACAGATTGGCTGGGCTCGTGGTATCTGAGACAAGTTTTGGTAAAGCAGTTTTGACTTCCACGTGAGACTGTATGTTTTGAGACTAACTAGTCGGGTGGGACCATTTGGCTTTGACTTGCTCCCCTAGGCTGCACATGAAAGATGGGCTGGGCTCGTGGTATCTGAGACACGTTTTGGTAAAGCAGTTTTGGCTTCCACGTGAGGCTGTATGTTTTGAGACTAACTAGTCGGGTGAGACCATTTGGCTTTGACTTGCTCCCCTTGGCTGCACATGCCAGATTGGCAGTGCTCGTGGTATCTGAGACAAGTTTTGATAAAGCAGTTTTGACATCCAGGTAAAGCTGTATATATTGAAACTAAATAGTGGGGTGGGACCATTTGGCTTTGACTTGCTCCCCTAGGCTGCACATGACAGATTGGCTGGGCTCGTGGTATCTGAGACAAGTTTTGGTAAAGCAGTTTTGACTTCCACGTGAGACTGTATGTTTTGAGACTAACTAGTCGGGTGAGACTATTTGGATTTGACTTGCTCCCCTAGGCTGCACATGCCAGATTGGCAGGGCTCGTGGTATCTGAGACAAGTTTTGGTAAAGCAGTTTTGACATCCAGGTAAAGCTGTATATATTGAAACTAAATAGTCGGGTGGGACCGTTTGGCTTTGACTTGCTCCACTAGGCTGCACATGACAGATTGGCTGGGCTCGTGGTATCTGAGACAAGTTTTGGTAAAGCAGTTTTGACATCCAGGTGAGGCTGTATTTTTTGAGACTAAATAGTCGGGTCGGAACATTTGGCTTTGACTCTCCCCTAAGCTGCACATGCCGATTTGGCAGTGCTCGTGGTATCTGAGACAAGTTTTGATAAAACAGTTTTGACATCCAGGTAAAGCTGTATATATTGAAACTAAATAGTCGGGTGGGACCGTTTGTCTTTGACTTGCTCCACTAGGCTCCACGTGACAGATTGGCAGGGCTCGTGGTATATGAGACAAGTTTTGATAACGCAGTTTTGACATCCAGGTAAAGCTGTATATATTGAAACTAAATAGTCGGGTGGGACCATTTGGCATTGACTTGCTCCCCTAGGCTGCACATGACAGATTGGCAGGGCTCGTGGTATCTGAGACAAGTTTTGGTAAAGCAGTTTTGACTTCCACGTGAGGCGGTATGTTTTGAGACTAACTCGTCGGGTGAGACTATTTGGCTTTAACTTGCTCCCCTAGCCTGCACATGCCAGATTGGCAGGGCTCGTGGTATCTGAGACAAGTTTTGGTAAAGCAGTTTTGACATCCAGGTGAGGCTGTATGTTTTGAGACTAAATAGTCGGGTGAAACTATTCGGCTTTGAATTGCTCCCCTAGGCTGCACACTCCAAATTGGCAGTGCTCGTGGTATCTGAGACAAGTTTTGATAAAGCAGTTTTGACATCCAGGTAATGCTGTATATATTGAAACTAAATAGTCGAGTGGGACTGTTTGGCTTTGACTTGCTCCCCTAGGCTACACGTGACAGATTGGCAGGGCTCGTGGTATCTGTGACAGGTTTTGGTAGAACAGTTTTGGCGGTCAGATGGAGCTGTATATTTAAAGACTAAATATTCGGGTAACACTTATTGGCTTTGACTAGGTCCTCTAGGCTGGCTATGCCAGATTTTCAGAGCTCCCGGTATCTGAGACAAGTTTTGATAAAGCAGTTTTGACAGCTGGTAAAGCTGTATATATTGAAACTAAATAGTCGGGTGGGACCATTTGGCTTTGACTTGCTCCCCTAGGCTGCACATGACAGATGGGCAGGGCTCGTGGTATCTGAGACAAGTTTTGGTTAAGCAGTTTTGGCGGCCAGATGGGGCTGTATGTTTAAGGACTAAATATTCGGGTGACACTAATTGTCTTTGACTAGGTCCTCTAGGCTGGATATGCCAGATTTTCAGGGCTCTCGGTATCTTAGACAAGTTTTGGTAAAGCAGTTTTGGCTTCCACGTGAGTCTGTATGTTTTGAGACTAAATAGTCGGGTGAGACTATTCGGTTTTGAATTGCTCCCCTAGGCTGCACATGCCAAATTGGCAGTGCTCGTGGTATCTGACGCAAGTTTTGGTAAAGCAGTTTTGACTTCCACGTGAGGCTGCATGTTTTAAGACTAAATAGTCGGGTGAGACTATTCGGCTTTGACTTGCTCCCCTAGGCTGCACATGCCAGATTGGCAGGGCTCGTGGTATCTGAGACAAGTTTTGATAACGCAGTTTTGGCTTCCACGTGAGTCTGTATGTTTTGAGACTAAATAGTCGGGTGAGACTATTCGGTTTTGAATTGCTCCCCTAGGCTGCACATGCCAAATTGGCAGTGCTCGTGGTATCTGAGGCAAGTTTTGGTAAAGCAGTTTTGACTTCCACGTGAGGCTGCATGTTTTAAGACTAAATAGTCGGGTGAGACTATTCGGCTTTGAATTGCTCCCCTAGGCTGCACATGCCAGATTTTCAGAGCTCCCGGTATCTGAGACAAGTTTTGATAAAGCAGTTTTGACACCAGGTAAAGCTGTATATATTGAAACTAAATAGCCGGGTGGGACCATTTGGCTTTGACTTGCTCCCCTAGGCTGCACATGACAGATTGGCTGGGCTCGTGGTATCTGAGACAAGTTTTGGTAAAGCAGTTTTGACATCCACGTGAGGCTGTATGTTTTAAAACTAACTAGTCGGGTGAGACTATTTGGCTTTGACTTGCTCCCCTAAGCTGCACATGCCAGATTGGCTGTGCTCGTTGTATCTGAGACAAGTTTTGATAAAGCAGTTTTGAAATCCACGTGAGGCTGTATTTTTTGAGACTAAATAGTCGGGTCGGACCATTTGGCTTTGACTTACTCCCCTAGGCTGCACATGCCAAATTGGCAGTGCTCGTGGTATCTGATACAAGTTTTGATAAAGCAGTTTTGACATCCAGGTAAAGCTGTATATATTGAAACTAAATAGTCGGGTGGGACCATTTGGCTTTGACTTGCTCCCCTAGGCTGCACATGACAGATTGGCTGGGCTCGTGGTATCTGAGACAAGTTTTGGTAAAGCAGTTTTGACTTCCACGTGAGGCTGTATGTTTTGAGACTAACTCGTCGGGTGAGACTATTTGGCTTTAACTTGCTCCCCTAGACTGCACATGCCAGATTGGCAGGGCTCGTGGTATCTGAGACAAGTTTTGGTAAAGCAGTTTTGACATCCAGGTGAGGCTGTATGTTTTGAGACTAAATAGTCGGGTGAGACTATTCGGCTTTGAATTGCTCCCTAGGCTGCACATGCCAAATTGGCAGTGCTCGTGGTATCTGAGACAAGTTTTGATAAAGCAGTTTTCACATCCAGGTAATGCTGTATATATTGAAACTAAATAGTCGAGTGGGACTGTTTGGCTTGGACTTGCTCCCCTAGGCTACACGTGACAGATTGGCAGGGGTCGTGGTATCTGTGACAAGTTTTGGTAGAACAGTTTTGGCGGTCAGATGGGGCTGCATATTTAAGGACTAAATATTCGGGTGGGACCATTTGGCTTTGACTAGGTCCTCTAGGCTGGATATGCCAGATTTTCAGGGCTCTCGGTATCTTAGACAAGTTTTGGTAAAGCAGTTTTGGCTTCCACGTGAGTCTGTATGTTATGAGACTAAATAGTCGGGTGAGACTATTCGGTTTTGAATTGCTCCCCTAGGCTGCACATGCAAAATTGGCAGGGCTCGTGGTATCTGAGACAAGTTTTGGTAAAGTAGTTTTGACATCTAGGTAAAGCTGTATATATTGAAACTAAATAGTCGAATGGGACCGTTTGGCTTTGACTTGCTCCCCTAGGCTACACGTGACAGATTGGCAGGGCTCGTGGTATCTGAGACAAGTTTTGATAAAGCAGTTTTGACATCCACGTAAGGCTTTGTGTTGTAAAACTAACTAGTCGGGTGAGACTATTTGGCTTTGACTTGCTCCCCTAAGCTGCACATGACAGATTGGCTGGGCTCGTGGTATCTGAGACAAGTTTTGGTTAAGCAGTTTTGGCGGCCAGATGGGGTTGTATGTTTAAGGACTAAATATTCGGGTGACACTAATTGGCTTTGACTAGGTCCTCTAGGTTGGATATACCAGATTTTCAGGGCTCTCGGTATCTGAGACAAGTTTTGGTAAAGCAGTTTTGGCTTCCACGTGAGTCGGTATGTTTTGAGACTAAATAGTCGGGTGAGACTATTCGGCTTTGAATTGCTCCCCTAGGCTGCACATGCCAGATTTTCAGAGCTCCCGGTATCTGAGACAAGTTTTGATAAAGCAGTTTTGACACCAGGTAAAGCTGTATATATTGAAACTAAATAGCCGGGTGGGACCATTTGGCTTTGACTTGCTCCCCTAGGCTGCACATGACAGATTGGCTGGGCTCGTGGTATCTGAGACAAGTTTTGGTAAAGCAGTTTTGACATCCACGTGAGGCTGTATGTTTTAAAACTAACTAGTCGGGTGAGACTATTTGGCTTTGACTTGCTCCCCTAAGCTGCACATGCCAGATTGGCTGTGCTCGTTGTATCTGAGACAAGTTTTGATAAAGCAGTTTTGAAATCCACGTGAGGCTGTATTTTTTGAGACTAAATAGTCGGGTCGGACCATTTGGCTTTGACTTACTCCCCTAGGCTGCACATGCCAAATTGGCAGTGCTCGTGGTATCTGAGACAAGTTTTGATAAAGCAGTTTTGACATCCAGGTAAAGCTGTATATATTGAAACTAAATAGTCGGGTGGGACCATTTGGCTTTGACTTGCTCCCCTAGGCTGCACATGACAGATTGGCTGGGCTCGTGGTATCTGAGACAAGTTTCGGTAAAGCAGTTTTGACTTCCACGTGAGGCTGTATGTTTTGAGACTAACTCGTCGGGTGAGACTATTTGGCTTTAACTTGCTCCCGTAGACTGCACATGCCAGATTGGCAGGGCTCGTGGTATCTGAGACAAGTTTTGGTAAAGCAGTTTTGACATCCAGGTGAGGCTGTATGTTTTGAGACTAAATAGTCGGGTGAGACTATTCGGCTTTGAATTGCTCCCCTAGGCTGCACATGCCAAATTGGCAGTGCTCGTGGTATCTGAGACAAGTTTTGATAAAGCAGTTTTGACATCCAGGTAATGCTGTATATATTGAAACTAAATAGTCGAGTGGGACTGTTTGGCTTGGACTTGCTCCCCTAGGCTACACGTGACAGATTGGCAGGGGTCGTGGTATCTGTGACAAGTTTTGGTAGAACAGTTTTGGCGGTCAGATGGGGCTGCATATTTAAGGACTAAATATTCGGGTGGGACCATTTGGCTTTGACTAGGTCCTCTAGGCTGGATATGCCAGATTTTCAGGGCTCTCGGTATCTTAGACAAGTTTTGGTAAAGCAGTTTTGGCTTCCACGTGAGTCTGTATGTTATGAGACTAAATAGTCGGGTGAGACTATTCGGTTTTGAATTGCTCCCCTAGGCTGCACATGCAAAATTGGCAGGGCTCGTGGTATCTGAGACAAGTTTTGGTAAAGCAGTTTTGACATCCAGGTGAGGCTGTATGTTTTGAGACTAAATAGTCGGGTGAGACTATTCGGCTTTGAATTGCTCCTCTTGGCTGCACATGCCAGATTGGCAGGGCTGCTGGTATCTGAGACAAGTTTCGGTAAAGCAGTTTTGACTTCCACGTGAGGCTGTATGTTTTGAGACTAACTCGTCGGGTGAGACTATTTGGCTTTAACTTGCTCCCCTAGACTGCACATGCCAGATTGGCAGGGCTCGTGGTATCTGAGACAAGTTTTGGTAAAGCAGTTTTGACATCCAGGTGAGGCTGTATGTTTTGAGACTAAATAGTCGGGTGAGACTATTCGGCTTTGAATTGCTCCCCTAGGCTGCACATGCCAAATTGGCAGTGCTCGTGGTATCTGAGACAAGTTTTGATAAAGCAGTTTTGACATCCAGGTAATGCTGTATATATTGAAACTAAATAGTCGAGTGGGACTGTTTGGCTTGGACTTGCTCCCCTAGGCTACACGTGACAGATTGGCAGGGGTCGTGGTATCTGTGACAAGTTTTGGTAGAACAGTTTTGGCGGTCAGATGGGGCTGCATATTTAAGGACTAAATATTCGGGTGGGACCATTTGGCTTTGACTAGGTCCTCTAGGCTGGATATGCCAGATTTTCAGGGCTCTCGGTATCTTAGACAAGTTTTGGTAAAGCAGTTTTGGCTTCCACGTGAGTCTGTATGTTATGAGACTAAATAGTCGGGTGAGACTATTCGGTTTTGAATTGCTCCCCTAGGCTGCACATGCAAAATTGGCAGGGCTCGTGGTATCTGAGACAAGTTTTGGTAAAGCAGTTTTGACATCCAGGTGAGGCTGTATGTTTTGAGACTAAATAGTCGGGTGAGACTATTCGGCTTTGAATTGCTCCTCTTGGCTGCACATGCCAGATTGGCAGGGCTGCTGGTATCTGAGACAAGTTTTGGTAAATCAGTTTTGGCGGTCAGATGGGACTGTATGTTTTAAGACTCAATAGTCGGGTAGGATCATTTGGCTTTGACTTGCTTCCCTAGGCTGCACATTCCAGATTGACAGGGCTCGTGGTATCTGAGGCAAGTTTTGGTTAAGCAGTTTTGGCGGCCAGATGGGGTTTAATGACTAAGGACTAAATATTCGGGTGACACTAATTGGCTTGACTAGGTCCTCTAGGCTGGATATGCCAGATTTTCAGAGCTCCCGGTATCTGAGACAAGTTTTGATAAAGCAGTTTTGACACCTGGTAAAGCTGTATATATTGAAACTAAATAGTCGGGTGGGACCATTTGGCTTTGACTTGCTCCCCTAGGCTGCACGTGACAGATGGGCAGGGCTCGTGGTATCTGAGACAAGTTTTGGTTAAGCAGTTTTGGCGGCCAAATGGGGCTGTATGTTTAAGGACTAAATATTCGGGTGACACTAATTGGCTTTGGCTAGGTCCTCTAGGCTGGATATGCCAGATTTTCAGGGCTCTCGGTATCTTAGACAAGTTTTGGTAAAGCAGTTTTGGCTTCCACGTGAGTCTGTATGTTTTGAGACTAAATAGTCGGGTGAGACTATTCGGTTTTGAATTGCTCCCCTAGGCTGCACATGCCAAATTGGCAGTGCTCGTGGTATCTGAGGCAAGTTTTGGTAAAGCAGTTTTGACTTCCACGTGAGGCTGCATGTTTTGAGACTAAATAGTCGGGTGAGACTATTCGGCTTTGAATTGCTCCCCTAGGCTGCACATGCCAGATTGGCAGGGCTCGTGGTATCTGAGACAAGTTTTGATAAAGCAGTTTTGACATCCAGATAAAGCTGTATATATTGAGACTAACTAGTCGGGTGAGACTATTTGGCTTTGACTTGCTCCCCTAAGCTGCACATGACAGATTGGCAGGGCTCGTGGTATCTGAGACAAGTTTTGGTAAAGCAGTTTTGACATCCAGGTGAGGCTGTATGTTTTGAGACTAAATAGTCAGGTGAAACTATTCGGCTTTGAATTGCTCCCCTAGTCTGCACATGCCAAATTGGCAGTGCTCGTGGTATCTGAGACAAGTTTGTATCAAGCATTTTGACATCCAGGTAAAGCTGTATATATTGAAACTAAATAGTCGAATGGGACCGTTTGGCTTTGACTTGCTCCCCTAGGCTACACGTGACAGATTGGCAGGGCTCGTGGTATCTGAGACAAGTTTTGGTAGAACAGTTTTGACATCCATGTGAGGCTGTATTTTTTGAGACTAAATAGTCGGGTCGGACCATTTGGCTTTGACTTACTCCCCTAGGCTGCACATGCCAAATTGGCAGTGCTCGTGGTATCTGAGACAAGTTTTGATAAAGCAGTTTTGACATCCAGATAAAGCTGTATATATTGAGACTAACTAGTCGGGTGAGACTATTTGGCTTTGACTTGCTCCCCTAAGCTGCACATGACAGATTGGCAGGGCTCGTGGTATCTGAGACAAGTTTTGGTAAAGCAGTTTTGACATCCAGGTGAGGCTGTATGTTTTGAGACTAAATAGTCGGGTCGGACCATTTGGCTTTGACTTACTCCCCTAGGCTGCACATGCCAAATTGGCAGTGCTCGTGGTATCTGAGACAAGTTTTGGTAAAGCAGTTTTGACATCCAGATAAAGCTGTATATATTGAGACTAACTAGTCGGGTGAGACTATTTGGCTTTGACTTGCTCCCCTAAGCTGCACATGCCAGATTGGCAGTGCTCGTTGTATCTGAGACAAGTTTTGGTAAAGCAGTTTTGACATCCATGTGAGGCTGTATTTTTTGAGACTAAATAGTCGGGTCGGACCATTTGGCTTTGACTTACTCCCCTAGGCTGCACATGCCAAATTGGCAGTGCTCGTGGTATCTGAGACAAGTTTTGATAAAGCAGTTTTGACATCCAGATAAAGCTGTATATATTGAGACTAACTAGTCGGGTGAGACTATTTGGCTTTGACTTGCTCCCCTAAGCTGCACATGACAGATTGGCAGGGCTCGTGGTATCTGAGACAAGTTTTGGTAAAGCAGTTTTGACATCCAGGTGAGGCTGTATGTTTTGAGACTAAATAGTCAGGTGAAACTATTCGGCTTTGAATTGCTCCCCTAGTCTGCACATGCCAAATTGGCAGTGCTCGTGGTATCTGAGACAAGTTTGTATCAAGCATTTTGACATCCAGGTAAAGCTGTATATATTGAAACTAAATAGTCGAATGGGACCGTTTGGCTTTGACTTGCTCCCCTAGGCTACACGTGACAGATTGGCAGGGCTCGTGGTATCTGAGACAAGTTTTGGTAGAACAGTTTTGGCGGTCAGATGGGGCTGTATATTTAAGGACTAATTATTCGGGTAACACTTATTGGCTTTGACTAGGTCCTCTAGGCTGGCTATGCCAGATTTTCAGAGCTCCCGGTATCTGAGACAAGTTTTGATAAAGCAGTTTTGACACCAGGTAAAGCTGTATATATTGAAACTAAATAGTCGGGTGGGACCATTTGGCTTTGAGTTGCTCCCCTTGGCTGCACATGCCAGATTGGCAGGGCTTGTGGTATCTGAGACAAGTTTTGGTAGAACAGTTTTGGCGGTCAGATGGGAATGTATGGCTTAGAATTAAATAGTCGGGTGCGACCATTTAGTTTTGACTGACTTTGAGATTAGTTTTGATAAAGCAGTTTTGACTTCCACGTGAGGCTGTATGTTTTGAGACTAACTCGTCGGGTGAGACTATTTGGCTTTAACTTGCTCCCCTAGACTGCACATGCCAGATTGGCAGGGCTCGTGGTATCTGAGACAAGTTTTGGTAAAGCAGTTTTGACATCCAGGTGAGGCTGTATGTTTTGAGACTAAATAGTCGGGTGAAACTATTCGGCTTTGAATTGCTCCCCTAGGCTGCACATGCCAAATTGGCAGTGCTCGTGGTATCTGAGACAAGTTTTGATAAAGCAGTTTTGACATCCAGGTAATGCTGTATATATTGAAACTAAATAGTCGAGTGGGACTGTTTGGCTTGGAATTGCTCCCCTAGGCTGCACATGCCAGATTGGCAGGGCTCGTGGTATCTGAGACAAGTTTTGATAAAGCAGTTTTGACATCCAGGTAAAGCTGTATATATTGAAACTAAATAGTCGGGTGGGACCATTTGGCTTTGACTTGCTCCCCTAGGCTGCACATGACAGATTGGCTGGGCTCGTGGTATCTGAGACAAGTTTTGGTAAAGCAGTTTTGACATCCACGTGAGGCTGTATGTTTTAAAACTAACTAGTCGGGTGAGACTATTTGGCTTTGACTTGCTCCCCTAAGCTGCACATGCCAGATTGGCAGTGCTCGTGGTATCTGAGACAAGTTTTGATAAAGCAGTTTTGACATCCAGGTGAGGCTGTATGTTTTGAGACTAAATAGTCGGGTGAAACTATTCGGCTTTGAATTGCTCCCCTAGGCTGCACATGACAAATTGGCAGTGCTCGTGGTATCTGAGACAAGTTTTGATAAAGTAGTTTTGACATCCAGGTAACTCTGTATATATTGAAACTAAGTAGTCGAATGGGACCGTTTGGCTTTGACTTGCTCCCCTAGGCTACACGTGACAGATTGGCAGGGCTCGTGGTATCTGAGACAAGTTTTGGTAAAGCAGTTTTGACATCCACGTGAGGCTGTATGTTTTAAAACTAACTAGTCGGGTGAGACTATTTGGCTTTGACTTGCTCCCCTAAGCTGCACATGCCAGATTGGCAGTGCTCGTGGTATCTGAGACAAGTTTTGATAAAGCAGTTTTGACATCCAGGTGAGGCTGTATGTTTCGACACTAAATAGTCGGGTGAAACTATTCGGCTTTGAATTGCTCCCCTAGGCTGCACATGCCAAATTGGCAGTGCTCGTGGTATCTGAGACAAGTTTTGGTAAAGCAGTTTTGACTTCCACGTGAGGCTGCATGTTGTGAGACTAAATAGTCGGGTGAGACTATTCGGCATTGAATTGCTCCCCTAGGCTGAACATGCCAGATTTGCAGGGCTCGTGGTATCTGAGACAAGTTTTGATAAAGCAGTTTTGACATCCACGTAAGGCGGTGTGTTGTAAAACTAACTAGTCGGGTGAGACTATTTGGCTTTGACTTGCTCCCCTAAGCTGCACATGCCAGATTGGCAGTGCTCGTTGTATCTGAGACAAGTTTTGATAAAGCAGTTTTGACATCCATGTGAGGCTGTATTTTTTGAGACTAAATAGTCGGGTCGGACCATTTGGCTTTGACTTACTCCCCTAGGCTGCACATGCCAAATTGGCAGTGCTCGTGGTATCTGAGACAAGTTTTGATAAAGCAGTTTTGACATCCAGGTAAAGCTGTATATATTGAAACTAAATAGTCGGGTGGGACCATTTGGCTTTGACTTGCTCCCCTAGGCTGCACATGACAGATTGGCTGGGCTCGTGGTATCTGAGACAAGTTTTGGTAAAGCAGTTTTGACTTCCACGTGAGGCTGTATGTTTTGAGACTAACTCGTCGGGTGAGACTATTTGGCTTTAACTTGCTCCCCTAGACTGCACATGCCAGATTGGCAGGGCTCGTGGTATCTGAGACAAGTTTTGGTAAAGCAGTTTTGACATCCAGGTGAGGCTGTATGTTTTGAGACTAAATAGTCGGGTGAGACTATTCGGCTTTGAATTGCTCCCCTAGGCTGCACATGCCAAATTGGCAGTGCTCGTGGTATCTGAGACAAGTTTTGATAAAGCAGTTTTGACATCCAGGTAATGCTGTATATATTGAAACTAAATAGTCGAGTGGGACTGTTTGGCTTGGACTTGCTCCCCTAGGCTACACGTGACAGATTGGCAGGGGTCGTGGTATCTGTGACAAGTTTTGATAAAGCAGTTTTGACATCCAGGTAAAGCTGTATATATTGAAACTAAATAGTCGGGTGGGACCATTTGGCTTTGACTTGCTCCCCTAGGCTGCACATGACAGATTGGCTGGGCTCGTGGTATCTGAGACAAGTTTTGGTAAAGCAGTTTTGACATCCACGTGAGGCTGTATGTTTTAAAACTAACTAGTCGGGTGAGACTATTTGGCTTTGACTTGCTCCCCTAAGCTGCACATGCCAGATTGGCAGTGCTCGTGGTATCTGAAACAAGTTTTGATAAAGCAGTTTTGACATCCAGGTGAGGCTGTATGTTTTGAGACTAAATAGTCGGGTGAAACTATTCGGCTTTGAATTGCTCCCCTAGGCTGCACATGACAAATTGGCAGTGCTCGTGGTATCTGAGACAAGTTTTGATAAAGTAGTTTTGACATCCAGGTAACGCTGTATATATTGAAACTAAGTAGTCGAATGGGACCGTTTGGCTTTGACTTGCTCCCCTAGGCTACACGTGACAGATTGGCAGGGCTCGTGGTATCTGAGACAAGTTTTGGTAAAGCAGTTTTGACATCCACGTGAGGCTGTATGTTTTAAAACTAACTAGTCGGGTGAGACTATTTGGCTTTGACTTGCTCCCCTAAGCTGCACATGCCAGATTGGCAGTGCTCGTGGTATCTGAGACAAGTTTTGATAAAGCAGTTTTGACATCCAGGTGAGGCTGTATGTTTCGACACTAAATAGTCGGGTGAAACTATTCGGCTTTGAATTGCTCCCCTAGGCTGCACATGCCAAATTGGCAGTGCTCGTGGTATCTGAGACAAGTTTTGGTAAAGCAGTTTTGACTTCCACGTGAGGCTGCATGTTGTGAGACTAAATAGTCGGGTGAGACTATTCGGCATTGAATTGCTCCCCTAGGCTGCACATGACAGATTGGCTGGGCTCGTGGTATCTGAGACAAGTTTTGATAAAGCAGTTTTGACATCCACGTAAGGCGGTGTGTTGTAAAACTAACTAGTCGGGTGAGACTATTTGGCTTTGACTTGCTCCCCTAAGCTGCACATGCCAGATTGGCAGTGCTCGTTGTATCTGAGACAAGTTTTGATAAAGCAGTTTTGACATCCATGTGAGGCTGTATTTTTTGAGACTAAATAGTCGGGTCGGACCATTTGGCTTTGACTTACTCCCTAGGCTGCACATGCCAAATTGGCAGTGCTCGTGGTATCTGAGACAAGTTTTGATAAAGCAGTTTTGACATCCAGGTAAAGCTGTATATATTGAAACTAAATAGTCGGGTGGGACCATTTGGCTTTGACTTGCTCCCCTAGGCTGCACATGACAGATTGGCTGGGCTCGTGGTATCTGAGACAAGTTTTGGTAAAGCAGTTTTGACTTCCACGTGAGGCTGTATGTTTTGAGACTAACTCGTCGGGTGAGACTATTTGGCTTTAACTTGCTCCCCTAGACTGCACATGCCAGATTGGCAGGGCTCGTGGTATCTGAGACAAGTTTTGGTAAAGCAGTTTTGACATCCAGGTGAGGCTGTATGTTTTGAGACTAAATAGTCGGGTGAGACTATTCGGCTTTGAATTGCTCCCTAGGCTGCACATGCCAAATTGGCAGTGCTCGTGGTATCTGAGACAAGTTTTGATAAAGCAGTTTTGACATCCAGGTAATGCTGTATATATTGAAACTAAATAGTCGAGTGGGACTGTTTGGCTTGGACTTGCTCCCCTAGGCTACACGTGACAGATTGGCAGGGGTCGTGGTATCTGTGACAAGTTTTGGTAGAACAGTTTTGGCGGTCAGATGGGGCTGCATATTTAAGGACTAAATATTCGGGTGGGACCATTTGGCTTTGACTAGGTCCTCTAGGCTGGATATGCCAGATTTTCAGGGCTCTCGGTATCTTAGACAAGTTTTGGTAAAGCAGTTTTGGCTTCCACGTGAGTCTGTATGTTATGAGACTAAATAGTCGGGTGAGACTATTCGGTTTTGAATTGCTCCCCTAGGCTGCACATGCAAAATTGGCAGGGCTCGTGGTATCTGAGACAAGTTTTGGTAAAGCAGTTTTGACATCCAGGTGAGGCTGTATGTTTTGAGACTAAATAGTCGGGTGAGACTATTCGGCTTTGAATTGCTCCTCTTGGCTGCACATGCCAGATTGGCAGGGCTGCTGGTATCTGAGACAAGTTTTGGTAAAACAGTTTTGGCGGTCAGATGGGACTGTATGTTTTAAGACTCAATAGTCGGGTGGGATCATTTGGCTTTGACTTGCTTCCCTAGGCTGCACATTCCAGATTGACAGGGCTCGTGGTATCTGAGGCAAGTTTTGGTTAAGCAGTTTTGGCGGCCAGATGGGGTTTAATGACTAAGGACTAAATATTCGGGTGACACTAATTGGCTTGACTAGGTCCTCTAGGCTGGATATGCCAGATTTTCAGAGCTCCCGGTATCTGAGACAAGTTTTGATAAAGCAGTTTTGACACCTGGTAAAGCTGTATATATTGAAACTAAATAGTCGGGTGGGACCATTTGGCTTTGACTTGCTCCCCTAGGCTGCACGTGACAGATGGGCAGGGCTCGTGGTATCTGAGACAAGTTTTGGTTAAGCAGTTTTGGCGGCCAATTGGGGCTGTATGTTTAAGGACTAAATATTCGGGTGACACTAATTGGCTTTGACTAGGTCCTCTAGGCTGGATATGCCAGATTTTCAGGGCTCTCGGTATCTTAGACAAGTTTTGGTAAAGCAGTTTTGGCTTCCACGTGAGTCTGTATGTTTTGAGACTAAATAGTCGGGTGAGACTATTCGGTTTTGAATTGCTCCCCTAGGCTGCACATGCCAAATTGGCAGTGCTCGTGGTATCTGAGGCAAGTTTTGATAAAGCAGTTTTGACATCCACGTAAGGCGGTGTGTTGTAAAACTAACTAGTCGGGTGAGACTATTTGGCTTTGACTTGCTCCCCTAAGCTGCACATGCCAGATTGGCAGTGCTCGTTGTATCTGAGACAAGTTTTGATAAAGCAGTTTTGACATCCATGTGAGGCTGTATTTTTTGAGACTAAATAGTCGGGTCGGACCATTTGGCTTTGACTTACTCCCCTAGGCTGCACATGCCAAATTGGCAGTGCTCGTGGTATCTGAGACAAGTTTTGATAAAGCAGTTTTGACATCCAGATAAAGCTGTATATATTGAGACTAACTAGTCGGGTGAGACTATTTGGCTTTGACTTGCTCCCCTAAGCTGCACATGACAGATTGGCAGGGCTCGTGGTATCTGAGACAAGTTTTGGTAAAGCAGTTTTGACATCCAGGTGAGGCTGTATGTTTTGAGACTAAATAGTCAGGTGAAACTATTCGGCTTTGAATTGCTCCCCTAGTTTGCACATGCCAAATTGGCAGTGCTCGTGGTATCTGAGACAAGTTTGTATCAAGCATTTTGACATCCAGGTAAAGCTGTATATATTGAAACTAAATAGTCGAATGGGACCGTTTGGCTTTGACTTGCTCCCCTAGGCTACACGTGACAGATTGGCAGGGCTCGTGGTATCTGAGACAAGTTTTGGTAGAACAGTTTTGGCGGTCAGATGGGGCTGTATATTTAAGGACTAATTATTCGGGTAACACTTATTGGCTTTGACTAGGTTCTCTAGGCTGGCTATGCCAGATTTTCAGAGCTCCCGGTATCTGAGACAAGTTTTGATAACGCAGTTTTGACACCAGGTAAAGCTGTATATATTGAAACTAAATAGTCGGGTGGGACCATTTGGCTTTGACTTGCTCCCCTTGGCTGCACATGCCAGATTGGCAGGGCTTGTGGTATCTGAGACAAGTTTTGGTAGAACAGTTTTGGCGGTCAGATGGAAATGTATGGCTTAGAATTAAATAGTCGGGTGCGACCATTTAGTTTTGACTGACTTTGAGATTAGTTTTGATAAAGCAGTTTTGACTTCCACGTGAGGCTGTATGTTTTGAGACTAACTCGTCGGGTGAGACTATTTGGCTTTAACTTGCTCCCCTAGACTGCACATGCCAGATTGGCAGGGCTCGTGGTATCTGAGACAAGTTTTGGTAAAGCAGTTTTGACATCCAGGTGAGGCTGTATGTTTTGAGACTAAATAGTCGGGTGAAACTATTCGGCTTTGAATTGCTCCCTAGGCTGCACATGCCAAATTGGCAGTGCTCGTGGTATCTGAGACAAGTTTTGATAAAGCAGTTTTGACATCCAGGTAATGCTGTATATATTGAAACTAAATAGTCGAGTGGGACTGTTTGGCTTGGAATTGCTCCCCTAGGCTGCACATGGCAGATTGGCAGGGCTCGTGGTATCTGAGACAAGTTTTTATAAAGCAGTTTTGACATCCAGGTAAAGCTGTATATATTGAAACTAAATAGTCGGGTGGGACCATTTGGCTTTGACTTGCTCCCCTAGGCTGCACATGACAGATTGGCTGGGCTCGTGGTATCTGAGACAAGTTTTGGTAAAGCAGTTTTGACATCCACGTGAGGCTGTATGTTTTAAAACTAACTAGTCGGGTGAGACTATTTGGCTTTGACTTGCTCCCCTAAGCTGCACATGCCAGATTGGCAGTGCTCGTGGTATCTGAGACAAGTTTTGATAAAGCAGTTTTGACATCCAGGTGAGGCTGTATGTTTTGAGACTAAATAGTCGGGTGAAACTATTCGGCTTTGAATTGCTCCCCTAGGCTGCACATGACAAATTGGCAGTGCTCGTGGTATCTGAGACAAGTTTTGATAAAGTAGTTTTGACATCCAGGTAACGCTGTATATATTGAAACTAAGTAGTCGAATGGGACCGTTTGGCTTTGACTTGCTCCCCTAGGCTACACGTGACAGATTGGCAGGGCTCGTGGTATCTGAGACAAGTTTTGGTAAAGCAGTTTTGACATCCACGTGAGGCTGTATGTTTTAAAACTAACTAGTCAGGTGAGACTATTTGGCTTTGACTTGCTCCCCTAAGCTGCACATGCCAGATTGGCAGTGCTCGTGGTATCTGAGACAAGTTTTGATAAAGCAGTTTTGACATCCAGGTGAGGCTGTATGTTTCGACACTAAATAGTCGGGTGAAACTATTCGGCTTTGAATTGCTCCCCTAGGCTGCACATGCCAAATTGGCAGTGCTCGTGGTATCTGAGACAAGTTTTGATAAAGCAGTTTTGACATCCAGGTGAGGCTGCATGTTGTGAGACTAAATAGTCGGGTGAGACTATTCGGCATTGAATTGCTCCCCTAGGCTGAACATGCCAGATTTGCAGGGCTCGTGGTATCTGAGACAAGTTTTGATAAAGCAGTTTTGACATCCACGTAAGGCGGTGTGTTGTAAAACTAACTAGTCGGGTGAGACTATTTGGCTTTGACTTGCTCCCCTAAGCTGCACATGCCAGATTGGCAGTGCTCGTTGTATCTGAGACAAGTTTTGATAAAGCAGTTTTGACATCCATGTGAGGCTGTATTTTTTGAGACTAAATAGTCGGGTCGGACCATTTGGCTTTGACTTACTCCCCTAGGCTGCACATGCCAAATTGGCAGTGCTCGTGGTATCTGAGACAAGTTTTGATAAAGCAGTTTTGACATCCAGATAAAGCTGTATATATTGAGACTAACTAGTCGGGTGAGACTATTTGGCTTTGACTTGCTCCCCTAAGCTGCACATGACAGATTGGCAGGGCTCGTGGTATCTGAGACAAGTTTTGGTAAAGCACTTTTGACATCCAGGTGAGGCTGTATGTTTTGAGACTAAATAGTCAGGTGAAACTATTCGGCTTTGAATTGCTCCCCTAGTCTGCACATGCCAAATTGGCAGTGCTCGTGGTATCTGAGACAAGTTTGTATAAAGCATTTTGACATCCAGGTAAAGCTGTATATATTGAAACTAAATAGTCGAATGGGACCGTTTGGCTTTGACTTGCTTCCCTAGGCTACACGTGACAGATTGGCAGGGCTCGTGGTATCTGAGACAAGTTTTGGTAGAACAGTTTTGGCGGTCAGATGGGGCTGTATATTTAAGGACTAAATATTCGGGTAACACTTATTGGCTTTGACTAGGTCCTCTAGGCTGGCTATGCCAGATTTTCAGAGCTCCCGGTATCTGAGACAAGTTTTGATAAAGCAGTTTTGACACCAGGTAAAGCTGTATATATTGAAACTAAATAGTCGGGTGGGACCATTTGGCTTTGACTTGCTCCCCTTGGCTGCACATGCCAGATTGGCAGGGCTTGTGGTATCTGAGACAAGTTTTGGTAGAACAGTTTTGGCGGTCAGATGGGAATGTATGGCTTAGAATTAAATAGTCGGGTGCGACCATTTAGCTTTGACTGACTTTGAGATTAGTTCTGATAAAGCAGTTTTGACTTCCACGTAAGGCTGTATGTTTTGAGACTAACTCGTCGGGTGAGACTATTTGGCTTTAACTTGCTCCCCTAGGCTGCACATGCCAGATTGGCAGGGCTCGTGGTATCTGAGACAAGTCTTGGTAAAGCAGTTTTGACATCCAGGTGAGGCTGTATGTTTTGAGACTAAATAGTCGGGTGAAACTATTCGGCTTTGAATTGCTCCCCTAGGCTGCACATGCCAAATTGGCAGTGCTCGTGGTATCTGAGGCAAGTTTTGATAAAGCAGTTTTGACATCCAGGTAATGCTGTATATATTGAAACTAAATAGTCGAGTGGGACTGTTTGGCTTTGACTTGCTCCCCTAGGCTACACGTGACAGATTGGCAGGGCTCGTGGTATCTGTGACAAGTTTTGGTAGAACAGTTTTGGCGGTCAGATGGGGCTGTATATTAAAGGACTAAATATTCGGGTAACACTTATTGGCTTTGACTAGGTCCTCTAGGCTGGCTATGCCAGATTTTCAGAGCTCCCGGTATCTGAGACAAGTTTTGATAAAGCAGTTTTGACACCTGGTAAAGCCGTATATATTGAAACTAAATAGTCGGGTGGGACCATTTGGCTTTGACTTGCTCCCCTAGGCTGCACATGACAGATGGGCAGGGCTCGTGGTATCTGAGACAAGTTTTGGTTAAGCAGTTTTGGCGGCCAGATGGGGCTGTATGTTTAAGGACTAAATATTCGGGTGACACTATTTGGCTTTGACTAGGTCCTCTAGGCTGGATATCCCAGATTTTCAGGGCTCTCGGTATCTTAGAAAAGTTTTGGTAAAGCAGTTTTGGCTTCCACGTGAGTCTGTATGTTTTGAGACTAAATAGTCGGGTGAGACTCTTCGGTTTTGAATTGCTCCCCTAGGCTGCACATGCCAAATTGGCAGTGCTCGTGGTATCTGGTGCAAGTTTTGGTAAAGCAGTTTTGACTTCCACGTGAGGCTGCATGTTTTGAGACTAAATAGTCGGGTGAGACTATTCGGCTTTGACTTGCTCCCCTAGGCTGCATATGCCAGATTGGCAGGGCTCGTGGTATCTGAGACAAGTTTTGATAAAGCAGTTTTGACATCCAGGTAAAGCTGTATATATTGAAACTAAATAGTCGGGTGGGACCATTTGGCTTTGACTTGCTCCCCTAGGCTACACGTGATAGATTGGCAGGGCTCGTGGTATCTGAGACAAGTTTTGATAAAGCAGTTTTGACATCCACGTGAGGCTGTATGTTTTAAAACTAACTAGTCGGGTGAGACTATTTGGCTTTGACTTGCTCCCCTAAGCTGCACATGCCAGATTGGCAGTGCTCGTGGTATCTGAGACAAGTTTTGATAAAGCAGTTTTGACATCCAGGTGAGGCTGTATGTTTCGAGACTAAATAGTCGAGTGAGACTATTCGGCATTGAATTGCTCCCCTAGGCTGAACATGCCAGATTTGCAGGGCTCGTGGTATCTGAGACAAGTTTTGATAAAGCAGTTTTGACATCCACGTAAGGCTGTGTGTTGTAAAACTAACTAGTCGGGTGAGACTATTCGGCTTTGAATTGCTCCCCTAGGCTGCACATGCCAAATTGGCAGTGCTCGTGGTATCTGAGACAAGTTTTGGTAGAACAGTTTTGGCGGTCAGATGGGACTGTATGTTTCAAGACTCAATAGTCGGGTGGGACCATTTCGCTTTGACTTGCTCCCCTATGCTGCACATGACAGATTGGCAGGACTCGTGGTATCTGAGACAAGTTTTGATAAAGCAGTTTTGACATCCAGGTGAGGCTGTATGTTTCGAGACTAAATAGTCGAGTGAGACTATTCGGCATTGAATTGCTCCCCTAGGCTGAACATGCCAGATTTGCAGGGCTCGTGGTATCTGAGACAAGTTTTGATAAAGCAGTTTTGACATCCACGTAAGGCTGTGTGTTGTAAAACTAACTAGTCGGGTGAGACTATTCGGCTTTGAATTGCTCCCCTAGGCTGCACATGCCAAATTGGCAGTGCTCGTGGTATCTGAGGCAAGTTTTGGTAAAGCAGTTTTGACTTCCACGTGAGGCTGCATGTTTTGAGACTAAATAGTCGAGTGAGACTATTCGACATTGAATTGCTCCCCTAGGCTGAACATGCCAGATTTGCAGGGCTCGTGGTATCTGAGACAAGTTTTGATAAAGCAGTTTTGACATCCACGTAAGGCTGTGTGTTGTAAAACTAACTAGTCGGGTGAGACTATTTGGCTTTGACTTGCTCCCCTAAGCTGCACATGCCAGATTGGCAGTGCTCGTTGTATCTGAGACAAGTTTTGATAAAGCAGTTTTGACATCCATGTGAGGCTGTATTTTTTGAGACTAAATAGTCGGGTCGGACCATTTGGCTTTGACTTACTCCCCTAGGCTGCACATGCCAAATTGGCAGTACTGTCTGAGACAAGTTTTGATAAAGCAGTTTTGACATCCAGGTTAAACTGTATATATTGAGACTAACTAGTCGGGTGAGACTATTTGGCTTTGACTTGCTCCCCTCAGCTGCACATGACAGATTAGCAGGGCTCGTGGTATCTGAGACAAGTTTTGGTAAAGCAGTTTTGACATCCAGGTGAGGCTGTATGTTTTGAGACTAAATAGTCAGGTGAAACTATTTGGCTTTGAATTGCTCCCCTAGTCTGCACATGCCAAATTGGCAGTACTCGTGGTATCTGAGACAAGTTTTGATAAAGCATTTTGACATCCAGGTAAAGCTGTATATATTGAAACTAAATAGTCGAATGGGACCGTTTGGCTTTGACTTGCTCCCCTAGGCTACACGTGACAGATTGGCAGGGCTCGTGGTATCTGAGACAAGTTTTGGTAGAACAGTTTTGGCGGTCAGATGGGGCTGTATATTTAAGGACTAAATATTCGGGTAACACTTATTGGCTTTGACTAGGTCCTCTAGGCTGGCTATGCCAGATTTTCAGAGCTCCCGGTATCTGAGACAAGTTTTGATAAAGCAGTTTTGACACCAGGTAAGGCTGTATATATTGAAACTAAATAGTCGGGTGGGACCATTTGGCTTTGACTTGCTCCCCTTGGCTGCACATGCCAGATTGGCAGGGCTTGTGGTATCTGAGACAAGTTTTGGTAGAACAGTTTTGGCGGTCAGATGAATATGTATGGCTTAGAATTAAATAGTCGGGTGCGACCATTTAGCATTGACTGACTTTGAGATAAGTTCTGATAAAGCAGTTTTGACATCCACGTGAGGATGTATGTTTTAAAACTAACTAGTCGGGTGAGACTATTTGGCTTTGACTTGCTCCCCTAAGCTGCACATGCCAGATTGGCAGTGCTCGTTGTATCTGAGACAAGTTTTGATAAAGCAGTTTTGACATCCACGTGAGGCTGTATTTTTTGAGACTAAATAGTCGGGTCGGACCATTTGGCTTTGACTTACTCCCCTAGGCTGCACATGCCAAATTGGCAGTGCTCGTGGTATCTGAGACAAGTTTTGATAAAGCAATTTTGACATCCAGATAAAGCTGTATATATTGAAACTAAATAGTCGGGTGGGACCATTTGGCTTTGACTTGCTCCCCTAGGCTGCACATGACAGATTGGCTGGGCTCGTGGTATCTGAGACAAATTTTGGTAAAGCAGTTTTGACTTCCACGTGAGGCTGTATTTTTTGAGACTAACTAGTCGGGTGAGACTATTTGGCTTTGACTTGCTCCCCTAGGCTGCACATGCCAGATTGAAAGGGCTCGTGGTATCTGAGACAAGTTTTGGTAAAGCAATTTTGACATCCAGGTGAGGCTGTATGTTTTGACACTAAATAGTCGGGTGAAACTATTCGGCTTTGAATTGCTCCCCTAGGCTGCACATGCCAAATTGGCAGTGCTCGTGGTATCTGAGACAAGTTTTGATAAAGTAGTTTTGACATCCAGGTAAAGCTGTATATATTGAAACTAAACAGTCGAGTGGGACCGTTTGGCTTTGACTTGCTCCCCTAGGTTACACGTGACAGATTGGCAGGGCTCGTGGTATCTGTGACAGTTTTGGTAGAATAGTTGTCGCTGTCAGATGGCGCTGTGTATTTTAGGACTAAATATTCGGGTAACACTTATTGGCTTTGACTAGGTCCTCTAGGCTGGCTATGCCAGATTTTCAGAGCTCCCGGTATCTGAGACAAGTTTTGATAAAGCAGTTTTGGCTTCCACGTGAGTCTGTATGTTTTGAGACTAAATAGTCGGGTGAGACTATTCGGCTTTGAATTGCTCCCATAGGCTGCACATGCAAGATTGAAAGGGCTCGTGGTATCTGAGACAAGTTTTGGTAAAGCAGTTTTGACATCCAGGTGAGGCTGTATGTTTTGAGACTAAATAGTCGGGTGAAACTATTCGGCTTTGAATTTCTCCCCTAGGCTGCACATGCCAAATTGGCAGTGCTCGTGCTATCTGAGACAAGTTTTGATAAAGTAGTTTTGACACCAGGTAAAGCTGTATATATTGAAACTAAATAGTCGGGTGGGACCATTTGGCTTTGACTTACTCCCCTAGGCTGCACATGACAGATGGGCAGGGCTCGTAATATCTGAGACAAGTTTTGGTAAAGCAGTTTTGCCATCCAGGTGAGTCTGTATGTTTTGAGACTAAATAGTCGGGTGAAACTATTCGGCTTTGAATTGCTCCCCTAGGCTGCACATGCCAAATTGGCAGTGCTCGTGGTATCTGAGACAAGTTTTGATAAAGTAGTTTTGACATCTAGGTAAAGCTGTATATATTGAAACTAAACAGTCGAGTGGGACCGTTTGGCTTTGACTTGCTCCCCTAGGCTGCACATGGCACATTGGCAGGGGTCGTGGTATCTGAGACAAGTTTTGGTAGAACAGTTTTGGCGGTCAGATGGGACTGTATGTTTCAAGACTCAATAGTCGGGTGGGACCATTTCGCTTTGACTTGCTCCCCTATGCTGCACATGACAGATTGGCAGGACTCGTTGTATTTGAGACAAGTTTTGCTAAAGCCGTTTTGACTTCCACGTGAGGCTGCATGTTTTGAGACTAAATAGTCGGGTTAGACTATTCGGCTTTGAATTGCTCCCCTAGGCTGCTCATGCCAGATTTTCAGATCTCCCGGTATCTGAGACAAGTTTTGATAAAGCAGTTTTGACATCAGGTAAAGCTGTATATATTGAAACTAAATAGTCGGGTGGGACCATTTGGCTTTGACTTACTCCCCTAGGCTACACGTGACAGATTGGCAGGGCTCGTGGTATCTGAGACAAGTTTTGGTAGAACAGTTTTGGCGGTCAGATGGGGCTGTATATTTAAGGACTACATATTCGGGTAACACTTATTGGCTTTGACTAGGTCCTCTAGGCTGGCTATGCCAGATTTTCAGAGCTCCCGGTATCTGAGACAAGTTTTGATAAAGCAGTTTTGACACCTGGTAAAGCTGTATATATTGAAACTAAATAGTCGGGTGGGACCATTTGGCTTTGACTTGCTCCCCTAGGCTGCACATGACAGATGGGCAGGGCTCGTGGTATCTGAGACAAGTTTTGGTTAAGCAGTTTTGGCGGCCAGATGGGGCTGTATGTTTAAGTACTAAATATTCGGGTGACACTAATTGGCTTTGACTAGGTCCTCTAGGCTGGATATGCCAGATTTTCAGGGCTCTCGGTATCTTAGAAAAGTTTTGGTAAAGCAGTTTTGGCTTCCACGTGAGTCTGTATGTTTTGAAACTAAATAGTCGGGTGAGACTCTTCGGTTTTGAATTGCTCCCCTAGGCTGCACATGCCAAATTGGCAGTGCTCGTGGTATCTGGTGCAAGTTTTGGTAAAGCAGTTTTGACTTCCACGTGAGGCTGCATGTTTTGAGACTAAATAGTCGGGTGAGACTATTCGGCTTTGACTTGCTCCCCTAGGCTGCATATGCCAGATTGGCAGGGCTCGTGGTATCTGAGACAAGTTTTGATAAAGCAGTTTTGACATCCAGGTAAAGCTGTATATATTGAAACTAAATAGTCGGGTGGGACCATTTGGCTTTGACTTGCTCCCCTAGGCTACACGTGACAGATTGGCAGGGCTCGTGGTATCTGAGACAAGTTTTGGTAAAGCAGTTTTGACATCCACGTGAGGCTGTATGTTTTAAAACTAACTAGTCGGGTGAGACTATTTGGCTTTGACTTGCTCCCCTAAGCTGCACATGCCAGATTGGCAGTGCTCGTGGTATCTGAGACAAGTTTTGATAAAGCAGTTTTGACATCCAGGTGAGGCTGTATTTTTCGAGACTAAATAGTCGGGTGAAACTATTCGGCTTTTAATTGCTCCCCTAGGCTGCACATGCCAAATTGGCAGTGCTCGTGGTATTTGAGGCAAGTTTTGGTAAAGCAGTTTTGACTTCCACGTGAGGCTGCATGTTTTGAGACTGAATAGTCGAGTGAGACTATTCGGCATTGAATTGCTCCCCTAGGCTGAAGACAAGTTTTATCTGAGACAAGTTTTGATAAAGCAGTTTTGACATCCACGTAAGGCTGTGTGTTGTAAAACTAACTAGTCGGGTGAGACTATTTGGCTTTGACTTGCTCCCCTAAGCTGCACATGCCAGATTGGCAGTGCTCGTTGTATCTGAGACAAGTTTTGATAAAGCAGTTTTGACATCCAGGTGAGGCTGTATTTTTTGAGACTAAATAGTCGGGTCGGACCATTTGGCTTTGACTTACTCCCCTAGGCTGCACATGCCAAATTGGCAGTACTGTCTGAGACAAGTTTTGATAAAGCAGTTTTGACATCCAGGTTAAGCTGTATATATTGAGACTAACTAGTCGGGTGAGACTATTTGGCTTTGACTTGCTCCCCTCAGCTGCACATGACAGATTAGCAGGGCTCGTGGTATCTGAGACAAGTTTTGGTAAAGCAGTTTTGACATCCAGGTGAGGCTGTATGTTTTGAGACTAAATAGTCAGGTGAAACTATTCGGCTTTGAATTGCTCCCCTAGTCTGCACATGCCAAATTGGCAGTGCTCGTGGTATCTGAGACAAGTTTTGATAAAGCATTTTGACATCCAGGTAAAGCTGTATATATTGAAACTAAATAGTCGAATGGGACCGTTTGGCTTTGACTTGCTCCCCTAGGCTACACGTGACAGATTGGCAGGGCTCGTGGTATCTGAGACAAGTTTTGGTAGAACAGTTTTGGCGGTCAGATGGGGCTGTATATTTAAGGACTAAATATTCGGGTAACACTTATTGGCTTTGACTAGGTCCTCTAGGCTGGCTATGCCAGATTTTCAGAGCTGCCGGTATCTGAGACAAGTTTTGATAGAGCAGTTTTGACACCAGGTAAGGCTGTATATATTGAAACTAAATAGTCGGGTGGGACCATTTGGCTTTGACTTGCTCCCCTTGCCTGCACATGCCAGATTGGCAGGGCTTGTGGTATCTGAGACAAGTTTTGGTAGAACAGTTTTGGCGGTCAGATGAATATGTATGGCTTAGAATTAAATAGTCGGGTGCGACCATTTAGCTTTGACTGACTTTGAGATTAGTTCTGATAAAGCAGTTTTGACATCCACGTGAGGATGTATGTTTTAAAACTAACTAGTCGGGTGAGACTATTTGGCTTTGACTTGCTCCCCTAAGCTGCACATGCCAGATTGGCAGTGCTCGTTGTATCTGAGACAAGTTTTGATAAAGCAGTTTTGACATCCACGTGAGGCTGTATTTTTTGAGACTAAATAGTCGGGTCGGACCATTTGGCTTTGACTTACTCCCCTAGGCTGCACATGCCAAATTGGCAGTGCTCGTGGTATCTGAGACAAGTTTTGATAAAGCAGTTTTGACATCCAGATAAAGCTGTATATATTGAAACTAAATAGTCGGGTGGGACCATTTGGCTTTGACTTGCTCCCCTAGGCTGCACATGACAGATTGGCTGGGCTCGTGGTATCTGAGACAAGTTTTGGTAAAGCAGTTTTGACTTCCACGTGAGGCTGTATTTTTTGAGACTAACTAGTCGGGTGAGACTATTTGGCTTTGACTTGCTCCCCTAAGCTGCACATGCCAGATTGAAAGGGCTCGTGGTATCTGAGACAAGTTTTGGTAAAGCAATTTTGACATCCAGGTGAGGCTGTATGTTTTGAGACTAAATAGTCGGGTGAAACTATTCGGCTTTGAATTGCTCCCCTAGGCTGCACATGCCAAATTGGCAGTGCTCGTGGTATCTGAGACAAGTTTTGATAAAGTAGTTTTGACATCCAGGTAAAGCTGTATATATTGAAACTAAACAGTCGAGTGGGACCGTTTGGCTTTGACTTGCTCCCCTAGGTTACACGTGACAGATTGGCAGGGCTCGTGGTATCTGTGACAGTTTTGGTAGAACAGTTTTCGCGGTCAGATGGGGCTGTGTATTTTAGGACTAAATATTCGGGTAACACTTATTGGCTTTGACTAGGTCCTCTAGGCTGGCTATGCCAGATTTTCAGAGCTCCCGGTATCTGAGACAAGTTTTGATAAAGCAGTTTTGGCTTCCACGTGAGTCTGTATGTTTTGAGACTAAATAGTCGGGTGAGACTATTCGGCTTTGAATTGCTCCCCTAGGCTGCACATGCAAGATTGAAAGGGCTCGTGGTATCTGAGACAAGTTTTGGTAAAGCAGTTTTGACATCCAGGTGAGGCTGTATGTTTTGAGACTAAATAGTCGGGTGAAACTATTCGGCTTTGAATTTCTCCCCTAGGCTGCACATGCCAAATTGGCAGTGCTCGTGCTATCTGAGACAAGTTTTGATAAAGTAGTTTTGACACCAGGTAAAGCTGTATATATTGAAACTAAATAGTCGGGTGGGACCATTTGGCCTTGACTTACTCCCCTAGGCTGCACATGACAGATGGGCAGGGCTCGTAATATCTGAGACAAGTTTTGGTAAAGCAGTTTTGCCATCCAGGTGAGGCTGTATGTTTTGAGACTAAATAGTCGGGTGAAACTATTCGGCTTTGAATTGCTCCCCTAGGCTGCACATGCCAAATTGGCAGTGCTCGTGGTATCTGAGACAAGTTTTGATAAAGTAGTTTTGACATCTAGGTAAAGCTGTATATATTGAAACTAAACAGTCGAGTGGGACCGTTTGGCTTTGACTTGCTCCCCTAGGCTGCACATGGCACATTGGCAGGGGTCGTGGTATCTGAGACAAGTTTTGGTAGAACAGTTTTGGCGGTCAGATGGGACTGTATGTTTCAAGACTCAATAGTTGGGTGGGACCATTTCGCTTTGACTTGCTCCCCTATGCTGCACATGACAGATTGGCAGGACTCGTTGTATTTGAGACAAGTTTTGCTAAAGCCGTTTTGACTTCCACGTGAGGCTGCATGTTTTGAGACTAAATAGTCGGGTTAGACTATTCGGCTTTGAATTGCTCCACTAGGCTGCACATGCCAGATTTTCAGAGCTCCCGGTATCTGAGACAAGTTTTGATAAAGCAGTTTTGACACCAGGTAAAGCTGTATATATTGAAACTAAATAGTCGGGTGGACCCATTTGGCTTTGACTTACTCCCCTAGGTTACACGTGACAGATTGGCAGGGCTCGTGGTATCTGTGACAGTTTTGGTAGAACAGTTTTCGCGGTCAGATGGGGCTGTGTATTTTAGGACTAAATATTCGGGTGACACTAATTGGCTTTGACTAGGTCCTCTAGGCTGGATATGCCAGATTTTCAGGGCTCTCGGTATCTTAGACAAGTTTTGGTAAAGCAGTTTTGGCTTCCACGTGAGTCTGTATGTTTTGAGACTAAATAGTCGGGTGAGACTATTCGGCTTTGAATTGCTCCCCTAGGCTGCACATGCCAGATTTTCAGAGCTCCCGGTATCTGAGACAAGTTTTGATAAAGCAGTTTTGACACCAGGTAAAGCTGTATATATTGAAACTAAATAGTCGGGTGGGACCATTTGGCTTTGACTTGCTCCCCTAGGCTGAACATGCCAGATTTGCAGGGCTGCTGGTATCTGAGACAAGTTTTGCTAAAACAATTTTGGCGGTCAGATGGGACTGTATGTTTCAAGACTCAATAGTCGGGTGGGACCATTTCGCTTTGACTTGCTCCCCTATGCTGCACATGACAGATTGGCAGGACTCGTTGTGTATTTGAGACAAGTTTTGCTAAAGCTGTTTTGACTTCCACGTGGGGCTGCATGTTTTGAGACTAAATAGTCGGGTTAGACTATTCGGCTTTGAATTGCTCCCCTAGGCTGCACATGCCAAATTGGCAGTGCTCGTGGTATCTGAGACAAGTTTTGATAAAGCAGTTTTGACATCCAGATAAAGCTGTATATATTGAAACTAAATAGTCGGATGGGACCATTTGGCTTTGACTTGCTCCCCTAGGCTGCACATGGCACATTGGCAGGGGTCGTGGTATCTGAGACAAGTTTTGGTAGAACAGTTTTGGCGGTCAGATGGGACTGTATGGCTTAGGACTAAATAGCCGGGTGAGACCATTTGGCTTTGACTGACTTTGAGATAAGTTTTGATAAAGCAGTTTTGACATCCACGTGAGGCTGTGTGTTGTAAAACTAACTAGCCGGGTGAGACTATTTGGCTTTGACTTGCTCCCCTTGGCTGCACATGCCAGATTAGCAGTGCTCGTGGTATCTGAAACAAGTTTTGGTAAAGCAGTTTTAGCGGCCAGAGGGGGCTGTATGTTTAAAGACTCAATAGTCGGGTGGGACTATTCGGCTTTGGATTGCTCCCCTAGGCTGCACATGCCAAATTGGCAGTGCTCGTGGTATCTGAGACAAGTTTTGATAAAGCAGTTTTGACATCCAGATAAAGCTATATATATTGAAACTAAATAGTCGGGTGGGACCATTTGGCTTTGACTTACTCCCATAAGCTGAACATGACAGATTGGCAGGGCTCGTGGTATCTGAGACAAGTTTTGGTAGAACAGTTTTGGCAGTCAGATGGGACTGTATGGCTTAGAACTAAATAGTCGGGTGCGACCATTTAGCTTTGACTGACTTTGAGATTAGTTTTGATAAAGCAGTTTTCACATCCACGTGAGGCTGTATGTTTTAAAACTAACTAGTCGGGTGAGACTATTTGGCTTTGACAAGCTCCCCTAGGCTGCACATGCCAGATTAGCAGTGCTCGTGGTGTCTGAGACAAGTTTTGATAAAGCAGTTTTGACATCCAGGTAAAGCTGTATATATTGAAACTAAATAGTCGGGTGGGACCATTTGGCTTTGACTTGCTCCCCTAGGCTGCACATGACAGATTGGCTGGGCTCTTGGTATCTGAGACAAGTTTTGGTAAAGCAGTTTTGGCTTCCACGTGAGGCTGTATGTTTGGAGACTAACTAGTCGGGTGAGACCATTTGGCTTTGACTTGCTCCCCTTGGCTTCACATGCCAGATTGGCAGGGCTCGTGGTATCTGAGACAAGTTTTGGTAGAACAGTTTTGGCGGTCAGATGGGACTGTATGGCTTAGAACTAAATAGTCGGGTGCGACCAAATAGCTTTGACTGACTTTGAGATTAGTTTTGATAAAGCACTTTTGACATCCACGTGAGGCTGTATGTTTTAAAACTAACTAGTCGGGTAAGACTATTTGGCTTTGACTTGCTCCCCTAAGCTGCACATGCCCGATTGGCAGTGCTCGTTGTATCTGAGACAAGTTTTGATAAAGCAGTTTTGACATCCAGGTAAAGCTGTATATATTGAAACTAAATAGTCGGGTGGGACCATTTGGCTTTGACTTGCTCCCCCAGGCTGCACATGACAGATTGGCTGGGCTCATAGTATCTGAGACAAGTTTTGGTAAAACAGTTTTGATTTCTACGTGTTTTGAGACTAACTAGTCGGGTGAGACTATTTGGCTTTGACTTGCTCCCCTAAGCTGCACATGCCCGATTGGCAGTGCTCGTTGTATCTGAGACAAGTTTTGATAAAGCAGTTTTGACATCCAGGTAAAGCTGTATATATTGAAACTAAATAGTCGGTTGGGACCATTTGGCTTTGACTTGCTCCCCCAGGCTGCACATGCCAGATTGGCAGGGCTCGTGGTATCTATGACAAGTTTTGGTAGAAGAGTTTTGGCGGTCGGATGGGGCTGTATATTTAAGGACTAAATATTCGGGTAACACTTATTGGCTTTGACTAGGTCCTCTAGGCTGGCTATGCCAGATTTTCAGAGCTTCCGGTATCTGAGACAAGTTTTGATAAAGCAGTTTTGACACCTGGTAAAGCTGTATATATTGAAACTAAATAGTCGGGTGGGACCATTTGGCTTTGACTTGCTCCCCTAGGCTGCACATGACAGATGGGCAGGGCTCGTGGTATCTGAGACAAGTTTTGATAAAGCAGTTTTGACATCCACGTGAGGCTGTACTTTTTGAGACTAAATAGTCGGGTGAGACTATTCGGCTTTGAATTGCTCCCCTAGGCTGCACATGCCAAATTGGCAGTGCTCGTGGTATCTGAGACAAGTTTTGGTAAAGCAGTTTTGACTTCCACGTGAGGCTGCATGTTTTGAGACTAAATATTCGGGTGAGACTATTCGGCATTGAATTGCTCCCGTAGGCTGAACATGCCAGATTTGCAGGGCTGCTGGTATCTGAGACAAGTTTTGCTAAAACAGTTTTGGCGGTCAGATGGGACTGTATGTTTCACGACTCAATAGTCGGGTGGGACCATTTCGCTTTGACTTGCTCCCCTATGCTGCACATGACAGATTGGCAGGACTCGTTGTATTTGAGACAAGTTTTGCTCAAGCCGTTTTGACTTCCACGTGAGGCTGCATTTTTTGAGACTAAAAAGTCGGGTTAGACTATTCGGCTTTGAATTGCGCCCCTAGGCTGCACACGCCAAATTGGCAGTGCTCGTGGTATCTGAGACAAGTTTTTATAAAGCAGTTTTGGCATCCAGATAAAGCTGTATATATTGAAACTAAATAGTCGGCTGGGACCATATGGCTTTGACTTGCTCCCCTAGGCTGCACATGACAGATTGGCTGGGCTCGTGGTATCTGAGACACGTTTTGGTAAAGCAGTTTTGACTTCCACGTGAGGCTATATGTTTTGAGACTAACAAGTCGTGTGAGACTATTTGGCTTTGACTTGCTCCCCTAGGCTGCACATGCCAGATTGGCAGGGCTCGTGGTATCTGAGACACGTTTTGGTAAAGCAGTTTTGACATCCAGGTGAGGCTGTATGTTTTGAGACTAAATAGTCAGGTGAAACTATTCGGCTTTGAATTGCTCCCCTAGGCTGCACATGCCAAATTGGGAGTGCTCGTGGTATCTGAGACAAGTTTTGATAAAGCAGTTTTGACATCCAGGTAAAGCTGTATATATTGAAACTAAATAGTCGGGTGGGACCATTTGGCTTTGACTTGCTCACCTTGGCTGCACATGCCAGATATGCAGGGCTCGTGGTATCTGAGACAAGTTTTGGTAGAACAGTTTTGGCGGTCAGATGGGACTGTATGGCTTAGGACTAAATAGCCGGGTGAGACCATTTGGCTTTGACTGACTTTGAGATAAGTTTTGATAAAGCAGTTTTGACATCCACGTGAGGCTGTGTGTTGTAAAACTAACTAATCGGGTGAGACTATTTGGCTTTGACTTGCTCCCCTAAGCTGCACATGCCAGATTGGCAGTGCTCGTTGTATCTGAGACAAGTTTTGATAAAGCAGTTTTGACATACAGGTAAAGCTGTATATATTGAAACTAAATAGTCGGGTGGGACCATTTGGCTTTGACTTGCTCCCCTAGGCTGCACATGACAGATTGGCTGGGCTCGTGGTATCTGAGACAAGTTTTGGTAAAGCAGTTTTGACTTCCACGTGAGGCTATATGTTTTGAGACTAACAAGTCGGGTGAGACTATTTGGCTTTGACTTGCTCCCCTAGGCTGCACATGCCAGATTGGCAGGGCTCGTGGTATCTGAGACACGTTTTGGTAAAGCAGTTTTGACATCCAGGTAAAGCTGTATATATTGAAACTAAATAGTCGGGTGGGACCATTTGGCTTTGACTTGCTCCCCTAGGCTGCACATGCCAGATTGGCAGGGCTCGCGGTATCTGAGACACGTTTTGGTAAAGCAGTTTTGACATCCAGGTGAGGCTGCATGTTTTGAGACTAAAAAGTCGGGTTAGACTATTCGGCTTTGAATTGCGCCCCTAGGCTGCACACGCCAAATTGGCAGTGCTCGTGGTATCTGAGACAAGTTTTTATAAAGCAGTTTTGGCATCCAGATAAAGCTGTATATATTGAAACTAAATAGTCGGCTGGGACCATATGGCTTTGACTTGCTCCCCTAGGCTGCACATGACAGATTGGCTGGGCTCGTGGTATCTGAGACACGTTTTGGTAAAGCAGTTTTGACTTCCACGTGAGGCTATATGTTTTGAGACTAACAAGTCGGGTGAGACTATTTGGCTTTGAATTGCTCCCCTAGGCTGCACATGCCAAATTGGGAGTGCTCATGGTATCTGAGACAAGTTTTGATAAAGCAGTTTTGACATCCAGGTAAAGCTGTATATATTGAAACTAAATAGTCGAGTGGGTCCGTTTGGCTTTGACTTGCTCCCCTAGGCTACACGTGACAGATTGGCAGGGCTCGTGGTATCTGAGACAAGTTTTGGTAGAACAGTTTTGGCGGTCAGATGGGGCTGTATATTTAAGGACTACATATTCGGGTAACACTTATTGGCTTTGACTAGGTCCTCTAGGCTGGCTATGCCAGATTTTCAGAGCTCCCGGTATCTGAGACAAGTTTTGATAAAGCAGTTTTGACACCAGGTAAAGCTGTATATATTGAAACTAAATAGTCGGGTGGGACCATTTGGCTTTGACTTGCTCACCTTGGCTGCACTTGCCAGATTGGCAGGGCTCGTGGTATCTGAGACAAGTTTTGGTAGAACAGTTTTGGCGGTCAGATGGGACTGTATGTTTCAAGACTCAATAGTCGGGTGGGACCATTTCGCTTTGACTTGCTCCCCTATGCTGCACATGACAGATTGGCAGGACTCGTTGTATTTGAGACAAGTTTTGCTCAAGCCGTTTTGACTTCCACGTGAGGCTGCATGTTTTGAGACTAAAAAGTCGGGTGAGACTATTCGGCATTGAATTGCTCCCGTAGGCTGAACATGCCAGATTTGCAGGGCTGCTGGTATCTGAGACAAGTTTTGCTAAAACAGTTTTGGCGGTCAGATGGGACTGTATGTTTCAAGACTCAATAGTCGGGTGGGACCATTTCGCTTTGACTTGCTCCCCTATGCTGCACATGACAGATTGGCAGGACTCGTTGTATTTGAGACAAGTTTTGCTCAAGCCGTTTTGACTTCCACGTGAGGCTGCATGTTTTGAGACTAAAAAGTCGGGTGAGACTATTCGGCATTGAATTGCTCCCGTAGGCTGAACATGCCAGATTTGCAGGGCTGCTGGTATCTGAGACAAGTTTTGCTAAAACAGTTTTGGCGGTCAGATGGGACTGTATGTTTCAAGACTCAATAGTCGGGTGGGACCATTTCGCTTTGACTTGCTCCCCTATGCTGCACACGCCAAATTGGCAGTGCTCGTGGTATCTGAGACAAGTTTTTATAAAGCAGTTTTGGCATCCAGAGAAAGCTGTATATATTGAAACTAAATAGTCGGCTGGGACCATATGGCTTTGACTTGCTCCCCTAGGCTGCACATGGCACATTGGCAGGGGTCGTGGTATCTGAGACAAGTTTTGGTAGAACAGTTTTGACATCCACGTGAGGCTGTATTTCTTGAGACTAAATAGTCGGGTCGGACCATTTGGCTTTGACTTACTCCCCTAGGCTGCACATGCCAAATTGGCAGTGCTCGTGGTATCTGAGACAAGTTTTGATAAAGCAGTTTTGACATCCAGGTAAAGCTGTATATATTGAAACTAAATAGTCGGGTGGGACCATTTGGCTTTGACTTGCTCCCCTAGGCTGCACATGACAGATTGGCAGGGCTCGTGGTATCTGAGACAAGTTTTGGTAGAACAGTTTTGGCGGTCAGATGGGACTGTATAGCTTAGAACTAAATAGTCGGGTGCGACCATTTAGCTTTGACTGACTTTGAGATTAGTTTTGATAAAGCAGTTTTGACATCCACGTGAGGCTATATGTTTTAAAACTAACTAGTCGGGTGAGACTATTTGGCTTTGACTTGCTCCCCTAAGCTGCACATGCCAGATCGGCAGTGCTCGTTGTATCTGAGACAAGTTTTGATAAAGCAGTTTTGACATCCACGTGAGGCTGTATTTTTTGAGACTAAATAGTCGGGTCGGACCATTTAGCTTTGACTTACTCCCCTAGGCTGCACATGCCAAATTGGCAGTGCTCGTGGTATCTGAGGCAAGTATTGGTGAAGCAGTTTTGACTTCCACGTGAGGCTGCATGTTTTGAGACTAAATAGTCGGGTGAGACTATTCGGCATTGAATTGCTCCCGTAGGCTGAACATGCCAGATTTGCAGGGCTGCTGGTATCTGAGACAAGTTTTGCTAAAACAGTTTTGGCGGTCAGATGGGACTGTATGTTTCAAGACTCAATAGTCGGGTGGGACCATTTCGCTTTGACTTGCTCCCCTATGCTGCACATGACAGATTGGCAGGACTCGTTGTATTTGAGACAAGTTTTGCTCAAGCCGTTTTGACTTCCACGTGAGGCTGCATGTTTTGAGACTAAAAAGTCGGGCTACACTATTCGGCTTTGAATTGCGCCCCTAGGCTGCACACGCCAAATTGGCAGTGCTCGTGGTATCTGAAACAAGTTTTTATAAAGCAGTTTTGGCATCCAGAGAAAGCTGTATATATTGAAACTAAATAGTCGGCTGGGACCATATGGCTTTGACTTGCTCCCCTAGGCTGCACATAGCACATTGGCAGGGGTCGTGGTATCTGAGACAAGTTTTGGTAGAACAGTTTTGACATCCACGTGAGGCTGTATTTCTTGAGACTAAATAGTCGGGTCGGACCATTTGGCTTTGACTTACTCCCCTAGGCTGCACATGCCAAATTGGCAGTGCTCGTGGTATCTGAGACAAGTTTTGATAAAGCAGTTTTGACATCCAGGTAAAGCTGTATATATTAAAACTAAATAGTCGGGTGGGACCATTTGGCTTTGACTTGCTCCCCTAGGCTGCACATGACAGATTGGCAGGGCTCGTGGTATCTGAGACAAGTTTTGGTAAAGCAGTTTTGACTTCCACGTGAGGCTATATGTTTTGAGACTAACAAGTCGGGTTTGACTATTTGGCTTTGACTTGCTCCCCTAGGCTGCACATGACAGATTGGCAGGGCTCGTGGTATCTGAGACACGTTTTGGTAAAGCAGTTTTGACATACAGGTGATGCTGTATCTTTTGAGACTAAATAGTCAGGTGAAACTATTCGGCTTTGAATTGCTCCCCTAAGCTGCACATGCCAAATTGGGAGTGCTCGTGGTATCTGAAACAAGTTTTGATAAAGCAGTTTTGACATCCAGGTAAAGCTGTATATATTAAAACTAAATAGTCGAGTGGGTCCGTTTGGCTTTGACTTGCTCCCCTAGGCTACACATGACAGATTGGCAGGGCTCGTGGTATCTGAGACAAGTTTTGGTAGAACAGTTTTGGCGGTCAGATGGGGCTGTATATTTAAGGACTAAGGATTCGGGTAACACTTATTGGCTTTGACTAGGTCCTCTAGGCTGGCTATGCCAGATTTTCAGAGCTCCCGGTATCTGAGACAAGTTTTGATAAAGCAGTTTTGACACCAGGTAAAGCTGTATATATTGAAACTAAATAGTCGGGTGGGACCAGTTGGCTTTGACTTGCTCACCTTGGCTGCACATGCCAGATTGGCAGGGCTCGTGGTATCTGAGACACGTTTTGGTAAAGCAGTTTTGACATACAGGTGATGCTGTATCTTTTGAGACTAAATAGTCAGGTGAAACTATTCGGCTTTGAATTGCTCCCCTAAGCTGCACATGCCAAATTGGGAGTGCTCGTGGTATCTGAAACAAGTTTTGATAAAGCAGTTTTGACATCCAGGTAAAGCTGTATATATTAAAACTAAATAGTCGAGTGGGTCCGTTTGGCTTTGACTTGCTCCCCTAGGCTACACATGACAGATTGGCAGGGCTCGTGGTATCTGAGACAAGTTTTGGTAGAACAGTTTTGGCGGTCAGATGGGGCTGTATATTTAAGGACTAAGGATTCGGGTAACACTTATTGGCTTTGACTAGGTCCTCTAGGCTGGCTATGCCAGATTTTCAGAGCTCCCGGTATCTGAGACAAGTTTTGATAAAGCAGTTTTGACACCAGGTAAAGCTGTATATATTGAAACTAAATAGTCGGGTGGGACCAGTTGGCTTTGACTTGCTCACCTTGGCTGCACATGCCAGATTGGCAGGGCTCGTGGTATCTGAGACAAGTTTTGGAAGAACAGTTTTGGCGGTCAGATGGGACTGTATAGCTTAGAACTAAATAGTCGGGTGCGACCATTTAGCTTTGACTGACTTTGAGATTAGTTTTGATAAAGCAGTTTTGACATCCACGTGAGGCTGTATGTTTTAAAACTAACTAGTCGGGTGAGACTATTTGGCTTTGACTTGCTCCCCTAAGCTGCACATGCCAGATTGGCTGGGCTCGTGGTATCTGAGACACGTTTTGGTAAAGCAGTTTTGACTTCCACGTGAGGCTATATGTTTTGAGACTAACAAGTCGGGTGAGACTATTTGGCTTTGAATTGCTCCCCTAGGCTGCACATGCCAAATTGGGAGTGCTCATGGTATCTGAGACAAGTTTTGATAAAGCAGTTTTGACATCCAGGTAAAGCTGTATATATTGAAACTAAATAGTCGAGTGGGTCCGTTTGGCTTTGACTTGCTCCCCTAGGCTACACGTGACAGATTGGCAGGGCTCGTGGTATCTGAGACAAGTTTTGGTAGAACAGTTTTGGCGGTCAGATGGGGCTGTATGTTTCAAGACTCAATAGTCGGGTGGGACCATTTCGCTTTGACTTGCTCCCCTATGCTGCACATGACAGATTGGCAGGACTCGTTGTATTTGAGACAAGTTTTGCTCAAGCCGTTTTGACTTCCACGTGAGGCTGCATGTTTTGAGACTAAAAAGTCGGGTGAGACTATTCGGCATTGAATTGCTCCCGTAGGCTGAACATGCCAGATTTGCAGGGCTGCTGGTATCTGAGACAAGTTTTGCTAAAACAGTTTTGGCGGTCAGATGGGACTGTATGTTTCAAGACTCAATAGTCGGGTGGGACCATTTCGCTTTGACTTGCTCCCCTATGCTGCACATGACAGATTGGCAGGACTCGTTGTATTTGAGACAAGTTTTGCTCAAGCCGTTTTGACTTCCACGTGAGGCTGCATGTTTTGAGACTAAAAAGTCGGGTTACACTATTCGGCTTTGAATTGCGCCCCAAGGCTGCACACGCCAAATTGGCAGTGCTCGTGGTATCTGAGACAAGTTTTTATAAAGCAGTCTTGGCATCCAGAGAAAGCTGTATATATTGAAACTAAATAGTCGGCTGGGACCATATGGCTTTGACTTGCTCCCCTAGGCTGCACATGGCACATTGGCAGGGGTCGTGGTATCTGAGACAAGTTTTGGTAGAACAGTTTTGACATCCACGTGAGGCTGTATTTCTTGAGACTAAATAGTCGGGTCGGATCATTTGGCTTTGACTTACTCCCCTAGGCTGCACATGCCAAATTGGCAGTGCTCGTGGTATCTGAGACAAGTTTTGATAAAGCAGTTTTGACATCCAGGTAAAGCTGTATATATTGAAACTAAATAGTCGGGTGGGACCATTTGGCTTTGACTTGCTCCCCTAGGCTGCACATGACAGATTGGCAGGGCTCGTGGTATCTGAGACAAGTTTTGGTAGAACAGTTTTGGCGGTCAGATGGGACTGTATAGCTTAGAACTAAATAGTCGGGTGCGACCATTTAGCTTTGACTGACTTTGAGATTAGTTTTGATAAAGCAGTTTTGACATCCACGTGAGGCTATATGTTTTAAAACTAACTAGTCGGGTGAGACTATTTGGCTTTGACTTGCTCCCCTAAGCTGCACATGCCAGATCGGCAGTGCTCGTTGTATCTGAGACAAGTTTTGATAAAGCAGTTTTGACATCCACGTGAGGCTGTATTTTTTGAGACTAAATAGTCGGGTCGGACCATTTAGCTTTGACTTACTCCCCTAGGCTGCACATGCCAAATTGGCAGTGCTCGTGGTATCTGAGGCAAGTTTTGGTGAAGCAGTTTTGACTTCCACGTGAGGCTGCATGTTTTGAGACTAAATAGTCGGGTGAGACTATTCGGCATTGAATTGCTCCCGTAGGCTGAACATGCCAGATTTGCAGGGCTGCTGGTATCTGAGACAAGTTTTGCTAAAACAGTTTTGGCGGTCAGATGGGACTGTATGTTTCAAGACTCAATAGTCGGGTGGGACCATTTCGCTTTGACTTGCTCCCCTATGCTGCACATGACAGATTGGCAGGACTCGTTGTATTTGAGACAAGTTTTGCTCAAGCCGTTTTGACTTCCACGTGAGGCTGCATGTTTTGAGACTAAAAAGTCGGGTTACACTATTCGGCTTTGAATTGCGCCCCTAGGCTGCACACGCCAAATTGGCAGTGCTCGTGGTATCTGAAACAAGTTTTTATAAAGCAGTTTTGGCATCCAGAGAAAGCTGTATATATTGAAACTAAATAGTCGGCTGGGACCATATGGCTTTGACTTGCTCCCCTAGGCTGCACATAGCACATTGGCAGGGGTCGTGGTATCTGAGACAAGTTTTGGTAGAACAGTTTTGACATCCACGTGAGGCTGTATTTCTTGAGACTAAATAGTCGGGTCGGACCATTTGGCTTTGACTTACTCCCCTAGGCTGCACATGCCAAATTGGCAGTGCTCGTGGTATCTGAGACAAGTTTTGATAAAGCAGTTTTGACATCCAGGTAAAGCTGTATATATTGAAACTTAATAGTCGGGTGGGTCCGTTTGGCTTTGACTTGCTCCCCTAGGCTGCACATGACAGATTGGCAGGGCTCGTGGTATCTGAGACAAGTTTTGGTACAGCAGTTTTGACTTCCACGTGAGGCTATATGTTTTGAGACTAACAAGTCGGTTGAGACTATTTGGCTTTGACTTGCTCCCCTAGGCTGCACATGACAGATTGGCAGGGCTCGTGGTATCTGAGACACGTTTTGGTAAAGCAGTTTTGACATACAGGTGATGCTGTATGTTTTGAGACTAAATAGTCAGGTGAAACTATTCGGCTTTGAATTGCTCCCCTAAGCTGCACATGCCAAATTGGGAGTGCTCGTGGTATCTGAAACAAGTTTTGATAAAGCAGTTTTGACATCCAGGTAAAGCTGTATATATTAAAACTAAATAGTCGAGTGGGTCCGTTTGGCTTTGACTTGCTCCCCTAGGCTACACGTGACAGATTGGCAGGGCTCGTGGTATCTGAGACAAGTTTTGGTAGAACAGTTTTGGCGGTCAGATGGGGCTGTATATTTAAGGACTAAATATTCGGGTAACACTTATTGGCTTTGACTAGGTCCTCTAGGCTGGCTATGCCAGATTTTCAGAGCTCCCGGTATCTGAGACAAGTTTTGATAAAGCAGTTTTGACACCAGGTAAAGCTGTATATATTGAAACTAAATAGTCGGGTGGGACCAGTTGGCTTTGACTTGCTCACCTTGGCTGCACATGCCAGATTGGCAGGGCTCGTGGTATCTGAGACAAGTTTTGGAAGAACAGTTTTGGCGGTCAGATGGGACTGTATAGCTTAGAACTAAATAGTCGGGTGCGACCATTTAGCTTTGACTGACTTTGAGATTAGTTTTGATAAAGCAGTTTTGACATCCACGTGAGGCTGTATGTTTTAAAACTAACTAGTCGGGTGAGACTATTTGGCTTTGACTTGCTCGCCTAAGCTGCACATGCCAGATTGGCAGTGTTCGTTGTATCTGAGACAAGTTTTGATAAAGCAGTTTTGACATCCACAAGAGGCTGTATTTTTTGAGACTAAATAGTCGGGTCGGACCATTTGGCTTTGACTTACTCCCCTAGGCTGCACATGCCAAATTGGCAGTGCTCGTGGTATCTGAGACAAGTTTTGATAAAGCAGTTTTGACATCCAGGTAAAGCTGTATATATTGAAACTAAATAGTCGGGTGGGACCATATGGCTTTGACTTGCTCCCCTAGGCTGCACATGACAGATTGGCTGGGCTCGTGGTATCTGAGACACGTTTTGGTAAAGCAGTTTTGACTTCCACGTGAGGCTATATGTTTTGAGACTAACAAGTCGGGTGAGACTATTTGGCTTTGAATTGCTCCCCTAGGCTGCACATGCCAAATTGGGAGTGCTCGTGGTATCTGAGACAAGTTTTGATAAAGCAGTTTTGACATCCAGGTAAAGCTGTATATATTGAAACTAAATAGTCGAGTGGGTCCGTTTGGCTTTGACTTGCTCCCCTAGGCTACACGTGACAGATTGGCAGGGGTCGTGGTATCTGAGACAAGTTTTGGTAAAGCAGTTTTGACTTCCACGTGAGGCTATATGTTTTGAGACTAACAAGTCGGGTGAGACTATTTGGCTTTGACTTGCTCCCCTAGGCTGCACATGACAGATTGGCAGGGCTCGTGGTATCTGAGACACGTTTTGGTAAAGCAGTTTTGACATACAGGTGATGCTGTATCTTTTGAGACTAAATAGTCAGGTGAAACTATTCGGCTTTGAATTGCTCCCCTAAGCTGCACATGCCAAATTGGGAGTGCTCGTGGTATCTGAAACAAGTTTTGATAAAGCAGTTTTGACATCCAGGTAAAGCTGTATATATTAAAACTAAATAGTCGAGTGGGTCCGTTTGGCTTTGACTTGCTCCCCTAGGCTACACATGACAGATTGGCAGGGCTCGTGGTATCTGAGACAAGTTTTGGTAGAACAGTTTTGGCGGTCAGATGGGGCTGTATATTTAAGGACTAAGGATTCGGGTAACACTTATTGGCTTTGACTAGGTCCTCTAGGCTGGCTATGCCAGATTTTCAGAGCTCCCGGTATCTGAGACAAGTTTTGATAAAGCAGTTTTGACACCAGGTAAAGCTGTATATATTGAAACTAAATAGTCGGGTGGGACCAGTTGGCTTTGACTTGCTCACCTTGGCTGCACATGCCAGATTGGCAGGGCTCGTGGTATCTGAGACAAGTTTTGGAAGAACAGTTTTGGCGGTCAAATGGGACTGTATAGCTTAGAACTAAATAGTCGGGTGCGACCATTTAGCTTTGACTGACTTTGAGATTAGTTTTGATAAAGCAGTTTTGACATCCACGTGAGGCTGTATGTTTTAAAACTAACTAGTCGGGTGAGACTATTTGGCTTTGACTTGCTCCCCTAAGCTGCACATGCCAGATTGGCAGTGTTCGTTGTATCTGAGACAAGTTTTGATAAAGCAGTTTTGACATCCACAAGAGGCTGTATTTTTTGAGACTAAATAGTCGGGTCGGACCATTTGGCTTTGACTTACTCCCCTAGGCTGCACATGCCAAATTGGCAGTGCTCGTGGTATCTGAGACAAGTTTTGATAAAGCAGTTTTGACATCCAGGTAAAGCTGTATATATTGAAACTAAATAGTCGGGTGGGACCATATGGCTTTGACTTGCTCCCCTAGGCTGCACATGACAGATTGGCTGGGCTCGTGGTATCTGAGACACGTTTTGGTAAAGCAGTTTTGACTTCCACGTGAGGCTATATGTTTTGAGACTAACAAGTCGGGTGAGACTATTTGGCTTTGAATTGATCCCCTAGGCTGCACATGCCAAATTGGGAGTGCTCGTGGTATCTGAGACAAGTTTTGATAAAGCAGTTTTGACATCCAGGTAAAGCTGTATATATTGAAACTAAATAGTCGAGTGGGTCCGTTTGGCTTTGACTTGCTCCCCTAGGCTACACGTGACAGATTGGCAGGGCTCGTGGTATCTGAGACAAGTTTTGGTAGAACAGTTTTGGCGGTCAGATGGGGCTGTATATTTAAGGACTAAATATTCGGGTAACACTTATTGGCTTTGACTAGGTCCTCTAGGCTGGCTATGCCAGATTTTCAGAGCTCCCGGTATCTGAGACAAGTTTTGATAAAGCAGTTTTGACACCAGGTAAAGCTGTATATATTGAAACTAAATAGTCGGGTGGGACCATTTGGCTTTGACTTGCTCACCTTGGCTGCACTTGCCAGATTGGCAGGTCTCGTGGTATCTGAGACAAGTTTTGGTAGAACAGTTTTGGCGGTCAGATGGGACTGTATAGCTTAGAACTAAAGAGTCGGGTGCGACCATTTAGCTTTGACTGACTTTGAGATTAGTTTTGATAAAGCAGTTTTGACATCCACGTGAGGCTATAAGTTTTAAAACTAACTAGTCGGGTGAGACTATTTGGCTTTGACTTGCTCCCCTATGCTGCACATGCCAGATCGGCAGTGCTCGTTGTATCTGAGACAAGTTTTGATAAAGCAGTTTTGACATCCACGTGAGGCTGTATTTTTTGAGACTAAATAGTCGGGTCGGACCATTTGGCTTTGACTTACTCCCCTAGGCTGCACATGCCAAATTGGCAGTGCTCGTGGTATCTGAGGCAAGTTTTGGTACGGCAGTTTTGACTTCCACGTGAGGCTGCATGTTTTGAGACTAAATAGTCGGGTGAGACTATTCGGCATTGAATTGCTCCCGTAGGCTGAACATGCCAGATTTGCAGGGCTGCTGGTATCTGAGACAAGTTTTGCTAAAACAGTTTTGGCGGTCAGATGGGACTGTATGTTTCAAGACTCAATAGTCGGGTGGGACCATTTCGCTTTGACTTGCTCCCCTATGCTGCACATGACAGATTGGCAGGACTCGTTGTATTTGAGACAAGTTTTGCTCAAGCCGTTTTGACTTCCACGTGAGGCTGCATGTTTTGAGACTAAAAAGTCGGGTTACACTATTCGGCTTTGAATTGCGCCCCTAGGCTGCACACGCCAAATTGGCAGTGCTCGTGGTATCTGAGACAAGTTTTTATAAAGCAGTTTTGGCATCCAGAGAAAGCTGTATATATTGAAACTAAATAGTCGGCTGGGACCATATGGCTTTGACTTGCTCCCCTAGGCTGCACATGGCACATTGGCAGGGGTCGTGGTATCTGAGACAAGTTTTGGTAGAACAGTTTTGACATCCACGTGAGGCTGTATTTCTTGAGACTAAATAGTCGGGTCGGACCATTTGGCTTTGACTTACTCCCCTAGGCTGCACATGCCAAATTGGCAGTGCTCGTGGTATCTGAGACAAGTTTTGATAAAGCAGTTTTGACATCCAGGTAAAGCTGTATATATTGAAACTAAATAGTCGGGTGGGACCATTTGGCTTTGACTTGCTCCCCTAGGCTGCACATGACAGATTGGCAGGGCTCGTGGTATCTGAGACAAGTTTTGGTAAAGCAGTTTTGACTTCCACGTGAGGCCATATGTTTTGAGACTAACAAGTCGGGTGAGACTATTTGGCTTTGACTTGCTCCCCTAGGCTGCACATGCCAGATTGGCAGGGCTCGTGGTATCTGAGACACGTTTTGGTAAAGCAGTTTTGACATACAGGTGATGCTGTATGTTTTGAGACTAAATAGTCAGGTGAAACTATTCGGCTTTGAATTGCTCCCCTAAGCTGCACATGCCAAATTGGGAGTGCTCGTGGTATCTGAAACAAGTTTTGATAAAGCAGTTTTGACATCCAGGTGAAGCTGTATATATTAAAACTAAATAGTCGAGTGGGTCCATTTGGCTTTGACTTGCTCCCCTAGGCTACACGTGACAGATTGGCAGGGCTCGTGGTATCTGAGACAAGTTTTGGTAGAACAGTTTTGGCGGTCAGATGGGGCTGTATATTTAAGGACTAAATATTCGGGTAACACTTATTGGCTTTGACTAGGTCCTCTAGGCTGGCTATGCCAGATTTTCAGAGCTCCCGGTATCTGAGACAAGTTTTGATAAAGCAGTTTTGACACCAGGTAAAGCTGTATATATTGAAACTAAATAGTCGGGTGGGACCAGTTGGCTTTGACTTGCTCACCTTGGCTGCACATGCCAGATTGGCAGGGCTCGTGGTATCTGAGACAAGTTTTGGAAGAACAGTTTTGGCGGTCAGATGGGACTGTATAGCTTAGAACTAAATAGTCGGGTGCGACCATTTAGCTTTGACTGACTTTGAGATTAGTTTTGATAAAGCAGTTTTGACATCCACGTGAGGCTGTATGTTTTAAAACTAACTAGTCGGGTGAGACTATTTGGCTTTGACTTGCTCCCCTAAGCTGCACATGCCAGATTGGCAGTGTTCGTTGTATCTGAGACAAGTTTTGATAAAGCAGTTTTGACATCCACAAGAGGCTGTATTTTTTGAGACTAAATAGTCGGGTCGGACCATTTGGCTTTGACTTACTCCCCTAGGCTGCACATGCCAAATTGGCAGTGCTCGTGGTATCTGAGACAAGTTTTGATAAAGCAGTTTTGACATCCAGGTAAAGCTGTATATATTGAAACTAAATAGTCGGGTGGGACCATTTGGCTTTGACTTGCTCTCCTAGGCTGCACATGACAGATTGGCTGGGCTCGTTGTATCTGAGACAAGTTTTGGTAAAGCAGTTTTGACTACCACGTGAGGCTATATGTTTTGAGACTAAAAAGTCGGGTGAGACTATTTGGCTTTGACTTGCTCCCCTAGGCTGAACATGCCAGATTGGCAGGGCTCGTGGTATCTGAGACAAGTTTTGATAAAGCAGTTTTGACATCCAGGTAAAGCTGTATATATTGAAACTAAATAGTCGAGTGGGTCCGTTTGGCTTTGACTTGCTCCCCTAGGCTACACGTGACAGATTGGCAGGGCTCGTGGTATCTGAGACAAGTTTTGGTAGAACAGTTTTAGCGGTCAGATGGGGCTGTATATTTAAGGACTAAATATTCGGGTAACACTTATTGGCTTTGACTAGGTCCTCTAGGCTGGCTATGCCAGATTTTCAGAGCTCCCGGTATCTGAGACAAGTTTTGATAAAGCAGTTTTGACACCAGGTAAAGCTGTATATATTGAAACTAAATAGTCGGGTGGGACCATTTGGCTTTGACTTGCTCACCTTGGCTGCACATGCCAGATTGGCAGGGCTCGTGGTATCTGAGACAAGTTTTGGTAGAACAGTTTTGGCGGTCAGATGGGACTGTATAGCTTAGAACTAAATAGTCGGGAGCGACCATTTAGCTTTGACTGACTTTGAGATTAGTTTTGATAAAGCAGTTTTGACATCCACGTGAGGCTGTATGTTTTAAAACCAACTAGTCGGGTGAGACTATTTGGCTTTGACTTGCTCCCCTAGGCTGCACATGCCAGATTGGCAGGGCTCGTGGTATCTGAGACAAGTTTTGGAAGAACAGTTTTGGCGGTCAGATGGGACTGTATAGCTTAGAACTAAATAGTCGGGTGCGACCATTTAGCTTTGACTGACTTTGAGATTAGTTTTGATAAAGCAGTTTTGACATCCACGTGAGGCTGTATGTTTTAAAACTAACTAGTCGGGTGAGACTATTTGGCTTTGACTTGCTCCCCTAAGCTGCACATGCCAGATTGGCAGTGTTCGTTGTATCTGAGACAAGTTTTGATAAAGCAGTTTTGACATCCACAAGAGGCTGTATTTTTTGAGACTAAATAGTCGGGTCGGACCATTTGGCTTTGACTTACTCCCCTAGGCTGCACATGCCAAATTGGCAGTGCTCGTGGTATCTGAGACAAGTTTTGATAAAGCAGTTTTGACATCCAGGTAAAGCTGTATATATTGAAACTAAATAGTCGGGTGGGACCAATTGGCTTTGACTTGCTCTCCTAGGCTGCACATGACAGATTGGCTGGGCTCGTTGTATCTGAGACAAGTTTTGGTAAAGCAGTTTTGACTACCACGTGAGGCTATATGTTTTGAGACTAAAAAGTCGGGTGAGACTATTTGGCTTTGACTTGCTCCCCTAGGCTGAACATGCCAGATTGGCAGGGCTCGTGGTATCTGAGACAAGTTTTGATAAAGCAGTTTTGACATCCAGGTAAAGCTGTATATATTGAAACTAAATAGTCGAGTGGGTCCGTTTGGCTTTGACTTGCTCCCCTAGGCTACACGTGACAGATTGGCAGGGCTCGTGGTATCTGAGACAAGTTTTGGTAGAACAGTTTTGGCGGTCAGATGGGGCTGTATATTTAAGGACTAAATATTCGGGTAACACTTATTGGCTTTGACTAGGTCCTCTAGGCTGGCTATGCCAGATTTTCAGAGCTCCCGGTATCTGAGACAAGTTTTGATAAAGCAGTTTTGACACCAGGTAAAGCTGTATATATTGAAACTAAATAGTCGGGTGGGACCATTTGGCTTTGACTTGCTCACCTTGGCTGCACATGCCAGATTGGCAGGGCTCGTGGTATCTGAGACAAGTTTTGGTAGAACAGTTTTGGCGGTCAGATGGGACTGTATAGCTTAGAACTAAATAGTCGGGAGCGACCATTTAGCTTTGACTGACTTTGAGATTAGTTTTGATAAAGCAGTTTTGACATCCACGTGAGGCTGTATGTTTTAAAACCAACTAGTCGGGTGAGACTATTTGGCTTTGACTTGCTCCCCTAGGCTGCACATGCCAGATTGGCAGGGCTCGTGGTATCTGAGACAAGTTTTGATAAAGCAGTTTTGACATCCAGGTAAAGCTGTATATATTGAAACTAAATAGTCGAGTGGGACCGTTTGGCTTTGACTTGCTCCCCTAGGCTACACGTGACAGATTGGCAGTGCTCGTGGTATCTGTGACAAGTTTTGGTAGAACAGTTTTGGCGGTCAGATGGGGCTGTATATTTAAGGACTAAATATTCGGGTAACACTTATTGGTTTTGACTAGGTCCTCTAGGCTGGCTATGCCAGATTTTCAGAGCTCCCGGTATCTGAGACAAGTTTTGATAAAGCAGTTTTGACACGAGGTAAAGCCGTATATATTGAAACTAAATTGTCGGATGGGACCATTTGGCTTTGACTTGCTCCCCTAGGCTGCACATGCCAGATTTTCAGAGCTCCCGGTATCTGAGACAAGTTTTGATAAAGCAGTTTTGACACTAGGTAAAGCTGTATATATTGAAACTAAATAATCGGGTTGGACCATTTGGCTTTGACTTGCTCCCCTAGGCTGAACATGCCAGATTTGCAGGGCTGCTGGTATCTGAGACAAGTTTTGCTAAAACAGTTTTGGCGGTCAGATGGGACTGTATGTTTCAAGACTCAATAGTCGGGTGGGACCATTTCGCTTTGATTTGCTCCCCTATGCTGCACATGACAGATTGGCAGGACTCGTTGTATTTGAGACAAGTTTTGCTAAAGCCGTTTTGACTTCCACGTGAGGCTGCATGTTTTGAGACTAAATAGTCGGGTGAGACTATTTGGCTTTGACTTGCTCCCCTAAACTGCACATGCCAGATTGGCAGGGCTCGTGGTATCTGAGACAAGTTTTGTTAATGCAGTTTTGACATCCAGGTGAGGCTGTATGTTTTGAGACTAATTAGTCAGGTGAAACTATTCGGCTTTGAATTGCGCCCCTAGGCTGCACATGCCAAATTGGCAGTGCTCGTGGTATCTGAGACAAGTTTTGATAAAGCAGTTTTGACATCCAGATAAAGCTGTATATATTGAAACTAAATAGTCGGGTGGGACCATTTGGCTTTGATTTACTCCCCTAGGCTGCACATGGCACATTGGCAGGGGTCGTGGTATCTGAGACAAGTTTTGATAAAGCAGTTTTGACATCCAGGTAAAGCTGTATATATTGAAACTAAATAGTCGGGTGGGACCATTTGGCTTTGACTTGCTCCCCTAGGCTGCACATGACAGATTGGCAGGGCTCGTGGTATCTGAGACAAGTTTTGGTAAAGCAGTTTTGACTTCCACGTGAGGCCATATGTTTTGAGACTAACAAGTCGGGTGAGACTATTTGGCTTTGACTTGCTCCCCTAGGCTGCACATGCCAGATTGGCAGGGCTCGTGGTATCTGAGACACGTTTTGGTAAAGCAGTTTTGACATACAGGTGATGCTGTATGTTTTGAGACTAAATAGTCAGGTGAAACTATTCGGCTTTGAATTGCTCCCCTAAGCTGCACATGCCAAATTGGGAGTGCTCGTGGTATCTGAAACAAGTTTTGATAAAGCAGTTTTTACATCCAGGTAAAGCTGTATATATTAAAACTAAATAGTCGAGTGGGTCCATTTGGCTTTGACTTGCTCCCCTAGGCTACACGTGACAGATTGGCAGGGCTCGTGGTATCTGAGACAAGTTTTGGTAGAACAGTTTTGGCGGTCAGATGGGGCTGTATATTTAAGGACTAAATATTCGGGTAACACTTATTGGCTTTGACTAGGTCCTCTAGGCTGGCTATGCCAGATTTTCAGAGCTCCCGGTATCTGAGACAAGTTTTGATAAAGCAGTTTTGACACCAGGTAAAGCTGTATATATTGAAACTAAATAGTCGGTTGGGACCAGTTGGCTTTGACTTGCTCACCTTGGCTGCACATGCCAGATTGGCAGGGCTCGTGGTATCTGAGACAAGTTTTGGAAGAACAGTTTTGGCGGTCAGATGGGACTGTATAGCTAAGAACTAAATAGTCGGGTGCGACCATTTAGCTTTGACTGACTTTGAGATTAGTTTTGATAAAGCAGTTTTGACATCCACGTGAGGCTGTATGTTTTAAAACTAACTAGTCGGGTGAGACTATTTGGCTTTGACTTGCTCCCCTAAGCTGCACATGCCAGATTGGCAGTGTTCGTTGTATCTGAGACAAGTTTTGATAAAGCAGTTTTGACATCCACAAGAGGCTGTATTTTTTGAGACTAAATAGTCGGGTCGGACCATTTGGCTTTGACTTACTCCCCTAGGCTGCACATGCCAAATTGGCAGTGCTCGTGGTATCTGAGACAAGTTTTGATAAAGCAGTTTTGACATCCAGGTAAAGCTGTATATATTGAAACTAAATAGTCGGGTGGGACCATTTGGCTTTGACTTGCTCTCCTAGGCTGCACATGACAGATTGGCTGGGCTCGTGGTATCTGAGACAAGTTTTGGTAAAGCAGTTTTGACTACCACGTGAGGCTATATGTTTTGAGACTAAAAAGTCGGGTGAGACTATTTGGCTTTGACTTGCTCCCCTAGGCTGCACATGCCAGATTGGCAGGGCTCGTGGTATCTGAGACAAGTTTTGATAAAGCAGTTTTGACATCCAGGTAAAGCTGTATATATTGAAACTAAATAGTCGAGTGGGTCCGTTTGGCTTTGACTTGCTCCCCTAGGCTACACGTGACAGATTGGCAGGGCTCGTGGTATCTGAGACAAGTTTTGGTAGAACAGTTTTGGCGGTCAGATGGGGCTGTATATTTAAGGACTAAATATTCGGGTAACACTTATTGGCTTTGACTAGGTCCTCTAGGCTGGCTATGCCAGATTTTCAGAGCTCCCGGTATCTGAGACAAGTTTTGATAAAGCAGTTTTGACACCAGGTAAAGCTGTATATATTGAAACTAAATAGTCGGGTGGGACCATTTGGCTTTGACTTGCTCACCTTGGCTGCACATGCCAGATTGGCAGGGCTCGTGATATCTGAGACAAGTTTTGGTAGAACAGTTTTGGCGGTCAGATGGGACTGTATAGCTTAGAACTAAATAGTCGGGTGAGACCATTTAGCTTTGACTGACTTTGAGATTAGTTTTGATAAAGCAGTTTTGACATCCACGTGAGGCTGTATGTTTTAAAACCAACTAGTCGGGTGAGACTATTTGGCTTTGACTTGCTCCCCTAGGCTGCACATGCCAGATGGGCTGGGCTCTTGGTATCTGAGACACGTTTTGGTAAAGCAGTTTTGGCTTCCACGTGAGGCTGTATGTTTTGAGACTAACAAGTCGGGTGAGACTATTTGGCTTTGACTTACTCCCCTAGGCTGCACATGCCAAATTGGCAGTGCTCGTGGTATCTGAGACAAGTTTTGATAAAGCAGTTTTGACATCCAGGTAAAGCTGTATATATTGAAACTAAATAGTCGAGTGGGACCGTTTGGCTTTGACTTGCTCCCCTAAGCTGCACATGCCAGATTGGCAGGGCTCGTGGTATCTGAGACAAGTTTTGGTAAAGCAGTTTTGACATCCAGGTGAGGCTGTATGTTTTGAGACTAAATAGTCAGGTGAAACTATTCGGCTTTGAATTGCGCCCCTAGGCTGCACATGCCAAATTGGCAGTGCTCGTGGTATCTGAGACAAGTTTTGATAAAGCAGTTTTGACATCCAGATAAAGCTGTATATATTGAAACTAAATAGTCGGGTGGGACCATTTGGCTTTGACTTACTCCCCTAGGCTGCACATGGCACATTGGCAGGGGTCGTGGTATCTGAGACAAGTTTTGATAAAGCAGTTTTGACATCCAGGTAAAGCTGTATATATTGAAACTAAATAGTCGAGTGGGACCGTTTGGCTTTGACTTGCTCCCCTAGGCTACACGTGACAGATTGGCAGGGCTCGTGGTATCTGTGACAAGTTTTGGTAGAACAGTTTTGGCGGTCAGATGGGGCTGTATATTTAAGGACTAAATATTCGGGTAACACTTATTGGCTTTGACTAGGTCCTCTAGGCTGGCTATGCCAGATTTTCAGAGCTCCCGGTATCTGAGACAAGTTTTGATAAAGCAGTTTTGACACCAGGTAAAGCTGTATATATTGAAACTAAATAGTCGGGTGGGACCATTTGGCTTTGACTTGCTCACCTTGGCTGCACATGCCAGATTGGCAGGGCTCGTGGTATCTGAGACAAGTTTTGGTAGAACAGTTTTGGCGGTCAGATGGGACTGTATGGCTTAGAACTAAATAGTCGGGTGCGACCATTTAGCTTTGACTGACTTTGAGATTAGTTTTAATAAAGCAATTTTGACATCCACGTGAGGCTGTATGTTTTAAAACTAACTAGTCGGGTGAGACTATTTGGCTTTGACTTGCTCCCCTAAGCTGCACATGCCAGATTCGCAGTGCTCGTTGTATCTGAGACAAGTTTTGATAAAGCAGTTTTGACATCCACGTGAGGCTGTATATTTTGAGACTAAATTGTCGGGTCGGACCATTTGGCTTTGACTTACTCCCCAAGGCTGCACATGCCAAATTGGCAGTGCTCGTGGTACACGTGACAGATTGGCAGGGCTCGTGGTATCTGAGACAAGTTTTGGTAGAACAGTTTTGGCGGTCAGATGGGGCTGTATATTTAAGGACTAAATATTCGGGTAACACTTATTGGCTTTGACTAGGTCCTCTAGGCTGGCTATGCCAGATTTTCAGAGCTCCCGGTATCTGAGACAAGTTTTGATAAAGCAGTTTTGACACCAGGTAAAGCTGTATATATTGAAACTAAATAGTCGGGTGGGACCATTTGGCTTTGACTTGCTCACCTTGGCTGCACATGCCAGATTGGCAGGGCTCGTGGTATCTGAGACAAGTTTTGGTAGAACAGTTTTGGCGGTCAGATGGGACTGTATGGCTTAGAACTAAATAGTCGGGTGCGACCATTTAGCTTTGACTGACTTTGAGATTAGTTTTAATAAAGCAATTTTGACATCCACGTGAGGCTGTATGTTTTAAAACTAACTAGTCGGGTGAGACTATTTGGCTTTGACTTGCTCCCCTAAGCTGCACATGCCAGATTCGCAGTGCTCGTTGTATCTGAGACAAGTTTTGATAAAGCAGTTTTGACATCCACGTGAGGCTGTATATTTTGAGACTAAATTGTCGGGTCGGACCATTTGGCTTTGACTTACTCCCCTAGGCTGCACATGCCAAATTGGCAGTGCTCGTGGTATCTGAGACAAGTTTTGATAAAGCAGTTTTGACATCCAGGTAAAGCTGTATATATTGAAACTAAATAGTCGGGTGGGACCATTTGGCTTTGACTTGCTCTCCTAGGCTGCACATGACAGATTGGCTGGGCTCGTGGTATCTGAGACAAGTTTTGGTAAAGCAGTTTTGACTACCACGTGAGGCTATATGTTTTGAGACTAAAAAGTCGGGTGAGACTATTTGGCTTTGACTTGCTCCCCTAGGCTGCACATGCCAGATTGGCAGGGCTCGTGGTATCTGAGACAAGTTTTGATAAAGCAGTTTTGACATCCAGGTAAAGCTGTATATATTGAAACTAAATAGTCGAGTGGGTCCGTTTGGCTTTGACTTGCTCCCCTAGGCTACACGTGACAGATTGGCAGGGCTCGTGGTATCTGAGACAAGTTTTGGTAGAACAGTTTTGGCGGTCAGATGGGGCTGTATATTTAAGGACTAAATATTCGGGTAACACTTATTGGCTTTCACTAGGTCCTCTAGGCTGGCTATGCCAGATTTTCAGAGCTCCCGGTATGTGAGACAAGTTTTGATAAAGCAGTTTTGACACCAGGTAAAGCTGTATATATTGAAACTAAATAGTCGGGTGGGACCATTTGGCTTTGACTTGCTCACCTTGGCTGCACATGCCAGATTGGCAGGGCTCGTGGTATCTGAGACAAGTTTTGGTAGAACAGTTTTGGCGGTCAGATTGGACTGTATAGCTTAGAACTAAATAGTCGGGTGCGACCATTTAGCTTTGACTGACTTTGAGATTAGTTTTGATAAAGCAGTTTTGACATCCAAGTGAGGCTGTATGTTTTAAAACCAACTAGTCGGGTGAGACTATTTGGCTTTGACTTGCTCCCCTAGGCTGCACATGCCAGATGGGCTGGGCTCTTGGTATCTGAGACACGTTTTGGTAAAGCAGTTTTGGCTTCCACGTGAGGCTGTATGTTTTGAGACTAACAAGTCGGGTGAGACCATTTGGCTTTGACTTACTCCCCTAGGCTGCACATGCCAAATTGGCAGTGCTCGTGGTATCTGAGACAAGTTTTGATAAAGCAGTTTTGACATCCAGGTAAAGCTGTATATATTGAAACTAAATAGTCGAGTGGGACCGTTTGGCTTTGACTTGCTCCCCTAAGCTGCACATGCCAGATTGGCAGGGCTCGTGGTATCTGTGAGGCTATATGTTTTGAGACTAACAAGTCGGGTGAGACTATTTGGCTTTGACTTGCTCCCCTAGGCTGCACATGCCAGATGGGCTGGGCTCGTGGTATCTGAGACACGTTTTGGTAAAGCAGTTTTGACATCCAGGTGAGGCTGTATGATTTGAGACTAAATAGTCAGGTGAAACTATTCGGCTTTGAATTGCTCCCCTAGGCTGCACATGCCAAATTGGGAGTGCTCGTGGTATCTGAGACAAGTTTTGATAAAGCAGTTTTGACATCCAGGTAAAGCTGTATATATTGAAACTAAATAGTCGAGTGGGACCGTTTGGCTTTGACTTGCTCCCCTAGGCTACACGTGACAGATTGGCAGGGCTCGTGGTATCTGAGACAAGTTTTGGTAGAACAGTTTTGGCGGTCAGATGGGGCTGTATATTTAAGGACTAAATATTCGGGTAACACTTATTGGCTTTGACTAGGTCCTCTAGGCTGGCTATGCCAGATTTTCAGAGCTCCCGGTATCTGAGACAAGTTTTGATAAAGCAGTTTTGACACCAGGTAAAGCTGTATATATTGAAACTAAATAGTCGGGTGGGACCAGTTGGCTTTGACTTGCTCACCTTGGCTGCACATGCCAGATTGGCAGGGCTCGTGGTATCTGAGACAAGTTTTGGAAGAACAGTTTTGGCGGTCAGATGGGACTGTATAGCTTAGAACTAAATAGTCGGGTGCGACCATTTAGCTTTGACTGACTTTGAGATTAGTTTTGATAAAGCTGTTTTGACATCCACGTGAGGCTGTATGTTTTAAAACTAACTAGTCGGGTGAGACTATTTGGCTTTGACTTGCTCCCCTAAGCTGCACATGCCAGATTGGCAGTGTTCGTTGTATCTGAGACACGTTTTGATAAAGCAGTTTTGACATCCAGGTAAAGCTGTATATATTGAAACTAAATAGTCGAGTGGGACCGTTTGGCTTTGACTTGCTCCCCTAAGCTGCACATGCCAGATTGGCAGGGCTCGTGGTATCTGAGACAAGTTTTGGTAAAGCAGTTTTGACATCCAGGTGAGGCTGTATGTTTTGAGACTAAATAGTCAGGTGAAACTATTCGGCTTTGAATTGCGCCCCTAGGCTGCACATGCCAAATTGGCAGTGCTCGTGGTATCTGAGACAAGTTTTGATAAAGCAGTTTTGACATCCAGATAAAGCTGTATATATTGAAACTAAATAGTCGGGTGGGACCATTTGGCTTTGACTTACTCCCCTAGGCTGCACATGGCACATTGGCAGGGGTCGTGGTATCTGAGACAAGTTTTGATAAAGCAGTTTTGACATCCAGGTAAAGCTGTATATATTGAAACTAAATAGTCGAGTGGGACCGTTTGGCTTTGACTTGCTCCCCTAGGCTACACGTGACAGATTGGCAGGGCTCGTGGTATCTGTGACAAGTTTTGGTAGAACAGTTTTGGCGGTCAGATGGGGCTGTATATTTAAGGACTAAATATTCGGGTAACACTTATTGGCTTTGACTAGGTCCTCTAGGCTGGCTATGCCAGATTTTCAGAGCTCCCGGTATCTGAGACAAGTTTTGATAAAGCAGTTTTGACACCAGGTAAAGCTGTATATATTGAAACTTAATAGTCGGGTGGGACCATTTGGCTTTGACTTGCTCACCTTGGCTGCACATGCCAGATTGGCAGGGCTCGTGGTATCTGAGACAAGTTTTGGTAGAACAGTTTTGGCGGTCAGATGGGACTGTATGGCTTAGAACTAAATAGTCGGGTGCGACCATTTAGCTTTGACTGACTTTGAGATTAGTTTTAATAAAGCAATTTTGACATCCACGTGAGGCTGTATGTTTTAAAACTAACTAGTCGGGTGAGACTATTTGGCTTTGACTTGCTCCCCTAAGCTGCACATGCCAGATTGGCAGTGCTCGTTGTATCTGAGACAAGTTTTGATAAAGCAGTTTTGACATCCACGTGAGGCTGTATATTTTGAGACTAAATTGTCGGGTCGGACCATTTGGCTTTGACTTACTCCCCAAGGCTGCACATGCCAAATTGGCAGTGCTCGTGGTATCTGAGACAAGTTTTGATAAAGCAGTTTTGACATCCAGATAAAGCTGTATATATTGAAACTAAATAGTCGGGTGGGACCATTTGGCTTGGACTTACTCCCCTAGGCAGCACATGGCACATTGGCAGGGGTCGTGGTATCTGAGACAAGTTTTGCTAAAGCCGTTTTGACTTCCACGTGAGGCTGCATGTTTTGAGACTAAATAGTCGGGTGAGACTATTCGGCTTTGAATTGCTCCCCTAGGCTGCACATGCCAAATTGGCAGTGCTCGTGGTATCTGAGACAAGTTTTGATAAAGCAGTTTTGACATCCAGGTAAAGCTGTATATATTGAAACTAAATAGTCGGGTGGGACCATTTGGCTTTGACTTGCTCCCCTAGGCTGCACATGACAGATTGGCTGGGCTCGTGGTATCTGAGACAAGTTTTGGTAAAGCAGTTTTGACTTCCACGTGAGGCTATATGTTTTGAGACTAACAAGTCGGGTGAGACTATTTGGCTTTGACTTGCTCCCCTAGGCTGCACATGCCAGATTGGCAGGGCTCGTGGTATCTGAGACACGTTTTGGTAAAGCAGTTTTGACATCCAGGTGAGGCTGTATGATTTGAGACTAAATAGTCAGGTGAAACTATTCGGCTTTGAATTGCTCCCCTAGGCTGCACATGCCAAATTGGGAGTGCTCGTGGTATCTGAGACAAGTTTTGATAAAGCAGTTTTGACATCCAGGTAAAGCTGTATATATTGAAACTAAATAGTCGAGTGGGACCATTTGGCTTTGACTTGCTCACCTTGGCTGCACATGCCAGATTGGCAGGGCTCGTGGTATCTGAGACAAGTTTTGGTAGAACAGTTTTGGCGGTCAGATGGGACTGTATGGCTTAGAACTAAATAGTCGGGTGCGACCATTTAGCTTTGACTGACTTTGAGATTAGTTTTAATAAAGCAATTTTGACATCCACGTGAGGCTGTATGTTTTAAAACTAACTAGTCGGGTGAGACTATTTGGCTTTGACTTGCTCCCCTAAGCTGCACATGCCAGATTGGCAGTGCTCGTTGTATCTGAGACAAGTTTTGATAAAGCAGTTTTGACATCCACGTGAGGCTGTATATTTTGAGACTAAATTGTCGGGTCGGACCATTTGGCTTTGACTTACTCCCCAAGGCTGCACATGCCAAATTGGCAGTGCTCGTGGTATCTGAGACAAGTTTTGATAAAGCAGTTTTGACATCCAGATAAAGCTATATATATTGAAACTAAATAGTCGGGTGGGACCATTTGGCTTGGACTTACTCCCCTAGGCAGCACATGGCACATTGGCAGGGGTCGTGGTATCTGAGACAAGTTTTGCTAAAGCCGTTTTGACTTCCACGTGAGGCTGCATGTTTTTAGACTAAATAGTCGGGTGAGACTATTCGGCTTTGAATTGCTCCCCTAGGCTGCACATGCCAAATTGGCAGTGCTCGTGGTATCTGAGACAAGTTTTGATAAAGCAGTTTTGACATCCAGGTAAAGCTGTATATATTGAAACTAAATAGTCGGGTGGGACCATTTGGCTTTGACTTGCTCCCCTAGGCTGCACATGACAGATTGGCTGGGCTCGTGGTATCTGAGACAAGTTTTGGTAAAGCAGTTTTGACTTCCACGTGAGGCTATATGTTTTGAGACTAACAAGTCGGGTGAGACTATTTGGCTTTGACTTGCTCCCCTAGGCTGCACATGCCAGATTGGCAGGGCTCGTGGTATCTGAGACACGTTTTGGTAAAGCAGTTTTGACATCCAGGTGAGGCTGTATGATTTGAGACTAAATAGTCAGGTGAAACTATTCGGCTTTGAATTGCTCCCCTAGGCTGCACATGCCAAATTGGGAGTGCTCGTGGTATCTGAGACAAGTTTTGATAAAGCAGTTTTGACATCCAGGTAAAGCTGTATATATTGAAACTAAATAGTCGGGTGGGTCCGTTTGGCTTTGACTTGCTCCCCTAGGCTACACGTGACAGATTGGCAGGGCTCGTGGTATCTGAGACAAGTTTTGGTAGAACAGTTTTGGCGGTCAGATGGGGCTGTATATTTAAGGACTAAATATTCGGGTAACACTTATTGGCTTTGACTAGGTCCTCTAGGCTGGCTATGCCAGATTTTCAGAGCTCCCGGTATCTGAGACAAGTTTTGATAAAGCAGTTTTGACACCAGGTAAAGCTGTATATATTGAAACTAAATAGTCGGGTGGGACCAGTTGGCTTTGACTTGCTCACCTTGGCTGCACATGCCAGATTGGCAGGGCTCGTGGTATCTGAGACAAGTTTTGGAAGAACAGTTTTGGCGGTCAGATGGGACTGTATAGCTTAGAACTAAATAGTCGGGTGCGACCATTTAGCTTTGACTGACTTTGAGATTAGTTTTGATAAAGCTGTTTTGACATCCACGTGAGGCTGTATGTTTTAAAACTAACTAGTCGGGTGAGACTATTTGGCTTTGACTTGCTCCCCTAAGCTGCACATGCCAGATTGGCAGTGTTCGTTGTATCTGAGACAAGTTTTGATAAAGCAGTTTTGACATCCACAAGAGGCTGTATTTTTTGAGACTAAATAGTCGGGTCGGACCATTTGGCTTTGACTTACTCCCCTAGGCTGCACATGCCAAATTGGCAGTGCTCGTGGTATCTGAGACAAGTTTTGATAAAGCAGTTTTGACATCCAGGTAAAGCTGTATATATTGAAACTAAATAGTCGAGTGGGACCGTTTGGCTTTGACTTGCTCCCCTAGGCTACACGTGACAGATTGGCAGGGCTCGTGGTATCTGTGACAAGTTTTGGTAGAACAGTTTTGGCGGTCAGATGGGGCTGCATATTTAAGGACTAAATATTCGGGTAACACTCATTGGTTTTGACTAGGTCCTCTAGGCTGGCTATGCCAGATTTTCAGAGCTCCCGGTATCTGAGACAAGTTTTGATAAAGCAGTTTTGACACGAGGTAAAGCCGTATATATTGAAACTAAATTGTCGGATGGGACCATTTGGCTTTGACTTGCTCCCCTAGGCTGCACATGCCAGATTTTCAGAGCTCCCGGTATCTGAGACAAGTTTTGATAAAGCAGTTTTGACACCAGGTAAAGCTGTATATATTGAAACTAAATAATCGGGTGGGACCATTTGGCTTTGACTTGCTCCCCTAGGCTAAACATGCCAGATTTGCAGGGCTGCTGGTATCTGAGACAAGTTTTGATAAAACAGTTTTGGCGGTCAGATGGGACTGTATGTTTCAAGACTCAATAGTCGGGTGGGACCATTTCGCTTTGACTTGCTCCCCTATGCTGCACATGACAGATTGGCAGGACTCGTTGTATTTGAGACAAGTTTTGCTAAAGCCGTTTTGACTTCCACGTGAGGCTGCATGTTTTGAGACTAAATAGTCGGGTGAGACTATTTGGCTTTGACTTGCTCCCCTAAGCTGCACATGCCAGATTGGCAGGGCTCGTGGTATCTGAGACAAGTTTTGGTAAAGCAGTTTTGACATCCAGGTGAGGCTGTATGTTTTGAGACTAAAGAGTCAGGTGAAACTATTCGGCTTTGAATTGCGCCCCTAGGCTGCACATGCCAAATTGGCAGTGCTCGTGGTATCTGAGACAAGTTTTGATAAAGCAGTTTTGACATCCAGATAAAGCTGTATATATTGAAACTAAATAGTCGGGTGGGACCATTTGGCTTTGACTTACTCCCCTAGGCTGCACATGGCACATTGGCAGGGGTCGTGGTATCTGAGACAAGTTTTGATAAAGCAGTTTTGACATCCAGGTAAAGCTGTATATATTGAAACTAAATAGTCGAGTGGGACCGTTTGGCTTTGACTTGCTCCCCTAGGCTACACGTGACAGATTGGCAGGGGTCGTGGTATCTGTGACAAGTTTTGGTAGAACAGTTTTGGCGGTCAGATGGGGCTGTATATTTAAGGACTAAATATTCGGGTAACACTTATTGGCTTTGACTAGGTCCTCTAGGCTGGCTATGCCAGATTTTCAGAGCTCCCGGTATCTGAGACAAGTTTTGATAAAGCAGTTTTGACATCCAGATAAAGCTGTATATATTGAAACTAAATAGTCGGGTGGGACCATTTGGCTTTGACTTACTCCCCTTGGCTGCACATGCCAGATTGGCAGGGCTCGTGGTATCTGAGACAAGTTTTGGTAGAACAGTTTTGGCGGTCAGATGGGACTGTATGGCTTAGAACTAAATAGTCGGGTGCGACCATTTAGCTTTGACTGACTTTGAGATTAGTTTTAATAAAGCAATTTTGACATCCACGTGAGGCTGTATGTTTTAAAACTAACTAGTCGGGTGAGACTATTTGGCTTTGACTTGCTCCCCTAAGCTGCACATGCCAGATTGGCAGTGCTCGTTGTATCTGAGACAAGTTTTGATAAAGCAGTTTTGACATCCAGATAAAGCTGTATATATTGACACTAAATAGTCGGGTGGGACCATTTGGCTTTGACTTACTCCCCTAGGCAGCATATTGCACATTGGCAGGGGTCGTGGTATCTGAGACAAGTTTTGCTAAAGCCGTTTTGACTTCCACGTGAGGCTGCATGTTTTGAGACTAAATAGTCGGGTGAGACTATTCGGCTTTGAATTGCTCCCCTAGGCTGCACATGCCAAATTGGCAGTGCTCGTGGTATCTGAGACAAGTTTTGATAAAGCAGTTTTGACATCCAGGTAAAGCTGTATATATTGAAACTAAATAGTCGGGTGGGACCATTTGGCTTTGACTTGCTCCCCTAGGCTGCACATGACAGATTGGCTGGGCTCGTGGTATCTGAGACAAGTTTTGGTAAAGCAGTTTTGACTTCCACGTGAGGCTATATGTTTTGAGACTAACAAGTCGGGTGAGACTATTTGGCTTTGACTTGCTCCCCTAGGCTGCACATGCCAGATTGGCAGGGCTCGTGGTATCTGAGACACGTTTTGGTAAAGCAGTTTTGACATCCAGGTGAGGCTGTATGATTTGAGACTAAATAGTCAGGTGAAACTATTCGGCTTTGAATTGCTCCCCTAGGCTGCACATGCCAAATTGGGAGTGCTCGTGGTATCTGAGACAAGTTTTGATAAAGCAGTTTTGACATCCAGGTAAAGCTGTATATATTGAAACTAAATAGTCGAGTGGGTCCGTTTGGCTTTGACTTGCTCCCCTAGGCTACACGTGACAGATTGGCAGGGCTCGTGGTATCTGAGACAAGTTTTGGTAGAACAGTTTTGGCGGTCAGATTGGGCTGTATATTTAAGGACTAAATATTCGGGTAACACTTATTGGCTTTGACTAGGTCCTCTAGGCTGGCTATGCCAGATTTTCAGAGCTCCCGGTATCTGAGACAAGTTTTGATAAAGCAGTTTTGACACAAGGTAAAGCTGTATATATTGAAACTAAATAGTCGGATGGGACCATTTGGCTTTGACTTGCTCCCCTAGGCTGCACATGCCAAATTTTCAGAGCTCCCGGTATCTGAGACAAGTTTTGATAAAGCAGTTTTGACACCAGGTAAAGCTGTATATATTGAAACTAAATAGTCGGTTGGGACCATATGGCTTTGACTTGCTCCCCTAGGCTGAACATGCCAGATTTGCAGTGCTGCTGGTATCTGAGACAAGTTTTGCTAAAACAGTTTTGGCGGTCAGATGGGACTGTATGTTTCAAGACTCAATAGTCGGGTGGGACCATTTCGCTTTGACTTGCTCCCCTATGCTGTAATGACAGATTGGCAGGACTCGTTGTATTTGAGACAAGTTTTGCTAAAGCCGTTTTGACTTCCACGTGAGGCTGCATGTTTTGAGACTAAATAGTGGGGTTAGACTATTCGGCTTTGGATTGCGCCCTAGGCTGCACATGCCAAATTGGCAGTGCTCGTGGTATCTGAGACAAGTTTTGATAAAGCAGTTTCGACATCCAGATAAAGCTGTATATATTGAAACTTAATAGTCGGGTGGGACCATTTGGCGTTGACTTACTCCCCTAGGCTGCACATGGCACATTGGCAGGGGTCGGGGTATCTGAGACAAGTTTTGATAAAGCAGTTTTGACATCCAGGTAAACCTGTATATATTGAAACTAAATAGTCGAGTGGGTCCGTTTGGCTTTGACTTGCTCCCCTAGGCTACACGTGACAGATTGGCAGGGCTCGTGGTATCTGAGACAAGTTTTGGTAGAACAGTTTTGGCGGTCAGATGGGGCTGTATATTTAAGGACTAAATATTCGGGTAACACTTATTGGCTTTGACTAGGTCCTTTAGGCTGGCTATGCCAGATTTTCAGAGCTCCCGGTATCTGAGACAAGTTTTGATAAAGCAGTTTTGACACCAGGTAAAGCTGTATATATTGAAACTAAATAGTCGGGTGGGACCATTTGTCTTTGACTTGCTCACCTTGGCTGTACATGCCAGATTGGCAGGGCTCGTGGTATCTGAGACAAGTTTTGGTAGAACAGTTTTGGCGGTCAGATGGGACTGTATAGCTTAGAACTAAATAGTCGGGAGCGACCATTTAGCTTTGACTGACTTTGAGATTAGTTTTGATAAAGCAGTTTTGACATCCACGTGAGGCAGTATGTTTTAAAACTAACTAGTCGGGTGAGACTATTTGGCTTTGACTTGCTCCCCTAAGCTGCACATGCCAGATTGGCAGTGCTCGTTGTATCTGAGACAAGTTTTGATAAAGCAGTTTTGACATCCACGTGAGGCTGTATTTTTTGAGACTAAATAGTCGGGTCGGACCATTTGGCTTTGACTTACTCCCCTTGGCTGCACATGCCAGATTGGCAGGGCTCGTGGTATCTGAGACAAGTTTTGGTAGAACAGTTTTGGCGGTCAGATGGGACTGTATGGCTTAGAACTAAATAGTCGGGTGCGACCATTTAGCTTTGACTGACTTTGAGATTAGTTTTAATAAAGCAATTTTGACATCCACGTGAGGCTGTATGTTTTAAAACTAACTAGTCGGGTGAGACTATTTGGCTTTGACTTGCTCCCCTAAGCTGCACATGCCAGATTGGCAGTGCTCGTTGTATCTGAGACAAGTTTTGATAAAGCAGTTTTGACATCCAGATAAAGCTGTATATATTGACACTAAATAGTCGGGTGGGACCATTTGGCTTTGACTTACTCCCCTAGGCAGCATATTGCACATTGGCAGGGGTCGTGGTATCTGAGACAAGTTTTGCTAAAGCCGTTTTGACTTCCACGTGAGGCTGCATGTTTTGAGACTAAATAGTCGGGTGAGACTATTCGGCTTTGAATTGCTCCCCTAGGCTGCACATGCCAAATTGGCAGTGCTCGTGGTATCTGAGACAAGTTTTGATAAAGCAGTTTTGACATCCAGGTAAAGCTGTATATATTGAAACTAAATAGTCGGGTGGGACCATTTGGCTTTGACTTGCTCCCCTAGGCTGCACATGACAGATTGGCTGGGCTCGTGGTATCTGAGACAAGTTTTGGTAAAGCAGTTTTGACTTCCACGTGAGGCTATATGTTTTGAGACTAACAACTCGGGTGAGACTATTTGGCTTTGACTTGCTCCCCTAGGCTGCACATGCCAGATTGGCAGGGCTCGTGGTATCTGAGACACGTTTTGGTAAAGCAGTTTTGACATCCAGGTGAGGCTGTATGATTTGAGACTAAATAGTCAGGTGAAACTATTCGGCTTTGAATTGCTCCCCTAGGCTGCACATGCCAAATTGGGAGTGCTCGTGGTATCTGAGACAAGTTTTGATAAAGCAGTTTTGACATCCAGGTAAAGCTGTATATATTGAAACTAAATAGTCGAGTGGGTCCGTTTGGCTTTGACTTGCTCCCCTAGGCTACACGTGACAGATTGGCAGGGCTCGTGGTATCTGAGACAAGTTTTGGTAGAACAGTTTTGGCGGTCAGATTGGGCTGTATATTTAAGGACTAAATATTCGGGTAACACTTATTGGCTTTAACTAGGTCCTCTAGGCTGGCTATGCCAGATTTTCAGAGCTCCCGGTATCTGAGACAAGTTTTGATAAAGCAGTTTTGACACAAGGTAAAGCTGTATATATTGAAACTAAATTGTCGGATGGGACCATTTGGCTTTGACTTGCTCCCCTAGGCTGCACATGCCAAATTTTCAGAGCTCCCGGTATCTGAGACAAGTTTTGATAAAGCAGTTTTGACACCAGGTAAAGCTGTATATATTGAAACTAAATAGTCGGTTGGGACCATATGGCTTTGACTTGCTCCCCTAGGCTGAACATGCCAGATTTGCAGTGCTGCTGGTATCTGAGACAAGTTTTGCTAAAACAGTTTTGGCGGTCAGATGGGACTGTATGTTTCAAGACTCAATAGTCGGGTGGGACCATTTCGCTTTGACTTGCTCCCCTATGCTGCACATGACAGATTGGCAGGACTCGTTGTATTTGAGACAAGTTTTGCTAAAGCCGTTTTGACTTCCACGTGAGGCTGCATGTTTTGAGACTAAATAGTGGGGTTAGACTATTCGGCTTTGGATTGCGCCCCTAGGCTGCACATGCCAAATTGGCAGTGCTCGTGGTATCTGAGACAAGTTTTGATAAAGCAGTTTCGACATCCAGATAAAGCTGTATATATTGAAACTTAATAGTCGGGTGGGACCATTTGGCGTTGACTTACTCCCCTAGGCTGCACATGGCACATTGGCAGGGGTCGGGGTATCTGAGACAAGTTTTGATAAAGCAGTTTTGACATCCAGGTAAACCTGTATATATTGAAACTAAATAGTCGAGTGGGTCCGTTTGGCTTTGACTTGCTCCCCTAGGCTACACGTGACAGATTGGCAGGGCTCGTGGTATCTGAGACAAGTTTTGGTAGAACAGTTTTGGCGGTCAGATGGGGCTGTATATTTAAGGACTAAATATTCGGGTAACACTTATTGGCTTTGACTAGGTCCTTTAGGCTGGCTATGCCAGATTTTCAGAGCTCCCGGTATCTGAGACAAGTTTTGATAAAGCAGTTTTGACACCAGGTAAAGCTGTATATATTGAAACTAAATAGTCGGGTGGGACCATTTGTCTTTGACTTGCTCACCTTGGCTGTACATGCCAGATTGGCAGGGCTCGTGGTATCTGAGACAAGTTTTGGTAGAACAGTTTTGGCGGTCAGATGGGACTGTATAGCTTAGAACTAAATAGTCGGGAGCGACCATTTAGCTTTGACTGACTTTGAGATTAGTTTTGATAAAGCAGTTTTGACATCCACGTGAGGCAGTATGTTTTAAAACTAACTAGTCGGGTGAGACTATTTGGCTTTGACTTGCTCCCCTAAGCTGCACATGCCAGATTGGCAGTGCTCGTTGTATCTGAGACAAGTTTTGATAAAGCAGTTTTGACATCCACGTGAGGCTGTATTTTTTGAGACTAAATAGTCGGGTCGGACCATTTGGCTTTGACTTACTCCCCTAGGCTGCACATGCCAAATTGGCAGTGCTCGTGGTATCTGAGACAAGTTTTGATAAAGCAGTTTTGACATCCAGGTAAAGCTGTATATATTGAAACTAAATAGTCGGGTGGGACCATTTGGCTTTGACTTGCTCTCCTAGGCTGCACATGACAGATTGGCTGGGCTCGTGGTATCTGAGACAAGTTTTGGTAAAGCAGTTTTGACTACCACGTGAGGCTGTATGTTTTGAGACTAACTAGTCGGGTGAGACTATTTGGCTTTGACTTGCTCCCCTAGGCTGCACATGCCAGATTAGCAGGGCTCGTGGTATCTGAGACAAGTTTTGGTAAAGCAGTTTTGACATCCAGGTTAGGCTGTATGTTTTGAGACTAACTAGTCGGGTGAGACTATTTGGCTTTGACTTACTCCCCTAGGCTGCACATGCCAAATTGGCAGTGCTCGTGGTATCTGAGACAAGTTTTGATAAAGCAGTTTTGACATCCAGGTAAAGCTGTATATATTGAAACTAAATAGTCGAGTGGGACCGTTTGGCTTTGACTTGCTCCCCTAGGCTACACGTGACAGATTGGCAGGGCTCGTGGTATCTGAGACAAGTTTTGGTAGAACAGTTTTGGCGGTCAGATGGGGCTGTATATTTAAGGACTAAATATTCGGGTAACACTTATTGGCTTTGACTAGGTCCTCTAGGCTGGCTATGGCAGATTTTCAGAGCTCCCGGTATCTGAGACAAGTTTTGATAAAGCAGTTTTGACACCAGGTAAAGCTGTATATATTGAAACTTAAAAGTCGGGTGGGACCATTTGGCTTTGACTTACTCCCCTAGGCTGCACATGGCACATTGGCAGGGGTCGGGGTATCTGAGACAAGTTTTGATAAAGCAGTTTTGACATCCAGGTAAAGCTGTATATATTGAAACTAAATAGTCGAGTGGGACCGTTTGGCTTTGACTTGCTCCCCTAGGCTCAACGTGACAGATTGGCAGGGCTCGTGGTATCTGTGACAAGTTTTGGTAGAACAGTTTTGGCGGTCAGATGGGACTGTATGGCTTAGAACTAAATAGTCGGGTGCGACCATTTAGCTTTGACTGACTTTGAGATTAGTTTTGATAAAGCAGTTTTGACATCCACGTGAGGCTGTACGTTTTAAAACTAACTAGTCGGGTGAGACTATTTGGCTTTAACGTGCTCCCCTAAGCTGCACATGCCAGATTGGCAGTGCTCGTTGTATCTGAGACAAGTTTATATAAAGCAGTTTTGACATCCACGTGAGGCTGTATTTTCTGAGACTAAATAGTCGGGTCGGACCATTTGGCTTTGACTTACTCCCCTAGGCTGCACATGCCAAATTGGCAGTGCTCGTGGAATCTGAGACAAGTTTTGATAAAGCAGTTTTGACATCCAGATAAAGCTGTATATATTGAAACTAAATAGTCGGGTGGGACCATTTGGCTTTGACTTACTCCCCTAGGCAGCCCATGGCACATTGGCAGGGGTCGTGGTATCTGAGACAAGTTTTGCTAAAGCCGTTTTGACTTCCACGTGAGGCTGCATGTTTTGAGACTAAATAGTCGGGTGCGACCATTTAGCTTTGACTGACTTTGAGATTAGTTTTGATAAAGCAGTTTTGACATCCACGTGAGGCTGTACGTTTTAAAACTAACTAGTCGGGTGAGACTATTTGGCTTTAACGTGCTCCCCTAAGCTGCACATGCCAGATTGGCAGTGCTCGTTGTATCTGAGACAAGTTTATATAAAGCAGTTTTGACATCCACGTGAGGCTGTATTTTCTGAGACTAAATAGTCGGGTCGGACCATTTGGCTTTGACTTACTCCCCTAGGCTGCACATGCCAAATTGGCAGTGCTCGTGGAATCTGAGACAAGTTTTGATAAAGCAGTTTTGACATCCAGGTAAATCTGTATATATTGAAACTTAATAGTCGGGTGGGACCATTTGGCTTTGACGTGCTCCCCTAGGCTGCACATGGCACATTGGCAGGGGTCGTGGTATCTGAGACAAGTTTTGGTAGAACAGTTTTGGCGGTCAGATGGGACTGTATGGCTTAGAACTTAATAGTCGGGCCAGACCATTTGGCTTTGACTGACTTTGAGATAAGTTTTAATAAAGCAGTTGTTACATCCACGTGAGGCTGTATGTTTTAAAACTAGCTAGTCGGGTGAGACTATTTGGCATTGACTTGCTCCACTTGGCTACACATGCCAGATTTTCAAAGCTCGTGGTATCTGAGACAAGTTTTGGTAAAGCAGTTTTGGCTTCCAAATGAGTCTGTATGTTTTGAGACTAAATAGTCGGGTGAGACTATTCGGCATTGAATTGCTCCCCTATGCTGCACATGACAGATTGGCAGGGCTCGTGGTATCTGAGACAAGTTTTGCTAAAGCCGTTTTGACTTCCACGTGAGGCTGCATGTTTTGAGACTAAATAGTCGGGTGAGACTATTCGGCTTTGAATTGCTCCCCTAGGCTGCACATGCCAAATTGGCAGTGCTCGTGGTATCTGAGACAAATTTTGGTAAAACAGTTTTGGCGGCCAGATGGGACTGTATGTTTTAAGACTCAATAGTCGGGTTGGACCATTTGGCTTTGACTTGCTCCCCTATGCTGCACATGACAGATTGGCAGGGCTCGTGGTATCTGAGACAAGGTTTGCTGAAGCCGTTTTAACTTCCACGTGAGGCTGCATGTTTTGAGACTAAATAGTCGGGTGAGACTATTCGGCTTTGAATTGCTCCCCTAGGCTGCACATGCCAAATTGGCAGTGCTCGTGGTATCTGAGACAAGTTTTGATAAAGCAGTTTTGACATCCAGATAAAGCTGTATATATTGAAACTAAATAGTCGGGTGGGACCATTTGGCTTTGACTTGCTCACCTTGGCTGCACATGCCAGATTGGCAGGGCTCGTGGTATCTGAGACAAGTTTTGGTAGAACAGTTTTGGCGGTCAGATGGGACTGTATAGCTTAGAACTAAATAGTCGGGAGCGACCATTTAGCTTTGACTGACTTTGAGATTAGTTTTGATAAAGCAGTTTTGACATCCACGTGAGGCTGTATGTTTTGAGACTAAATAGTCTGGTGAGACAATTTGGCTTTGACTTGCTCCCCTAGGCTGCACATGCCAGATTGGCAGGGCTCGTGGTATCTGAGACAAGTTTTGGTAAAGCAGTTTTGACATCCAGGTGAGGCTGTATGTTTTGAGACTAACTAGTCGGGTGAGACTATTTGGTTTTGACTTGCTCCCCTAGGCTGCACATGCCAGATTGGCAGGGCTCGTGGTATCTGAGACAAGTTTTGATAAAGCAGTTTTGACATCCCGTGAGACTGTATTTTTTGAGACAAAATAGTCGGGTCGGACCATTTGGCTTTGACTTACTCCCCTAGGCTGCACATGCCAAATTGGCAGTGCTCGTGGTATCTGAGACAAGTTTTGATAAAGCAGTTTTGACATCCAGGTAAAGCTGTATATATTGAAACTAAATAGTCGAGTGGAACCGTTTGGCTTTGACTTGCTCCCCTAGGCTACACGTGACAGATTGGCAGGGCTCGTGGTATCTGTGACAAGTTTTGGTAGAACAGTTTTGGCGGTCAGATGGGGCTGTATATTTAAGGACTAAATATTCGGGTAACACTTATTGGCTTTGACTAGGTCCTCTAGGCTGGCTATGGCAGATTTTCAGAGCTCCCGGTATCTGAGACAAGTTTTGATAAAGCAGTTTTGACACAAGGTAAAGCTGTATATATTGAAACTAAATTGTCGGATGGGACCATTTGGTTTTGACTTGCTCCCCTAGGCTGCACATGCCAGATTTTCAGAGCTCCCGGTATCTGAGACAAGTTTTGATAAAGCAGTTTTGACACCAGGTAAAGCTGTATATATTGAAACTAAATAGTCGGTTGGGACCATATGGCTTTGACTTGCTCCCCTAGGCTGAACATGCCAGACTTGCAGGGCTGCTGGTATCTGAGACAAGTTTTGCTAAAACAGTTTTGGCGGTCAGATGGGACTGTATGTTTCAAGACTCAATAGTCGGGTGGGACCATTTCGCTTTGACTTGCTCCCCTATGCTGCACATGACAGATTGGCAGGACTCGTTGTATTTGAGACAAGTTTTGCTAAAGCCGTTTTGACTTCCACGTGAGGCTTCATGTTTTGAGACTAAATAGTGGGGTTAGACTATTCGGCTTTGGATTGCGCCCCTAGGCTGCACATGCCAAATTGGCAGTGCTCGTGGTATCTGAGACAAGTTTTGATAAAGCAGTTTCGACATCCAGATAAAGCTGTATATATTGAAACTTAATAGTCGGGTGGGACCATTTGGCTTTGACTTACTCCCCTAGGCTGCACATGGCACATTGGCAGGGGTCGGGGTATCTGAGACAAGTTTTGATAAAGCAGTTTTGACATCCAGGTAAAGCTGTATATATTGAAACTAAATAGTCGAGTGGGTCCGTTTGGCTTTGACTTCCTCCCCTAGGCTACACGTGACAGATTGGCAGGGCTCGTGGTATCTGAGACAAGTTTTGGTAGAACAGTTTTGGCGGTCAGATGGGGCTGTATATTTAAGGACTCAATATTCGGGTAACACTTATTGGCTTTGACTAGGTCCTTTAGGCTGGCTATGCCAGATTTTCAGAGCTCCCGGTATCTGAGACAAGATTTGATAAAGCAGTTTTGACATCCAGATAAAGCTGTATATATTGAAACTAAATAGTCGGGTGGGACCATTTGTCTTTGACTTGCTCACCTTGGCTGCACATGCCAGATTGGCAGGGCTCGTGGTATCTGAGACAAGTTTTGGTAGAACAGTTTTGGGGGTCAGATGGGACTGTATAGCTTAGAACTAAATAGTCGGGAGCGACCATTTAGCTTTGACTGACTTTGAGATTAGTTTTGATAAAGCAGTTTTGACATCCACGTGAGGCTGTATGCTTTAAAACTAACTAGTCGGGTGAGACTATTTGGCTTTGACTTGCTCCCCTAAGCTGCACATGCCAGATTGGCAGTGCTCGTTGTATCTGAGACAAGTTTTGATAAAGCAGTTTTGACATCCACGTGAGGCTGTATGTTTTAAAACTGACTAGTCGGGTGAGACTATTTGGCTTTGACTTGCTCCCCTAGGCTGCACATGCCAAATTGGCAGTGCTCGTGGTATCTGAGACAAGTTTTGATAAAGCAGTTTTGACATCCAGATAAAGCTGTATATATTGAAACTAAATAGTCGGGTGGGACCATTTGGCTTTGACTTGCTCTCCTAGGCTGCACATGACAGATTGGCTGGGCTCGTGGTATCTGAGACAAGTTTTGGTAAAGCAGTTTTGACTACCACGTGAGGCTGTATGTTTTGAGACTAAATAGTCGGGTGAGACAATTTGGCTTTGACTTGCTCCCCTAGGCTGCACATGCCAGATTGGCAGGGCTCGTGGTATCTGAGACAAGTTTTGGTAAAGCAGTTTTGACATCCAGGTGAGGCTGTATGTTTTGAGACTAACTAGTCGGGTGAGACTATTTGGTTTTGACTTGCTCCCCTAGGCTGCACATGCCAGATTGGCAGGGCTCGTGGTATCTGAGACAAGTTTTGATAAAGCAGTTTTGACATCCACGTGAGGCTGTATTTTTTGAGACTAAATAGTCGGGTCGGACCATTTGGCTTTGACTTACTCCCCTAGGCTGCACATGCCAAATTGGCAGTGCTCGTGGTATCTGAGACAAGTTTTGATAAAGCAGTTTTGACATCCAGGTAAAGCTGTATATATTGAAACTTAATAGTCGAGTGGGACCGTTTGGCTTTGACTTGCTCCCCTAGGCTACACGTGACAGATTGGCAGGGCTCGTGGTATCTGTGACAAGTTTTGGTAGAACAGTTTTGGCGGTCAGATGGGGCTGTATATTTAAGGACTAAATATTCGGGTAACACTTATTGGCTTTGACTAGGTCCTTTAGGCTGGCTATGGCAGATTTTCAGAGCTCCCGGTATCTGAGACAAGTTTTGATAAAGCAGTTTTGACACCAGGTAAAGCTGTATATATTGAAACTAAATAGTCGGGTGGGACCATTTGTCTTTGACTTGCTCACCTTGGCTGCACATGCCAGATTGGCAGGGCTCGTGGTATCTGAGACAAGTTTTGGTAGAACAGTTTTGGCGGTCAGATGGGACTGTATGGCTTAGAACTAAATATCCGGGTGAGACCATTTGGCTTTGACTGACTTTGAGAAAAGTTTTGATAAAGCAGTTTTGACATCCACATGAGGCTATGTGCTTTAAGATTAACTAGTCGGGTGAGACTATTTGGCTTTGTCTTACCCCCTTGGCTGCACATGCCAGATTGGCAGGGCTCGTGGTATCTGAGACAAGTTTTGGTAAAGCAGTTTTGACATCCAGGTGAGGCTGTATGTTTTGAGACTAAATAGTCGGGTGAAACTACTCGGCTTTGAATTGCTCGCCTAGGCTGCACACGCCAAATTGGCAGTGCTCGTGGTATCTGAGACAAGTTTTGGTAAAGCAGTTTTGACATCCATCGTGGTATCTGAGACAAGTTTTGATAAAGCAGTTTTGACACCCAGGTTAAGCTGTATATATTGAAACTAAATAGTCGGGTGGGACCATTTGGCTTTGACTTGCTCCCCTAGGGTGCACATGCCAGATTGGCAGGGCTCGTGGTATCTGAGACAAGTTTTGCTAAAACAGTTTTGGCGGTCAGATGGCACTGTATGTTTTAAGACTCAAAAGTCGGGTGGGACCATTTGGCTTTGACTTACTCCCCTAGGCTGCACATGCCAGATTGGAAGGGCTCGTGGTATCTGAGACAAGTTTTGGTTAAGCAGTTTTGGCGGCTAGATGGGGCTGTATATTTAAGGACTACATATTCGGGTGACACTAATTGGCTTTGACTAGGTCCTCTAGGCTGGATATGCCAGATTTTCAGGGCTCTCGGTATCTTAGACAAGTTTTGGTAAAGCAGTTGTGACTTCCAGGTGAGGCTGTATGTTTTGAGACTTAATAGTCGGGTGAGACTATTCGGCTTTGAATTGCTCCCCTTAGCTGCATATGCCAGATTAGCAGGGCTGCTGGTATCTGAGACAAGTTTTGCTAAAACAGTTTTGGCGGTCAGATGGGACTGTATGTTTCAAGACTCAATAGTCGGGTGGGACCATTTCGCTTCGACTTGCTCCCCTATGCTGCACATGACAGATTGGCAGGGCTCTTTGTATTTGAGACAAGTTTTGCTAAAGCCGTTTTGACTTCCACGTGAGGCTGCATGTTTTGAGCCTAAATAGTCGGGTTAGACTACTCGGCTTTGAATTGCACCCCTGGGCCCCTGAGACAAGTTTTGATAAAGCAGTTTTGACATCCAGGTAAAGCTGTATATATTGAAACTAAATAGTCGGGTGGGACCATTTGGCTTTGACTTGCTCCCCTAGGCTGCACATGGCACATTGGCAGGGCTCGTGGTATCTGAGACAAGTTTTGGTAGAACAGTTTTGGCGGTCAGATGGTATTGTATGTATGACTGTATGGCTTAGAACTAAATAGTCGGGCGAGACCATTTGGCTTTGACTGACTTTGAGATAAGTTTTGATAAAGCAGTTGTTACATCCATGTGAGGCTGTATGTTTTAAAACTAGCTAGTCGGGTGAGACTATTTGGCTTTGACTTGCTCCACTTGGCTGCACATGGCAGACTTTCAGGGCTCGTGGTATCTGAGACAAGTTTTGGTAAAGCAGTTTTGGCTTCCACGTGAGTCTGTTTGTTTTGAGACTAAATAGTCGGGTGAGACTATTCGGCTTTGAATTGCTCCCCTAGGCTGCACATGCCAAATTGGCAGTGCTGAGACAAGTTTTGGTAAAGCAGTTTTGACTTCCACGTGAGGCTGTATGTTTTGAGACTCAATAGTCGGGTGAGACTATTCGACTTTGAATTGCTCCCCTTGGCTGCATATGCTAGCTTGGCAGGGCTGTATATCTTAAGACTAAACAGAGGGTTAGACCATTTGGCTTTGACTTGCTCCCCTTGGCTGCACATGCCAGATTGGCAGGGCTCGTGATATCTGAGACAAGTTTTGGTAAAGCAGTTTTGACATCCAGGTGAGGCTGTATGTTTTGTGACTAAATAGTCGGGTGAAACTATTCGGCTTTGAATTGCTCCCCTAGGCTGCACACGCCAAATTGCCAGTGCTCGTTGTATCTGAAACAAGTTTTGGTAAAGCAGTTTTGACATCCACGTGAGGCTGTATATTTTGAAACTAAATAGTCGGGTAGGACCATTTGGCTTTGACTTGCTCCCCTAGGCTGCATATGACAAATTGCCAGTGCTCGTTGTATCTGAAACAAGTTCTGGTAAAGCAGTTTTGACATCCACGTGAGGCTGTATATTTTGAAACTAAATAGTCGGGTAGGACCATTTGGCTTTGACTTGCTCCCCTAGGCTGCACATGACAAATTGGCAGGGCTCGTGGTATCTGAGACAAGTTTTGATAAAGCAGTTTTGACATCCAGGTAAAGCTGTATATATTGAAACTAAATAGTCGGGTGGGACCGTTTTGCTTTGACTGACTCTGAGATTAGTTTTGATAAAGCAGTTTTGACATCCACGTGAGTCTGTATGTTTTAAAACTAACTAGTCGGGTGAGCCTATTTGGCTTTGACTTGCTCCCTTAAGCTGCACATGCCTGATTGGCAGTGTTCGTTGTATCTGAGACAAGTTTTGATAATGCAGTTTTGACATCCACGTGAGGCTGTATATTTTGAGACTAAATAGTCGGGTCGGACCATTTAGCTTTGACTTACTCCCCTAGGCTGCACATGCCAAATTGGCAGTGCTCGTGGTATCTGAGACAAGTTTTGATAAAGCAGTTTTGACATCCAGGTAAAGCTGTATATATTGAAACTAAATAGTCGGGTGGGACCGTTCTGCTTTGACTTGCTCCCCTAGGCTGCACATGGCACATTGGAAGGGCTCGTGGTATCTGAGACAAGTATTGGTAGAACAGTTTTGGCGGTCAGATGGGGCTGTATGTTCAAGGACTAAATATTCGGGTAACACTTATTGCCTTTGACTAGGTCCTCTAAGCTGGCTATGCCAGATTTTCAGAGCTCCCGGTATCTTAGACAAGTTTTGGTAAAGCAGTTTTGACTTCCAAGTGAGGCTGTATGTTTTGAGACTAAATAGTCGGGTGGGACTATTTGGCTTTGACTTGCTCCCCTATGCTGCACATGACAGATTGGCAGGGCTCGTTGTATCTGAGACAAGTTTTGATAAAGCAGTTTTGACTTCCACGTGAGGCTGCATGCTTGGAGACTAAATAGTCGGGTGAGACTATTCGGCATTGAATTGCTCCCCCAGGCTGCACATGCCAGATTGGCAGGGCTGCTGGTATCTGAGGCAAGTTTTGATAAACCAGTTTTGACACCCAGGTAAAGCTGTATATATTGAAACTAAATAGTCGGGTGAGACTATTCGGTTTTGAAATGCTCCCCTATGCTGCACATGACAGATTGGCAGGGCTCTTTGTATTTGAGACAAGTTTTGCTAAAGCCGTTTTGACTTCCACGTGAGGCTGCATGTTTTGAGCCTAAATAGTCGGGTTAGACTACTCGGCTTTGAATTGCACCCCTGGGCCCCTGAGACAAGTTTTGATAAAGCAGTTTTGACATCCAGGTAAAGCTGCATATATTGAAACTAAATAGTCGGGTGGGACCATTTGGCTTTGACTTGCTCCCCTAGGCTGCACATGGCACATTGGCAGGGCTCGTGGTATCTGAGACAAGTTTTGGTAGAACAGTTTTGGCGGTCAGATGGGACTGTATGGCTTAGAACTAAATAGTCGGGCGAGACCATTTGGCTTTGACTGACTTTGAGATAAGTTTTGATAAAGCAGTTGTTACATCCATGTGAGGCTGTATGTTTTAAAACTAGCTAGTCGGGTGAGACTATTTGGCTTTGACTTGCTCCACTTGGCTGCACATGGCAGACTTTCAGGGCTCGTGGTATCTGAGACAAGTTTTGGTAAAGCAGTTTTGGCTTCCACGTGAGTCTGTTTGTTTTGAGACTAAATAGTCGGGTGAGACTATTCGGCTTTGAATTGCTCCCCTAGGCTGCACATGCCAAATTGGCAGTGCTGAGACAAGTTTTGGTAAAGCAGTTTTGACTTCCACGTGAGGCTGTATGTTTTGAGACTCAATAGTCGGGTGAGACTATTCGACTTTGAATTGCTCCCCTTGGCTGCATATGCTAGCTTGGCAGGGCTGTATATCTTAAGACTAAACAGAGGGTTAGACCATTTGGCTTTGACTTGCTCCCCTTGGCTGCACATGCCAGATTGGCAGGGCTCGTGATATCTGAGACAAGTTTTGGTAAAGCAGTTTTGACATCCAGGTGAGGCTGTATGTTTTGTGACTAAATAGTCGGGTGAAACTATTCGGCTTTGAATTGCTCCCCTAGGCTGCACACGCCAAATTGCCAGTGCTCGTTGTATCTGAAACAAGTTTTGGTAAAGCAGTTTTGACATCCACGTGAGGCTGTATATTTTGAAACTAAATAGTCGGGTAGGACCATTTGGCTTTGACTTGCTCCCCTAGGCTGCATATGACAAATTGCCAGTGCTCGTTGTATCTGAAACAAGTTCTGGTAAAGCAGTTTTGACATCCACGTGAGGCTGTATATTTTGAAACTAAATAGTCGGGTAGGACCATTTGGCTTTGACTTTCTCCCCTAGGCTGCACATGACAAATTGGCAGGGCTCGTGGTATCTGAGACAAGTTTTGATAAAGCAGTTTTGACATCCAGGTAAAGCTGTATATATTGAAACTAAATAGTCGGGTGGGACCGTTTTGCTTTGACTGACTCTGAGATTAGTTTTGATAAAGCAGTTTTGACATCCACGTGAGTCTGTATGTTTTAAAACTAACTAGTCGGGTGAGCCTATTTGGCTTTGACTTGCTCCCTTAAGCTGCACATGCCTGATTGGCAGTGCTCGTTGTATCTGAGACAAGTTTTGATAATGCAGTTTTGACATCCACGTGAGGCTGTATATTTTGAGACTAAATAGTCGGGTCGGACCATTTAGCTTTGACTTACTCCCCTAGGCTGCACATGCCAAATTGGCAGTGCTCGTGGTATCTGAGACAAGTTTTGATAAAGCAGTTTTGACATCCAGGTAAAGCTGTATATATTGAAACTTAATAGTCGGGTGGGACCGTTTTGCTTTGACTTGCTCCCCTAGGCTGCACATGGCACATTGGAAGGGCTCGTGGTATCTGAGACAAGTATTGGTAGAACAGTTTTGGCGGTCAGATGGGGCTGTATGTTCAAGGACTAAATATTCGGGTAACACTTATTGCCTTTGACTAGGTCCTCTAAGCTGGCTATGCCAGATTTTCAGAGCTCCCGGTATCTTAGACAAGTTTTGGTAAAGCAGTTTTGACTTCCAAGTGAGGCTGTATGTTTTGAGACTAAATAGTCGGGTGGGACTATTTGGCTTTGACTTGCTCCCCTATGCTGCACATGACAGATTGGCAGGGCTCGTTGTATCTGAGACAAGTTTTGATAAAGCAGTTCTGACTTCCACGTGAGGCTGCATGCTTGGAGACTAAATAGTCGGGTGAGACTATTCGGCATTGAATTGCTCCCATGCCAGATTGGCAGGGCTGCTGGTATCTGAGGCAAGTTTTGATAAAGCAGTTTTGACACCCAGGTAAAGCTATATATATTGAAACTAAATAGTCGGGTGGGACCATTTGGGTTTGACTTGCTCCCCTAGGCTGCACATGACAGATTGGCAGGGCTCGTGGTATCTGAGACAAGTTTTGGTTAAGCAGTTGTGGCGGCCACATGGGGCTGTATGTTTAAGGACTAAATATTCGGCTGACACTAATTGGCTTTGATTAGGTCCTCTATGCTGGACATGCAAGATCTGCAGGGCTCCTGGTATCTTAGACAAGTTTTGGTAACGCAGTTGTGACTTCCAGGTGAGGCTGTATGTTTTGAGACTTAATAGTCGGGTGAGACTATTCGGCTTTGAATTGGTCCCCTTAGCTGCATATGCCAGATTAGCAGGGCTGCTGGTATCTGAGACAAGTTTTGCTAAAACAGTTTTGGCGGTCAGATGGGACTGTATGTTTCAAGACTCAATAGTCGGGTGGGACCATTTCGCTTCGACTTGCTCCCCTATGCTGCACATGACAGATTGGCAGGGCTCTTTGTATTTGAGACAAGTTTTGCTAAAGCCGTTTTGACTTCCACGTGAGGCTGCATGTTTTGAGCCTAAATAGTCGGGTTAGACTACTCGGCTTTGAATTGCGCCCCTGGGCCCCTGAGACAAGTTTTGATAAAGCAGTTTTGACATCCAGATAAAGCTGTATATATTGAAACTAAATAGTCGGTTGGGACCATTTGGCTTTGACTTGCTCCCCTAGGCTGCACATGACAGATTGGCAGGGCTCGTGGTATCTGAGACAAGTTCTGGTAGAACAGTTTTGGCGGTCAGATGGGACTGTATGGCTTAGAACTAAATAGCCGGGTGAGACCATTTGGCTTTGACTGACTTTGAGAAAAGTTTTGATAAAGCAGTTTTGACATCCACGTGAGGCTATGTGTTTTAAGACTAACTAGTCGGGTGAGACTATTTGACTTTGTCTTCCTCCCCTTGGCTGCACATGCCAGATTGGCAGGGCTCGTGGTATCTGAGACAAGTTTTGGTAAAGCAGTTTTGACATCCAGGTGAGGCTGTATGTTTTGAGACTAAATAGTCGGGTGAAACTATTCGGCTTTGAATTGCTCCCCTAGGCTGCACACGCCAAATTGGCAGGTCTCGTGGTATCTGAGACAAGTTTTGGTAAAGCAGTTTTAACATCCAGGTGAGGCTGTATGTTTTGTGACTAAATAGTCGAGTGAAACTATTCGGCTTTGAATTGCTCCCCTAGGCTGCACACGCCAAATTGGCAGTGCTCGTGGTAGCTGAGACAAGTTTTGATAAAGCAGTTTTGACATCCAGGTAAAGCTGTATATATTGAAACTAAATAGTCGGGTGGGACCATTTGGCTTTGACTTGCTCCCCTAGGCTGCACATGGCACATTGGCAGGGCTCGTGGTATCTGAGACAAGTTTTGGTAGAACAGTTTTGGCGGTCAGATGGGACTGTATGGCTTAGAACTAAATAGTCGGGCGAGACCATTTGGCTTTGACTGACTTTGAGATAAGTTTTGATAAAGCAGTTGTTACATCCATGTGAGGCTGTATGTTTTAAAACTAGCTAGTCGGGTGAGACTATTTGGCTTTGACTTGCTCCACTTGGCTGCAAATGGCAGACTTTCAGGGCTCGTGGTATCTGAGACAAGTTTTGGTAAAGCAGTTTTGGCTTCCACGTGAGTCTGTTTGTTTTGAGACTAAATAGTCGGGTGAGACCATTCGGCTTTGAATTGCTCCCCTAGGCTGCACATGCCAAATTGGCAGTGCTGAGAAAAGTTTTGGTAAAGCAGTTTTGACTTCCACGTGAGGCTGTATGTTTTGAGACTCAATAGTCGGGTGAGACTATTCGACTTTGAATTGCTCCCCTTGGCTGCATATGCTAGCTTGGCAGGGCTGTATATCTTAAGACTAAACAGAGGGTTAGACCATTTGGCTTTGACTTGCTCCCCTTGGCTGCACATGCCAGATTGGCAGGGCTCGTGATATCTGAGACAAGTTTTGGTAAAGCAGTTTTGGCGGCCACATGGGGCTGTATGTTTAAGGAATAAATATTCGGCTGACACTAATTGGCTTTGATTAGGTCCTCTATGCTGGACATGCAAGATCTGCAGGGCTCCTGGTATCTTAGACAAGTTTTGGTAACGCAGTTGTGACTTCCAGGTGAGGCTGCATGTTTTGAGCCTAAATAGTCGGGTTAGACTACTCGGCTTTGAATTGCGCCCCTGGGCCCCTGAGACAAGTTTTGATAAAGCAGTTTTGACATCCAGATAAAGCTGTATATATTGAAACTAAATAGTCGGTTGGGACCATTTGGCTTTGACTTGCTCCCCTAGGCTGCACATGACAGATTGGCAGGGCTCGTGGTATCTGAGACAAGTTCTGGTAGAACAGTTTTGGCGGTCAGATGGGACTGTATGGCTTAGAACTAAATAGCCGGGTGAGACCATTTGGCTTTGACTGACTTTGAGAAAAGTTTTGATAAAGCAGTTTTGACATCCACGTGAGGCTATGTGTTTTAAGACTAACTAGTCGGGTGAGACTATTTGACTTTGTCTTCCTCCCCTTGGCTGCACATGCCAGATTGGCAGGGCTCGTGGTTTCTGAGACAAGTTTTGGTAAAGCAGTTTTGACATCCAGGTGAGGCTGTATGTTTTGAGACTAAATAGTCGGGTGAAACTATTCGGCTTTGAATTGCTCCCCTAGGCTGCACACGCCAAATTGGCAGGGCTCGTGGTATCTGAGACAAGTTTTGGTAAAGCAGTTTTAACATCCAGGTGAGGCTGTATGTTTTGTGACTAAAAAGTCGAGTGAAACTATTCGGCTTTGAATTGCTCCCCTAGGCTGCACACGCCAAATTGGCAGTGCTCGTGGTAGCTGAGACAAGTTTTGATAAAGCAGTTTTGACATCCAGGTAAAGCTGTATATATTGAAACTAAATAGTCGGGTGGGACCATTTGGCTTTGACTTGCTCCCCTAGGCTGCACATGGCACATTGGCAGGGCTCGTGGTATCTGAGACAAGTTTTGGTAGAACAGTTTTGGCGGTCAGATGGGACTGTATGGCTTAGAACTTAATAGTCGGGCGAGACCATTTGGCTTTGACTGACTTTGAGATAAGTTTTGATAAAGCAGTTGTTACATCCACGTGAGGCTGTATGTTTTAAAACTAGCTAGTCGGGTGAGACTATTTGGCTTTGACTTGCTCCACTTGGCTGCAAATGGCAGACTTTCAGGGCTCGTGGTATCTGAGACAAGTTTTGGTAAAGCAGTTTTGGCTTCCACGTGAGTCTGTTTGTTTTGAGACTAAATAGTCGGGTGAGACCATTCGGCTTTGAATTGCTCCCCTAGGCTGCACATGCCAAATTGGCAGTGCTGAGAAAAGTTTTGGTAAAGCAGTTTTGACTTCCACGTGAGGCTGTATGTTTTGAGACTCAATAGTCGGGTGAGACTATTCGACTTTGAATTGCTCCCCTTGGCTGCATATGCTAGCTTGGCAGGGCTGTATATCTTAAGACTAAACAGAGGGTTAGACCATTTGGCTTTGACTTGCTCCCCTTGGCTGCACATGCCAGATTGGCAGGGCTCGTGATATCTGAGACAAGTTTTGGTAAAGCAGTTTTGACATCCAGGTGAGGCTGAATGTTTTTTGACTAAATAGTCGGGTGAAACTATTCGGCTTTGAATTGCTCCCCTAGGCTGCACACGCCAAATTGCCAGTGCTCGTTGTATCTGAAACAAGTTTTGGTAAAGCAGTTTTGACATCCACGTGAGGCTGTATATTTTGAAACTAAATAGTCGGGTAGGACCATTTGGCTTTGACTTGCTCCCCTAGGCTGCATATGACAAATTGCCAGTGCTCGTTGTATCTGAAACAAGTTCTGGTAAAGCAGTTTTGACATCCACGTGAGGCTGTATATTTTGAAACTAAATAGTCGGGTAGGACCATTTGGCTTTGACTTGCTCCCCTAGGCTGCACATGACAAATTGGCAGGGCTCGTGGTATCTGAGACAAGTTTTGGTAGAACAGTTTTGGCGGTCAGATGGGACTGAATGGCTTAGAACTAAATAGTCGGGTGCGACCATTTAGCTTTGACTGACTCTGAGATTAGTTTTGATAAAGCAGTTTTGACATCCACGTGAGGCTGTATGTTTTAAAACTAACTAGTCGGGGGAGCCTATTTGGCTTTGACTTGCTCCCTTGAGCTGCACATGCCAGATTGGCAGTGCTCGTTGTATCTGAGACAAGTTTTGATAATGCAGTTTTGACATCCACGTGAGGCTGTATATTTTGAGACTAAATAGTCGGGTCGGACCATTTAGCTTTGACTTACTCCCCTAGGCTGCACATGCCAAATTGGCAGTGCTCGTGGTATCTGAGACAAGTTTTGATAAAGCAGTTTTGACATCCAGGTAAAGCTGTATATATTGAAACTAAATAGTCGGGTGGGACCATTTTTCTTTGACTTGCTCCCTTAAGCTGCACATGCCAGATTGGCTGGGCTCGTGGTATCTGAGACAAGTTTTGGTTAAGCAGTTTTGGCGGCCACATGGGGCTGTATGTTTAAGGAATAAATATTCGGCTGACACTAATTGGCTTTGATTAGGTCCTCTATGCTGGACATGCAAGATCTGCAGGGCTCCTGGTATCTTAGACAAGTTTTGGTAACGCAGTTTTGACTTCCAGGTGAGGCTGAATGTTTTGAGACTTAATAGTCGTGTGAGTATTCGGCTTTGAATTGCTCCCCTTAGCTGCATATGCCAGATTGGCAGGGCTGCTGGTATCTGAGACAAGTTTTGCTAAAACAGGTTTGGCGCTCAGATGGGACTGTATGTTTTCAGACTCAATAGTCCGGTGGGACCATTTCGCTTTGACTTGCTCCCCTATGCTGCACATGACAGATGACATGACATACAGGCAGGGCTCGTTGTATTTGAGACAAGTTTTGCTAAAGCAGTTTTGACTTCCACGTGAGGCTGCATGTTTTGAGACTAAATAGTCGGGTTAGACTATTTGGCTTTGAATTGCGCCCCTAGGCTGCACATGGCAGACTTTCAGGGCTCGTGGTATCTGAGACAAGTTTTGATAAAGCAGTTTTGGCTTCCACGTGAGTCTGTATGTTTTGAGACTAAATAGTCGGGTGAGACTATTCGGCTTTGAATTGCTCCCCTAGGCTGCACATGCCAAATTGGCAGTGCTCGTGGTATCTGAGACAAGTTTTGATAATGCAGTTTTGACATCCACGTGAGGCTGTATATTTTGAGACTAAATAGTCGGGTCAGACCATTTGGCTTTGACTTGCTCCCCTAGGCTGCACATGGCACATTGGCAGGGCTCGTGGTATCTGAGACAAGTTTTGGTAGAACAGTTTTGGCGGTCAAATGGGACTGTATGGCTTAGAACTAAATAGTCGGGCGAGACCATTTGGCTTTGACTGACTTTGAGATAAGTTTTGATAAAGCAGTTGTTACATCCACGTGAGGATGTATATTTTAAAACTAGCTAGTCGGGTGAGCCTATTTGGCTTTGACTTGCTCCACTTGGCTGCACATGGCAGACTTTCAGGGCTCGTGGTATCTGCGACAAGTTTTGATAAAGCACTTTTGACATCCAGGTAAAGCTGTATATATTGAAACTAAATAGCCGGGTGGGACCGTTTTGCTTTGACTTACTCCCCTAGGATGCACATGCCAAATTGGCAGTGCTCGTGGTATCTGAGACAAGTTTTGATAAAGCAGTTTTGACATCCACGTGAGGCTGTATGTTATAAAACTAACTAGTCGGGTTAGACTATTTGGCTTTGACTTGCTCCCTTAAGCTGCACAAGCCAGATTGGCAGTGCTCGTTGTATCTGAGACAAGTTTTGATAATGCAGTTTTGACATCCACGTGAGGCTGTATATTTTGAGACTAAATAGTCGGGTGGGACCGTTTTGCTTTGACTTACTCCCCTAGGATGCACATGCCAAATTGGCAGTGCTCGTGGTATCTGAGACAAGTTTTGATAAAGCAGTTTTGACATCCACGTAAGGCTGTATGTTTTGAGACTAAATAGTCGTGTGAAACTATTCGGCTTTGACTTGCTCCCCTAGGTTGCACATGGCACATTGGCAGGGCTCGTGGTATCTGAGACAAGTTTTGGTAGAACCTTTTTTGCGGTCAGATGGGACTGTATGGCTTAGAACTAAATAGTCGGGCGAGACCATTTGGCTTTGACTGACTTTGAGATAAGTTTTGATAAAGCAGTTGTTACATCCACGTGAGGATGTATATTTTAAAACTAGCTAGTCGGGTGAGCCTATTTGGCTTTGACTTGCTCCACTTGGCTGCACATGGCAGACTTTCAGGGCTCGTGGTATCTGCGACAAGTTTTGATAAAGCACTTTTGACATCCAGGTAAAGCTGTATATATTGAAACTAAATAGCCGGGTGGGACCGTTTTGCTTTGACTTACTCCCCTAGGATGCACATGCCAAATTGGCAGTGCTCGTGGTATCTGAGACAAGTTTTGATAAAGCAGTTTTGACATCCACGTGAGGCTGTATGTTATAAAACTAACTAGTCGGGTTAGACTATTTGGCTTTGACTTGCTCCCTTAAGCTGCACAAGCCAGATTGGCAGTGCTCGTTGTATCTGAGACAAGTTTTGATAATGCAGTTTTGACATCCACGTGAGGCTGTATATTTTGAAACTAAATAGTCGGGTAGGACCATTTGGCTCTGACTTGCTCCCCTAGGCTGCATATGACAAATTGCCAGTGCTCGTTGTATCTGAAACAAGTTCTGGTAAAGCAGTTTTGACATCCACGTGAGGCTGTATATTTTGAAACTAAATAGTCGGGTAGGACCATTTGGCTTTGACTTGCTCCCCTAGGCTGCACATGACAAATTGGCAGGGCTCGTGGTATCTGAGACAAGTTTTGGTAGAACAGTTTTGGCGGTCAGATGGGACTGAATGGCTTAGAACTAAATAGTCGGGTGCGACCATTTAGCTTTGACTGACTCTGAGATTAGTTTTGATAAAGCAGTTTTGACATCCACGTGAGGCTGTATGTTTTAAAACTAACTAGTCGGGGGAGCCTATTTGGCTTTGACTTGCTCCCTTGAGCTGCACATGCCAGATTGGCAGTGCTCGTTGTATCTGAGACAAGTTTTGATAATGCAGTTTTGACATCCACGTGAGGCTGTATATTTTGAGACTAAATAGTCGGGTCGGACCATTTAGCTTTGACTTACTCCCCTAGGCTGCACATGCCAAATTGGCAGTGCTCGTGGTATCTGAGACAAGTTTTGATAAAGCAGTTTTGACATCCAGGTAAAGCTGTATATATTGAAACTAAATAGTCGGGTGGGACCATTTTTCTTTGACTTGCTCCCTTAAGCTGCACATGCCAGATTGGCTGGGCTCGTGGTATCTGAGACAAGTTTTGGTTAAGCAGTTTTGGCGGCCACATGGGGCTGTATGCTTAAGGAATAAATATTCGGCTGACACTAATTGGCTTTGATTAGGTCCTCTATGCTGGACATGCAAGATCTGCAGGGCTCCTGGTATCTTAGACAAGTTTTGGTAACGCAGTTTTGACTTCCAGGTGAGGCTGAATGTTTTGAGACTTAATAGTCGTGTGAGTATTCGGCTTTGAATTGCTCCCCTTAGCTGCATATGCCAGATTGGCAGGGCTGCTGGTATCTGAGACAAGTTTTGGTAAAACAGGTTTGGCGCTCAGATGGGACTGTATGTTTTCAGACTCAATAGTCCGGTGGGACCATTTCGCTTTGACTTGCTCCCCTATGCTGCACATGACAGATGACATGACATACAGGCAGGGCTCGTTGTATTTGAGACAAGTTTTGCTAAAGCAGTTTTGACTTCCACGTGAGGCTGCATGTTTTGAGACTAAATAGTCGGGTTAGACTATTTGGCTTTGAATTGCGCCCCTAGGCTGCACATGGCAGACTTTCAGGGCTCGTGGTATCTGAGACAAGTTTTGATAAAGCAGTTTTGGCTTCCACGTGAGTCTGTATGTTTTGAGACTAAATAGTCGGGTGAGACTATTCGGCTTTGAATTGCTCCCCTAGGCTGCACATGCCAAATTGGCAGTGCTCGTGGTATCTGAGACAAGTTTTGATAATGCAGTTTTGACATCCACGTGAGGCTGTATATTTTGAGACTAAATAGTCGGGTCAGACCATTTGGCTTTGACTTGCTCCCCTAGGCTGCACATGGCACATTGGCAGGGCTCGTGGTATCTGAGACAAGTTTTGGTAGAACAGTTTTGGCGGTCAGATGGGACTGTATGGCTTAGAACTAAATAGTCGGGCGAGACCATTTGGCTTTGACTGACTTTGAGATAAGTTTTGATAAAGCAGTTGTTACATCCACGTGAGGATGTATATTTTAAAACTAGCTAGTCGGGAGAGCCTATTTGGCTTTGACTTGCTCCACTTGGCTGCACATGGCAGACTTTCAGGGCTCGTGGTATCTGCGACAAGTTTTGATAAAGCACTTTTGACATCCAGGTAAAGCTGTATATATTGAAACTAAATAGCCGGGTGGGACCGTTTTGCTTTGACTTACTCCCCTAGGATGCACATGCCAAATTGGCAGTGCTCGTGGTATCTGAGACAAGTTTTGATAAAGCAGTTTTGACATCCACGTGAGGCTGTATGTTATAAAACTAACTAGTCGGGTTAGACTATTTGGCTTTGACTTGCTCCTTTAAGCTGCACAAGCCAGATTGGCAGTGCTCGTTGTATCTGAGACAAGTTTTGATAATGCAGTTTTGACATCCACGTGAGGCTGTATATTTTGAGACTAAATAGTCGGGTGGGACCGTTTTGCTTTGACTTACTCCCCTAGGATGCACATGCCAAATTGGCAGTGCTCGTGGTATCTGAGACAAGTTTTGATAAAGCAGTTTTGACATCCACGTAAGGCTGTATGTTTTGAGACTAAATAGTCGTGTGAAACTATTCGGCTTTGACTTGCTCCCCTAGGTTGCACATGGCACATTGGCAGGGCTCGTGGTATCTGAGACAAGTTTTGGTAGAACCTTTTTTGCGGTCAGATGGGACTGTATGGCTTAGAACTAAATAGTCGGGCGAGACCATTTGGCTTTGACTGACTTTGAGATAAGTTTTGATAAAGCAGTTGTTACATCCACGTGAGGATGTATATTTTAAAACTAGCTAGTCGGGTGAGCCTATTTGGCTTTGACTTGCTCCACTTTGCTGCACATGGCAGACTTTCAGGGCTCGTGGTATCTGCGACAAGTTTTGATAAAGCACTTTTGACATCCAGGTAAAGCTGTATATATTGAAACTAAATAGCCGGGTGGGACCGTTTTGCTTTGACTTACTCCCCTAGGATGCACATGCCAAATTGGCAGTGCTCGTGGTATCTGAGACAAGTTTTGATAAAGCAGTTTTGACATCCACGTGAGGCTGTATGTTATAAAACTAACTAGTCGGGTTAGACTATTTGGCTTTGACTTGCTCCCTTAAGCTGCACAAGCCAGATTGGCAGTGCTCGTTGTATCTGAGACAAGTTTTGATAATGCAGTTTTGACATCCACGTGAGGCTGTATATTTTGAGACTAAATAGTCGGGTGGGACCGTTTTGCTTTGACTTACTCCCCTAGGATGCACATGCCAAATTGGCAGTGCTCGTGGTATCTGAGACAAGTTTTGATAAAGCAGTTTTGACATCCACGTAAGGCTGTATGTTTTAAAACTAACTAGTCGGGTGAGACTATTTGGCTTTGACTTGCTCCCTTAAGCTGCACATGCCAGATAGGCAGTGCTCGTTGTATCTGAGACAAGTTTTGATAATGCAGTTTTGACATCCTCGTGAGGCTGTATATTTTGAGACTAAATAGTCGGGTCAGACCATTTAGCTTTGACTTACTCCCCTAGGCTGCACATGCCAAATTGGCAGTGCTCGTGGTATCTGAGACAAGTTTTGATAAAGCAGTTTTGACATCCAGGTAAAGCTGTATATATTAAAACTAAATAGTCGGGTGGGACTATTTGGCTTTGACTTGCTCCCTTAAGCTGCACATGCCAGATAGGCAGTGCTCGTTGTATCTGAGACAAGTTTTGATAAAGCAGTTTTGACATCCAGGTAAAGCTGTATATATTGAAACTAAATAGTCGGGTGAGACTATTTGGCTTTGACTTGCTCCCCTTGGATGCACATGCCAGATTGGCAGGGCTCGTGGTATCTCAGACAAGTTTTGGTAAAGCAGTTTTGACATCCAGGTGAGGCTGTATGTTTTGAGACTAAATAGTCGTGTGAAACTATTCGGCTTTGAATTGCTCCCCTAGGTTGCACATGCCAAATTGGCAGTGCTCGTGGTATCTGAGACAAGTTTTGATAAAGCAGTTTTGACATCCAGGTAAAGCTGTATATATTAAAACTAAATAGTCGGGTGGGACCGTTTTGCTTTGATTTGCTCTCCTAGGCTACACATGACAAATTGGCAGGGCTCGTGGTATCTGAGACAAGTTTTTGTAGAACAGTTTTGGCAGTCAGATGGGGCTGTATGTTCAAGGACTAAATATTCGGGTAACACTAATTGCCTTTGACTAGGTCCTCCAAGCTGGCTATGCCAGATTTTCAGAGCTCCCGGTATCTTAGACAAGTTTTGGTAAAGCAGTTTTGACTTCCAGGTGAGGCTGTATGTTTCGAGACTAAATAGTCGGGTGGGACCATTTGGCTTCGACTTGCTCCCCTATGCTGCACATGACAGATTGGCAGGGCTCGTTGTATCTGAGACAAGTTTTGATAAAGCAGTTTTGACTTCCACGTGAGGCTTCATGTTTTGAGACTAAATAGTCGGGTGAGACTATTCGGCATTGAATTGCTCCCCCAGGCTGCACATGCCAGATTGGCAGGGCTGCTGGTATCTGAGACAAGTTTTGATAAAGCAGTTTTGACATCCAGGTAAGGCTGTATATATTGAAACTAAATAGCCGGGTGGGACCGTTTTGCTTTGACTTGCTCTCCTAGGCTACACATGACAAATTGGCAGGGCTCGTGGTATCTGAGACAAGTTTTGGTAGAACAGTTTTGGCAGTCAGATGGGGCTGTATGTTCAAGGACTAAATATTCGGGTAACACTAATTGCCTTTGACTAGGTCCTCCAAGCTGGCTATGCCAGATTTTCAGAGCTCCCGGTATCTTAGACAAGTTTTGGTAAAGCAGTTTTGACTTCCAGGTGAGGCTGTATGTTTCGAGACTAAATAGTCGGGTGGGACCATTTGGCTTTGACTTGCTCCCCTATGCTGCACATGACAGATTGGCAGGGCTCGTTGTATCTGAGACAAGTTTTGATAAAGCAGTTTTGACTTCCACGTGAGGCTGCATGTTTTGAGACTAAATAGTCGGGTGAGACTATTCGGCATTGAATTGCTCCCCCAGGCTGCACATGCCAGATTGGCAGGGCTGCTGGTATCTGAGGCAAGTTTTGATAAAGCAGTTTTGACATCCAGGTAAAGCTGTATATATTGAAACTAAATAGTCGGGTGGGACCATTTGGCTTTGACTTGCTCCCCTAGGCTGCACATGGCACATTGGCAGGGCTCGTGGTATCTGAGACAAGTTTTGGTAAAGCACTTTGACATCCAGGTAAAGCTGTATATATTGAAACTAAATAGCCGGGTTGGACCGTTTTGCTTTGACTTGCTCCCCTAGGCTACACATGACTGATTGGCAGGGCTCGTGGTATCTAAGACAAGTTTTGGTAGAACAGTTTTGGCGGTCAGATGGGGCTGTATGTTTAAGGACTAAATATTCGGGTAACACTAATTGCCTTTGACTAGGTCCTCTAAGCTGGCTATGCCAGATTTTCAGAGCTCCCGGTATCTTAGACAAGTTTTGGTTAAGCAGTTTTGACTTCCAGGTGAAGCTGTATCTTTTGAGACTAAATAGTCGGGGGGACCCTTTGGCTCTGAATTGCTCCCCTATGCTGCACATGACAGATTGGCAGGGCTCGTGGTATCTGAGTCAAGTTTTGGTAAAACAGTTTTGACTTCCACGTGAGGCTGCATGTCTTGAGACTAAATAGTCGGGTGAGTCTATTCGGCATTGAATTGCTCCCCCAGGCTGCACATGCCAGATTGGCAGGGCTCGTTGTATCTGAGACAAGTTTTGGTAAATCAGTTTTGACACCCAGGTAAAGCTGTATATATTGAAACTAAATAGTCGGGGAACATTTGGCTTTGACTTGCTCCCCTAGGCTGCACATGACAGATTGGCAGGACTCGTGGTATCTGAGATAAGTTTTGGTTAAGCAGTTTTGGCGGCCAGTTGGGGCTGAATGTTTTAAGACTAAATAGTCGGGTGGGACCATTTGGCTTTGACTAGCTCCCCTATGCTGCACATGATAGATTGGCAGGGCTCGTTGTATCTGAGACAAGTTTTGGTAAAGCAGTTTTGACTTCAACGTGAGGCTGCATGTTTTGAGACTAAATAGTCGGGTGAGACTATTCGGCTTTGAATTGCTCCCCTAGGCTGCACATGCCAAATTGGCAGTGCTCGTCGTATCTGAGACAAGTTTTGATAAAGCAGTTTTGACACCCAGGTAAAGCTGTATATATTGAAACTAAATAGTCGGGGAACATTTGGCTTTGACTTGCTCCCCTAGGCTGCACATGACAGATTGGCAGGACTCGTGGTATCTGAGATAAGTTTTGGTTAAGCAGTTTTGGCGGCCAGTTGGGGCTGAATGTTTAAGGACTAAATAGTCGGTAGACACTAATTGGCTTTGACTAGGTTCGCTAGGCTGGACATGCAAGATTTTCAGGGCTCCTGGTTTCTTAGACAAGTTTTGGTAACGCAGTTTTGACTACCAGGTGAGGCTGTATGTTTTGAGACTTAATTGTCGGGTGAGACTATTCGGCTTTGAATTGCTCCCCTTAGTTGCATATGCCAGATTGGCAGGGCTGCTGGTATCTGAGACAAGTTTTGCTAAAACAGGTTTGGCGGTCAGATGGGACTGTATGTTTTCAGACTCAATAGTCGGGTGGGACCATTTGGCTTTGACTTGCTCCCCTAGGCTGCACATGACAGATTTGCAGGGCTCGTTGTATCTGAGACAAGTTTTGGTAAAGCAGTTTTGACTTCCACGTGAGGCTGCATGTTTTGAGACTAAATAGTCGGGTGAGACTATTCGGCTTTGAATTGCTCCCCTAGGCTGCACATGCCAGATTGGCAGGGCTGCTGGTATCTGAGACAAGTTTTGGTAAAACAGTTTTGGCGGTCAGATGGGACTATATGTTTTAAGACAAAAGAGTCGGGTGGGACCATTTGGCTTTGACCGGCTCCCCTATGCTGCACATGACAGATTGGCAGGGCTCGTTGTATCTGAGACAAGTTTTGGTAAAGCAGTTTTGACTTCCACGTGAGGCTGCATGTTTTGAGACTAAATAGTCGGGTGAGACTATTCGGCTTTGAATTGCTCCCCTAGGCTGCACATGCCAGATTGGCAGGGCTGCTGGTATCTGAGACAAGTTTTGGTAAAACAGTTTTGGCGGTCAGATGGGACTGTATGTTTTAAGACTAAATAGTCGGAAGGGACCATTTGGCTTTGACTAGCTCCCCTATGCTGCACATGATAGATTGGCAGGACTCGTTGTATCTGCGACAAAATTTGGAAAAGCAGTTTTGACTTCCACGTGAGGCTGCATGTTTTGAGACTAAATAGTCGGGTGAGACTATTCGGCTTTGAATTGCTCCCTTAGGCTGCACATGCCAGATTGGCAGTGCTCGTTGTATCTGAGACAAGTTTTGATAAAGCAGTTTTGACATGCACGTGAGGCTGTACATTTTGAGACTAAATAGTCGGGTGGGACAATTTGGCTTTGACTTACTCCCATAGGCTGCATATGCCAAATTGGCGGTGCTCGTGGTATCTGAGATAAGTTTTGATAAAGCAGTTTTGACATCCAGGTAATGCTGTATATATTGAAACTAAATAGTCGGGTGGGACTATTTGGCTTTGACTTGCTCCCCTAGGCTGCACATGACACATTGGCAGGGCTCGATGTATCTGAGACAAGTTTTGGTAAAGTAGTTTTGACTTCCACGAGAGGCTGCATGTTTTGAGACTAAATAGTCGGGAGAGACTATTCGGCTTTGAATTGCTCCCCTAGGCTGCACATGCCAAATTGGTAGTGCTCGTGGTATCTGAGACAAGTTTTGATAAAGCAGTTTTGACACCCAGGTAAAGCTGTATATATTGAAACTAAATAGTCTGGTGGGAACATTTGGCTTTGACTTGCTCCCCTAGGCTGCACATGACAGATTGGCAGGGCTCGTGGTATCTGAGAAAAGTTTTGGTTAAGCAGTTTTGGCGGCCAGATGGGGCTGTATGTTTAACGACTAAATATTCGGGTGACACTAATTGGCTTTGACTAGGTTCGCTAGGCTGGACATGCAAGATTTTCAGGGCTCCTGGTATCTTAGACAAGTTTTGGTAACGCAGTTTTGACTTCGAGGTGAGGCTGTATGTTTTGAGACTTAATTGTCGGGTGAGACTATTCGGCTTTGAATTGCTCCCCTTAGTTGCATATGCCAGATTGGCTGGGCTGCTGGTATCTGGGACAAGTTTTGCTAAAACAGGTTTGGCGGTCAGATGGGACTGTATGTTTTCAGACTCAATAGTCGGGTGGGACCATTTGGCTTTGACTTGCTCCCCTAGGCTGCACATGACAGATTGGCAGGGCTCGTTGTATCTGAGACAAGTTTTGGTAAAGCAGTTTTGACTTCCACGTGAGGCTGCATGTTTTGAGACTAAATAGTCGGGTGAGACTATTCGGCTTTGAATTGCTCCCCTAGGCTGCACATGCCAAATTGGCAGTGCTCGTCGTATCTGAGACAAGTTTTGATAAAGCAGTTTTGACACCCAGGTAAAGCTGTATATATTGAAACTAAATAGTCGGGTGGGACCATTTGGCTTTGACTTGCTCCCCTTGGCTGCACATGCCAGATTGGCAGGTCTGCTGGTTTCTGAGACAAGTCTTGCTAAAACAGTTTTGGCGGTCAGATGGGACTGGATGTTTTAAGACTCAATAGTCGGGTGGGACCATTTGGATTTGACTTGCTCCCCTATGCTGCACATGACAGATTGGCAGGGCTCGTCGTATCTGAGACAAGTTTTGATAAAGCAGTTTTGACACCCAGGTAAAGCTGTATATATTGAAACTAAATAGTCGGGTGGGACCATTTGGCTTTGACTTGCTCCCCTTGGCTGCACATGCCAGATTGGCAGGTCTGCTGGTTTCTGAGACAAGTCTTGCTAAAACAGTTTTGGCGGTCAGATGGGACTGGATGTTTTAAGACCCGATAGTCGGGTGAGACTATTCGGCTTTGAATTGCTCCCCTAGGCTGCACATGCCAGATTGGCAGGTCTCGTGGTATCTGAGACAAGTTTTGGTAAAACAGTTTTGGCGGTCAGATGGGACTATATGTTTTAAGACTAAATAGTCGGGTGGGACCATTTGGCTTTGACCGGCTCCCCTATGCTGCACATGACAGATTGGCAGGGCTCGTTGTATCTGAGACAAGTTTTGCTAAAGCCGTTTTGACTTCCACGTGAGGCTGCATGTTTTGGGACTAAATAGTCGGGTGAGACTATTCGGCTTTGAATTGCTCCCCTAGGCGGCACATGCCAGATTGGCAGTGCTCGTTGTATCTGAGGCAAGTTTTGATATAGCAATTTTGACATCCACGTGAGGCTGTATATTTTGAGACTATATAGTCGGGTCAGACCATTTAGCTTTGACTTACTCCCCTAGGCTGCACATGCCAAATTGGCGGGGCTGGTGGTATCTGAGACAAGTTTTGGTAAAGCAGTTTTGACATCCAGGTAAAGCTGTATATATTGAAACTAAATAGTCGGGTGGGACCATTTGGCTTTGACTTGCTCCCCTGGGCTGCACATGACAGATTGGCAGGCCTCGTTGTATCTGAGACAAGTTTTGGTAAAGCAGTTTTGACTTCCACGAGAGGCTGCATGTTTTGAGACTAAATAGTCGGGTAAGACTATTCGGCTTTGAATTGCTCCCCTAGGCTGCATATACCAAATTGGCAGTGCTCGTGGTATCTGAGACAAGTTTTGATAAAGCAGTTTTGACACCCAGGTAAAGCTGTAGATATTGAAACTAAATAGTCGGGTGGGGCCATTTGGCTTTGACTTGCTCCCCTAGGCTGCACATGACAGATTGGCAGGGCTGCTGGTATCTGAGACAAGTTTTGCTAAAACAGTTTTGGCTGTCAGATGGGACTGTATGTTTTAAGACTTAATATTCGGGTGGGACCATTTGGCTTTGACTTGCTCCCCTGGGCTGCACATGACAGATTGGCAGGGCTCGTTGTATCTGAGACAAGTTTTGGTAAAGCAGTTTTGACTTCCACGAGAGGCTGCATGTTTTGAGACTAAATAGTCGGGTGAGACTATTCGGCTTTGAATTGCTCCCCTAGGCTGCACATGCCAGATTGGCAGGGCTGCTGGTATCTGAGACAAGTTTTGGTAAAACAGTTTTGACATCCAGGTAAAGCTGTATATATTAAAACTAAATAGTCGGGTGGGACTATTTGGCTTTGACTTGCTCCCTTAAGCTGCACATGCCAGATAGGCAGTGCTCGTTGTATCTGAGACAAGTTTTGATAAAGCAGTTTTGACATCCAGGTAAAGCTGTATATATTGAAACTAAATAGTCGGGTGAGACTATTTGGCTTTGACTTGCTCCCCTTGGATGCACATGCCAGATTGGCAGGGCTCGTGGTATCTCAGACAAGTTTTGGTAAAGCAGTTTTGACATCCAGGTGAGGCTGTATGTTTTGAGACTAAATAGTCGTGTGAAACTATTCGGCTTTGAATTGCTCCCCTAGGTTGCACATGCCAAATTGGCAGTGCTCGTGGTATCTGAGACAAGTTTTGATAAAGCAGTTTTGACATCCAGGTAAAGCTGTATATATTAAAACTAAATAGTCGGGTGGGACCGTTTTGCTTTGATTTGCTCTCCTAGGCTACACATGACAAATTGGCAGGGCTCGTGGTATCTGAGACAAGTTTTTGTAGAACAGTTTTGGCAGTCAGATGGGGCTGTATGTTCAAGGACTAAATATTCGGGTAACACTAATTGCCTTTGACTAGGTCCTCCAAGCTGGCTATGCCAGATTTTCAGAGCTCCCGGTATCTTAGACAAGTTTTGGTAAAGCAGTTTTGACTTCCAGGTGAGGCTGTATGTTTCGAGACTAAATAGTCGGGTGGGACCATTTGGCTTCGACTTGCTCCCCTATGCTGCACATGACAGATTGGCAGGGCTCGTTGTATCTGAGACAAGTTTTGATAAAGCAGTTTTGACTTCCACGTGAGGCTTCATGTTTTGAGACTAAATAGTTGGGTGAGACTATTCGGCATTGAATTGCTCCCCCAGGCTGCACATGCCAGATTGGCAGGGCTGCTGGTATCTGAGACAAGTTTTGATAAAGCAGTTTTGACATCCAGGTAAGGCTGTATATATTGAAACTAAATAGCCGGGTGGGACCGTTTTGCTTTGACTTGCTCTCCTAGGCTACACATGACAAATTGGCAGGGCTCGTGGTATCTGAGACAAGTTTTGGTAGAACAGTTTTGGCAGTCAGATGGGGCTGTATGTTCAAGGACTAAATATTCGGGTAACACTATTTGCCTTTGACTAGGTCCTCCAAGCTGGCTATGCCAGATTTTCAGAGCTCCCGGTATCTTAGACAAGTTTTGGTAAAGCAGTTTTGACTTCCAGGTGAGGCTGTATGTTTCGAGACTAAATAGTCGGGTGGGACCATTTGGCTTTGACTTGCTCCCCTATGCTGCACATGACAGATTGGCAGGGCTCGTTGTATCTGAGACAAGTTTTGATAAAGCAGTTTTGACTTCCACGTGAGGCTGCATGTTTTGAGACTAAATAGTCGGGTGAGACTATTCGGCATTGAATTGCTCCCCCAGGCTGCACATGCCAGATTGGCAGGGCTGCTGGTATCTGAGGCAAGTTTTGATAAAGCAGTTTTGACATCCAGGTAAAGCTGTATATATTGAAACTAAATAGTCGGGTGGGACCATTTGGCTTTGACTTGCTCCCCTAGGCTGCACATGGCACATTGGCAGGGCTCGTGGTATCTGAGACAAGTTTTGGTAAAGCACTTTGACATCCAGGTAAAGCTGTATATATTGAAACTAAATAGCCGGGTTGGACCGTTTTGCTTTGACTTGCTCCCCTAGGCTACACATGACTGATTGGCAGGGCTCGTGGTATCTAAGACAAGTTTTGGTAGAACAGTTTTGGCGGTCAGATGGGGCTGTATGTTTAAGGACTAAATATTCGGGTAACACTAATTGCCTTTGACTAGGTCCTCTAAGCTGGCTATGCCAGATTTTCAGAGCTCCCGGTATCTTCGACAAGTTTTGGTTAAGCAGTTTTGACTTCCAGGTGAAGCTGTATCTTTTGAGACTAAATAGTCGGGGGGACCCTTTGGCTCTGAATTGCTCCCCTATGCTGCACATGACAGATTGGCAGGGCTCGTGGTATCTGAGTCAAGTTTTGGTAAAACAGTTTTGACTTCCACGTGAGGCTGCATGTCTTGAGACTAAATAGTCGGGTGAGTCTATTCGGCATTGAATTGCTCCCCCAGGCTGCACATGCCAGATTGGCAGGGCTCGTTGTATCTGAGACAAGTTTTGGTAAATCAGTTTTGACTTCCACGTGAGCCTGCATGTTTTGAGACTAAATAGTCGGGTGAGACTATTCGGCTTTGAATTGCTCCCCTAGGCTGCACATGCCAGATTGGCAGGGCTGCTGTTATCTGAGTCAAGTTTTGGTAAAACAGTTTTGGCGGTCAGATGGGACTGTATGTTTTAAGACTAAATAGTCGGGTGGGACCATTTGGCTTTGACTAGCTCCCCTATGCTGCACATGATAGATTGGCAGGGCTCGTTGTATCTGAGACAAGTTTTGGTAAAGCAGTTTTGACTTCAACGTGAGGCTGCATGTTTTGAGACTAAATAGTCGGGTGAGACTATTCGGCTTTGAATTGCTCCCCTAGGCTGCACATGCCAAATTGGCAGTGCTCGTCGTATCTGAGACAAGTTTTGATAAAGCAGTTTTGACACCCAGGTAAAGCTGTATATATTGAAACTAAATAGTCGGGGAACATTTGGCTTTGACTTGCTCCCCTAGGCTGCACATGACAGATTGGCAGGACTCGTGGTATCTGAGATAAGTTTTGGTTAAGCAGTTTTGGCGGCCAGTTGGGGCTGAATGTTTAAGGACTAAATAGTCGGTAGACACTAATTGGCTTTGACTAGGTTCGCTAGGCTGGACATGCAAGATTTTCAGGGCTCCTGGTTTCTTAGACAAGTTTTGGTAACGCAGTTTTGACTACCAGGTGAGGCTGTATGTTTTGAGACTTAATTGTCGGGTGAGACTATTCGGCTTTGAATTGCTCCCCTTAGTTGCATATGCCAGATTGGCAGGGCTGCTGGTATCTGAGACAAGTTTTGCTAAAACAGGTTTGGCGGTCAGATGGGACTGTATGTTTTCAGACTCAATAGTCGGGTGGGACCATTTGGCTTTGACTTGCTCCCCTAGGCTGCACATGACAGATTTGCAGGGCTCGTTGTATCTGAGACAAGTTTTGGTAAAGCAGTTTTGACTTCCACGTGAGGCTGCATGTTTTGAGACTAAATAGTCGGGTGAGACTATTCGGCTTTGAATTGCTCCCCTAGGCTGCACATGCCAGATTGGCAGGGCTGCTGGTATCTGAGACAAGTTTTGGTAAAACAGTTTTGGCGGTCAGATGGGACTATATGTTTTAAGACAAAAGAGTCGGGTGGGACCATTTGGCTTTGACCGGCTCCCCTATGCTGCACATGACAGATTGGCAGGGCTCGTTGTATCTGAGACAAGTTTTGGTAAAGCAGTTTTGACTTCCACGTGAGGCTGCATGTTTTGAGACTAAATAGTCGGGTGAGACTATTCGGCTTTGAATTGCTCCCCTAGGCTGCACATGCCAGATTGGCAGGGCTGCTGGTATCTGAGACAAGTTTTGGTAAAACAGTTTTGGCGGTCAGATGGGACTGTATGTTTTAAGACTAAATAGTCGGAAGGGACCATTTGGCTTTGACTAGCTCCCCTATGCTGCACATGATAGATTGGCAGGACTCGTTGTATCTGCGACAAAATTTGGAAAAGCAGTTTTGACTTCCACGTGAGGCTGCATGTTTTGAGACTAAATAGTCGGGTGAGACTATTCGGCTTTGAATTGCTCCCTTAGGCTGCACATGCCAGATTGGCAGTGCTCGTTGTATCTGAGACAAGTTTTGATAAAGCAGTTTTGACATGCACGTGAGGCTGTACATTTTGAGACTAAATAGTCGGGTGGGACAATTTGGCTTTGACTTACTCCCATAGGCTGCATATGCCAAATTGGCGGTGCTCGTGGTATCTGAGATAAGTTTTGATAAAGCAGTTTTGACATCCAGGTAATGCTGTATATATTGAAACTAAATAGTCGGGTGGGACTATTTGGCTTTGACTTGCTCCCCTAGGCTGCACATGACACATTGGCAGGGCTCGATGTATCTGAGACAAGTTTTGGTAAAGTAGTTTTGACTTCCACGAGAGGCTGCATGTTTTGAGACTAAATAGTCGGGAGAGACTATTCGGCTTTGAATTGCTCCCCTAGGCTGCACATGCCAAATTGGTAGTGCTCGTGGTATCTGAGACAAGTTTTGATAAAGCAGTTTTGACACCCAGGTAAAGCTGTATATATTGAAACTAAATAGTCTGGTGGGAACATTTGGCTTTGACTTGCTCCCCTAGGCTGCACATGACAGATTGGCAGGGCTCGTGGTATCTGAGAAAAGTTTTGGTTAAGCAGTTTTGGCGGCCAGATGGGGCTGTATGTTTAACGACTAAATATTCGGGTGACACTAATTGGCTTTGACTAGGTTCGCTAGGCTGGACATGCAAGATTTTCAGGGCTCCTGGTATCTTAGACAAGTTTTGGTAACGCAGTTTTGACTTCGAGGTGAGGCTGTATGTTTTGAGACTTAATTGTCGGGTGAGACTATTCGGCTTTGAATTGCTCCCCTTAGTTGCATATGCCAGATTGGCTGGGCTGCTGGTATCTGGGACAAGTTTTGCTAAAACAGGTTTGGCGGTCAGATGGGACATGACAGATTGGCAGGGCTCGTTGTATCTGAGACAAGTTTTGGTAAAGCAGTTTTGACTTCCACGTGAGGCTGCATGTTTTGAGACTAAATAGTCGGGTGAGACTATTCGGCTTTGAATTGCTCCCCTAGGCTGCACATGCCAAATTGGCAGTGCTCGTCGTATCTGAGACAAGTTTTGATAAAGCAGTTTTGACACCCAGGTAAAGCTGTATATATTGAAACTAAATAGTCGGGTGGGACCATTTGGCTTTGACTTGCTCCCCTTGGCTGCACATGCCAGATTGGCAGGTCTGCTGGTTTCTGAGACAAGTCTTGCTAAAACAGTTTTGGCGGTCAGATGGGACTGGATGTTTTAAGACTCAATAGTCGGGTGGGACCATTTGGATTTGACTTGCTCCCCTATGCTGCACATGACAGATTGGCAGGGCTCGTCGTATCTGAGACAAGTTTTGATAAAGCAGTTTTGACACCCAGGTAAAGCTGTATATATTGAAACTAAATAGTCGGGTGGGACCATTTGGCTTTGACTTGCTCCCCTTGGCTGCACATGCCAGATTGGCAGGTCTGCTGGTTTCTGAGACAAGTCTTGCTAAAACAGTTTTGGCGGTCAGATGGGACTGGATGTTTTAAGACCCGATAGTCGGGTGAGACTATTCGGCTTTGAATTGCTCCCCTAGGCTGCACATGCCAGATTGGCAGGTCTCGTGGTATCTGAGACAAGTTTTGGTAAAACAGTTTTGGCGGTCAGATGGGACTATATGTTTTAAGACTAAATAGTCGGGTGGGACCATTTGGCTTTGACCGGCTCCCCTATGCTGCACATGACAGATTGGCAGGGCTCGTTGTATCTGAGACAAGTTTTGGTAAAGCAGTTTTGACTTCCACGTGAGGCTGCATGTTTTGGGACTAAATAGTCGGGTGAGACTATTCGGCTTTGAATTGCTCCCCTAGGCGGCACATGCCAGATTGGCAGTGCTCGTTGTATCTGAGGCAAGTTTTGATATAGCAATTTTGACATCCACGTGAGGCTGTATATTTTGAGACTATATAGTCGGGTCAGACCATTTAGCTTTGACTTACTCCCCTAGGCTGCACATGCCAAATTGGCGGGGCTCGTGGTATCTGAGACAAGTTTTGGTAAAGCAGTTTTGACATCCAGGTAAAGCTGTATATATTGAAACTAAATAGTCGGGTGGGACCATTTGGCTTTGACTTGCTCCCCTGGGCTGCACATGACAGATTGGCAGGCCTCGTTGTATCTGAGACAAGTTTTGGTAAAGCAGTTTTGACTTCCACGAGAGGCTGCATGTTTTGAGACTAAATAGTCGGGTAAGACTATTCGGCTTTGAATTGCTCCCCTAGGCTGCACATACCAAATTGGCAGTGCTCGTGGTATCTGAGACAAGTTTTGATAAAGCAGTTTTGACACCCAGGTAAAGCTGTAGATATTGAAACTAAATAGTCGGGTGGGGCCATTTGGCTTTGACTTGCTCCCCTAGGCTGCACATGACAGATTGGCAGGGCTGCTGGTATCTGAGACAAGTTTTGCTAAAACAGTTTTGGCTGTCAGATGGGACTGTATGTTTTAAGACTTAATATTCGGGTGGGACCATTTGGCTTTGACTTGCTCCCCTATGCTGCACATTCCAGATTGGCAGGGCTCATGGTATCTGAGACAGGTTTTGGTTAAGCAGTTTTAACTTCCATGTGAGGCTGTATGTTTAAGGACTAAATATTCGGGTGAGACTAACTGGCTTTGACTAGGTCCTCTAGGCTGGATATACCAGATTTTAAGGCCTCCCGGTATCTTAGACAAGTTTTGGTAAAGCAGTTTTGACTTCCAGGTGAGGCTGTATGTTTTGAGACTTAATAGTCGGGTGAGACTATTCGGCTTTGAATTGCTCCCCTTAGCTGCATATGCCAGATTGGCAGGGCTGCTGGTATCTGAGACAAGTTTTGCTAAAACAGTTTTGGCGGTCAGATGGGACTGTATGTTTTAAGACTCAATAGTCGGGTGGGACCATTTGGCTTTGACTTGCTCCCCTAGGCTGCACATGACAGATTGGCAGGGCTCGTTGTATTTGAGACAAGTTTTGCTAAAGCCGTTTTGACTTCCACGTGAGGCTGCATGTTTTGAGACTAAATATTCGGGTGAGACTAATTGGCTTTGACTAGGTCCTCTAGGCTGGATATGTAAGATTTTCAGGGCTCCCGGTATCTTTGACAAGTCTTGGTAAAGCAGTTTTGACTTCCAGGTGAGGCTGTATGTTTTGAGACTTAATAGTCGGGTGAGACTATTCGGCTTTGAATTGCTCCCCTTAGCTGCATATGCCAGATTGGCAGGGCTGCTGGTATCTGAGACAAGTTTTGCTAAAACAGTTTTGGCGGTCAGATGGGACTGTATGTTTTAAGACTCAATAGTCGGGTGGGACCATTTGGCTTTGACTTGCTCCCCTAGGCTGCACATGCCAAATTGGCAGTGCTCGTGGTATCTGAGACAAGCTTTGATAAAGCAGTTTTGACATCCAGGTAAAGCTGTATATATTGAAACTAAATAGTCGGGTGGGACCATTTGGCTTTGACTTGCTCCCCTAGGCTGCACATGACAGATTGGCAGGGCTCGTGGTATCTGAGACAAGTTTTGGTAGAACAGTTTTGGCGGTCAGATGGGACTGAATGGCTTAGAACTAAATAGTCGGGTGCGACCATTTGGCTTTGACTGACTTTGAGATTAGTTTTGATAAAGCAGTTTGAACATCCACGTGAGGCTGTTTGATTTAAAACTAACTAGTCGGGTGGGACCATTTGGCTTTGACTTGCTCCCCTGGGCTGCACATGACAGATTGGCAGGGCTCGTTGTATCTGAGACAAGTTTTGGTAAAGCAGTTTTGACTTCCACGAGAGGCTGCATGTTTTGAGACTAAATAGTCGGGTGAGACTATTCGGCTTTGAATTGCTCCCCTAGGCTGAACATGCCAAATTGGCAGTGCTCGTGGTATCTGAGACAAGTTTTGATAAAGCAGCTCTGACATCCAGGTAAAGCTGTATATATTGAAACTAAATAGCCGGGTGGGACCGTTTTGCTTTGACTTGCTCCCCTTGGCTGCACATGACAGATTGGCAAGTCTGCTGGTATCTGAGACAAGTTTTGGTAGAACAGTTTTGGCGGTCAGATGGGACTGTATGGCTTAGAACTAAATAGTCGGGTGCGACCATTTAGATTTGACTGACTTTGAGATTAGTTTTGATAAAGCAGTTTTGACATCCACGTGAGGCTGTATGTTTTAAAACTAACTAGTCGGGTGAGACTATTTGGCTTTGACTTGCTCCCTTAAGCTGCACATGCCAGATTGGCAGTGCACGTTGTATCTGAGACAAGTTTTGATAATGCAGTTTTGACATCCACGTGAGGCTGTATATTTTGAGACTAAATAGTCGGGTCAGACCATTTAGCTTTGACTTACTCCCCTACGCTGCACATGCCAAATTCGCAGTGCTCGTGGTATCTGAGACAAGTTTTAATAAAGCAGTTTTGACATCCACGTGAGGCTGTATATTTTGAGACTATATAGTCGGGTCAGACCATTTAGCTTTGACTTACTCCCCTAGGCTGCACATGCCAAATTGGCAGTGCTCGTGGTATCTGAGACAAGTTTTGATAAAGCAGTTTTGACATCCAGGTAAAGCTGTATATATTGAAACTAAATAGTCGGGTGGGACCATTTGGCTTTGACTTGCTCCTCTAGGCTGCACATGACAGATTGGCTGGGCTCGTGGTATCTGAGACAAGTTTTGATAAAGCAGTTTTGACTTCCACGTGAGGCTATATGTTTTGAGACTAACTAGTCGGGTGAGACTGTTTGGCTTTGACTTGCTCCCCTTGGATGCACATGCCAGATTGGCAGGGCTCGTGGTATCTCAGACAAGTTTTGGTAAAGCAGTTTTGACATCCAGGTGAGGCTGTATGTTTTGAGACAAAATAGTCGGGTGAGACTATTCGGCATTGAATTGCTCCCCCAGGCTGCACATGCCAGATTGGCAGGGCTGCTGGTATCTGAGGCAAGTTTTGATAAAGCAGTTTTGACATCCAGAAAAAGCTGTATATATTGAAACTAAATAGTCGGGTGGGACCATTTGGCTTTGACTTGCTCCCCTAGGCTGCACATGACAGATTGGCAGGGCTCGTGGTATCTGAGACAAGTTTTGGTTAAGCAGTTTTGGCGGCCAGGTGAGGCTGTATGTTTTGAGACTAAATAGTCGGGTGAAACTATTTGTCTTTGAATTGCTCCCCTAGGCTGCACACGCCAAATTGGCAGTGCTCGTGGTAGCTGGGACAAGTTTTTAAAGCAGTTTTGACATCCAGGTAAAGCTGTATATATTGAAACTAAATAGTCGGGTGGGACCATTTGGCTTTGACTTGCTCCCCTAGGCTGCACATGGCACATTGGCAGGGCTCGTGGTATCTGAGACAAGTTTTGGTAAAGCACTTTGACATCCAGGTAAAGCTGTATATATTGAAACTAAATAGCCGGGTGGGACCGTTTTGCTTTGACTTGCTCCCCTAGGCTACACATGACTGATTGGCAGGGCTCGTGGTATCTGAGACAAGTTTTGGTAGAACAGTTTTGGCGGTCAGATGGGGCTGTATGTTTAAGGACTAAATATTCGGGTAGCACTAATTGCCTTTGACTAGGTCCTCTAAGCTGGCTATGCCAGATTTTCAGAGCTCCCGGTATCTTAGACAAGTTTTGGTTAAGCAGTTTTGACTTCCAGGTGAAGCTGTATCTTTTAAGACTAAATAGTCGGGTGGGACCCTTTGGCTCTGAATTGCTCCCTATGCTGCACATGACAGATTGGCAGGACTCGTGGTATCTGAGTCAAGTTTTGGTAAAACAGTTTTGACTTCCACGTGAGGCTGCATGTCTTGAGACTAAATAGTCGGGTGAGTCTATTCGGCATTGAATTGCTCCCCCAGGCTGCACATGCCAGATTGGCAGGGCTCGTTGTATCTGAGACAAGTTTTGGTAAATCAGTTTTGACTTCCACGTGAGGCTATATGTTTTGAGACTAACTAGTCGGGTGAGACTGTTTGGCTTTGACTTGCTCCCCTACGCTGCACATGCCAAATTCGCAGTGCTCGTGGTATCTGAGACAAGTTTTAATAAAGCAGTTTTGACATCCACGTGAGGCTGTATATTTTGAGACTATATAGTCGGGTCAGACCATTTAGCTTTGACTTACTCCCCTAGGCTGCACATGCCAAATTGGCAGTGCTCGTGGTATCTGAGACAAGTTTTGATAAAGCAGTTTTGACATCCAGGTAAAGCTGTATATATTGAAACTAAATAGTCGGGTGGGACCATTTGGCTTTGACTTGCTCCTCTAGGCTGCACATGACAGATTGGCTGGGCTCGTGGTATCTGAGACAAGTTTTGATAAAGCAGTTTTGACTTCCACGTGAGGCTATATGTTTTGAGACTAACTAGTCGGGTGAGACTGTTTGGCTTTGACTTGCTCCCCTTGGATGCACATGCCAGATTGGCAGGGCTCGTGGTATCTCAGACAAGTTTTGGTAAAGCAGTTTTGACATCCAGGTGAGGCTGTATGTTTTGAGACAAAATAGTCGGGTGAGACTATTCGGCATTGAATTGCTCCCCCAGGCTGCACATGCCAGATTGGCAGGGCTGCTGGTATCTGAGGCAAGTTTTGATAAAGCAGTTTTGACATCCAGAAAAAGCTGTATATATTGAAACTAAATAGTCGGGTGGGACCATTTGGCTTTGACTTGCTCCCCTAGGCTGCACATGACAGATTGGCAGGGCTCGTGGTATCTGAGACAAGTTTTGGTTAAGCAGTTTTGGCGGCCAGGTGAGGCTGTATGTTTTGAGACTAAATAGTCGGGTGAAACTATTTGTCTTTGAATTGCTCCCCTAGGCTGCACACGCCAAATTGGCAGTGCTCGTGGTAGCTGGGACAAGTTTTTAAAGCAGTTTTGACATCCAGGTAAAGCTGTATATATTGAAACTAAATAGTCGGGTGGGACCATTTGGCTTTGACTTGCTCCCCTAGGCTGCACATGGCACATTGGCAGGGCTCGTGGTATCTGAGACAAGTTTTGGTAAAGCACTTTGACATCCAGGTAAAGCTGTATATATTGAAACTAAATAGCCGGGTGGGACCGTTTTGCTTTGACTTGCTCCCCTAGGCTACACATGACTGATTGGCAGGGCTCGTGGTATCTGAGACAAGTTTTGGTAGAACAGTTTTGGCGGTCAGATGGGGCTGTATGTTTAAGGACTAAATATTCGGGTAGCACTAATTGCCTTTGACTAGGTCCTCTAAGCTGGCTATGCCAGATTTTCAGAGCTCCCGGTATCTTAGACAAGTTTTGGTTAAGCAGTTTTGACTTCCAGGTGAAGCTGTATCTTTTAAGACTAAATAGTCGGGTGGGACCCTTTGGCTCTGAATTGCTCCCTATGCTGCACATGACAGATTGGCAGGACTCGTGGTATCTGAGTCAAGTTTTGGTAAAACAGTTTTGACTTCCACGTGAGGCTGCATGTCTTGAGACTAAATAGTCGGGTGAGTCTATTCGGCATTGAATTGCTCCCCCAGGCTGCACATGCCAGATTGGCAGGGCTCGTTGTATCTGAGACAAGTTTTGGTAAATCAGTTTTGACTTCCACGTGAGCCTGCATGTTTTGAGACTAAATAGTCGGGTGAGACTATTCGGCTTTGAATTGCTCCCCTAGGCTGCACATGCCAGATTGGCAGGGCTGCTGGTATCTGAGACAAGTTTTGGTAAAACAGTTTTGGCGGTCAGATGGGACTGTATGTTTTAAGACTAAATAGTCGGGTGGGACCATTTGGCTTTGACTAGCTCCCCTATGCTGCACATTGGCAGGGCTCGTGGTATCTGAGACAAGTTTTGCTAAAGCAGTTTTGACATCCACGTGAGGCTGTATATATTGAAACTAAATAGTCGGGTGAGACTATCCGGCTCTGAATTGCTCCCCTAGGCTGCTCATGCCAAATTGGCAGTGCTCGTGGTATCTGAGACAAGTTTTGATAAAGCAGTTTTGACACCCAGGTAAAGCTGTATATATTGAAACTAAATAGTCGGGGAACATTTGGCTTTGACTTGCTCCCCTAGGCTGCACATGACAGATTGGCAGGACTCGTGGTATCTGAGATAAGTTTTGGTTAAGCAGTTTTGGCGGCCAGTTGGGGCTGAATGTTTAAGGACTAAATATTCGGGAGACACTAATTGGCTTTGACTAGGTTCGCTAGGCTGGACATGCAAGATTTTCAGGGCTCCTGGTATCTTAGACAAGTTTTGGTAACGCAGTTTTGACTTCCAGGTGAGGCTGTATGTTTTGAGACTTAATAGTCGGGTGAGACTATTCGGCTTTGAATTGCTCCCCTAGGCTGCACATGCCAGATTGGCAGGGCTGCTGGTATCTGAGACAAGTTTTGGTAAAGCAGTTTTGACATCCAGGTAAAGCTGTATATATTGAAACTAAATAGTCGGGTGGGACCATTTGGCTTTGACTTGCTCCTCTAATCTGCACATGACAGATTGGCTGGGCTCGTGGTATCTGAGACAAGTTTTGATAAAGCAGTTTTGACTTCCACGTGAGGCTATATGTTTTGAGGCTAACTAGTCGGGTGAGACTATTTGGCTTTGACTTGCTCCCCTTGGATGCACATGCCAGATTGGCAGGGCTCGTGGTATCTCAGACAAGTTTTGGTAAAGCAGTTTTGACATCCAGGTGAGGCTGTATGTTTTGAGACAAAATAGTCGGGTGAGACTATTCGGCATTGAATTGCTCCCCCAGGCTGCACATGCCAGATTGGCAGGGCTGCTGGTATCTGAGGCAAGTTTTGATAAAGCAGTTTTGACATCCAGAAAAAGCTGTATATATTGAAACTAAATAGTCGGGTGGGACCATTTGGCTTTGACTTGCTCCCCTAGGCTGCACATGACAGATTGGCAGGGCTCGTGGTATCTGAGACAAGTTTTGGTTAAGCAGTTTTGGCGGCCAGGTGAGGCTGTATGTTTTGAGACTAAATAGTCGGGTGAAACTATTTGTCTTTGAATTGCTCCCCTAGGCTGCACACGCCAAATTGGCAGTGCTCGTGGTAGCTGGGACAAGTTTTTAAAGCAGTTTTGACATCCAGGTAAAGCTGTATATATTGAAACTAAATAGTCGGGTGGGACCATTTGGCTTTGACTTGCTCCCCTAGGCTGCACATGGCACATTGGCAGGGCTCGTGGTATCTGAGACAAGTTTTGGTAAAGCACTTTGACATCCAGGTAAAGCTGTATATATTGAAACTAAATAGCCGGGTGGTACCGTTTTGCTTTGACTTGCTCCCCTAGGCTACACATGACTGATTGGCAGGGCTCGTGGTATCTGAGACAAGTTTTGGTAGAACAGTTTTGGCGGTCAGATGGGGCTGTATGTTTAAGGACTAAATATTCGGGTAGCACTAATTGCCTTTGACTAGGTCCTCTTAGCTGGCTATGCCAGATTTTCAGAGCTCCCGGTATCTTAGACAAGTTTTGGTTAAGCAGTTTTGACTTCCAGGTGAAGCTGTATCTTTTGAGACTAAATAGTCGGGTGGGACCCTTTGGCTCTGAATTGCTCCCTATGCTGCACATGACAGATTGGCAGGACTCGTGGTATCTGAGTCAAGTTTTAGTAAAACAGTTTTGACTTCCACGTGAGGCTGCATGTCTTGAGACTAAATAGTCGGGTGAGTCTATTCGGCATTGAATTGCTCCCCCAGGCTGCACATGCCAGATTGGCAGGGCTCGTTGTATCTGAGACAAGTTTTGGTAAATCAGTTTTGACTTCCACGTGAGCCTGCATGTTTTGAGACTAAATAGTCGGGTGAGACTATTCGGCTTTGAATTGCTCCCCTAGGCTGCACATGCCAGATTGGCAGGGCTGCTGGTATCTGAGACAAGTTTTGGTAAAACAGTTTTGGCGGTCAGATGGGACTGTATGTTTTAAGACTAAATAGTCGGGTGGGACCATTTGGCTTTGACTAGCTCCCCTATGCTGCACATGATAGATTAGCAGGCCTCGTTGTATCTGCGACAAAATTTGGAAAAGCAGTTTTGACTTCCACGTGAGGCTGCATGTTTTGAGATTAAATAGTCGGATGAGACTATTCGGCTTTGAATTGCTCCCCTAGGCTGCACATGCCAGATTGGCAGTGCTCGTTGTATCTGAGACAAGTTTTGATAAAGCAGTTTTGACATCCACGTGAGGCTGTATATTTTGAGACTAAATAGTCGGGTGGGACAATTTGGCTTTGACTTACTCCCATAGGCTGCACATGCCAGATTGGCAGGGCTGCTGGTATCTGAGACAAGTTTTGGTAAAACAGTTTTGGCGGTCAGATGGGACTATATGTTTTAAGACTAAATAGTCGGGTGGGACCATTTGGCTTTGACTAGCTCCCCTATGCTGCACATGATAGATTGGCAGGCCTCGTTGTATCTGCGACAAAATTTGGAAAAGCAGTTTTGACTTCCACGTGAGGCTGCATGTTTTGAGACTAAATAGTCGGGTGAGACTATTCGGCATTGAATTGCTCCCCCAGGCTGCACATGCCAGATTGGCAGGGCTGCTGGTATCTGAGACAAGTTTTGGTAAAACAGTTTTGGCGGTCAGATGGGACTATATGTTTTAAGACTAAATAGTCGGGTGGGACCATTTGGCTTTGACTAGCTCCCCTATGCTGCACATGATAGATTGGCAGGCCTCGTTGTATCTGCGACAAAATTTGGAAAAGCAGTTTTGACTTCCACGTGAGGCTGCATGTTTTGAGACTAAATAGTCGGGTGAGACTATTCGGCATTGAATTGCTCCCCCAGGCTGCACATGCCAGATTGGCAGGGCTGCTGGTATCTGAGGCAAGTTTTGATAAAGCAGTTTTGACATCCAGAAAAAGCTGTATATATTGAAACTAAATAGTCGGGTGGGACCATTTGGCTTTGACTTGCTCCCCTAGGCTGCACATGACAGATTGGCAGGGCTCGTGGTATCTGAGACAAGTTTTGGTAAAACAGTTTTGGCGGTCAGATGGGACTATATGTTTTAAGACTAAATAGTCGGGTGGGACCATTTGGCTTTGACTAGCTCCCCTATGCTGCACATGATAGATTGGCAGGCCTCGTTGTATCTGCGACAAAATTTGGAAAAGCAGTTTTGACTTCCACGTGAGGCTGCATGTTTTGAGACTAAATAGTCGGGTGAGACTATTCGGCATTGAATTGCTCCCCCAGGCTGCACATGCCAGATTGGCAGGGCTGCTGGTATCTGAGGCAAGTTTTGATAAAGCAGTTTTGACATCCAGAAAAAGCTGTATATATTGAAACTAAATAGTCGGGTGGGACCATTTGGCTTTGACTTGCTCCCCTAGGCTGCACACGCCAAATTGGCAGTGCTCGGGGTAGCTGGGACAAGTTTTTAAAGCAGTTTTGACATCCAGGTAAAGCTGTATATATTGAAACTAAATAGTCGGGTGGGACCATTTGGCTTTGACTTGCTCCCCTAGGCTGCACATGGCACATTGGCAGGGCTCGTGGTATCTGAGACAAGTTTTGCTAAAGCAGTTTTGACATCCACGTGAGGCTGTATATATTGAAACTAAATAGTCGGGTGAGACTATCCGGCTCTGAATTGCTCCCCTAGGCTGCTCATGCCAAATTGGCAGTGCTCGTGGTATCTGAGACAAGTTTTGATAAAGCAGTTTTGACACCCAGGTAAAGCTGTATATATTGAAACTAAATAGTCGGGGAACATTTGGCTTTGACTTGCTCCCCTAGGCTGCACATGACAGATTGGCAGGACTCGTGGTATCTGAGATAAGTTTTGGTTAAGCAGTTTTGGCGGCCAGTTGGGGCTGAATGTTTAAGGACTAAATATTCGGGAGACACTAATTGGCTTTGACTAGGTTCGCTAGGCTGGACATGCAAGATTTTCAGGGCTCCTGGTATCTTAGACAAGTTTTGGTAACGCAGTTTTGACTTCCAGGTGAGGCTGTATGTTTTGAGACTTAATAGTCGGGTGAGACTATTCGGCTTTGAATTGCTCCCCTAGGCTGCACATGCCAGATTGGCAGGGCTGCTGGTATCTGAGACAAGTTTTGGTAAAACAGTTTTGGCGGTCAGATGGGACTATATGTTTTAAGACAAAATAGTCGGGTGGGACCATTTGGCTTTGACCGGCTCCCCTATGCTGCACATGACAGATTGGCAGGGCTCGTTGTATCTGAGACAAGTTTTGGTAAGGCAGTTTTGACTTCCACGTGAGGCTGCATGTTTTGAGACTAAATAGTCGGGTGAGACTATTCGGCTTTGAATTGCTCCCCTAGGCTGCACATGCCAGATTGGCAGGGCTGCTGGTATCTGAGACAAGTTTTGGTAAAACAGTTTTGGCGGTCAGATGGGGCTGTATGTTTAAGGACTAAATATTCGGGTGACACTAATTGGCTTTGACTAGGTTCGCTAGGCTGGACATGCAAGATTTTCAGGGCTCCTGGTATCTTAGACAAGTTTTGGTAACGCAGTTTTGACTTCGAGGTGAGGCTGTATGTTTTGAGACTTAATAGTCGGGTGAGACTATTCGGCTTTGAATTGCTCCCCTTAGTTGCATATGCCAGATTGGCTGGGCTGCTGGTATCTGAGACAAGTTTTGCTAAAACAGGTTTGGCGGTCAGATGGGACTGTATGTTTTCAGACTCAATAGTCGGGTGGGACCATTTGGCTTTGACTTGCTCCCCTAGGCTGCACATGACAGATTGGCAGGTCTCGTTGTATCTGAGAAAAGTTTTGGTAAAGTAGTTTTGACTTCCACGTGAGGCTGCATGTTTTGAGACTAAATAGTCGGGTGAGACTATTCGGCTTTGAATTGCTCCCCTAGGCTGCACATGCCAAATTGGCAGTGCTCGTCGTATCTGAGACAAGTTTTGATAAAGCAGTTTTGACATTCAGGTAAAGCTGTATATATTGAAACTAAATAGTCGGGTGGGACCATTTGGCTTTGACTTGCTCCCCTAGGCTGCACATGACAGATTGGCAGGGCTCGTGGTATCTGAGACAAGTTTTGGTTAAGCAGTTTTGGCGGCCAGATGGGGCTGTATGTTTAGGGACTAAATATTCGGGTGACACTAATTGGCTTTGACTAGGTTCGCTAGGCTGGACATGCAAGATTTTCAGGGCTCCTGGTATCTTAGACAAGTTTTGGTAACGCAGTTTTGACTTCGAGGTGAGGCTGTATGTTTTGAGACTTAATAGTCGGGTGAGACTATTCGGCTTTGAATTGCTCCCCTTAGTTGCATATGCCAGATTGGCTGGGCTGCTGGTATCTGAGACAAGTTTTGGTAAAACAGTTTTGGCGGTCAGATGGGGCTGTATGTTTAAGGACTAAATATTCGGGTGACACTAATTGGCTTTGACTAGGTTCGCTAGGCTGGACATGCAAGATTTTCAGGGCTCCTGGTATCTTAGACAAGTTTTGGTAACGCAGTTTTGACTTCGAGGTGAGGCTGTATGTTTTGAGACTTAATAGTCGGGTGAAACTATTCGGCTTTGAATTGCTCCCCTTAGTTGCATATGCCAGATTGGCTGGGCTGCTGGTATCTGAGACAAGTTTTGCTAAAACAGGTTTGGCGGTCAGATGGGACTGTATGTTTTCAGACTCAATAGTCGTGTGGGACCATTTGGCTTTGACTTGCTCCCCTAGGCTGCACATGACAGATTGGCAGGGCTCGTTGTATCTGAGACAAGTTTTGGTAAAGCAGTTTTGACTTCAACGTGAGGCTGCATGTTTTGAGACTAAATAGTCGGGTGAGACTATTCGGCTTTGAATTGCTCCCCTAGGCTGCACATGCCAAATTGGCAGTGCTCGTCGTATCTGAGACAAGTTTTGATAAAGCAGTTTTGACATTCAGGTAAAGCTGTATATATTGAAACTAAATAATCGGGTGGGACCATTTGGCTTTGACTTGCTCCCCTAGGCTGCACATGACAGATTGGCAGGGCTCGTGGTATCTGAGAAAAGTTTTGGTTAAGCAGTTTTGGCGGCCAGATGGGGCTGTATGTTTAAGGACTAAATATTCGGGTGACACTAATTGGCTTTGACTAGGTTCGCTAGGCTGGACATGCAAGATTTTCAGGGCTCCTGGTATCTTAGACAAGTTTTGGTAACGCAGTTTTGACTTCGAGGTGAGGCCGTATGTTTTGAGACTTAATAGTCGGGTGAGACTATTCGGCTTTGAATTGCTCCCCTTAGTTGCATATGCCAGATTGGCTGGGCTGCTGGTATCTGAGACAAGTTTTGCTAAAACAGGTTTGGCGGTCAGATGGGACTGTATGTTTTCAGACTCAATAGTCGGGTGGGACCATTTGGCTTTGACTTGCTCCCCTAGGCTGCACATGACAGATTGGCAGGGCTCGTTGTATCTGAGACAAGTTTTGGTAAAGCAGTTTTGACTTCCACGTGAGGCTGCATGTTTTGAGACTAAATAGTCGGGTGAGACTATTCGGCTTTGAATTGCTCCCCTAGGCTGCACATGCCAAATTGGCAGTGCTCGTCGTATCTGAGACAAGTTTTGATAAAGCAGTTTTGACACCCAGGTAAAGCTGTATATATTGAAACTAAATAGTCGGGTGGGACCATTTGGCTTTGACTTGCTCCCCTTGGCTGCACATGCCAGATTGGCCGGTCTGCTCGTTTCTGAGACAAGTCTTGCTAAAACAGTTTTTGCGGTCAGATGGGACTGGATGTTTTAAGACTCAATAGTCGGGTGGGACCATTTGGATTTGACTTGCTCCCCTATGCTGCACATGACAGATTGGCAGGGCTCGTTGTATCTGAGACAAGTTTTGGTAAATCAGTTTTGACTTCCACGTGAGCCTGCATGTTTTGAGACTAAATAGTCGGGTGAGACTCTTCGGCTTTGAATTGCTCCCCTAGGCTGCACATGCCAGATTGGCAGGTCTCGTGGTATCTGAGACAAGTTTTGGTAAAACAGTTTTGGCGGTCAGATGGGACTATATGTTTTAAGACTAAATAGTCGGGTGGGACCATTTGGCTTTGACCGGCTCCCCTATGCTGCACATGACAGATTGGCAGGGCTCGTTGTATCTGAGACAAGTTTTGGTAAAGCAGTTTTGACTTCCACGTGAGGCTGCATGTTTTGGGACTAAATAGTCGGGTGAGACTATTCGGCTTTGAATTGCTCCCCTAGGCTGCACATGCCAGATTGGCAGTGCTCGTTGTATCTGAGACAAGTTTTGATAATGCAGTTTTGACATCCACGTGAGGCTGTATATATTGAAACTAAATAGTCGGGTGAGACTATCCGGCTCTGAATTGCTCCCCTAGGCTGCTCATGCCAAATTGGCAGTGCTCGTGGTATCTGAGACAAGTTTTGATAAAGCAGTTTTGACACCCAGGTAAAGCTGTATATATTGAAACTAAATAGTCGGGTGGGACCATTTGGCTTTGACTTGCTCCCCTAGGCTGCACATGGCACATTGGCAGGGCTCGTGGGATCTGAGACAAGTTTTGATAAAGCAGTTTTGACATCCACGTGAGGCTGTATATATTGAAACTAAATAGTCGGGTGAGACTATCCGGCTCTGAATTGCTCCCCTAGGCTGCTCATGCCAAATTGGCAGTGCTCGTGGTATCTGAGACAAGTTTTGATAAAGCAGTTTTGACACCCAGGTAAAGCTGTATATATTGAAACTAAATAGTCGGGGAACATTTGGCTTTGACTTGCTCCCCTAGGCTGCACATGACAGATTGGCAGGACTCGTGGTATCTGAGATAAGTTTTGGTTAAGCAGTTTTGGCGGCCAGTTGGGGCTGAATGTTTAAGGACTAAATATTCGGGAGACACTAATTGGCTTTGACTAGGTTCGCTAGGCTGGACATGCAAGATTTTCAGGGCTCCTGGTATCTTAGACAAGTTTTGGTAACGCAGTTTTGACTTCCAGGTGAGGCTGTATGTTTTGAGACTTAATAGTCGGGTGAGACTATTCGGCTTTGAATTGCTCCCCTAGGCTGCACATGCCAGATTGGCAGGGCTGCTGGTATCTGAGACAAGTTTTGGTAAAACAGTTTTGGCGGTCAGATGGGACTATATGTTTTAAGACAAAATAGTCGGGTGGGACCATTTGGCTTTGACCGGCTCCCCTATGCTGCACATGACAGATAGGCAGGGCTCGTTGTATCTGAGACAAGTTTTGGTAAGGCAGTTTTGACTTCCACGTGAGGCTGCATGTTTTGAGACTAAATAGTCGGGTGAGACTATTCGGCTTTGAATTGCTCCCCTAGGCTGCACATGCCAGATTGGCAGGGCTGCTGGTATCTGAGACAAGTTTTGGTAAAACAGTTTTGGCGGTCAGATGGGGCTGTATGTTTAAGGACTAAATATTCGGGTGACACTAATTGGCTTTGACTAGGTTCGCTAGGCTGGACATGCAAGATTTTCAGGGCTCCTGGTATCTTAGACAAGTTTTGGTAACGCAGTTTTGACTTCGAGGTGAGGCTGTATGTTTTGAGACTTAATAGTCGGGTGAGACTATTCAGCTTTGAATTGCTCCCCTTAGTTGCATATGCCAGATTGGCTGGGCTGCTGGTATCTGAGACAAGTTTTGCTAAAACAGGTTTGGCGGTCAGATGGGACTGTATGTTTTCAGACTCAATAGTCGGGTGGGACCATTTGGCTTTGACTTGCTCCCCTAGGCTGCACATGACAGATTGGCAGGTCTCGTTGTATCTGAGAAAAGTTTTGGTAAAGTAGTTTTGACTTCCACGTGAGGCTGCATGTTTTGAGACTAAATAGTCGGGTGAGACTATTCGGCTTTGAATTGCTCCCCTAGGCTGCACATGCCAAATTGCCAGTGCTCGTCGTATCTGAGACAAGTTTTGATAAAGCAGTTTTGACATTCAGGTAAAGCTGTATATATTGAAACTAAATAGTCGGGTGGGACCATTTGGCTTTGACTTGCTCCCCTAGGCTGCACATGACAGATTGGCAGGGCTCGTGGTATCTGAGAAAAGTTTTGGTTAAGCAGTTTTGGCGGCCAGATGGGGCTGTATGTTTAGGGACTAAATATTCGGGTGACACTAATTGGCTTTGACTAGGTTCGCTAGGCTGGACATGCAAGATTTTCAGGGCTCCTGGTATCTTAGACAAGTTTTGGTAACGCAGTTTTGACTTCGAGGTGAGGCTGTATGTTTTGAGACTTAATAGTCGGGTGAGACTATTCGGCTTTGAATTGCTCCCCTTAGTTGCATATGCCAGATTGGCTGGGCTGCTGGTATCTGAGACAAGTTTTGGTAAAACAGTTTTGGCGGTCAGATGGGGCTGTATGTTTAAGGACTAAATATTCGGGTGACACTAATTGGCTTTGACTAGGTTCGCTAGGCTGGACATGCAAGATTTTCAGGGCTCCTGGTATCTTAGACAAGTTTTGGTAACGCAGTTTTGACTTCGAGGTGAGGCTGTATGTTTTGAGACTTAATAGTCGGGTGAGACTATTCGGCTTTGAATTGCTCCCCTTAGTTGCATATGCCAGATTGGCTGGGCTGCTGGTATCTGAGACAAGTTTTGCTAAAACAGGTTTGGCGGTCAGATGGGACTGTATGTTTTCAGACTCAATAGTCGGGTGGGACCATTTGGCTTTGACTTGCTCCCCTAGGCTGCACATGACAGATTGGCAGGGCTCGTTGTATCAGAGACAAGTTTTGGTAAAGCAGTTTTGACTTCCACGTGAGGCTGCATGTTTTGAGACTAAATAGTCGGGTGAGACTATTCGGCTTTGAATTGCTCCCCTATGCTGCACATGCCAGATTGGCAGGTCTCGTGGTATCTGAGACAAGTTTTGGTAAAACAGTTTTGGCGGTCAGATGGGGCTGTATGTTTAAGGACTAAATATTCGGGTGACACTAAATGGCTTTGACTAGGTTCGCTAGGCTGGACATGCAAGATTTTCAGGGCTCCTGGTATCTTAGACAAGTTTTGGTAACGCAGTTTTGACTTCGAGGTGAGGCTGTATGTTTTGAGACTAAATAGTCGGGTGAGACTATTCGGCTTTGAATTGCTCCCCTAGGCTGCACATGCCAGATTGGCAGTGCTCGTTGTATCTGAGACAAGTTTTGATAATGCAGTTTTGACATCCACGTGAGGCTGTATATATTGAAACTAAATAGTCGGGTGAGACTTTCCGGCTCTGAATTGCTCCCCTAGGCTGCTCATGCCAAATTGGCAGTGCTCGTGGTATCTGAGACAAGTTTTGATAAAGCAGTCTTGACACCCAGGTAAAGCTGTATATATATTTAAACTAAATAGTCGGGTGGGACCATTTGGCTTTGACTTGCTCCCCTAGGCTGCACATGGCACATTGGCAGGGCTCGTGGTATCTGAGACAAGTTTTGATAAAGCAGTTTTGACATCCACGTGAGGCTGTATATATTGAAACTAAATAGTCGGGTGAGACTATCCGGCTCTGAATTGCTCCCCTAGGCAGCTCATGCCAAATTGGCAGTGCTCGTGGTATCTGAGACAAGTTTTGATAAAGCAGTTTTGACACCCAGGTAAAGCTGTATATATTGAAACTAAATAGTCGGGGAACATTTGGCTTTGACTTGCTCCCCTAGGCTGCACATGACAGATTGGCAGGACTCGTGGTATCTGAGATAAGTTTTGGTTAAGCAGTTTTGGCGGCCAGTTGGGGCTGAATGTTTAAGGACTAAATATTCGGGAGACACTAATTGGCTTTGACTAGGTTCGCTAGGCTGGACATGCAAGATTTTCAGGGCTCCTGGTATCTTAGACAAGTTTTGGTAACGCAGTTTTGACTTCCAGGTGAGGCTGTATGTTTTGAGACTTAATAGTCGGGTGAGACTATTCGGCTTTGAATTGCTCCCCTAGGCTGCACATGCCAGATTGGCAGGGCTGCTGGTATCTGAGACAAGTTTTGGTAAAACAGTTTTGGCGGTCAGATGGGACTATATGTTTTAAGACAAAATAGTCGGGTGGGACCATTTGGCTTTGACCGGCTCCCCTATGCTGCACATGACAGATGGGCAGGGCTCGTTGTATCTGAGACAAGTTTTGGTAAGGCAGTTTTGACTTCCACGTGAGGCTGCATGTTTTGAGACTAAATAGTCGGGTGAGACTATTCGGCTTTGAATTGCTCCCCTAGGCTGCACATGCCAGATTGGCAGGGCTGCTGGTATCTGAGACAAGTTTTGGTAAAACAGTTTTGGCGGTCAGATGGGGCTGTATGTTTAAGGACTAAATATTCGGGTGACACTAATTGGCTTTGACTAGGTTCGCTAGGCTGGACATGCAAGATTTTCAGGGCTCCTGGTATCTTAGACAAGTTTTGGTAACGCAGTTTTGACTTCGAGGTGAGGCTGTATGTTTTGAGACTTAATAGTCGGGTGAGACTATTCGGCTTTGAATTGCTCCCCTTAGTTGCATATGCCAGATTGGCTGGGCTGCTGGTATCTGAGACAAGTTTTGCTAAAACAGGTTTGGCGGTCAGATGGGACTGTATGTTTTCAGACTCAATAGTCGGGTGGGACCATTTGGCTTTGACTTGCTCCCCTAGGCTGCACATGACAGATTGGCAGGTCTCGTTGTATCTGAGAAAAGTTTTGGTAAAGTAGTTTTGACTTCCACGTGAGGCTGCATGTTTTGAGACTAAATAGTCGGGTGAGACTATTCGGCTTTGAATTGCTCCCCTAGGCTGCACATGCCAAATTGGCAGTGCTCGTCATATCTGAGACAAGTTTTGATAAAGCAGTTTTGACATTCAGGTAAAGCTGTATATATTGAAACTAAATAGTCGGGTGGGACCATTTGGCTTTGACTTGCTCCCCTAGGCTGCACATGACAGATTGGCAGGGCTCGTGGTATCTGAGAAAAGTTTTAGTTAAGCAGTTTTGGCGGCCAGATGGGGCTGTATGTTTAGGGACTAAATATTCGGGTGACACTAATTGGCTTTGACTAGGTTCGCTAGGCTGGACATGCAAGATTTTCAGGGCTCCTGGTATCTTAGACAAGTTTTGGTAACGCAGTTTTGACTTCGAGGTGAGGCTGTATGTTTTGAGACTTAATAGTCGGGTGAGACTATTCGGCTTTGAATTGCTCCCCTTAGTTGCATATGCCAGATTGGCTGGGCTGCTGGTATCTGAGACAAGTTTTGGTAAAACAGTTTTGGCGGTCAGATGGGGCTGTATGTTAAAGGACTAAATATTCGGGTGACACTAATTGGCTTTGACTAGGTTCGCTAGGCTGGACATGCAAGATTTTCAAGGCTCCTGGTATCTTAGACAAGTTTTGGTAACGCAGTTTTGACTTCGAGGTGAGGCTGTATGTTTTGAGACTTAATAGTCGGGTGAGACTATTCGGCTTTGAATTGCTCCCCTTAGTTGCATATGCCAGATTGGCTGGGCTGCTGGTATCTGAGACAAGTTTTGCTAAAACAGGTTTGGCGGTCAGATGGGACTGTATGTTTTCAGACTCAATAGTCGTGTGGGACCATTTGGCTTTGACTTGCTCCCCTAGGCTGCACATGACAGATTGGCAGGGCTCGTTGTATCTGAGACAAGTTTTGGTAAAGCAGTTTTGACTTCAACGTGAGGCTGCATGTTTTGAGACTAAATAGTCGGGTGAGACTATTCGGCTTTGAATTGCTCCCCTAGGCTGCACATGCCAAATTGGCAGTGCTCGTCGTATCTGAGACAAGTTTTGATAAAGCAGTTTTGACATTCAGGTAAAGCTGTATATATTGAAACTAAATAATCGGGTGGGACCATTTGGCTTTGACTTGCTCCCCTAGGCTGCACATGACAGATTGGCAGAGCTCGTGGTATCTGAGAAAAGTTTTGGTTAAGCAGTTTTGGCGGCCAGATGGGGCTGTATGTTTAAGGACTAAATATTCGGGTGACACTAATTGGCTTTGACTAGGTTCGCTAGGCTGGACATGCAAGATTTTCAGGGCTCCTGGTATCTTAGACAAGTTTTGGTAACGCAGTCTTGACTTCGAGGTGAGGCCGTATGTTTTGAGACTTAATAGTCGGGTGAGACTATTCGGCTTTGAATTGCTCCCCTTAGTTGCATATGCCAGATTGGCTGGGCTGCTGGTATCTGAGACAAGTTTTGCTAAAACAGGTTTGGCGGTCAGATGGGACTGTATGTTTTCAGACTCAATAGTCGGGTGGGACCATTTGGCTTTGACTTGCTCCCCTAGGCTGCACATGACAGATTGGCAGGGCTCGTTGTATCTGAGACAAGTTTTGGTAAAACAGTTTTGGCGGTCAGATGGGACTATATGTTTTAAGACTAAATAGTCGGGTGGGACCATTTGGCTTTGACCGGCTCCCCTATGCTGCACATGACAGATTGGCAGGGCTCGTTGTATCTGAGACAAGTTTTGGTAAAGCAGTTTTGACTTCCACGTGAGGCTGCATGTTTTGGGACTAAATAGTCGGGTGAGACTATTCGGCTTTGAATTGCTCCCCTAGGCTGCACATGCCAGATTGGCAGTGCTCGTTGTATCTGAGACAAGTTTTGATAATGCAGTTTTGACATCCACGTGAGGCTGTATATTTTGAGACTAAATAGTCGGGTGGGACAATTTGGCTTTGACTTACTCCCCTAGGCTGTACATGCCAAATTGGCGGGGCTTGTGGTATCTGAGACAAGTTTTGATAAAGCAGTTTTGACATCCAGGTAAAGCTGTATATATTGAAACTAAATAGTCGGGTGGGACCATTTGGCTTTGACTTGCTCCCCTGGGCTGCACATGACAGATTGGCAGGGCTCGTTGTATCTGAGACAAGTTTTGGTAAAGCAGTTGTGACTTCCACGAGAGGCTGCATGTTTTGAGACTAAATAGTCGGGTAAGACTATTCGGCTTTGAATTGCTCCCCTAGGCTGCACATACCAAATTGGCAGTGCTCGTGGTATCTGAGACAAGTTTTGATAAAGCAGTATTGACACCCAGGTAAAGCTGTAGATATTGAAACTAAATAGTCGGGTAGGACCATTTGGCTTTGACTTGCTCCCCTAGGCTGCACATGACAGATTGGCAGGGCTGCTGGTATCTGAGACAAGTTTTGCTAAAACAGTTTTGGCGGTCAGATGGGACTGTATGTTTTAAGACTTAATATTCGGGTGGGACCATTTGGCTTTGACTTGCTCCCCTATGCTGCACATTCCAGATTGGCAGGGCTCATGGTATCTGAGACAAGTTTTGGTTAAGCAGTTTTGACTTCCATGTGAGGCTGTATGTTTAAGGACTAAATGTTCGGGTGAGACTAATTGGCTTTGACTAGGTCCTCTAGGCTGGATATGCCAGATTTTCAGGGCTCCCGGTATCTTAGACAAGTTTTGGTAAAGCAGTTTTGACTTCCACGTGAGGCTGTATATATTGAAACTAAATAGTCGGGTGAGACTATCCGGCTCTGAATTGCTCCCCTAGGCTGCTCATGCCAAATTGGCAGTGCTCGTGGTATCTGAGACAAGTTTTGATAAAGCAGTTTTGACACCCAGGTAAAGCTGTATATATTGAAACTAAATAGTCGGGTAGGACCATTTGGCTTTGACTTGCTCCCCTAGGCTGCACATGACAGATTGGCAGGACTCGTGGTATCTGAGAAAAGTTTTGGTTAAGCAGTTTTGGCGGCCAGATGGGGCTGTATGTTTAGGGACTAAATATTCGGGTGACACTAATTGGCTTTGACTAGGTTCGCTAGGCTGGACATGCAAGATTTTCAGGGCTCCTGGTATCTTAGACAAGTTTTGGTAACGCAGTTTTGACTTCGAGGTGAGGCTGTATGTTTTGAGACTTAATAGTCGGGTGAGACTATTCGGCTTTGAATTGCTCCCCTTAGTTGCATATGCCAGATTGGCTGGGCTGCTGGTATCTGAGACAAGTTTTGGTAAAACAGTTTTGGCGGTCAGATGGGGCTGTATGTTTAAGGACTAAATATTCGGGTGACACTAATTGGCTTTGACTAGGTTCGCTAGGCTGGACATGCAAGATTTTCAGGGCTCCTGGTATCTTAGACAAGTTTTGGTAACGCAGTTTTGACTTCGAGGTGAGGCTGTATGTTTTGAGACTTAATAGTCGGGTGAGACTATTCGGCTTTGAATTGCTCCCGTTAGTTGCATATGCCAGATTGGCTGGGCTGCTGGTATCTGAGACAAGTTTTGCTAAAACAGGTTTGGCGGTCAGATGGGACTGTATGTTTTCAGACTCAATAGTCGGGTGGGACCATTTGGCTTTGACTTGCTCCCCTAGGCTGCACATGACAGATTGGCAGGGCTCGTTGTATCTGAGACAAGTTTTGGTAAAGCAGTTTTGACTTCCACGTGAGGCTGCATGTTTTGAGACTAAATAGTCGGGTGAGACTATTCGGCTTTGAATTGCTCCCCTAGGCTGCTCATGCCAAATTGGCAGTGCTCGTGGTATCTGAGACAAGTTTTGATAAAGCAGTTTTGACACCCAGGTAAAGCTGTATATATTGAAACTAAATAGTCGGGTGGGACCATTTGGCTTTGACTTGCTCCCCTGGGCTGCACATGACAGATTGGCAGGGCTCGTTGTATCTGAGACAAGTTTTGGTAAAGCAGTTGTGACTTCCACGAGAGGCTGCATGTTTTGAGACTAAATAGTCGGGTAAGACTATTCGGCTTTGAATTGCTCCCCTAGGCTGCACATACCAAATTGGCAGTGCTCGTGGTATCTGAGACAAGTTTTGATAAAGCAGTATTGACACCCAGGTAAAGCTGTAGATATTGAAACTAAATAGTCGGGTAGGACCATTTGGCTTTGACTTGCTCCCCTAGGCTGCACATGGCACATTGGCAGGGCTCGTGGGATCTGAGACAAGTTTTGATAAAGCAGTTTTGACATCCACGTGAGGCTGTATATATTGAAACTAAATAGTCGGGTGAGACTATCCGGCTCTGAATTGCTCCCCTAGGCTGCTCATGCCAAATTGGCAGTGCTCGTGGTATCTGAGACAAGTTTTGATAAAGCAGTTTTGACACCCAGGTAAAGCTGTATATATTGAAACTAAATAGTCGGGGAACATTTGGCTTTGACTTGCTCCCCTAGGCTGCACATGACAGATTGGCAGGACTCGTGGTATCTGAGATAAGTTTTGGTTAAGCAGTTTTGGCGGCCAGTTGGGGCTGAATGTTTAAGGACTAAATATTCGGGAGACACTAATTGGCTTTGACTAGGTTCGCTAGGCTGGACATGCAAGATTTTCAGGGCTCCTGGTATCTTAGACAAGTTTTGGTAACGCAGTTTTGACTTCCAGGTGAGGCTGTATGTTTTGAGACTTAATAGTCGGGTGAGACTATTCGGCTTTGAATTGCTCCCCTAGGCTGCACATGCCAGATTGGCAGGGCTGCTGGTATCTGAGACAAGTTTTGGTAAAACAGTTTTGGCGGTCAGATGGGACTATATGTTTTAAGACAAAATAGTCGGGTGGGACCATTTGGCTTTGACCGGCTCCCCTATGCTGCACATGACAGATAGGCAGGGCTCGTTGTATCTGAGACAAGTTTTGGTAAGGCAGTTTTGACTTCCACGTGAGGCTGCATGTTTTGAGACTAAATAGTCGGGTGAGACTATTCGGCTTTGAATTGCTCCCCTAGGCTGCACATGCCAGATTGGCAGGGCTGCTGGTATCTGAGACAAGTTTTGGTAAAACAGTTTTGGCGGTCAGATGGGGCTGTATGTTTAAGGACTAAATATTCGGGTGACACTAATTGGCTTTGACTAGGTTCGCTAGGCTGGACATGCAAGATTTTCAGGGCTCCTGGTATCTTAGACAAGTTTTGGTAACGCAGTTTTGACTTCGAGGTGAGGCTGTATGTTTTGAGACTTAATAGTCGGGTGAGACTATTCAGCTTTGAATTGCTCCCCTTAGTTGCATATGCCAGATTGGCTGGGCTGCTGGTATCTGAGACAAGTTTTGCTAAAACAGGTTTGGCGGTCAGATGGGACTGTATGTTTTCAGACTCAATAGTCGGGTGGGACCATTTGGCTTTGACTTGCTCCCCTAGGCTGCACATGACAGATTGGCAGGTCTCGTTGTATCTGAGAAAAGTTTTGGTAAAGTAGTTTTGACTTCCACGTGAGGCTGCATGTTTTGAGACTAAATAGTCGGGTGAGACTATTCGGCTTTGAATTGCTCCCCTAGGCTGCACATGCCAAATTGCCAGTGCTCGTCGTATCTGAGACAAGTTTTGATAAAGCAGTTTTGACATTCAGGTAAAGCTGTATATATTGAAACTAAATAGTCGGGTGGGACCATTTGGCTTTGACTTGCTCCCCTAGGCTGCACATGACAGATTGGCAGGGCTCGTGGTATCTGAGAAAAGTTTTGGTTAAGCAGTTTTGGCGGCCAGATGGGGCTGTATGTTTAGGGACTAAATATTCGGGTGACACTAATTGGCTTTGACTAGGTTCGCTAGGCTGGACATGCAAGATTTTCAGGGCTCCTGGTATCTTAGACAAGTTTTGGTAACGCAGTTTTGACTTCGAGGTGAGGCTGTATGTTTTGAGACTTAATAGTCGGGTGAGACTATTCGGCTTTGAATTGCTCCCCTTAGTTGCATATGCCAGATTGGCTGGGCTGCTGGTATCTGAGACAAGTTTTGGTAAAACAGTTTTGGCGGTCAGATGGGGCTGTATGTTTAAGGACTAAATATTCGGGTGACACTAATTGGCTTTGACTAGGTTCGCTAGGCTGGACATGCAAGATTTTCAGGGCTCCTGGTATCTTAGACAAGTTTTGGTAACGCAGTTTTGACTTCGAGGTGAGGCTGTATGTTTTGAGACTTAATAGTCGGGTGAGACTATTCGGCTTTGAATTGCTCCCCTTAGTTGCATATGCCAGATTGGCTGGGCTGCTGGTATCTGAGACAAGTTTTGCTAAAACAGGTTTGGCGGTCAGATGGGACTGTATGTTTTCAGACTCAATAGTCGGGTGGGACCATTTGGCTTTGACTTGCTCCCCTAGGCTGCACATGACAGATTGGCAGGGCTCGTTGTATCTGAGACAAGTTTTGGTAAAGCAGTTTTGACTTCCACGTGAGGCTGCATGTTTTGAGACTAAATAGTCGGGTGAGACTATTCGGCTTTGAATTGCTCCCCTAGGCTGCTCATGCCAAATTGGCAGTGCTCGTGGTATCTGAGACAAGTTTTGATAAAGCAGTTTTGACACCCAGGTAAAGCTGTATATATTGAAACTAAATAGTCGGGTGGGACCATTTGGCTTTGACTTGCTCCCCTGGGCTGCACATGACAGATTGGCAGGGCTCGTTGTATCTGAGACAAGTTTTGGTAAAGCAGTTGTGACTTCCACGAGAGGCTGCATGTTTTGAGACTAAATAGTCGGGTAAGACTATTCGGCTTTGAATTGCTCCCCTAGGCTGCACATACCAAATTGGCAGTGCTCGTGGTATCTGAGACAAGTTTTGATAAAGCAGTATTGACACCCAGGTAAAGCTGTAGATATTGAAACTAAATAGTCGGGTAGGACCATTTGGCTTTGACTTGCTCCCCTAGGCTGCACATGGCACATTGGCAGGGCTCGTGGGATCTGAGACAAGTTTTGATAAAGCAGTTTTGACATCCACGTGAGGCTGTATATATTGAAACTAAATAGTCGGGTGAGACTATCCGGCTCTGAATTGCTCCCCTAGGCTGCTCATGCCAAATTGGCAGTGCTCGTGGTATCTGAGACAAGTTTTGATAAAGCAGTTTTGACACCCAGGTAAAGCTGTATATATTGAAACTAAATAGTCGGGGAACATTTGGCTTTGACTTGCTCCCCTAGGCTGCACATGACAGATTGGCAGGACTCGTGGTATCTGAGATAAGTTTTGGTTAAGCAGTTTTGGCGGCCAGTTGGGGCTGAATGTTTAAGGACTAAATATTCGGGAGACACTAATTGGCTTTGACTAGGTTCGCTAGGCTGGACATGCAAGATTTTCAGGGCTCCTGGTATCTTAGACAAGTTTTGGTAACGCAGTTTTGACTTCCAGGTGAGGCTGTATGTTTTGAGACTTAATAGTCGGGTGAGACTATTCGGCTTTGAATTGCTCCCCTTAGTTGCATATGCCAGATTGGCTGGGCTGCTGGTATCTGAGACAAGTTTTGCTAAAACAGGTTTGGCGGTCAGATGGGACTGTATGTTTTCAGACTCAATAGTCGGGTGGGACCATTTGGCTTTGACTTGCTCCCCTAGGCTGCACATGACAGATTGGCAGGGCTCGTTGTATCTGAGACAAGTTTTGGTAAAGCAGTTTTGACTTCCACGTGAGGCTGCATGTTTTGAGACTAAATAGTCGGGTGAGACTATTCGGCTTTGAATTGCTCCCCTAGGCTGCTCATGCCAAATTGGCAGTGCTCGTGGTATCTGAGACAAGTTTTGATAAAGCAGTTTTGACACCCAGGTAAAGCTGTATATATTGAAACTAAATAGTCGGGTGGGACCATTTGGCTTTGACTTGCTCCCCTGGGCTGCACATGACAGATTGGCAGGGCTCGTTGTATCTGAGACAAGTTTTGGTAAAGCAGTTGTGACTTCCACGAGAGGCTGCATGTTTTGAGACTAAATAGTCGGGTAAGACTATTCGGCTTTGAATTGCTCCCCTAGGCTGCACATACCAAATTGGCAGTGCTCGTGGTATCTGAGACAAGTTTTGATAAAGCAGTATTGACACCCAGGTAAAGCTGTAGATATTGAAACTAAATAGTCGGGTAGGACCATTTGGCTTTGACTTGCTCCCCTAGGCTGCACATGGCACATTGGCAGGGCTCGTGGGATCTGAGACAAGTTTTGATAAAGCAGTTTTGACATCCACGTGAGGCTGTATATATTGAAACTAAATAGTCGGGTGAGACTATCCGGCTCTGAATTGCTCCCCTAGGCTGCTCATGCCAAATTGGCAGTGCTCGTGGTATCTGAGACAAGTTTTGATAAAGCAGTTTTGACACCCAGGTAAAGCTGTATATATTGAAACTAAATAGTCGGGGAACATTTGGCTTTGACTTGCTCCCCTAGGCTGCACATGACAGATTGGCAGGACTCGTGGTATCTGAGATAAGTTTTGGTTAAGCAGTTTTGGCGGCCAGTTGGGGCTGAATGTTTAAGGACTAAATATTCGGGAGACACTAATTGGCTTTGACTAGGTTCGCTAGGCTGGACATGCAAGATTTTCAGGGCTCCTGGTATCTTAGACAAGTTTTGGTAACGCAGTTTTGACTTCCAGGTGAGGCTGTATGTTTTAAGACAAAATAGTCGGGTGGGACCATTTGGCTTTGACCGGCTCCCCTATGCTGCACATGACAGATAGGCAGGGCTCGTTGTATCTGAGACAAGTTTTGGTAAGGCAGTTTTGACTTCCACGTGAGGCTGCATGTTTTGAGACTAAATAGTCGGGTGAGACTATTCGGCTTTGAATTGCTCCCCTAGGCTGCACATGCCAGATTGGCAGGGCTGCTGGTATCTGAGACAAGTTTTGGTAAAACAGTTTTGGCGGTCAGATGGGGCTGTATGTTTAAGGACTAAATATTCGGGTGACACTAATTGGCTTTGACTAGGTTCGCTAGGCTGGACATGCAAGATTTTCAGGGCTCCTGGTATCTTAGACAAGTTTTGGTAACGCAGTTTTGACTTCGAGGTGAGGCTGTATGTTTTGAGACTTAATAGTCGGGTGAGACTATTCAGCTTTGAATTGCTCCCCTTAGTTGCATATGCCAGATTGGCTGGGCTGCTGGTATCTGAGACAAGTTTTGCTAAAACAGGTTTGGCGGTCAGATGGGACTGTATGTTTTCAGACTCAATAGTCGGGTGGGACCATTTGGCTTTGACTTGCTCCCCTAGGCTGCACATGACAGATTGGCAGGTCTCGTTGTATCTGAGAAAAGTTTTGGTAAAGTAGTTTTGACTTCCACGTGAGGCTGCATGTTTTGAGACTAAATAGTCGGGTGAGACTATTCGGCTTTGAATTGCTCCCCTAGGCTGCACATGCCAAATTGCCAGTGCTCGTCGTATCTGAGACAAGTTTTGATAAAGCAGTTTTGACATTCAGGTAAAGCTGTATATATTGAAACTAAATAGTCGGGTGGGACCATTTGGCTTTGACTTGCTCCCCTAGGCTGCACATGACAGATTGGCAGGGCTCGTGGTATCTGAGAAAAGTTTTGGTTAAGCAGTTTTGGCGGCCAGATGGGGCTGTATGTTTAGGGACTAAATATTCGGGTGACACTAATTGGCTTTGACTAGGTTCGCTAGGCTGGACATGCAAGATTTTCAGGGCTCCTGGTATCTTAGACAAGTTTTGGTAACGCAGTTTTGACTTCGAGGTGAGGCTGTATGTTTTGAGACTTAATAGTCGGGTGAGACTATTCGGCTTTGAATTGCTCCCCTTAGTTGCATATGCCAGATTGGCTGGGCTGCTGGTATCTGAGACAAGTTTTGGTAAAACAGTTTTGGCGGTCAGATGGGGCTGTATGTTTAAGGACTAAATATTCGGGTGACACTAATTGGCTTTGACTAGGTTCGCTAGGCTGGACATGCAAGATTTTCAGGGCTCCTGGTATCTTAGACAAGTTTTGGTAACGCAGTTTTGACTTCGAGGTGAGGCTGTATGTTTTGAGACTTAATAGTCGGGTGAGACTATTCGGCTTTGAATTGCTCCCCTTAGTTGCATATGCCAGATTGGCTGGGCTGCTGGTATCTGAGACAAGTTTTGCTAAAACAGGTTTGGCGGTCAGATGGGACTGTATGTTTTCAGACTCAATAGTCGGGTGGGACCATTTGGCTTTGACTTGCTCCCCTAGGCTGCACATGACAGATTGGCAGGGCTCGTTGTATCTGAGACAAGTTTTGGTAAGGCAGTTTTGACATCCACGTGAGGCTGTATATATTGAAACTAAATAGTCGGGTGAGACTATCCGGCTCTGAATTGCTCCCCTAGGCTGCTCATGCCAAATTGGCAGTGCTCGTGGTATCTGAGACAAGTTTTGATAAAGCAGTTTTGACACCCAGGTAAAGCTGTATATATTGAAACTAAATAGTCGGGGAACATTTGGCTTTGACTTGCTCCCCTAGGCTGCACATGACAGATTGGCAGGACTCGTGGTATCTGAGATAAGTTTTGGTTAAGCAGTTTTGGCGGCCAGTTGGGGCTGAATGTTTAAGGACTAAATATTCGGGAGACACTAATTGGCTTTGACTAGGTTCGCTAGGCTGGACATGCAAGATTTTCAGGGCTCCTGGTATCTTAGACAAGTTTTGGTAACGCAGTTTTGACTTCCAGGTGAGGCTGTATGTTTTAAGACAAAATAGTCGGGTGGGACCATTTGGCTTTGACCGGCTCCCCTATGCTGCACATGACAGATAGGCAGGGCTCGTTGTATCTGAGACAAGTTTTGGTAAGGCAGTTTTGACTTCCACGTGAGGCTGCATGTTTTGAGACTAAATAGTCGGGTGAGACTATTCGGCTTTGAATTGCTCCCCTAGGCTGCACATGCCAGATTGGCAGGGCTGCTGGTATCTGAGACAAGTTTTGGTAAAACAGTTTTGGCGGTCAGATGGGGCTGTATGTTTAAGGACTAAATATTCGGGTGACACTAATTGGCTTTGACTAGGTTCGCTAGGCTGGACATGCAAGATTTTCAGGGCTCCTGGTATCTTAGACAAGTTTTGGTAACGCAGTTTTGACTTCGAGGTGAGGCTGTATGTTTTGAGACTTAATAGTCGGGTGAGACTATTCAGCTTTGAATTGCTCCCCTTAGTTGCATATGCCAGATTGGCTGGGCTGCTGGTATCTGAGACAAGTTTTGCTAAAACAGGTTTGGCGGTCAGATGGGACTGTATGTTTTCAGACTCAATAGTCGGGTGGGACCATTTGGCTTTGACTTGCTCCCCTAGGCTGCACATGACAGATTGGCAGGTCTCGTTGTATCTGAGAAAAGTTTTGGTAAAGTAGTTTTGACTTCCACGTGAGGCTGCATGTTTTGAGACTAAATAGTCGGGTGAGACTATTCGGCTTTGAATTGCTCCCCTAGGCTGCACATGCCAAATTGCCAGTGCTCGTCGTATCTGAGACAAGTTTTGATAAAGCAGTTTTGACATTCAGGTAAAGCTGTATATATTGAAACTAAATAGTCGGGTGGGACCATTTGGCTTTGACTTGCTCCCCTAGGCTGCACATGACAGATTGGCAGGGCTCGTGGTATCTGAGAAAAGTTTTGGTTAAGCAGTTTTGGCGGCCAGATGGGGCTGTATGTTTAGGGACTAAATATTCGGGTGACACTAATTGGCTTTGACTAGGTTCGCTAGGCTGGACATGCAAGATTTTCAGGGCTCCTGGTATCTTAGACAAGTTTTGGTAACGCAGTTTTGACTTCGAGGTGAGGCTGTATGTTTTGAGACTTAATAGTCGGGTGAGACTATTCGGCTTTGAATTGCTCCCCTTAGTTGCATATGCCAGATTGGCTGGGCTGCTGGTATCTGAGACAAGTTTTGGTAAAACAGTTTTGGCGGTCAGATGGGGCTGTATGTTTAAGGACTAAATATTCGGGTGACACTAATTGGCTTTGACTAGGTTCGCTAGGCTGGACATGCAAGATTTTCAGGGCTCCTGGTATCTTAGACAAGTTTTGGTAACGCAGTTTTGACTTCGAGGTGAGGCTGTATGTTTTGAGACTTAATAGTCGGGTGAGACTATTCGGCTTTGAATTGCTCCCCTTAGTTGCATATGCCAGATTGGCTGGGCTGCTGGTATCTGAGACAAGTTTTGCTAAAACAGGTTTGGCGGTCAGATGGGACTGTATGTTTTCAGACTCAATAGTCGGGTGGGACCATTTGGCTTTGACTTGCTCCCCTAGGCTGCACATGACAGATTGGCAGGGCTCGTTGTATCAGAGACAAGTTTTGGTAAAGCAGTTTTGACTTCCACGTGAGGCTGCATGTTTTGAGACTAAATAGTCGGGTGAGACTATTCGGCTTTGAATTGCTCCCCTATGCTGCACATGCCAGATTGGCAGGTCTCGTGGTATCTGAGACAAGTTTTGGTAAAACAGTTTTGGCGGTCAGATGGGGCTGTATGTTTAAGGACTAAATATTCGGGTGACACTAAATGGTTTTGACTAGGTTCGCTAGGCTGGACATGCAAGATTTTCAGGGCTCCTGGTATCTTAGACAAGTTTTGGTAACGCAGTTTTGACTTCGAGGTGAGGCTGTATGTTTTGAGACTAAATAGTCGGGTGAGACTATTCGGCTTTGAATTGCTCCCCTAGGCTGCACATGCCAGATTGGCAGTGCTCGTTGTATCTGAGACAAGTTTTGATAATGCAGTTTTGACATCCACGTGAGGCTGTATATATTGAAACTAAATAGTCGGGTGAGACTATCCGGCTCTGAATTGCTCCCCTAGGCTGCTCATGCCAAATTGGCAGTGCTCGTGGTATCTGAGACAAGTTTTGATAAAGCAGTCTTGACACCCAGGTAAAGCTGTATATATATTTAAACTAAATAGTCGGGTGGGACCATTTGGCTTTGACTTGCTCCCCTAGGCTGCACATGGCACATTGGCAGGGCTCGTGGTATCTGAGACAAGTTTTGATAAAGCAGTTTTGACATCCACGTGAGGCTGTATATATTGAAACTAAATAGTCGGGTGAGACTATCCGGCTCTGAATTGCTCCCCTAGGCAGCTCATGCCAAATTGGCAGTGCTCGTGGTATCTGAGACAAGTTTTGATAAAGCAGTTTTGACACCCAGGTAAAGCTGTATATATTGAAACTAAATAGTCGGGGAACATTTGGCTTTGACTTGCTCCCCTAGGCTGCACATGACAGATTGGCAGGACTCGTGGTATCTGAAATAAGTTTTGGTTAAGCAGTTTTGGCGGCCAGTTGGGGCTGAATGTTTAAGGACTAAATATTCGGGAGACACTAATTGGCTTTGACTAGGTTCGCTAGGCTGGACATGCAAGATTTTCAGGGCTCCTGGTATCTTAGACAAGTTTTGGTAACGCAGTTTTGACTTCCAGGTGAGGCTGTATGTTTTGAGACTTAATAGTCGGGTGAGACTATTCGGCTTTGAATTGCTCCCCTAGGCTGCACATGCCAGATTGGCAGGGCTGCTGGTATCTGAGACAAGTTTTGGTAAAACTGTTTTGGCGGTCAGATGGGACTATATGTTTTAAGACAAAATAGTCGGGTGGGACCATTTGGCTTTGACCGGCTCCCCTATGCTGCACATGACAGATGGGCAGGGCTCGTTGTATCTGAGACAAGTTTTGGTAAGGCAGTTTTGACTTCCACGTGAGGCTGCATGTTTTGAGACTAAATAGTCGGGTGAGACTATTCGGCTTTGAATTGCTCCCCTAGGCTGCACATGCCAGATTGGCAGGGCTGCTGGTATCTGAGACAAGTTTTGGTAAAACAGTTTTGGCGGTCAGATGGGGCTGTATGTTTAAGGACTAAATATTCGGGTGACACTAATTGGCTTTGACTAGGTTCGCTAGGCTGGACATGCAAGATTTTCAGGGCTCCTGGTATCTTAGACAAGTTTTGGTAACGCAGTTTTGACTTCGAGGTGAGGCTGTATGTTTTGAGACTTAATAGTCGGGTGAGACTATTCGGCTTTGAATTGCTCCCCTTAGTTGCATATGCCAGATTGGCTGGGCTGCTGGTATCTGAGACAAGTTTTGCTAAAACAGGTTTGGCGGTCAGATGGGACTGTATGTTTTCAGACTCAATAGTCGGGTGGGACCATTTGGCTTTGACTTGCTCCCCTAGGCTGCACATGACAGATTGGCAGGTCTCGTTGTATCTGAGAAAAGTTTTGGTAAAGTAGTTTTGACTTCCACGTGAGGCTGCATGTTTTGAGACTAAATAGTCGGGTGAGACTATTCGGCTTTGAATTGCTCCCCTAGGCTGCACATGCCAAATTGGCAGTGCTCGTCGTATCTGAGACAAGTTTTGATAAAGCAGTTTTGACATTCAGGTAAAGCTGTATATATTGAAACTAAATAGTCGGGTGGGACCATTTGGCTTTGACTTGCTCCCCTAGGCTGCACATGACAGATTGGCAGGGCTCGTGGTATCTGAGAAAAGTTTTAGTTAAGCAGTTTTGGCGGCCAGATGGGGCTGTATGTTTAGGGACTAAATATTCGGGTGACACTAATTGGCTTTGACTAGGTTCGCTAGGCTGGACATGCAAGATTTTCAGGGCTCCTGGTATCTTAGACAAGTTTTGGTAACGCAGTTTTGACTTCGAGGTGAGGCTGTATGTTTTGAGACTTAATAGTCGGGTGAGACTATTCGGCTTTGAATTGCTCCCCTTAGTTGCATATGCCAGATTGGCTGGGCTGCTGGTATCTGAGACAAGTTTTGGTAAAACAGTTTTGGCGGTCAGATGGGGCTGAATGTTAAAGGACTAAATATTCGGGTGACACTAATTGGCTTTGACTAGGTTCGCTAGGCTGGACATGCAAGATTTTCAGGGCTCCTGGTATCTTAGACAAGTTTTGGTAACGCAGTTTTGACTTCGAGGTGAGGCTGTATGTTTTGAGACTTAATAGTCGGGTGAGACTATTCGGCTTTGAATTGCTCCCCTTAGTTGCATATGCCAGATTGGCTGGGCTGCTGGTATCTGAGACAAGTTTTGCTAAAACAGGTTTGGCGGTCAGATGGGACTGTATGTTTTCAGACTCAATAGTCGTGTGGGACCATTTGGCTTTGACTTGCTCCCCTAGGCTGCACATGACAGATTGGCAGGGCTCGTTGTATCTGAGACAAGTTTTGGTAAAGCAGTTTTGACTTCAACGTGAGGCTGCATGTTTTGAGACTAAATAGTCGGGTGAGACTATTCGGCTTTGAATTGCTCCCCTAGGCTGCACATGCCAAATTGGCAGTGCTCGTCGTATCTGAGACAAGTTTTGATAAAGCAGTTTTGACATTCAGGTAAAGCTGTATATATTGAAACTAAATAATCGGGTGGGACCATTTGGCTTTGACTTGCTCCCCTAGGCTGCACATGACAGATTGGCAGAGCTCGTGGTATCTGAGAAAAGTTTTGGTTAAGCAGTTTTGGCGGCCAGATGGGGCTGTATGTTTAAGGACTAAATATTCGGGTGACACTAATTGGCTTTGACTAGGTTCGCTAGGCTGGACATGCAAGATTTTCAGGGCTCCTGGTATCTTAGACAAGTTTTGGTAACGCAGTCTTGACTTCGAGGTGAGGCCGTATGTTTTGAGACTTAATAGTCGGGTGAGACTATTCGGCTTTGAATTGCTCCCCTAAGTTGCATATGCCAGATTGGCTGGGCTGCTGGTATCTGAGACAAGTTTTGCTAAAACAGGTTTGGCGGTCAGATGGGACTGTATGTTTTCAGACTCAATAGTCGGGTGGGACCATTTGGCTTTGACTTGCTCCCCTAGGCTGCACATGACAGATTGGCAGGGCTCGTTGTATCTGAGACAAGTTTAGGTAAAACAGTTTTGGCGGTCAGATGGGACTATATGTTTTAAGACTAAATAGTCGGGTGGGACCATTTGGCTTTGACCGGCTCCCCTATGCTGCTAATGACAGATTGGCAGGGCTCGTTGTATCTGAGACAAGTTTTGGTAAAGCAGTTTTGACTTCCACGTGAGGCTGCATGTTTTGGGACTAAATAGTCGGGTGAGACTATTCGGCTTTGAATTGCTCCCCTAGGCTGCACATGCCAGATTGGCAGTGCTCGTTGTATCTGAGACAAGTTTTGATAATGCAGTTTTGACATCCACGTGAGGCTGTATATTTTGAGACTAAATAGTCGGGTGGGACAATTTGGCTTTGACTTACTCCCCTAGGCTGTACATGCCAAATTGGCGGGGCTTGTGGTATCTGAGACAAGTTTTGATAAAGCAGTTTTGACATCCAGGTAAAGCTGTATATATTGAAACTAAATAGTCGGGTGGGACCATTTGGCTTTGACTTGCTCCCCTGGGCTGCACATGACAGATTGGCAGGGCTCGTTGTATCTGAGACAAGTTTTGGTAAAGCAGTTGTGACTTCCACGAGAGGCTGCATGTTTTGAGACTAAATAGTCGGGTAAGACTATTCGGCTTTAAATTGCTCCCCTAGGCTGCACATACCAAATTGGCAGTGCTCGTGGTATCTGAGACAAGTTTTGATAAAGCAGTATTGACACCCAGGTAAAGCTGTAGATATTGAAACTAAATAGTCGGGTAGGACCATTTGGCTTTGACTTGCTCCCCTAGGCTGCACATGACAGATTGGCAGGGCTGCTGGTATCTGAGACAAGTTTTGCTAAAACAGTTTTGGCGGTCAGATGGGACTGTATGTTTTAAGACTTAATATTCGGGTGGGACCATTTGGCTTTGACTTGCTCCCCTATGCTGCACATTCCAGATTGGCAGGGCTCATGGTATCTGAGACAAGTTTTGGTTAAGCAGTTTTGACTTCCATGTGAGGCTGTATGTTTAAGGACTAAATGTTCGGGTGAGACTAATTGGCTTTGACTAGGTCCTCTAGGCTGGATATGCCAGATTTTCAGGGCTCCCGGTATCTTAGACAAGTTTTGGTAAAGCAGTTTTGACTTCCACGTGAGGCTGTATGTTTTGAGACTTAATAGTCGGGTGAAACTATTTGTCTTTGAATTGCTCCCCTAGGCTGCACACGCCAAATTGGCAGTGCTCGTGGTAGCTTGGACAAGTTTTTAAAGCAGTTTTGACATCCAGGTAAAGCTGTATATATTGAAACTAAATAGTCGGGTGGGACCATTTGGCTTTGACTTGCTCCCCTAGGCTGCACATGGCACATTGGCAGGGCTCGTGGTATCTGAGACAAGTTTTGGTAAAGCACTTTGACATCCAGGTAAAGCTGTATATATTGAAACTAAATAGCCGGGTGGGACCGTTTTGCTTTGACTTGCTCCCCTAGGCTACACATGACTGATTGGCAGGGTTCGTGGTATCTGAGACAAGTTTTGGTAGAACAGTTTTGGCGGTCAGATGGGGCTGTATGTTTAAGGACTAAATATTCGGGTAGCACTAATTGCCTTTGACTAGGTCCTCTAAGCTGGCTATGCCAGATTTTCAGAGCTCCCGGTATCTTAGACAAGTTTTGGTTAAGCAGTTTTGACTTCCAGGTGAAGCTGTATCTTTTGAGACTAAATAGTCGGGTGGGACCCTTTGGCTCTGAATTGCTCCCTATGCTGCACATGACAGATTGGCAGGACTCGTGGTATCTGAGTCAAGTTTTGGTAAAACAGTTTTGACTTCCACGTGAGGCTGCATGTCTTGAGACTAAATAGTCGGGTGAGTCTATTCGGCATTGAATTGCTCCCCCAGGCTGCACATGCCAGATTGGCAGGGCTCGTTGTATCTGAGACAAGTTTTGGTAAATCAGTTTTGACTTCCACGTGAGCCTGCATGTTTTGAGACTAAATAGTCGGGTGAGACTATTCGGCTTTGAATTGCTCCCCTAGGCTGCACATGCCAGATTGGCAGGGCTGCTGGTATCTGAGACAAGTTTTGGTAAAACAGTTTTGGCGGTCAGATGGGACTGTATGTTTTAAGACTAAATAGTCGGGTGGGACCATTTGGCTTTGACTACCTCCCCTATGCTGCACATGATAGATTGGCAGGCCTCGTTGTATCTGCGACAAAATTTGGAAAAGCAGTTTTGACTTCCACGTGAGGCTGCATGTCTTGAGACTAAATAGTCGGGTGAGTCTATTCGGCATTGAATTGCTCCCCCAGGCTGCACATGCCAGATTGGCAGGGCTCGTTGTATCTGAGACAAGTTTTGGTAAATCAGTTTTGACTTCCACGTGAGCCTGCATGTTTTGAGACATAATAGTCGGGTGAGACTATTCGGCTTTGAATTGCTCCCCTAGGCTGCACATGCCAGATTGGCAGGGCTGCTGGTATCTGAGACAAGTTTTGGTAAAACAGTTTTGGCGGTCAGATGGGACTATATGTTTTAAGACTAAATAGTCGGGTGGGACCATTTGGCTTTGACCGGCTCCCCTATGCTGCACATGACAGATTGGCAGGCCTCGTTGTATCTGCGACAAAATTTGGAAAAGCAGTTTTGACGTCCACGTGAGGCTGCATGTTTTGAGACTAAATAGTCGGGTGAGACTATTCGGCATTGAATTGCTCCCCCAGGCTGCACATGCCAGATTGGCAGGGCTGCTGGTATCTGAGGCAAGTTTTGATAAAGCAGTTTTGACATCCAGAAAAAGCTGTATATATTGAAACTAAATAGTCGGGTGGGACCATTTGGCTTTGACTTGCTCCCCTAGGCTGCACATGACAGATTGGCAGGGCTCGTGGTATCTGAGACAAGTTTTGGTTAAGCAGTTTTGGCGGCCAGGTGAGGCTGTATGTTTTGAGACTAAATAGTCGGGTGAAACTATTTGTCTTTGAATTGCTCCCCTAGGCTGCACACGCCAAATTGGCAGTGCTCGGGGTAGCTGGGACAAGTTTTTAAAGCAGTTTTGACATCCAGGTAAAGCTGTATATATTGAAACTAAATAGTCGGGTGGGACCATTTGGCTTTGACTTGCTCCCCTAGGCTGCACATGGCACATTGGCAGGGCTCGTGGTATCTGAGACAAGTTTTGATAAAGCAGTTTTAACATCCACGTGAGGCTGTATATATTGAAACTAAATAGTCGGGTGAGACTATCCGGCTCTGAATTGCTCCCCTAGGCTGCTCATGCCAAATTGGCAGTGCTCGTGGTATCTGAGACAAGTTTTGATAAAGCAGTTTTGACACCCAGGTAAAGCTGTATATATTGAAACTAAATAGTCGGGGAACATTTGGCTTTGACTTGCTCCCCTAGGCTGCACATGACAGATTGGCAGGACTCGTGGTATCTGAGATAAGTTTTGGTTAAGCAGTTTTGGCGGCCAGTTGGGGCTGAATGTTTAAGGACTAAATATTCGGGAGACACTAATTGGCTTTGACTAGGTTCGCTAGGCTGGACATGCAAGATTTTCAGGGCTCCTGGTATCTTAGACAAGTTTTGGTAACGCAGTTTTGACTTCCAGGTGAGGCTGTATGTTTTGAGACTTAATAGTCGGGTGAGACTATTCGGCTTTGAATTGCTCCCCTAGGCTGCACATGCCAGATTGGCAGGGCTGCTGGTATCTGAGACAAGTTTTGGTAAAACAGTTTTGGCGGTCAGATGGGACTATATGTTTTAAGACAAAATAGTCGGGTGGGACCATTTGGCTTTGACCGGCTCCCCTATGCTGCACATGACAGATTGGCAGGGCTCGTTGTATCTGAGACAAGGTTTGGTAAAGCAGTTTTGACTTCCACGTGAGGCTGCATGTTTTGAGACTAAATAGTCGGGTGAGACTATTCGGCTTTGAATTCCTCCCCTAGGCTGCACATGCCAGATTGGCAGGGCTGCTGGTATCTGAGACAAGTTTTGGTAAAACAGTTTTGGCGGTCAGATGGGGCTGTATGTTTAAGGACTAAATATTCGGGTGACACTAATTGGCTTTGACTAGGTTCGCTAGGCTGGACATGCAAGATTTTCAGGGCTCCTGGTATCTTAGACAAGTTTTGGTAACGCAGTTTTGACTTCGAGGTGAGGCTGTATGTTTTGAGACTTAATAGTCGGGTGAGACTATTCGGCTTTGACCATTTGGCTTTGACTTGCTCCCCTAGGCTGCACATGACAGATTGGCAGGTCTCGTTGTATCTGAGAAAAGTTTTGGTAAAGCAGTTTTGACTTTCACGTGAGGCTGCATGTTTTGAGACTAAATAGTCGGGTGAGACTATTCGGCTTTGAATTGCTCCCCTAGGCTGCACATGCCAAATTGGCAGTGCTCGTCGTATCTGAGACAAGTTTTAATAAAGCAGTTTTGACATTCAGGTAAAGCTGTATATATTGAAACTAAATAGTCGGGTGGGACCATTTGGTTTTGACTTGCTCCCCTAGGCTGCACATGACAGATTGGCAGGGCTCGTGGTATCTGAGAAAAGTTTTGGTTAAGCAGTTTTGGCGGCCAGATGGGGCTGTATGTTTAAGGACCAAATATTCGGGTGACACTAATTGGCTTTGACTAGGTTCGCTAGGCTGGACATGCAAGATTTTCAGGGCTCCTGGTATCTTAGACAAGTTTTGGTAACGCAGTTTTGACTTCGAGGTGAGGCTGTATGTTTTGAGACTTAATAGTCGGGTGAGACTATTCGGCTTTGAATTGCTCCCCTAAGTTGCATATGCCAGATTGGCTGGGCTGCTGGTATCTGAGACAAGTTTTGGTAAAACAGTTTTGGCGGTCAGATGGGGCTGTATGTTTAAGGACTAAATATTCGGGTGACACTAATTGGCTTTGACTAGGTTCGCTAGGCTGGACATGCAAGATTTTCAGGGCTCCTGGTATCTTAGACAAGTTTTGGTAACGCAGTTTTGACTTCGAGGTGAGGCTGTATGTTTTGAGACTTAATAGTCGGGTGAGACTATTCGGCTTTGAATTGCTCCCCTTAGTTGCATATGCCAGATTGGCTGGGCTGCTGGTATCTGAGTTAAGTTTTGCTAAAACAGGTTTGGCGGTCAGATGGGACTGTATGTTTTCAGACTCAATAGTCGTGTGGGACCATTTGGCTTTGACTTGCTCCCCTAGGCTGCACATGACAGATTGGCAGGGCTCGTTGTATCTGAGACAAGTTTTGGTAAAGCAGTTTTGACTTCAACGTGAGGCTGCATGTTTTGAGACTAAATAGTCGGGTGAGACTATTCGGCTTTGAATTGCTCCCCTAGGCTGCACATGCCAAATTGGCAGTGCTCGTCGTATCTGAGACAAGTTTTGATAAAGCAGTTTTGACATTCAGGTAAAGCTGTATATATTGAAACTAAATAATCGGGTGGGACCATTTGGCTTTGACTTGCTCCCCTAGGCTGCACATGACAGATTGGCAGGGCTCGTGGTATCTGAGAAAAGTTTTGGTTAAGCAGTTTTGGCGGCCAGATGGTGCTGTATGTTTAAGGACTAAATATTCGGGTGACACTAATCGGCTTTGACTAGGTTCGCTAGGCTGGACATGCAAGATTTTCAGGGCTCCTGGTATCTTAGACAAGTTTTGGTAACGCAGTTTTGACTTCGAGGTGAGGCCGTATGTTTTGAGACTTAATAGTCGGGTGAGACTATTCGGCTTTGAATTGCTCCCCTTAGTTGCATATGCCAGATTGGCTGGGCTGCTGGTATCTGAGACAAGTTTTGCTAAAACAGGTTTGGCGGTCAGATGGGACTGTATGTTTTCAGACTCAATAGTCGGGTGGGACCATTTGGCTTTGACTTGCTCCCCTAGGCTGCACATGACAGATTGGCAGGGCTCGTTGTATTTGAGACAAGTTTTGCTAAAGCCGTTTTGACTTCCACGTGAGGCTGCATGTTTTGAGACTAAATATTCGGGTGAGACTAATTGGCTTTGACTAGGTCCTCTAGGCTGGATATGTCAGATTTTCAGGGCTCCCGGTATCTTAGACAAGTTTTGGTAAAGCAGTTTTGACTTCCAGGTGAGGCTGTATGTTTTGAGACTTAATAGTCGGGTGGGACCATTTGGCTTTGACTTGCTCCCCTAGGCTGCACATGACAGATTGGCAGGGCTCGTGGTATCTGAGACAAGTTTTGGTAGAACAGTTTTGGCGGTCAGATGGGACTGAATGGCTTAGAACTAAATAGTCGGGTGCGACCATTTGGCTTTGACTGACTCTGAGATTAGTTTTGATAAAGCAGTTTGAACATCCACGTGAGGCTGTTTGATTTAAAACTAACTAGTCGGGTGAGACTATTTGGCTTTGACTTGCTCCCCTTGGCTGCACATGACAGATTGGCAGGGCTCGTTGTATCTGAGACAAGTTTTGGTAAAGCAGTTTTGACTTCCACGTGAGGCTGCATGTTTTGAGACTAAATAGTCGGGTGAGACTATTCGGCTTTGAATTGCTCCCCTAGGCTGCACATGCCAGATTGGCAGTGCTCGTTGTATCTGAGACAAGTTTTGATAAAGCAGTTTAGACATCCACGTGAGGCTGCATATTTTGAGACTAAATAGTCGGGTGGGACAATTTGGCTTTGACTTACTCCCCTAGGCTGCAGAAGCCAAATTGGCGGGGCTCGTGGTATCTGAGACAAGTTCTGATAAAGCAGTTTTGACATTCAGGTAAAGCTGTATATATTGAAACTAAATAGTCGGGTGGGACCATTTGGCTTTGACTTGCTCCCCTGGGCTGCACATGACAGATTGGCAGGGCTCGTTGTATCTGAGACAAGTTTTGGTAAAGCAGTTTTGACTTCCACGAGAGGCTGCACGTTTTGAGACTAAATAGTCGGGTGAGACTATTCGGCTTTGAATTGCTCCCCTAGGCTGCACATGACAAATTGGCAGTGCTCGTGGTAACTGAGACAAGTTTTGATTGAGACTAAATAGTCGGGTGGGACCATTTGGCTTTGACTTGCTCCCCTAGGCTGCACATGACAGATTGGCAGGGCTGCTGGTATCTGAGACAAGTTTTGCTAAAACAGTTTTGGCGGTCAGATGGGACTGTATGTTTTAAGACTTAATATTCGTGTGAGACCATTTTGCTTTGACTGACTTTGAGATAAGTTTTGATAAAGCAGTTTTGACATCCACGTGAGGATGTATGTTTTAAGACCAACTAGTCGGGTGAGACTATTTGGCTTCGACTTGCTCCCCTTGGCAGCACATGCCAGATTGGCAGGGCTCGTGGTATCTGAGACAAGTTTTGGCAAAGCAGTTTTGACATCCAGGTGAGACTTTATGTTTTGAGACTAAATAGTCGAGTGAAACTATTCGGCTTTGAATTGCTCCCCTAGGCTGCACACGCCAGATTGGCAGTGCTCGTGGTATCTGAGACAAGTTTTGACAAAGCAGTTTTGACATTCAGGTTAAGCTGTATATATTGAAACTAAATAGTCGGGTGGGACCATTTGGCTTTCACTTGCTCCCCTAGGCTGCACATGACAGATTGGCAGGGCTGCTGGTATCTGAGACAAGTTTTGCTAAAACAGTTTTGGCAGTCAGATGGGACTGTATGTTTTAAGACTTAATATTCGGGTGGGACCATTTGGCTTTGACTTGCTCCCCTATGCTGCACATTCCAGATTGGCAGGGCTCATGGTATCTGAGACAAGTTTTGGTTAAGCAGTTTTGACTTCCATGTGAGGCTGTATGTTTAAGGACTAAATATTCGGGTGAGACTAATTGGCTTTGACTAGGTTCGCTAGGGTGGATATGCCAGATTTTCAGGGCTCCCGGTATCTTAGACAAGTTTTGGTAAAGCAGTTTTGAATTCCAGGTGAGGCTGTATGTTTTGAGACTTAATAGTCGGGTGAGACTATTCGGCTTTGAATTGCTCCCCTTAGCTGCATATGCCAGATTAGCAGGGCTGCTGGTATCTGAGACAAGTTTTGCTAAAACAGTTTTGGCGGTCAGATGGGACTGTATGTTCTAAGACTCAATAGTCGGGTGGGACCATTTGGCTTTGACTTGCTCCCCTAGGCTGCACATGACAGATTGGCAGGGCTCGTTGTATTTGAGACAAGTTTTGCTAAAGCCGTTTTGACTTCCACGTGAGGCTGTATGTTTTGAGACTAAATATTCGGGTGAGACTAATTGGCTTTGACTAGGTCCTCTAGGCTGGATATGTCAGATTTTCAGGGCTCCTGGTATCTTAGACAAGTTTTGGTAAAGCAGTTTTGACTTCCAGGTGAGGCTGTATGTTTTGAGACTTAATAGTCGGGTGAGACTATTCGGCTTTGAATTGCTCCCCTTAGCTGCATATGCCAGATTGGCAGGGCTGCTGGTATCTGAGACAAGTTTTGCTAAAAAAGTTTTGGTGGTCAGATGGGACGGTATGATTTAAAACTAACTAGTCGGGGGAGACTATTTGGCTTTAATTGCTCCCCTAGGCAGCACATGACAAATTGGCAGGGCTCGTGGTATCTGAGACAAGTTTTGGTAAAGCAGATTTAGTGGACAGAGGGGGCTGTATGTTTAAAGACTCAATAGTCGGGTGAGACTATTCGGCTTTGAATTACTCCCCTAGGCTGCACATGACAGATTAGCAGTGCTCGTGGTATCTGAGACAAGTTTTGATAAAGCAGTGTTGGCATCCAGGTAAAGCTGTATATATTGAAACTAAATAGTCGGGTGGGACCATTTGGCTTTGACTTGCTCCCCTAGGCTGCACATGACAGATTGGCAGGGCTCGAGGTATCTGAGACAAGTTTTGGTAGAACAGTTTTGGCGGTCAGATGGGACTGTATGGCTTCGAACTAAATAGTCGGGTGCGACCATTTGGCTTTGACTGACTCTGAGATTAGTTTTGATAAAGCAGTTTTGACATCCACGTGAGGCTGTATGACTTAAAACTAACTAGTCGGGTGAGACTATTTGGCTTTGACTTGCTCCCCTTGGCTGCACATGCCAGATTGGCAGGGCTCGCGGTATCTGAGACAAGTTTTGGTAAAGCAGTTTTGACATCCACGTGAGGCTCTATGATTTAAAACTAACTAGTCGGGTGAGACTATTTGGCTTTGACTTGCTCCCCTTGGCTGCACATGCCAGATTGGCAGGGCTCGTGGTATCTGAGACAAGTTTTGGTAAAGCAGTTTTGACATCCAGGTGAGGCTGTATGTTTTGAGACTAAATGGTCGGGTGAGACTATTCGGCTTTGAATAGCTCCCCTTGGCTGCATATGCCAGCTTGGCAGTACTGTATATCTTAAGACTAAACATAGGGTTAGACCATTTGGCTTTGAATTGCTCCCCTTGGCTGAACATGCCACATTGGCAGGGCTCGTGTTATCTGAGACAAGTTTTGGAAAAGCAGTTTTGACATCCACGTGAGGCTGTATGATTTAAAACTAACTAGTCGGGTGAGGCTATTTGGCTTTGACTTGCTCCCCTTGGCTGCACATGCCGCATTGGCAGGGCTCGTGGTATCTGAGACAAGTTTTGGTAAAGCAGTTTTGACATCCACGTGAGCCTGTATGATTTAAAACCAACTAGTCGGGTGAGACTATTTGGCTTTGAATTGCTCCCCTAGGCAGCACATGACAAATTGGCAGGGCTCGTGGTATCTGAGACAAGTTTTGGTAAAGCAGATTTAGTGGACAGAGGGGGCTGTATGTTTAAGGACTCAATAGTCGGGTGAGACTATTCGGCTTTGAATTACTCCCCTAGGCTGCACATGACAGATTAGCAGTGCTCGTGGTATCTGAGACAAGTTTTGATAAAGCAGTGTTGACATCCAGGTAAAGCTGTATATATTGAAACTAAATAGTCGGGTGGGACCATTTGGCTTTGACTTGCTCCCCTAGGCTGCACATGACAGATTGGCAGGGCTCGTGGTATCTGAGACAAGTTTTGGTAGAACAGTTTTGGCGGTCAGATGGGACTGTATGGCTTCGAACTAAATAGTCGGGTGCGACCATTTGACTTTGACTGACTCTGAGATTAGTTTTGATAAAGCAGTTTTGACATCCACGTGAGGCTGTATGACATAAAACTAACTAGTCGGGTGTGACTATTTGGCTTTGACTTGCTCCCCTTGGCTGCACATGCCAGATTGGCAGGGCTCGTGTTATCTGAGACAAGTTTTGGAAAAGCAGTTTTGACATCCACATGAGGCTGTATGATTTAAAGCTAACTAGTCGGGTGAGACTATTTGGCTTTGACTTGCTCCCCTTGGCTGCACATGCCAGATTGGCAGGGCTCGTGGTATCTGAGACAAGTTTTGGTAAAGCAGTTTTGACATCCAGGTGAGGCTGTATATATTCAAACTAAATAGTCGGGTGGGACCATTTGGCTTTGACTTGGTCCCCTAGGCTGCACATGACAGATTGGCAGGGCTCGTGGTATCTGAGACAAGTTTTGGTAGAACAGTTTTGGCGGTCAGATGGGACTGTATGGCTTCGAACTAAATAGTCGGGTGCGACCATTTGACTTTGACTGACTCTGAGATTAGTTTTGATAAAGCAGTTTTGACATCCACGTGAGGCTGTATGACTTAAAACTAACTAGTCGGGTGTGACTATTTGGCTTTGACTTGCTCCCCTTGGCTGCACATGCCAGATTGGCAGGGCTCGTGTTATCTGAGACAAGTTTTGGAAAAGCAGTTTTGACATCCACGTGAGGCTGTATGATTTAAAGCTAACTAGTCGGGTGAGACTATTTGGCTTTGACTTGCTCCCCTTGGCTGCACATGCCAGATTGGCAGGGCTCGTGGTATCTGAGACAAGTTTTGATAGAACAGTTTTGGCGGTCAGATGGGACTGTATGGCTTCGAACTAAATAGTCGGGTGCGACCATTTGACTTTGACTGACTCTGAGATTAGTTTTGATAGAGCAGTTTGACATCCACGTGAGGCTGTATGACTTAAAACTAACTAGTCGGGTGTGACTATTTGGCTTTGACTTGCTCCCCTTGGCTGCACATGCCAGATTGGCAGGGCTCGTGTTATCTGAGACAAGTTTTGGAAAAGCAGTTTTGACATCCACGTGAGGCTGTATGATTTAAAGCTAACTAGTCGGGTGAGACTATTTGGCTTTGACTTGCTCCCCTTGGCTGCACATGCCACATTGGCAGGGCTCGTGGTATCTGAGACAAGTTTTGGTAAAGCAGTTTTGACATCCAAGTGAGGCTGTATGATTTAAAACTAACTAGTTGGGTGAGACTATTTGGCTTTGACTTGCTCCCCTTGGCTGCACATGCCAGATTGGCAGGGCTCGTGGTATCTGAGACAAGTTTTGGTAAAGCAGTTTTGACATCCAGGTGAGGCTGTATGTTTTGAGACTAAATGGTCGGGTGAGACTATTCGGCTTTGAATAGCTCCCCTTTGCTGCATATGCCAGCTTGGCAGTACTGTATATCTTAAGACTAAACATAGGGTTAGACCATTTGGCTTTGAATTGCTCCCCTTGGCTGAACATGCCACATTGGCAGGGCTCGTGGTATCTGAGACAATTTTTGGTAAAGCAGTTTTGACATCCACGTGAGGCTGTATGATTTAAAACTAACTAGTCGGATGAGACTATTTGGCTTTGACTTGCTCCCCTTGGCTGCACATGCCAGATTGGCAGGGCTCGTGTTATCTGAGACAAGTTTTGGTAAAGCAGTTTTGACATCCACGTGAGGCTGTATGATTTAAAACTAACTAGTCGGGTGAGACTATTTGGCTTTAACTTGCTCCCCTTGGCTGCACATGCCAGATTGGCAGGGCTCGCGGTATCTGAGACAAGTTTTGGTAAAGCAGTTTTGACATCCACGTGAGGCTGTATGATTTAAAACTAACTAGTCGGGTGAGACTATTTGGCTTTGACTTGCTCCCCTTGTCTGCACATGACAGATTGGCAGGGCTGCTGCTATCTGAGACAAATTTTGCTAAAACAGGTTAGGCGGTCAGATGGGACTGTATGTTTTCAGACTCAATAGTCGGGTGGGACCATTTGGCTTTGACTTGCTCCCCTATGCTGCACATGACAGATTGGCAGGGCTCGTTGTATTTGAGAAAAGTCTTGATAAAGCAGTTTTGACATCCAGGTGAGGCTGTATGTTTTGAGACTAAATGGTCGGGTGAGACTATTCGGCTTTGAATAGCTCCCCTTGGCTGCATATGCCAGCTTGGCAGTACTGTATATCTTAAGACTAAACATAGGGTTAGACCATTTGGCTTTGAATTGCTCCCCTTGGCTGAACATGCCACATTGGCAGGGCTCGTGGTATCTGAGACAAGTTTTGGTAAAGCAGTTTTGACATCCACGTGAGGCTGTATGATTTAAAACTAACTAGTCGGGTGAGGCTATTTGGCTGTGACTTGCTCCCCTTGGCTGCACATGCCACATTGGCAGGGCTCGTGGTATCTGAGACAAGTTTTGGTAAAGCAGTTTTGACATCCACGTGAGCCTGTATGATTTAAAACCAACTAGTCGGGTGAGACTATTTGGCTTTGACTTGCTCCCCTTGGCTGTACATGAAAGATTGGCAGGGCTCTTGTTATCTGAAACAAGTTTTGGTAAAGCAGTTTTGACATCCACGTGAGGCTGTATGATTTAAAACTAACTAGTCGGGTGAGACTATTTAGCTTTGACTTGCTCCCCTAGGCTGCACATGACAAATTAGCAGGGGTCGTGGTATCTGAAACAAGTTTTGGTAAAGCAGTTTTAGCGACCAGAGGGGGCTGTATGTTTAAAGACTCAATAGTCGGGTGAGACTATTCGGCTTTGAATTGCTCCCCATGACAGATTAGCAGTGCTCGTGGTATCTGAGGCAAGTTTTGGTTAAGCAGTCCGGACATCCACGTGAGGCTGTATGCTTTGAGACTAAATAGTCGGGTGAGACTATTCGGCTTTGAATTGGTCCCCTAGGTTGCAAATACCTGATTGGCAGGGCTCCTGCTATCGGAGTCAAGTTTTAGTAAAGCAGTTTTGACACCAGGTGAGACTGTGTGTTTAAGATTAGATAGTCAGGTGAAGCTAATTGGCTTTAACTTGTTACCTTAGGCTGCAAATGCCAGATTAGCAGGGCTCCTGGTATCTGAGACCCGTTTTGGTAAAGTAGTCCGGACTTCCACGTGGGGCTGTATGTTTTTAGAATTAACAGTCGGGTGAGATTATTTGGCTTTGCCTTGCGCTCCTAGGCTGCACATGCCAGATTGGCAGGGCTCGTGGTATCTGAGACAAGTTTTGGTGAAGCAGTCCGAACATCCACGTGAGGCTGTATGATTTGAGACTAAATAGTCGGGTGAGACTATTCGGCTTTGAATTGCTACCCCTGGGCTGTACATGCCAGATAGCTAGGCCTCGATGTATCTGAGACAAGTTTTGGTAAAGCAGTTTTGACATCCACGTGAGGCTGTATGATTTAAAACTAACTAGTCGGGTGAGACTATTTGGCTTTGACTTGCTCCCCTTGGCTGCACATGCCAGATTGGCTGGGCTCGTGGTATCTGAGACAAGTTTTGGTAAAGCAGTTTTAACATCCAGGTGAGGCTGTATGTTTTGAGACTAAATAGTCTGGTGAGACTATTCGGCTTTGACTTGCTCCCCTTGGCTGCACATGCCACATTGGCAGGGCTCGTGGAATCTCAGACAAGTTTTGGTAAGGCAGTTTTGACATCCACGTGAGGCTGTATGATTTAAAACTAACTAGTCGGGGGAGACTATTTGGCTTTGACTTGCTCCCCTAGGCTGCACAAGACAAATTGGCAGGGCTCGTGGTATCTGAGACAAATTTTGGTAAAGCAGATTTAGCGGACAGAGGGGGCTGTATGTTTAAAGACTCAATAGTCGGGTGAGACTATTCAGCTTTGAATTACTCCCCTAGGCTGCACATGACAGATTAGCAGTGCTCGTGGTATCTGAAACAAGTTTTGATAAAGCAGTGTTGACATCCAGGTAAAGCTGTATATATTGAAACTAAATAGTCGGGTGGGACCATTTGGCTTTGACTTGCTCCCCTAGGCTGCACATGCCAGATTGGCAGGGCTCGTGTTATCGTGTTTTGGAAAAGCAGTTTTGACATCCACGTGAGGCTGTATGATTTAAAACTAACTAGTCGGGTGAGACTATTTGGCTTTGACTTGCTCCCCTTGGCTGCACATGCCACATTGGCAGGGCTCGTGGTATCTGAGACAAGTTATGGTAAAGCAGTTTTGACATCCACGTGAGGCTGTATGATTTAAAACTAACTAGTCGGGTGAGACTATTTGGCTTTGACTTGCTCCCCTTGGCTGCACATGCCAGATTGGCAGGGCTCGTGGTATCTGAGACAAGTTTTGGTAAAGCAGTTTTGACATCCAGGTGAGGCTGTATGTTTTGAGACTAAATGGTCGGGTGAGACTATTCGGCTTTGAATAGCTCCCCTTGGCTGCATATGCCAGCTTGGTAGTACTGTATATCTTAAGACTAAACATAGGGTAAGACCATTTAGCTTTGAATTGCTCCCCTTGGCTGAACATGCCACATTGGCAGGGCTCGTGGTATCTTAGACAAGTTTTGGTAAAGCAGTTTTGACATCCACGTGAGGCTGTATGATTTAAAACTACCTAGTCGGATGAGACAATTTGGCTTTGACTTGCTCCCCTTGGCTGCACATGCCACATTGGCAGGGCTCGTGGTATCTGAGACAAGTTTTGGTAAAGCAGTTTTGACATCCACGTGAGGCTGTATGTTTTGAGACTAAATGGTCGGGTGAGACTATTTGGCTTCGACTTGCTCCCCTTGGCTGTACATGCCAGATTGGCAGGGCTCTTGTTATCTGAGACAAGTTTTGGTAAAGCAGTTTTGACATCCACGTGAGGCTGTATGATTTAAAACTAACTAGTCGGGTGAGACTATTTGGCTTTGACTTGCTCCCCTAGGCTGCACATGACAAATTAGCAGGGATCGTGGTATCTGAAACAAGTTGTGGTAAAGCAGTTTTAGCGGCCAGAGGGGGCTTTATGTTTAAAGACTCAATAGTCGGGTGAGACTATTCGGCTTTGAATTGCTCCCCATGACAGATTAGCAGGGCTCGTGGTATCTGAGGCAAGTTTTGGTTAAGCAGTCCGGACATCCACGTGAGACTGTATGCTTTGAGACTAAATAGTCGGGTGAGACTATTCGGCTTTGAATTGGTCCCCTAGAATGCAAATACCTGATTGGCAGGGCTCCTGCTATCGGAGTCAAGTTTTAGTAAAGCAGTTTTGACACCAGGTGAGACTGTGTGTTTAAGATTGGATAGTCAGGTGAAACTAATTGGCTTTAACTTGTTACCCTAGGCTGCAAATGCCAGATTAGCAGGGCTCCTGGTATCTGAGACCCGTTTTGGTAAAGTAGTCCGGACTTCCACGTGGGGCTGCATGTTTTTAGAATTAACAGTCGGGTGAGATTATTTGGCTTTGACTTGCTCCCCTTGGCTGCACATGCCAGATTGGCAGGGCTCGTGGTATCTGAGACAAGTTTTGGTAAAGCAGACCGAGCATCCACGTGAGGCTGTATGATTTGAGACTAAATAGTCGGGTGAGACTATTCGGCTTTGAATTGCTACCCCTGGGCTGTGCATGCCAGATTGGCAGGGCTCGTTGTATCTGAGACAAGTTTTGATAAAGCAGTTTTGACTTCCAGGTGAGGCTGTATGTTTTAGGATGTACTTGCTTCCCTAGGCTGCACATGCCAGATTGGCAGGTGATATCTGAGATAAATTTTGGTAAAGCAGTTTAGTCTTTGTATGTATGTTTTAAGACTAAATAGTCGGGTGAGACTTATTGGCTTTGACTTGCTCCCCTAGGCCGCATCTGCCACATTGGCAAGGATCCTGGTATCTGAGACAAGTTTTGGTAAAGCAGTTTTAGCGGCCATATGGGGTTGTAGGTTTTAAGACTCAATAGTCGGGTGAGACTATCTGGCATTGTCATGCTCCCCAAGGCTGCACATGCCAAATTGGCAGGGCTCATGGTATCTGAGACAAGTTTTTGTAAAGAAGTTTTTACTTCCAGGTGAGGCTGTCTGCCTCGAGACTAAATAGTCGGATGAGACTATTTGGCTTTGACTTGCTCCCCTTGGCTGCACATGCCAGATTGGCAGGGCTCGTTGTATCTGAGACAAGTTTTGAGAAAGCAGTTTAGGCGGCCAGATTGGGCTGTATGTTTAAGGACTAAATATTCCGGTGACACTAATTGGCTTTGACTAGGTCCTCTAGGGTGGATATGCCAGATTTTCAGGGCTCCCGGTATCTTAGACAAGTTTTGGTAAAGCAGTTTCGACGGCCAGGTAAGTCTGTATGTTTTAAGATGAAATATATGGGTGAGACTATTTGAATCTAACCTGCTCCTCTAGGATGCAAATCGGTAATAAGCAGGGCTCCTAGTATCTGACACAAGTTGTGGTAAAGCAGTTTTGGCTTTGTATGTATGTTTTAAGACTCAAAAGTCGGGTGAGACTTTGTAATGGCGCTTGTTAACAAAAATTAGTTGACTATTTTTTTTCTGTGTGCCTAAAAGTAGGCAGTGGAATTTTCGTTAATGCAGTTGTGACTAACAATTGGTTTGACGCTTAGTAAGTAGTAGATTTCTTTTAGTGTTAGTAGTATTTTTGTTAATTATTGTAGTTGCCTACCTACGCAGAAAATGACAACAAAAATAAAATATAAATATAAAATAATATAACATATATAATAATATATATATATATATTTATATTTATCTAAAATGTTAGCTGAATTATAAAATTACTCGATTACACTTGGAAATTGCACACTTGTGTTCGATCTACCAGAAAAAAATGCGTGTCTGCGAATTTCCGACACGGTGAGGTTAGATGACACTTCCGCAAGCCAGACTCGCCCTTTTCTACCAGTGATTGTCAACCAGAGCAGTCGTATTTAATAATTTTGCGTTAAGCTTAGCCTAACCTGCAAGCACGTTTTTGTATTATTTTGTGCTAAATTTAAAAATACAAGGCTGACTCCCATTGGCTTGAGTCTAGCAGCTATCAATTGGTACATAGCTGACCGTAGCTTGAATAAAAGCAAAGCCCACAGTCGGACGGAACAACCTTTCCATGTTTTAATTTTGGTGCCAATCCCAAAAGGCTAGGCACTTATACAGAAACCTCTAAGCTAAGTTTGTCACTCTCTGAAATAATCGAGCAGAATCGGAATTACGGACACAGGGAGCATGGCAGATCATCGCCACCTTACTCAGTAATGTTCGGCGTGTGTTAAACAAGCACGGATCGACGCACACAAAAAAGAAAATAAAAGAAAAATTGTTATAAGTTAGCAATAGAAAGTGTCGCCGTCGGTAATGTTCCCAGTCATAACCCGCCGTGAAAAATATGTTTGATTTAATAAGTTGCTATGCTCGAATAATTGAATTGAATAAGGTATTAAAGTTAATTACCGAGCGGCCAACCTGGCGACGAAGAAGGTGCATATTTTTTTTTTTGTGTTTGGATAATATTCTCATTTATTTTTTTTAAAATTTTTTTTGCGTTGGGTATAATGAGCTAAAGCGAAAAGTTGCCGATCTAACAATAAGTGAAAAGCAAAGTGATTTTTGTCGGCAAATGAAAATTTTAAACCTTTAACTCATCTAAAACAATGCGTCTGAAAAATAAACCCTGCATTTAAACATATTTATAAATACCACGCGTATGGACACCGCCGAAAGTACTTTCGTCGCTGGATCTGCTAAATGTAAGCTAGAGCACCCCATTATAATTTACTATTGTTCTGTTTACCCAGGGTATTACTTGGCAGGTTCCCGAACCAAAAATAGGTTTTTTTTTTTCGCAGCCAAATGAGCATGCGTACGACAATTTTAAACAGTTGTTGTTTTATCGTCTTGTTGTGCTAAAGCGTGAACCGAGCTTATGTAAAACCTGAGTAAGCAACGGTGAAAACAAAAAAAAAAAAAAGAAAAATAAATAAGATTGATAACAAATTGGCGAGCGTTTGCGCCGTCGCATGCAATGCATGTAAGCTGTGCACAGTAGTGGCCCTAAATATTAAGCCCACCTCCGGTAAATTTATTAAACAGCTAAAATGGCCTTTAGCCACATAATATAACCGGCATGGCTTAATCCTACTCTTATTATAACGATACATATTTGTGCCTTTGACATATTTGCATATATAAAATATACATACTAACCCTTACTGTTTTCTGCAACTTTTCGCTTCGGTATAGTAATAAAATAAATCAACTAGTTTTAGCCTAGAGTAAGCAACAGATATTTAAAATTTGGTTAGTGGTAGGGAAGCAACTAAACTATAATGAATGATCATTGTTTCTAAATTTAAAGTAAAATTAACTCATTTATATGTTGTAATAGCTCTTGGAATGTTAAAAAATACCACAACTTAAAATGAAAGATCTAATTGACATAAATAAAGAAGTACCATGAATTCTAACCATGAATTCTAACTAAGACCCTTTCCCATTCCGGGATTTATGAAAAGCAGACTTGAGTCAATGTAAACAATATCAAGAGTGTATAAGGGATCGTCTCAAACATGTCTTGGACCTTAGACGATCATGGTAGGGTGGGCATACGCTGCTTCCAATTTCCATCTCTGGGGTAGCTAACGTACACTACACACTCATAAATAAGTGCAGACCTACTTTTCTTTTTCTTCTCTTTTCTTTGTCTATGATGTCGTTCCTGTTCCCCCAAAACAACACGCGAAATTTTAATAATTAATAATTTGCAAACGAGCATTTGACACCTCGGAATTTTTTTTTAACCCCCCCATCGCCGACGAGAAAGAGCCGGAAAACTAGCGCGTGCTCCGTAAGGTGTCTATCCTTCCATCAGCTCGACTCTGCAACTATCCTACGTTGTATGTTACAACTTATTGGCTTTGACTTGCTCCCCTAGGGTGCACATGCCAGACTGGCAGAGCTCGTGGTATCTGAGACAAGTTTTCGTTAAGCAGTTTTGCCGGCCAGATGGGGCTGTATGTTTTAAGACTCAATAGTCGGGTGGGACTATTCGACTTTGAATTGCTCCCCTAGGCTGCACATGCCAAATTGGCAGTGCTCGTGATATCTGAGACAAGTTTTGATAAAGCAGTTTTGACATCCAGGTAAAGCTGTATGTTTTAAGATTAACTAGTCGGGTGAGACTATTTGGCTTTGACTTGCTCCCCTTGGCTGCACATGCCAGATTTGCAGGGCTCGTGGTATCTGAGACAAGTTTTGGTAAAGCAGTTTTGACATCCAGGTGAGGCTGTATGTTTTGAGACTAAAAAGTCGGGTGAGACTATTCAGCTTTGAATTGCTACCACTGGGCTGCACATACCAGATTGGCAGGGCTCCTGGTAATTGAGACAAGTTTTGGTTAAGCAGTTTTGACTACAACATGAGGCTGTATGTCTTAGGACTAAATAGTCGGGTGAGACCATTGGCTTTGAATTGGTCCCCTAGGTCGCAAATACCTGATTGGCAGGGCTCCTGCTATCGGAGTCAAGTTTTAGTAATGCAGTTTTGACACCAGGTGAGACTGGGTGTTTAAGATTGCATAGTCAGCTGAAACTAATTGGCTTTAACTTGTTACCCTAGGCTGCAAATGCCAGATTAGCAGGGCTCCTGGTATCTGAGACCCGTTTTGGTAAAGTAGTCCGGACTTCCACGTGGGGCTGTATGTTTTTAGAATAAACAGTCGTGTGAGATTATTTGGCTTTGACTTGCGCTCCTAGGCTGCACATGCCAGATTGGCAGGGCCCCTGAGACCCGTTTTGTAAAGTAGTCCGGAATTCCTCGTGGGGCTGAATATTTTTAGAATAAACAGTCGGGTGAGATCATTTGGCTTTCACTTGCGCTCCTGGCTGCACATGCCACATTGGCAGGGCTCCTGGTATCTGAGACAAGTTTAGGTAAGGCAGTTTTGGCGATCAGATGGGGCTGTATGCTTGAAGACCCAACAGTCGGGTGAGACTATTCGGCTTTGAATTGCTCCCCTAGGCTGCACATGACAGATTAGCAGGGCTCGTGGTATCTGAGACAAGTTTTGGTAAAGCAGTCCGAACATTCACGTGAGGCTGTATGATTTGAAACTTAATAGTCGGGTGAGACTATTCGGCTTTGAATTGATACCCCTGGGCTGCACATGCCAGATTGGCAGGGCTCCTGATATTTGAGACAAGTTTTGGTAAAGCAGTTTTGACTTCCACATGAGGCTGTATGTCTTAGGACTAAATAGTCGGGTGAGACTATTGGCTTTGAATTGGTCCCCTAGGATGCAAATACCTGATTGGCAGGGCTCCTGCTATCGGAGTCAAGTTGTAGTAAAGCAGTTTTGACACCAGGTGAGACTGTGTGTTTAAGATTGGATAGTCAGGTGAAACTAATTGGCTTTAACTTGTTACCCTAGGCTGCAAATGCCAGATTAGCAGGGCTCCTGGTATCTGAGACCCGTTTTGGTAAAGCAGTCCGGACTTCCACGTGGGGCTGTATGTTTTAAGAATAAATTAGTCGGGTGAGATTATTTGGCTTTGACTTGCGCTCCTAGGCTGCACATGCCAGATTGGCAGGGCTCCTGCTATCTGAGACCCGTTTTGGTAAAGTAGTCCGGACTTCCACTTGGGGCTGTATGTTTCTAGAATTAACAGTCGGGTGAGATTATTTGGCTTTGACTTGCGCTCCTAGGCTGCACATGCCAGATTAGCAGGGCTCCTGGTATCTGAGACAAGTTTTGGTAAGGCAGTTTTGGCGATCAGATGGGGCTGTATGCTTGAAGACCCAATAGTCGGGTGAAACTATTCGGCTTTGAATTGCTCCCTTAGGCTGCACATTCCAGATTGGCAGATTATTTGAGACAAGTTTTGGTAAAACAGTTTTGTCGTTCAGATGGGACTGTATGTGCTTAGACTAAAAAGTCGGCTGAGACTATTTGGCTTTGACTTCCTCCCTTAGGCTGTACATGCCAGATAGGCAGGGCTCGTTGTATCTGAGACAAGTTTTGATAAAGCAGTTTTGACGTCCAGGTGAGGCTGTATGTTTTAAGATGTACTTGCTTCCCTAGGCTGCACATGCCAGATTGGCAGGTGATATCTGAGACAAATTTTGGTAAAGCAGTTTAGTCTTTGTATGTATGTTTTAAGACTAAATAGTCGGGTGAGACTTATTGGCTTTGACTTGCTCCCCTAGGCCGCATCTGCCACATTGGCAAGGATCCTGGTATCTGAGACAAGTTTTGGTCAAGCAGTTTTAGCGGCCTTATGGGGCTGTAGGTTTTAAGACTCAATAGTCGGGTGAGACTATTTGGCATTGTCATGCTCCCCTAGGCAGCACATGCCAAATTTACAGGGCTCATGGTATCTGAGACAAGTTTTTGTAAAGAAGTTTTTACTTCCAGGTGAGGCTGTCTGCCTCGAGACTAAATAGTCGGATGAGACTATTTGGCTTTGAATTGCTCCCCTTGGCTGCACATGCCAGATAGGCAGGGCTCGTGGTATCTGAGACAAGTTTGATAAAGCAGTTTTGACATCCAGGTAAAGCTGTATGTTTTAAGATTAACTAGTCGGGTGAGACTATTTGGCTTTGACTTGCTCCCCTTGGCTGCACATGCCAGATTGGCATGGCTCGTGGTATCTGAGACAAGTTTTGATAAAGCAGTTTTGACATCCATGTGAGGCTGTATGTTTTGAGACCAAATAGTCGGGTGAGACTATTCGGCTTTGAATTGCTCCCCTTGGCTGCACATTCCAGATTGGCAGGGCTCCTGGTATCTGAGACAAGTTTTGGGAGAACAGTTTTGGCGGTCAGATGAGCCTATATGGCTAAGCACTAAATAGTCGGGTGAGCCTATTCGGCTTTAATTGCTCCCCTTGGCTGCACATGCCAGATTGGCAGGGCTCCTCGTATCTGACGCAAGTTTTGGTAAAAGAGTTTTGGCGGTCAGATAGGACCGTATGGCTTAGGACTAAATAGTCGGGTGGGACATTTTCGTGGTAACGGAGACAAGTTTTGGTTACGCAGTTTTGACATTTACGTGAGGCTATATATTTTGAGACTAAATAGTCGGGTGGGACCACTTGGCTATGACTTCCTCCCCTAGGCTGCACATGACAAATTGGCAGGGCTCGTGGTATCTGAGACAAGTTTTGGTAAAGCAGTCTTAGCGGCCAGAGGGGGCTGTATGTTTAAAGACTCAATAGTCGGGTGAGACTATTCGGCTTTGAATTGCTCACCTAGGTTGCACATGACAGATAAGCAGGGCTCGCGGTATGTGAGATAAGTTTTGATAAAGCAGTCCGGACATCCACGAGAGGCTGTATGATTAAGGACTAAATATTCGGGTGAGACTATTCGGCTTTGAAATGCTCCCTTTGGCTGCACATGCCAAATTGGCAGGGCTCCTGGTATCTGAGACAAGTTTTGGGAGAACAGTTTTGGCGGTCAGATGGGACTGTATGTGCTTAGACTAAATAGTCGGGTGAGACTATTTGGCATTGACTTCCTCCCTCAGGCTGCACATGACAGATTGGCGGGGCTCGTGGTATCTGCGACAAGTTTCGGTAAAGTAGTCCGGACTTCCACGTTAGGCTGTATGTTTTTAGACTATATAGTCGGGTGAACCTATTCGACTTTGAATTGCTCCCCTTAGCTGCACATGCCAGATTGGCAGGGCTCCTGGTATCTGAGACAAGTTTTGGGAGAACAGTTTTGGCGGTCAGATGGGACTATATGGCTTAGCACTAAATAGTCGGGGTAGACCATTTGGCTTTGACTTGTTCCCCTAGGCTGCACATGACAGATTGACAGGGCTCGTTGTCTCTGAGACAAGTTTTGGTAAAACAGTTTTGGCGGTCAGATGGGACTGTATGGCTTAGGACTAAATAGTCGGGTGGGACATTTTCGTGGTATCGGAGACAAAATTTGGTAAAGCAGTTTTGACATTTACGTGAGGCTGTCTATTTTGAGACTAAATAGTCGGGTGGGACCATTTGGCTTTGACTTGCTCCCCTAGGCTGCACATGACAATATGGCGGGGCTCGTGGTATCTGGGACAAGTTTTGGTAAAACAGTTTTAGCGGCCAGAGGGGGCTGTATGTTTAAAGACTCAATAGTCGGGTGAGACTATTCGGCTTTGAATTGCTCACCTAGGTTGCACATGACAGATTAGGAGGGCTCGTGGTATCTGAGACAAGTTTTGTTTAAAGCAGTCCGGACATCCACGTTAGGCTGTATGATTTGAGACTAAATAGTCGGGTGAGTCTATTTGGTTTTGACTTGCTCCCTTAGGCTGCACATTACAGATTGGCAGGGCTCCTCGTATCTGAGACAAGTTTTGGTAAACCAGTTTTGGCGGTCAGATGGAACTGTATGGCTCAGGACTAAATAGTCGGGTGGGACAATTTCATGGTATCTGAGACAAGTTTTGGTAAAGCAGTTTTGACATCCACTTGAGGCAGTATATTTAGAGACTAAATAGTCAGGTGGGACCACTTGGCTTTGACTTGCTCCCCTAGGCTGCACATGACAAATTGGCAGGGCTCGTGGTATCTGAGACAAGTTTTGGTAAAGCAGTTTTAGCGGCCAGAGGGGGCTGTATGTTTAAAGACTCAATAGTCGGGTGAGTCTATTCGGCTTTGAATTGCTCTCCTAGGCTGCACATGACAGATTAGCAGGGCTCGCGGTATGTGAGACAAGTTTTGATAAAGCAGTCCGGACATCCACGAGAGGCTGTATGATTAAGGACTAAATAGTCGGGTGAGACTATTCGGCTTTGGAATGCTCCCCTTGGCTGCACATGCCAGATTGGCAGGGCTCCTGGTATCTGACACAAGTTTTGGTAAGGCAGTTTTGGCGATCAGATGGGGTTGTATGCTTGAAGACCCAATAGCCGAGTGAGACTATTTGGCTTTGACTTGCTCCTTTAGGCTGCACATTACAGATTGGCAGGGCTCCTCGTATCTGAGACAAGTTTTGGTAAAACAGTTTTGGCGGTCAGATGGGACTGTATGGCTCAGGACTAAATAGTCGGGTGGGACAATTTCATGGTATCTGAGACAAGTTTTGGTAAAGCAGTTTTGACATCCACTTGAGGCAGTATATTTTGAGACTAAATAGTCAGGTGGGACCACTTGGCTTTGACTTGCTCCCCTAGGCTGCACATGACAAATTGGCAGGGCTCGTGGTATCTGAGACAAGTTTTGGTAAAGCAGTTTTAGCGGCCAGAGGGGGCTGTATGTTTAAAGACTCAATAGTCGGGTGAGACTATTCGGCTTTGAATTGCTCACCTAGGTTGCACATGACAGATTAGGAGGGCTCGTGGTATCTGAGACAAGTTTTGTTTAAAGCAGTCCGGACATCCACGTGAGGCTGTATGATTTGAGACTAAATAGTCGGGTGAGTCTATTTGGTTTTGACTTGCTCCCTTAGGCTGCACATTACAGATTGGCAGGGCTCCTCGTATCTGAGACAAGTTTTGGTAAAACAGTTTTGGCGGTCAGATGGGACTGTATGTGCTTAGACTTAGTCGGGTGAGACTATTTGGCATTGACTTCCTCCCTCAGGCTCCACATGACAGATTGGCGGGGCTCGTGGTATCTGAGACAAGTTTTGGTAAAGCAGTCCGGACTTCCACGTTAGGCTGTATGTTTTTAGACTATATAGTCGGGTGAACCTATTCGACTTTGAATTGCTCCCCTTAGCTGCACATCCCAGATTGGCAGGGCTCCTAGTATCTGAGACACGTTTTGGGAGAACAGTTTTGACGGTCTGATGGGACTATATGGCTTAGCACTAAATAGTCGGGGTAGACCATTTGGCTTTGACTTGTTCCCCTAGGCTGCACATGACAGATTAGCAGGGCTCTTCGTATCTGAGACAAGTTTTGGTAAAACAGTTTTGGCGGTCAGATGGGACTGTATGGCTTAGGACTAAATAGTCGGGTGGGACATTTTCGTGGTATCGGAGACAAAATTTGGTAAAGCAGTTTTGACATTTACGTGAGGCTGTATATTTTGAGACTAAATAGTCGGGTGGGACCATTTGGCTTTGACTTGCTCCCCTAGGCTGCACATGACAATATGGCGGAGCTTATGGTATCTGGAACAAGTTTTGGTAAAGCAGTTTTAGCGGCCATAGGGGGATGTATGTTTAAAGACTCAATAGTCGGGTGAGACCATTTGGCTTTGACTTGTTCCCCTAGGCTGCACATTACAGATTGGCAGGGCTCCTCGTATCTGAGACAAGTTTTGGTAAAACAGTTTTGGCGGTCAGATGGGACTGTATGGCTTAGGTCTAAAATGTTGGGTGGGACATTTTCGTGGTATCGGAGACAAGTTTTGGTAAAGCAGTTTTGACATTTACGTGAGGCTGTATATTTTGAGACTAAATAGTCGGGTGGGACCATTTGGCTTTGACTTGCTCCCCTAGGCTGCACATGACAATATGGCGGAGCTTGTGGTATCTGAGACAAGTTTTGGTAAAGCAGTTTTAGCGGCCATAGGGGGATATATGTTTAAAGACTCAATAGTCGGGTTGGACCATTTGGCTTTGACTTGCTCCCCTAGGCTGCACATGACAAATTGGCAGGGCTCGTGGTATCTGAGACAAGTTTTGATAAAGCAGTCCGGACATCCACGAGAGGCTGTATGATTAAGGACTAAATAGTCGGGTAAGATTATTCGGCATTGAAATGATCCCCTTGGCTGCACATGCCAGATTGGCAGGGCTCCTGATATTTGAGACAAGTTTTTGTAAAGCAGTTTTGACTTCCACATGAGGCTGTATGTCCTAGGACTAAATAGTCCTGTGAGACTATTGGCTTTGAATTGGTCCCATAGGACGCACACACCTAATTGGTAGGGCTCCTGCTATCGGAGTCAAATTTTAGTAAAGCAGTTTTGACACCAGGTGAGACTGTGTGTTTAAGATTGGATAGTCAGGTGAAACTAATTGGCTTTAACTTGATACCCTAGGCTGCAAATGCCAGATTAGCAGGGCTCCTGGTATCTGAGACCCGTTTTGGTAAAGTAGTGCGGACTTCCACGTGATGCTGTATGATTTTAGAATAAATAGTCGGGTGAGATTATGTGGCTCCTCGTATCTGAGACAAGTTTTGGTAAAACAGTTTTGGCGGTCAGATGGGACTGTATGGCTTAGGACTAAATAGTCGGGTGGGACAATTTCATGGTATCTGAGACAATTTTTGGTTAATCAGTTTTGACATCCACTTGAGGCAGTATCTTTTGGGACTAAATAGTCGGGTAGGACCACTTGGCTTTGACTTGCTCCCCTAGGCTGCACATGACAAATTGGCAGGGCTCGTGGTATCTGAGACAAGGTTTGGAAAGCAGTTTTAGCCGCCAGAGGGGGCTGTATGTTTAAAGACTCAATAGTCGGGTGAGACTATTCGGCTTTGAATTGCTCACCTAGGTTGCACATGACAGATTAGGTGGGCTCGTGGTATCTGAGACAAGTTTTGTTTAAAGCAGTCCGGACATCCACCAGAGGCTGTATGATTTGATACTAAATAGTCGGGTGAGACTATTCGGCTTTGAATTGCTCCCCTTGGCTGCACATGCCAGATTGGCAGGGCTCCTGGTATCTAAGACAAGTTTTGGTAAGGCAGTTTTGGCAATCAGATGGGGCTATATGCTTGAAGACCCAATAGTCGGGTGAGACTATTCGACTTTGAATTGCTCTCCTAGGCTGCACATGACAGATTAGCAGGGCTCGCGGTATGTGAGACAAGTTTTGTTTAAAGCAGTCCGGACATCCACGGGAGGCTGTATGATTTCACACTAAATAGTCGGGTGAGACCATTTGGTTTTGACTTGCTCCCTTAGGCTTCACATTACAGATTGGCAGGGCTCATCGTATCTGAGACAAGTTTTGGTAAGACAGTTTTGGCAGTCAGATGGGACTGTATGGCTTAGGTCTAAAAAGTTGGGTGGGACATTTTCGTGGTATCTGAGACAAGTTTTGGTAAAGCAGTTTTAGCGGCCAGAGGGGGCTGTATGTTTAAAGACTCAATAGTCGGGTGAGACTATTCGGCTTTGAATTGCTCCCCTAGGCTGCATATGACAGATTAGCAGGGCTCCTGGTATCTGAGACAACTTTTGGTAAAGCAGTCCGAACATCCACGTGAGGCTGTATATTTTGAGACTAAATAGTCGGGTGGGACCATTTGGCTTTGACTTGCTCCCCTAGGCTGCACATGACAATATGGCGGAGCTTGTGGTATCTGAGACAAGTTTTGGTAAAGCAGTTTTAGCGGCAAGAGGGGGCTGTATGTTTAAAGACTCAATAGTCGGGTGAGACTATTCGGCTTTGATTTGCTCACCTAGGTTGCACATGACAGATTAGGAGGGCTCGTGGTATCTGAGACAAGTTTTGTTTAAAGCAGTCCGGGCATCCACGAGAGGCTGTATGATTAAGGACTAAATAGTCGGGTGAGACTATTCGGCTTTGAATTGCTCCCCTTGGCTGCACATGCCAGATTGGCAGGGCTCCTGGTATATGGGACAAGTTTTGGTAAGGCAGTTTTGACTTCCAATGAAGCTGTATGTCTTAGGACTAAATAGTCGGGTGAGACTATTGGCTTTGATTTGGTCCCCTAGGACGCAAATACCTGATTGGCAGGGCTCCTGCTATCGAAGTCAAGTTTTAGTAAAGCAGTTTTGACACCAGGTGAGACCGTGTGTTTAAGATTGGATAGTCAGGTGAAACTAATTGGCTTTAACTTGTTACCCTAGGCTGCAAATGCCAGATTAGCAGGGCTCCTGGTATCTGAGACCCGTTTTGGTAAAGTAGTCCGGACTTCCACGTGGGGCTGTATGTTTTTAAAAAAAACAGACGGGTGAGACTTTTTGGCTTTGACCTGCGCTCCTAGGCTGCACATGACTAATTGGCAGGGCTCGTGGTATCTGAGACAAGTTTTGGTAAAGCAGTCTTAGCGGCCAGAGGGGGAAGTATGTTTAAAGACTCAATAGCCGGGTGAGACTATTCGGCTTTGAATTGATCCCCTAGGCTGCATATGACAGATTAGCAGGGCTCGTGGTATCTGAGACAACTTTTGGTAAAGCAGTCCGAACATCCACGTGAGGCTGTATGATTTGAGACTAAATAGTCGGGTGAGACTATTTGGCTTTGAATTGCTACCCCTGGGCTGCACATGCCAGATTGGCAGGGCTCCTGGGCAGGCAGTTTTAGCGATCAATATGCTTGAAGACCCAATAGTCGAGTGAGACTATTTGGCTTTGACTTGCTCCCCTACACTGCACTTGACAGATTGGCTGGGCTCCTTTTATCTGAGATAAGTTTTGGTATAACAGTTTTGGCGTTCAGATGGGACTGTATGTGCTTAGACTAAATAGTCTGGTGAGGCTATTTGGCTTTGACTTCCTCCCTCAGATTGGCTGGGCTCAGCTGAGACTAGTTTTTGTAAAGAAGTTTTGACTTCCAGGTGTGGCTGTCTGCTTCAAGACTAAATGGTCGTGTGAGACTATTATGCCTTGAATTGCTCTTCTTGGCTGCACATGCCAGATTGGCAGGGTTCGTGGTATTTGAGTCAAGTTTTGGTAAAGCAGTCTTGGCGGCCAGATGGGACTGTATGTCTTAAGGCTCAAAAGTCGGGTGAGACTATTTGGCTTTGTCATGCTCCCCTAGGCTGCACATGCCAGATTGGCAGGGCTCGTAGTATCTGAGGAAAGTTTTGGTAAAGCAGATTTGACTTCCAGGTGAGACTGTATGTTTTGAGACTAAATAGTCGAGTGAGACTATTTGGCTTTGAATTGCTCCTCTTTGCTGCACATGCCAGATTGGTAGGGGTCGTGGTAACTAAAACAAGTTTTGGTTAAACAATTTTGGCATCCTGGTGAGGCTGTATGTTTTCAGACTGAAAAGTCGGTTGAGACTCTTCGGCTTTGACTTGCTCTCCAAAGCTGCACATACCAAATTGACAGGGTTCCTGGTATCTGAAACACGATTTCGTAAAGCAGTGTTGGCTGTCGGATGTGGCTGTATGTCTTAAGACTAAACAGTCGGGTTAGAACATTTGGCTTTGACTTGCTCCACTAGGCCGCACATGCCAGATTGGCAGGGCTCCTGGTAAAGCAGTGTTGGCTGTCGGATGGGGCTGTATATCTTAAGACTAAACAGTCGGGCTAGACCATTTGGCTTTGACGTGCTCCCCTAGGCTGCACATGCCAGCTTGGCAGGGCTCGTTGTAGCTGAGACAAGTTTTGATAAAGCAGTTTTGACTTTCACGTGAGGCTATATGTTTTAAGACTAAAAATTCGGGTGAGACTTATTGGTTTTGACTTACTCCCCTTGGCTGCACATGCCAGATCAGCAGTGCTCCTGGTATCTGAGACAAGTTTTGGTAGAGCAGTTTTAGCGACCAGGCGGGGCTGTATGTTTTAAGACTCAATAGTCGGGTGAGACTGTTTGGCTTGTCATGCTCCCCCAGGCTGCACATGCTAGATAAGCAGGGTTCCTGGTAACTGAGATAAGTTTTGGTAAAGCAATTTTGAACTCCAGGTGAGGGTGGATGTCTTAAGACTAAATAGTCGGGTGAGACTATTTGGCTTTGACTTGCTCCCCTAGTATGCAAAGACCTCATTAGCAGAGCTCGTGGTATCTGAGACAAGTTTTGATAAAGCAGTTTTGACACCAGGTGAGTCTGTGTGTTTTAAGATTGTTTAGTCGGGTGAGGCTGTTTAGCTTTTACTTGCTCCCCTAGGCTGCCAATGCTTGATTAGCAGGGCTTCTTGTACCTATTTCAAGTTTTGGTAAAGCAGTTTTGACGGCCAGGTGAGGCAGTAGGTTTTAAGATTAAATAGTCGGGTGAAGCAATTTGGCTTTGACTTGCTCTCCTAGGCCGCACATGCCTGATTGGCAGCGCTCGTGGTATTTGAGACAAGTTTTGGTACGGCAGTTTTGACTTCCACGTGAGGCTGTATGTTTTAAGACTAAATAGTCGGGTGAGACTGTTTGGCTTGACTTGCTCCCCTAGGATTTAAATATTTGAGTGGTAGGGCTCCTGCTATCGGAGTTAAGTTTTGGTAAAGCTGTTTTGACACCAGGTGAGACTGTGTGTTTAAGATTGGATAGTCAGGTGAGCCTAATTGGCTTTCACTTGTTACCCTAGGCTGCAAATGAAAGATTAGCAGGGCTCCTGGTATCTGAGACACGTTTTGGTAAAGCAGTTTTGGATTCCACGTGAGGCTGTATGTTTTAAGACTAAATAGTCGGGTGACACTATTTGACTTGCTCCCCTAGGATGCACATGCCAGATTGGTAGGGCTCCACGATTCTGAGACACGTTTTGGTAAAGCAGCTGTGGCTTTGTATATATGTCTTAAGACTCAATAGTCGGGTGAGACTACTTGGCTTTGACTTGCTCCCCTAGTCGGCACATGCCAGATTGGCAGGGCTCGTTGTATCTGAGAGAGGTATTGGTAAAGCAGATTTGGCTTTGTTTGTATGTTTTAAGACTCAATAGTCGGGTGAGACTACTTGGCTTTGACTTGCTCCCCTAGTCGGCACATGCCAGATTGGCAGGTCTCGTTGTATCTGAGACAGGTTTTGATAAAGCAATTTTGCCTTCCACGTGAGGCTGTATGTTTTAAGACTAAATAGTCGGGTGACACTATTTGGATTCCACTTGCTCCCTCAGTCTGCACATGCCAGATTGGCAGGGCTTCTGGTATCAGAGACAATTTTTGGTAAAACAATTTTGGCTTCCAGTTGAGGCTGTATGTTCTAAATTTATAAATAATGCAAATCCTTGATAAGCAGGGTTCCTAGTATCTAATAAAGTTTTGGCAAAGCAGTCTTGACGGCCTGTTAAGCTGTATGTTTTAAGATTAAATATTTGGGTGAGCCCATTTGGCTTTGATTTGGTCCCCTAGGCTGGACATGCCAAATTGACAGGGCTCCTGGTATCTAAAACACGTTTCGGTAAAGCAGTTTTGGCGGTCAGATGGGGCTGTATGTCTTAAGACTAAATAGTCGGGTGAGACCATTTGGCTTCCCCCAGAATGCAAAACCTAGATTAGCAGAGTTCCTAGTATCTGATTCAAGTTTTGGTAAAACAGTTTTGACGGCCAGTTAGGCTCTATGTTTTGGCACATGCAAGATTGTGATCTGAGACAAGTTTTGATACAGCAGTTTTGACTTCCTCGTGAGGCTGTATATTTTAAGACTAAATAGTTGGGTGAGACTATATGGCTTTGACTTGCTCCCCTAGGCTGCACATGCCATATTGGCAGGGCTCGTTGTATCTGAGACAAGTTTTGATAAAGCACTTTTGACTTCCACGTGAGACTGTATATTTTTAGACTAAATAGTTGGTTGAGACTATTCGGCTTTGAATTGCTCCCCTAGTCTGCACATGGCAAATTGGCAGTGCTCGTGGTATCTGAGACATGTTTTGATAAAGCAATTTTGACATCCCGGTAAAGCTGTACATATTGAGACTAAATAGTTGGGTGGGACCATTCGGCTTTGACTTGCTTCCCTAGGCTGCACATTCCAGATTGGCAGGGCTCGTTGTATCTGAGACAAGTTTTTGTAAAGAAGTTTTGACTTCCAGGTAAGGCTGTCTGCTTCGAGATTAAATATTCGGATGAGACTATTTGGCTTTGAATTGCTCCCATTCGCTGCACATGGTAGATTGGCAGCGCTCGTGGTATCTGGGTCAAGTTTTGGTAAAGCAGTCTTGGCGGCCAGATGGGACTGTATGTCTAAAGGCTTAATAGTCGGGTGAGACTATTTGGCTTTGTCATGCCCCCTTGGCTGCACATGATAGATTGGCAGCGGTCGTGGTAACTGAGACAAGTTTTGGTTAAACAATTTTGGCTTCCAGGTGAGGCTGTATGTTTTCAGACTAAAAAGTCGGATGAGACTCTTTGGCTTTGACTTGCTCTCCTAGGCTGACACCAGGTGAGTCTGTGGGTTTTAAGATTGTTTAGTCGGGTGAGGCTGTTTAGCTTTTACTTGCTCCCCTAGGCTGCCAATGCTTGATTAGCAGGGCTTCTTGTACCTATTTCAAGTTTTGGTAAAGCAGTTTTGACGGCCAGGTGAGGCAGTAGGTTTTAAGATTAAATAGTCGGGTGAAGCAATTTGGCTTTGACTTGCTCTCCTAGGCCGCACATGCCTGATTGGCAGCGCTCGTGGTATTTGAGACAAGTTTTGGTACGGCAGTTTTGACTTCCACGTGAGGCTGTATGTTTTAAGACTAAATAGTCGGGTGAGACTGTTTGGCTTGACTTGCTCCCCTAGGATTTAAATACTTGAGTGGTAGGGCTCCTGCTATCGGAGTTAAGTTTTGGTAAAGCTGTTTTGACACCAGGTGAGACTGTGTGTTTAAGATTGGATAGTCAGGTGAGCCTAATTGGCTTTCACTTGTTACCCTAGGCTGCAAATGAAAGATTAGCAGGGCTCCAGGTATCTGAGACACGTTTTGGTAAAGCAGTTTTGAATTCCACGTGAGGCTGTATGTTTTAAGAATAAATAGTCGGGTGACACTATTTGGCTTCCACTTGCTCCCCTAGGATGCACATGCCAGATCAGCAGTGCTCCTGGTATCTGAGACAAGTTTTGGTAAAGCAGTTTTAGCGACCAGACGGGGCTGTATATTTTAAGACTCAATAGTCGGGTAAGACTGTTTGGCTTGTCATGCTCCCCCAGGCTGCACATGCTAGATAAGCAGGGTTCCTGGTAACTGAGATAAGTTTTGGTAAGGCAGTTTTGGCGATCAGATGGGGCTGTATGGTTTAGGTCTAAAAAGTTGGGTGGGACATTTTCGTGGTTTCGGAGACAAGTTTTGGTAAAGCAGTTTTGACATTTACGTGAGGCTGTATATTTTGAGACTAAATAGTCGGGTGGGACCATTTGGCTTTGACTTGCTCCCCTAGGCTGCACATGACAATATGGCGGGGCTCGTGGTATCTGAGACAAGTTTTGATAAAGCAGTTTTAGCGGCCAGAGGGGGATGTATGTTTAAAGACTCAATAGTCGGGTGAGACTATTCGGCTTTGAATTGCTTCCCTAGTATGCAAATACCTCATTAGCAGAGCTCGTGGTATCTGAGACAAGTTTTGATAAAGCAGTTTTGACACCAGGTAAGTCTGTGTGTTTTAAGATTGTTTAGTCGGGTGAGGCTGTTTAGCTTTTACTTGCTCCCCTAGGCTGCCAATGCTAGATTAGCAGGGCTTCTTGTACCTATTTTAAGATTTGGTAAAGCAGTTTTGACGGCCAGGTGAGGCAGTAGTTTTTAAGATTAAATAGTCGGGTGAAGCAATTTGGCTTTGACTTGCTCTCCTAGGCCGCACATGCCTGATTGGCAGCGCTCGTGGTATTTGAGGCAAGTTTTGGTACGGCAGTTTTGACTTCCACGTGAGGCTGTATGTTTTAAGACTAAATAGTCGGCTGAGACTGTTTGGCTTGACTTGCTCCCCAAGGATTTAAATACTTGATTGGCAGGGCTCCTGCTATCGGAGTTAAGTTTTGGTAAAGCTGTTTTGACACCAGGTGACACTGTGTGTTTAAGATTGGATAGTCAGGTGAGCCTAATTGGCTTTCACTTGTTACCCTAGTCTGCAAATGAAAGACTAGAAGGGCTCCTGGTATCTGAGACACGTTTTGGTAAAGCAGTTTTGGATTCCACGTGAGGCTGTATGTTTTAAGACTAAATAGTCGGGTGACACTATTTGGCTTCCACTTTCTCCACGATTCTGAGGCACGTTTTGGTAAAGCAGCTGAGGCTTTGTATATATGTTTTAAGACTCAATAGTCGGGTGAGACTTATTGGCTTTGACTTGATCCCCTAGGCTGCACATGCCAGATTGGCAGTGCTCCTGATATCTGAGACAAGTTTTGGTAAGGCAGTTATGGCGATCAGCTGGGTCTGTTTGTTTTAAGACCCAATAGACGGGTGAGACTATTTGTCTCTGACTTGCTCACTTAGGCTGCACATTCCAGATTGCAGGGCTCCTTTCACCTGAGACTAGTTTTGAAAAAACGGTTTTGGTGGTCAGATGTGGCTAAAGTGTTTAGGACTAAATAGTTGGGTGGCACTATTTGGCTTTCACCAGTTCCTCTAGGCTGCATGCGCCAAATTGGCAGGGATCGTGGTATCCGAGACAAGTTTTGGCTAAGCAGTTTTGACTTCCCTGTGATTCTGTATGTTGTAAGACTAAATAGTCGGGTGAGACTACTTGGCTTTGACTTGCTCCCCTAGTCGGCACATGCCAGATTGGCAGGGCTCGTTGTATCTGAGACAAGCTTCGATAAAGCAGTTTTGACTACCACGTGAGGCTGTATGTTTTAAGACTTAATAATTGGGTGACACTATTCGGCTTTGAAATGCTCCCCTTGGCTGCACATGCCAGATTGGCAGGGCTCCTGATATTTGAGACAAGTTTTTGTAAACCAGTTTGGACTTCCACATGAGGCTGTATGTCTTAGGACTAAATAGTCGGGTGAGACTATTGGTTTTGAATTGGTCCCATAGGACGCAAACATCCAATTGGCAGGGCTCCTGCTATCGGAGTCAAGTTTTAGTAAAGCAGTTTTGACACCAGGTGAGACTGTGTGTTTAAGATTGGATAGTCAGGTGAAACTAATTGCCTTTAACTTGATACCCTAGGCTGCAAATGCCACATTAGCAGGGCTCCTGGTATCTGAGACCCGTTTTGGTAAAGTAGTGCGGACTTCCACGTGAGGCTGTATGATTTTAGAATAAATAGTCGGGTGAGATTATTTGGCTTTGACTTGCGCTCCTAGGCAGCACATGCCAGATTGCCAGGGCTCCTGGTATCTGAGACAAGTTTTGGTAAGGCAGTTTTGGCGATCAGATGGGGCTCTATGGTTTAGGTCTAAAAAGTTGGGTGGGACATTTTCGTGGTTTCGGAGACAAGTTTTGGTAAAGCAGTTTTGACATTTACGTGAGGCTGTATATTTTGAGACTAAATAGTCGGGTGGGACCATTTGGCTTTGACTTGCTCCCCTAGGCTGCACATGACAATATGGCGGGGCTCGTGGTATCTGAGACAAGTTTTGATAAAGCAGTTTTAGCGGCCAGAGGGGGATGTATGTTTAAAGACTCAATAGTCGGGTGAGACTATTCGGCTTTGAATTGCTCTCCTAGGCTGCACATGACAGATTAGGAGGGCTTGTGGTATCTGAGACAAGTTTTGTTAAAAGCAGTCCGGACATCCAAGTGAGGCTGTATGATTTGAGACTAAATAGTCGGGGGAGACTATTCGGCTTTGAATTGCTCCCCTTGGCTGCACATGCCAGATTGGCAGGGCTCCTGGTATCTGAGACAAGTTTTGGTAAGGCAGTTTTGGCGATCAGATGATGCTGTATGCTTGAAGACCCAATAGTCGAGTGAGTCTATTTGGTTTTGACTTGCTCCCTTAGGCTGCACATTACAGATTGGCAGGGCTCCTCGTATCTGAGACAAGTTTTGGTAAAACAGTTTTAGCGGTCAGATGGGACTGTATGGCTTAGGTCTAAAAAGTTGGGTGGGACAGTTTCGTGGTATCGGAGACAAGTTTTGGTAAAGCAGTTTTGACATTTACGTGAGGCTGTATTTTTTGAGACTAAGTAGTCGGGTGGGACCATTTGGCTTTGATTTGCTCCCCTAGGCTGCACATGACAAATTGGAAGGGCTCGTGGTATCTGAGACAAGTTTTGGTAAAACAGTTTTAGCGGCCAGAGGGGGCTGTATGTTTAAAGACTCAATAGTCGGGTGAGACTATTCGGCTTTGAATTGCTCTCCTAGGCTGCACATGACAGATTAGCAGGGCTCGCGGTATGTGAGACAAGTTTTGATAATGCAGTCCGGACATCCACGAGAGGCTGTATGATTAAGGACTAAATAGTCGGGTGAGACTATTCGGTTTTGAAATGCTCCCCTTGGCTGCACATTCCAGATTGGCAGGGCTCCTGATATTTGAGACAAGTTTTTGTAAACCAGTTTTGACTTCCACATGAGGCTGTATGTCTTTGGACTAAATAGTCGGGTGAGACTATTGGTTTTGAATTGGTCCCATAGGACGCAAACACCCAATTGGCAGGGCTCCTGCTATCGGAGTCAAGTTTTAGTAAAGCAGTTTTGACACCAGGTGAGACTGTGTGTTTAAGATTGGATAGTCAGGTGAAACTAATTGCCTTTAACTTGATACCCTAGTCTGCAAATGCCACATTAGCAGGGCTCCTGGTATCTGAGACCCGTTTTGGTAAAGTAGTGCGGACTTCCACGTGAGGCTGTATGATTTTAGAATAAATAGTCGGGTGAGATTATTTGGCTTTGACTTGCGCTCCTAGGCAGCACATGCCAGATTGCCAGGGCTCCTGGTATCTGAGACAAGTTTTGGTAAGGCAGTTTTGGCGATCAGATGGGGCTGTATGGTTTAGGTCTAAAAAGTTGGGTGGGACATTTTCGTGGTTTCGGAGACAAGTTTTGGTAAAGCAGTTTTGACATTTACGTGAGGCTGTATATTTTGAGACTAAATAGTCGGGTGGGACCATTTGGCTTTGACTTGCTCCCCTAGGCTGCACATGACAATATGGCGGGGCTCGTGGTATCTGAGACAAGTTTTGATAAAGCAGTTTTAGCGGCCAGAGGGGGATGTATGTTTAAAGACTCAATAGTCGGGTGAGACTATTCGGCTTTGAATTGCTTCCCTAGTATGCAAATACCTCATTAGCAGAGCTCGTGGTATCTGAGACAAGTTTTGATAAAGCAGTTTTGACACCAGGTAAGTCTGTGTGTTTTAAGATTGTTTAGTCGGGTGAGGCTGTTTAGCTTTTACTTGCTCCCCTAGGCTGCCAATGCTAGATTAGCAGGGCTTCTTGTACCTATTTTAAGATTTGGTAAAGCAGTTTTGACGGCCAGGTGAGGCAGTAGTTTTTAAGATTAAATAGTCGGGTGAAGCAATTTGGCTTTGACTTGCTCTCCTAGGCCGCACATGCCTGATTGGCAGCGCTCGTGGTATTTGAGGCAAGTTTTGGTACGGCAGTTTTGACTTCCACGTGAGGCTGTATGTTTTAAGACTAAATAGTCGGCTGAGACTGTTTGGCTTGACTTGCTCCCCAAGGATTTAAATACTTGATTGGCAGGGCTCCTGCTATCGGAGTTAAGTTTTGGTAAAGCTGTTTTGACACCAGGTGACACTGTGTGTTTAAGATTGGATAGTCAGGTGAGCCTAATTGGCTTTCACTTGTTACCCTAGTCTGCAAATGAAAGACTAGAAGGGCTCCTGGTATCTGAGACACGTTTTGGTAAAGCAGTTTTGGATTCCACGTGAGGCTGTATGTTTTAAGACTAAATAGTCGGGTGACACTATTTGGCTTCCACTTTCTCCACGATTCTGAGGCACGTTTTGGTAAAGCAGCTGAGGCTTTGTATATATGTTTTAAGACTCAATAGTCGGGTGAGACTTATTGGCTTTGACTTGATCCCCTAGGCTGCACATGCCAGATTGGCAGTGCTCCTGATATCTGAGACAAGTTTTGGTAAGGCAGTTATGGCGATCAGCTGGGTCTGTTTGTTTTAAGACCCAATAGACGGGTGAGACTATTTGTCTCTGACTTGCTCACTTAGGCTGCACATTCCAGATTGCAGGGCTCCTTTCACCTGAGACTAGTTTTGAAAAAACGGTTTTGGTGGTCAGATGTGGCTAAAGTGTTTAGGACTAAATAGTTGGGTGGCACTATTTGGCTTTCACCAGTTCCTCTAGGCTGCATGCGCCAAATTGGCAGGGATCGTGGTATCCGAGACAAGTTTTGGCTAAGCAGTTTTGACTTCCCTGTGATTCTGTATGTTGTAAGACTAAATAGTCGGGTGAGACTACTTGGCTTTGACTTGCTCCCCTAGTCGGCACATGCCAGATTGGCAGGGCTCGTTGTATCTGAGACAAGCTTCGATAAAGCAGTTTTGACTACCACGTGAGGCTGTATGTTTTAAGACTTAATAATTGGGTGACACTATTCGGCTTTGAAATGCTCCCCTTGGCTGCACATGCCAGATTGGCAGGGCTCCTGATATTTGAGACAAGTTTTTGTAAACCAGTTTGGACTTCCACATGAGGCTGTATGTCTTAGGACTAAATAGTCGGGTGAGACTATTGGCTTTGAATTGGTCCATAGGACGCAAACACCTAATTGGCAGGGCTCCTGCTATCCGAGTCAAGTTTTAGTAAAGCAGTTTTGACACCAGGTGAGACTGTGTGTTTAAGATTGAATAGTAAGGTGAAACTAATTGGCTTTAACTTGTTACCCTAGGCTGCAAATGCCAGATTAGCAGGGCTCCTGGTATCTGAGACCCGTTTTGGTAAAGCAGTTTTGACTTCCACATGAGGCTGTATGTCTTAGGACTAAATAGTCGGGTGAGACTATTGGCTTTGAATTGGTCCATAGGACGCAAACACCTAATTGGCAGGGCTCCTGCTATCGGAGGGACCACTTGGCTTTGACTTGCTCCCCTAGGCTGCACATGACAAATTGGAAGGGCTCGTGGTATCTGAGACAAGTTTTGGTAAAACAGTTTTGGCGGCCAAAGGGGGCTGTATGTTTAAAGACTCAATAGTCGGGTGAGACTATTCGTCTTTGAATTGCTCTCCTAGGCTGCACATGACAGATTAGCAGGGCTCGCGGTATCTGAGACAAGTTTTGATAATGCAGTCCGGACATCCACGAGAGGCTGTATGATTAAGAACTAAATAGTCGGGTGAGACTATTCGGCTTTGAAATGCTCCCCTTGGCTGCACATGCCAGATTGGCAGAGCTCCTGGTATCTGAGACAAGTTTTGGTAAGGCAGTTTTGGCGATCAGATGGGGCTGTATGCTTGAAGACCCAATAGTCGAGTGAGACTATTTGGCTTTGACTTGCTCCCTTAGGCTGCACATTACAGATTGGCAGGGCTCCTCGTATCTGCGACAAATTTTGGTTAAACAGTTTTGCGGTCAGATGGGACTGTATGGCTTAGGACTAAATAGTCGGGTGGGACAATTTCATGGTATCTGAGACAAGTTTTGGTAAAGCAGTTTTGACATCCACTTGAGGCAGTATATTTTGAGACTAAATAGTCGGGTGGGACCACTTGGCTTTGACTTGCTCCCCTAGGCTGCACATGACAAATTGGCAGGGCTCCTGATACCTGAGACAAGTTTTGGTAAGGCAGTTATGGCGATCAGCTGGGTCTGTTTGTTTTAAGACCCAATAGACGAGTGAGACTATTTGGCTTTGACTTGCTCACTTAAGCTGCACATTCCAGATTGCAGGGCTCCTTTCACCTGAGACTAGTTTTGGTAAAACGGTTTTGGTGGTCAGATGTGGCTGTAGTGTTTAGGACTAAATAGTTGGGTGGCACTTTTTGGCTTTCACCAGTTCCTCTAGGCTGCATACGCCAGATTGGCAGGGATCATGGTATCTGAGACAAGTTTTGGTTAAGCAGTTTTGACTTCCCTGTGATTCTGTATGTCTTAAGACTAAATAGTCGAGTGAGACTACTTGGCTTTGACTTGCTCCCCTAGTATGCAAATACCTGATTAGCAGAGCTCGTGGTATCTGAGACAAGTTTTGATAAAGCAGTTTTGACACCAGGTGAGTCTGTGTGTTTTAAGATTGTTTAGTCGGATAAGGCTATTTAGCTTTTACTTGCTCCCCTAGGCTGCCAATGCTAGATTAGCAGGGCTTCTTGTACCTATTTCAAGTTTTGGTAAAGCAGTTTTGACGGCCAGGTGAGGCAGTAGGTTTTAAGATTAAATAGTCGGGTGATGCAATTTGGCTTTGACTTGCTCTCCTAGGCCGCACATGCCTGATTGGCAGCGCTCGTGGTATTTGAGACAAGTTTTGGTACGGCAGTTTTGACTTCCACGTGAGGCTGTATGTTTTAAGACTAAATAGTCTGGTGAGACTGTTTGGCTTGACTTGCTCCCCTAGGATTTAAATACTTGATTGGTAGGGCTCCTGCTATCGGAGTTAAGTTTTGGTAAAGCTGTAAGCGAGTTTTGGTAAAACAGTTTTGGCGGCCAGATGGGGCTGCAGGGTTTAGGACTAAATAGTCGGGTAAGTGGCTTTTACCAGCTCCTCTAGGCTGCATATGCCAGATTGGCAGGGCTGGTGGTATCTGAGACAAGTTTTGGTAAACCAGTATTGTCTTCCACGTGATTCTATATGCTTTAAGACTAAATAGTCGGGTGAGACTATATGGCTTTGACTTGCTCCCCTAGGCTGCAAATGCCATATTGGCAGGGCTCGTTGTATCTGAGACAAGTTTTGATAAAACAGTTTTGACTTCCACGTGAGACTGTATATTTTAAGACTAAATAGTTGGGTGAGACTATTCGGCTTTGAATTGCTTCCCTAGGCTGCACATAGCAAATTGGCAGTGCTCGTGGTATCTGAGACATGTTTTGATAAAGCAATTTTGACATCCAGGTAAAGCTGTACATATTGAGACTAAATAGTTGGGTGGGACCATTCGGCTTTGACTTGCTCCCCTAGGCTGCACATGCCAGATTGGCAGGGCTCGTTGTATCTGAGACAAGTTTTTGTAAAGAAGTTTTGACTTCCAGGTAAGGCTGTCTGCTTCGAGATTAAATATTCGGGTGAGACTATTTGGCTTTGAATTGCTCCCCTTGGCTGCACATGGTAGATTGGCAGCGTTCGTGGTATCTGGGTCAAGTTTTGGTAAAGCAGTCTTGGCGGCCAGATGGGGCTGTATGTCTAAAGGCTTAATAGTCGGGTGAGACTATTTGGCTTTGTCATGCCCCCTTGGCTGCACATGATAGATTGTCAGCGGTCGTGGTAACTGAGACAGTTTTGGTTAAACAATGTTGGCTTCCAGGTGAGGCTGTATGTTTTCAGACTTAAAAGTCGGTTGAGACTCTTTGGCCTTGACTTGCTCTCCTAGGCTGCACATACCAAATTGCCGGGGTCCTGGTATCTGAAACACGATTTGGTAAAGCAGTGTTGGCTGTCGGATGGGGCTGTATGTCTTAAGACTAAACAGTCGGGTTAGACCATTTGGCTTTGACGTGCTCCCCTAGGCTACACATGCCAGCTTGGCAGGGCTCGTTGTATCTGAGACATGTTTTGATAAAGCAATTTTGACTTTCACGTGAGGCTATATGTTTTAAGACTAATAATTCGGGTGAGACTTATTGGTTTTGACTTACTCCCCTTGGCTGCACATGCCAGATCAGCAGTGCTCCTGGTATCTGAGACAAGTTTTGGTAAAGCAGTTTTAGCGACCAGACGGGGCTGAATGTTTTAAGACTCAATAGTCGGGTGAGACTATTTGGCTTGTCATGCTCCCCCAGGCTGCACATGCTAGATAAGCAGGGTTCCTGGTAACTGAGATAAGTTTTGGTAAAGCAATTTTGAACTCCAGGTGAGGGTGTATGTCTTAAGACTAAATAGTCGGGTGAGACTATTTGGCTTTGACTTGCTCCCCTAGTATGCAAATACCTCATTAGCAGAGCTCGTGGTATCTGAGACAAGTTTTGATAAAGCAGTTTTGACACCAGGTGAGTCTGTGTGTTTTAAGATTGTTTAGTCGGGTGAGGCTATTTAGCTTTTACTTGCTCCCCTTGGCTGCCAATGCTAGATTAGCAGGGCTTGTACCTATTTCAAGTTTTGGTAAATCAGTTTTGACGGCCAGGTGAGGCAGTAGTTTTTAAGATTAAATAGTCGGGTGAAGCAATTTGGCTTTGACTTGCTCTCCTAGGCCGCACATGCCTGATTGGCAGCGCTCGTGGTATTTGAGACAAGTTTTGGTACGGCAGTTTTGGCTTCCACGTGAGGCTGTATGTTTTAAGACTAAATAGTCGGGTGAGACTGTTTGGCTTGACTTGCTCCCCTAGGATTTAAATACTTGATTGGTAGGGCTCCTGCTATCGGAGTTAAGTTTTGGTAACGCTGTAAGCGAGTTTTGGTAAAACAGTTTTGGCGGTCAGATGGGGCTGCAGGGTTTAGGACTAAATAGTCGGGTAAGTGGCTTTTACCAGCTCCTCTAGGCTGCATATGCCAGATTGGCAGGGCTGGTGGTATCTGAGACAAGTTTTGGTAAACCAGTATTGTCTTCCACGTGATTCTATATGCTTTAAGACTAAATAGTCGGGTGAGACTATATGGCTTTGACTTGCTCCCCTAGGCTGCAAATGCCATATTGGCAGGGCTCGTTGTATCTGAGACAAGTTTTGATAAAGCAGTTTTGACTTCCACGTGAGACTGTATATTTTAAGACTAAATAGTTGGGTGAGACTATTCGGCTTTGGAGTGCTTCCCTAGGCTGCACATAGCAAATTGGCAGTGCTCGTGGTATCTGAGACATGTTTTGAAAAAGCAATTTTGACATCCAGGTAAAGCTGTACATATTGAGACTAAATAGTTGGGTGGGACCATTCGGCTTTGACTTGCTCCCCTAGGCTGCACATGCCAGATTGGCAGGGCTCGTTGTATCTGAGACAAGTTTTTGTAAAGAAGTTTTGACTTCCAGGTAAGGCTGTCTGCTTCGAGATTAAATATTCGGGTGAGACTATTTGGCTTTGAATTGCTCCCCTTGGCTGCACATGGTAGATTGGCAGCGTTCGTGGTATCTGGGTCAAGTTTTGGTAAAGCAGTCTTGGCGGCCAGATGGGGCTGTATGTCTAAAGGCTTAATAGTCGGGTGAGACTATTTGGCTTTGTCATGCCCCCTTGGCTGCACATGATAGATTGGCAGCGGTCGTGGTAACTGAGACAAGTTTTGGTTAAACAATGTTGGCTTCCAGGTGAGGCTGTATGTTTTCAGACTTAAAAGTCGGTTGAGACTCTTTGGCCTTGACTTGCTCTCCTAGGCTGCACATACCAAATTGCCGGGGTCCTGGTATCTGAAACACGATTTGGTAAAGCAGTGTTGGCTGTCGGATGGGGCTGTATGTCTTAAGACTAAACAGTCGGGTTAGACCATTTGGCTTTGACGTGCTCCCCTAGGCTGCACATGCCAGCTTGGCAGGGCTCGTTGTATCTGAGACATGTTTTGATAAAGCAGTTTTGACTTTCACGTGAGGCTATATGTTTTAAGACTAAAAATTCGGGTGAGACTTATTGGTTTTGACTTACTCCCCTTGGCTGCACATGCCAGATCAGCAGTGCTCCTGGTATCTAGTATGCAAATACCTCATTAGCAGAGCTCGTGGTATCTGAGACAAGTTTTGATAAAGCAGTTTTGACACCAGGTGAGTCTGTGTGTTTTAAGATTGTTTAGTCGGGTGAGGCTATTTAGCTTTTACTTGCTCCCCTAGGCTGCCAATGCTAGATTAGCAGGGCTTGTACCTATTTCAAGTTTCGGTAAAGCAGTTTTGACGGCCAGGTGAGGCAGTAGTTTTTAAGATTAAATAGTCGGGTGAAGCAATTTGGCTTTGACTTGCTCTCCTAGGCCGCACATGCCTGATTGGCAGCGCTCGTGGTATTTGAGACAAGTTTTGGTACGGCAGTTTTGACTTTCACGTGAGGCTGTATGTTTTAAGACTAAATAGTCGGGTGAGACTGTTTGGCTTGACTTGCTCCCCTAGGATTTAAATACTTGATTGGCAGGGCTCCTGCTATCGGAGTTAAGTTTTGGTAAAGCTGTTTTGACACCAGGTGAGACTGTGTGTTTAAGATTGGATAGTCAGGTGAAACTAATTGGCTTTAACTTGTTACCCTAGGCTGCAAATGCCAGATTAGCAGGGCTCCTGGTATCTGAAACCCGTTTTGGTAAAGTAGTGCGGACTTCCACGTGAGGCTGTATGATTTTAGAATAAATAGTCGGGTGAGATTATTTGGCTTTGACTTGCTCCCTTAGGCTGCACATTACAGATTGGCAGGGCTCCTCGTATCTGAGACACGTTTTGGTAAAGTGGTGCGGACTTCCACGTGAGGCTGTATGATTTTAGAATAAATAGTCGGGTGAGACTATTTGGCTTTGACTTGCACACTTAGGCTGCACATTCCAGATTGCAGGGCTCCTTTCACCTGAGACTAGTTTTGGTAAAACGGTTTTGGTGGTCAGATGTGGCTGTAGTGTTTAGGACTAAGTAGTCGGGTGAGACTATTTGGCTTTGACTTGCTCCCTCAGTCTGCACTTTCCAGATTGGCAGGGCTCGTTGTATCTGAGACAGGTTTTGATAAAGCATTTTTGCCTTCCACGTGAGGCTGTATGTTTTAAGACTAAATAGTCGGGTGACACTATTTGGATTCCACTTGCTCCCTCAGCCTGCACATGCCAGATTGGCACGGCTTCTGGTATCTTAGACAAGTTTTGGTAATGCAGATTTGACAGCAGGTGAAACTGTGTTTTTTAAGATTGGCTAGTCAAGTGAGACTAATTGACTTTGACTTGTTCCCCTAGGCTTCAGATGCCAGATTAGCAGGGCTCCTAGTATCTAATTCAAGTTTCGGTATGGCAGTTTTGACGGCCAGGTGAGGCTGCATGGACTTAGATTAAAGCGTTGGTTGAAACTTTTTGGCTTTGACTTGCTCTGCTTGGCTGCATATGCCTGGCTCCTGGTATTTGAGACAAGTTTCGGTAAAGCAGTTTTTACTTTCTCGTGATGCTGGATGTTTTAGGACCAAATAGTCGGGTGAGACTATTTGACTTGTTCCCCTAGCCTGTAAAAGCCAGATTAGCAGGGCTCCTGGTATTTGAGACAAGTTTCGGTAAAGCAGTTTTGACTTCCTCTTGATGCTGTATGTTTTAAGATTAAATAGTCGGGTGAGACTATTTGACTTTGACTTGCTCACCTAGGCTGCACATGCCAGATTGGCAGGGCTCATGGTATCTGAAACAAGTTTTGGTAAAGCAGTTTTGACTTCCACGTGGGGCTGTATATTTTAAGTCTAAATAGTGAGATTATTTGGCCTTGACTTGCTTCCATCGCTTTCGATATAATTCACAATTATATGTATGTCGATGGTGCTCTAGCAGGTGCACTAACTAAGCAACGACCAATCTTAGCCATAGAAGAATTTCGTACAGCTCTTGACAGAGGCCGTGACAAAGGACGTGTTAAAAGATATCCTGTGTGTGGCTTTCGAAGAGCCTTGCATCGCCAAGTCGCCAGGTATTTGATGGCCCGTCTATAATGGTATTCAAGAATTCGTCCACAAAACGTGAAGTACCATCACAGATTGCGAAACTATTTGATACAGCTGGACGGCTAGCACCTGTGGTAGTTCGACCAAAGATATTTGAGCAAGAGATCTGGCTCCAAGAACTGCGATGGGATGCTTACCTGCCAGAAGAGGACGTTCAGAGTGGGTACGAAATTTTAACCATGGAGAAGGATACTCTTAAAGAGATCCATAACTTAAGATGGGTTTACATCATTTAGCTTTAATGATCCTCCCTCCCTGTCCAATTTACCCACCTCATTTGCTTCACGGAGGTAACCAGTTGGTGATGTGTCTTATAATAACCAAATACTGGATTCCAAAGCTCAGTCGTCGTAAAATCTACAATAAACTCCTGCAAAGTCTGTGTAATATATCGTCGGCGACTTCACGCCCAAATTACGGGTGATCTCCCCATGGAGATAAAAAATATCAACCTTTTCCCGACGCTTCACACATACGGGTGTAGATTTTAAAGAACCTTTTGATATTAAAAGCTCGAGTGTGTAAAATTCCCAAGTTTTTTGTCTGTGTCATCGTGTGTTTTAGCACTAATTCAATCCATTTAGAAGCTACCACAGATCTAACCACGAAAAGATTCCTGGCTGCGTTTTCTCGTTTCTTAGCAAAACGTGGCCTTGCCGCCCAAGCATATGTAGTCAGATAATGGAAAATCATTTGTGGGAGCCTTCCGTTCTTTCGAGAGATTTTTTGCAAGTGACCAAGGAGCTCATTTTATCCAAGCGTAGGAATCAAAACTTGTGTTGGCATTTCAATCTATCCCTTGTATCTTCTATCTTTCCATCTTTTTGAAAAGAATCTTATAACGTTCCGCCCACAATCTCCCCAATTGTCTCCCTAATCTCCCCAATTCAACATGGATTCGTAAAGACTCGGACAACTACGACCAATCTGCTAGATTTACTTTCTTGGTAAATGAGGCTCTCCTTTCGAAAACGCAGACTTTTGTCATTAACACAGAATTCAGTAAGGTTTTTGATTATGTGCACCTTGATATTTTACTTCTTTAACTTGTTCGATTAGGTTTTATGACCTTCAATCATACTAGATCTTATCTTGTCAATTATACAATCGAAAATACCAAGATTTTTTCTTTAACCTATTGTTCGCCCTATCCTTGAATAATGCTCTCACATCTGGTCTCCGCAGAATAACAATAGCCAGGATCGCACTGAATCTGTTCAGACGCAATTTCTTCTTTTTGCCTTACGAGCCTTAAATTGGGACCCCAATCGTCGGGAGCCATCCGTTAGAATCTTCTTAGGGCGTCTTAAATTCTCTGTTCCGTCTACACCAACCAGGAATTGTCGGCCCTTATTCCTACCAACGTGCACAACAGATTACACTACGCACAATTTTATTCGCATGCTATGCACAAATTACAATATTTAAGTTTGTATTCCGTTTTCTCCACCGAACTTTCTCCACCCCTAAGAAAATCGTTGCTATCAGGAGACCTACGGGAACTCACTGACCATCCCCAGCTATGACCCTTCTCATAGCCGGACAGGCTATAAATTCCCTCCCACAAAGTTGGTGATTTTCCATCACTATTTCTTTATTTTGTCTATTTAACACTCTATATATCTAGGACTAGCTGGTATAGCCCGGCCTTGCCCGTGGCACGTATAAAATAAATGTTATCAAAAAGCTTTGAAAATGATTTTGAAACTGATCGGACGTTTTCCGCTAATTTACCACTGTTGCGCATGGAATTTCCCAAATCGTTGAAACACGTATTCATTAAGTTTTTTAAGTAGAGCTTTGATAATCATTTTGAAGCAATTCGGAAAAAAATTAAACGTCAGCAATAAAAATTCTTTGAAGTGCATTTTTCACCGAGGATGCTTTGATTCTGCGCAAAATGTGAAACAGGTCTCAAATGATTTTCCCATGGATCCTTGGAAATGAAATTGAGTTTAAGCCCACAAAATTGTTGACCCCCATTTCCACCAAGGATTGATGAATTTAACAAACAGTGCGAAACACTTCTTAAATGAATTTCAGCAAAGATCTTTGATAATAAGTTTGAGGCCGATCCGATGGTTAACAAAAAAGTATCATACCAACGATTTTTGCTAAATAACCACTGTTTTGGGTGGAATTTTTAAATCTCTGAACTCTTATTTATTAAGTTCCTCTGTAGAGTTTTAAAAAAAAATAAGCTAGAAGCAAATCGGACTAAAGTTAAAACTTCACCAAAGAAGTCTTATAATCGCACCTTTTACCGAAGATGCTTTGATTCTTCGAAAAATGTGAAACACGTCTCAAATGATTTTTTATATAAATCCTTGAAAATGAATGTGAGCTCAATACGGCATCCACCAAATCTTTGACCCCCATTTCCACCAAGAAGGAATACATTTTTGGAAAAGTGTGAAACACCCCTCAAATGAATTTAAACAAATAACCTTAAAATTAAGTTTGAGGCCGATCGGATGGTAAACAAAAAAGTTTCATACAAAAGTTTTTCGCGATTATTTTATACTAGCGGGTGGAATTTCCCGAAACCTCTTCTTTACGCACACCTTCATCACATAAGGTAACTACAGGGAAAATTTCGGCTTCTTAGCTCTAACGGTTTGGGCTGTGCGTTGATCACCAATCAGTCAGTCAATCAGTCAGGACAAACAGTTTTATATATAGAGATACATTTCTTTAATTAATTAATAACTTCTTTCTTTCTTTCTTTTTATACCCTGAACCCACCGAAAATTGGTAAAAAGGGTATAATATATTCGTGCAAATGTATGTAGGGTTAGCAAAAGTATTCTTGATCAGCATGAATAGCCGAGTCGATCTAGCCATCTCCGTCTGTCTGTCCGTCCGTTCGTCTGTCCCTATGTATGAACGCAAGGTTCTTAGACCTATAAGAACTTAATACTTGAAATTTTAGCTGCATGTCCTCCTAGTGCCCACGCGGATCGAGTTTGTTTTCGACTTCGTTTCCAAGTAAACGATAAAAATCGATATTGAAATCCTGCAAATAGGGTAAATAATAAGAGCTTAAGTCACCAAAATCGACATGTTGCTTCTTCAAAAGTATATATATATCAAGTATCTTTCATTTTATACCTTTCTCCACCAACCCGCTACTATCGCATTACTATAAATCAAGTCAATAAACCAATTTGTGCAGCCTACCAATATAGGCCACAATTTATCTGCAATTTACTTTTTATAATACAGGAATATTCTATAATAAAATAAGATGCAGAAAATTTCGCCGAGATTGGTTAAGGAACACGCAAGTTATATATTAAACATGTTTTCGCTGGCCTCGAGTTTGGGGCAGCAAACCTATGAATGTACTGTGTTCTGAGCAGCTATTTTAATTCAGGAGCTCCCGACCAGCACCTCTAACTTATTTGCTATTTAGATTATTAAGATTATTTTTAATTTTACTTACGAACACTATTTTCTCTACTTACTCCCTTCTTCTTAACTTTGGGCTCTAAAAGCGTGACTGACAAAATTAGCTGTGAAAAGGGGCATAGCTGGCCGGACGGACAAATAAGACACCCCATTCTAACTAGGCTATTATCATTAATGTATATATACTGCATTAAATAATTAGGAGCACACATGTTTTGTCGACCATTTATAAATAAATAAATGAAATTATATATATATAAATGATGATGGTTTTGGCGACCTTTCCATTTTTATAATAGTTTAGTTAGCTAGCTCGAGGTCCGGGTTTGTTTTAATAAAACAATGAAAACAATTTTATTGATATTTTAAACAGTTTAAATCTTCACGTCATAAAGCGCAGACGTGTTAAATAATTGCTCTGAAGACGGTTTGCCGATGCGCAACCGAAATATATTGGAAACAAAATATCAATACAATTGTTTTCATTGTTTTATTAAAACAAACCCGGACCTCGAGCCAGGTAACTAAACTATTATAAATATAAATGTAAATAAACATAAAAGCAATCATCCTGACGCTCCTCACATGGGCAGATTGTGGGAAGCAGGCGTACAAAAATTTTAAATCCACTTCCACAAATCCACCTCATCCTCAAAATATACATTTAAGTTCTCGATTATCCGATCTTTGGCTCTAAGTACAAAACACTTCCTAGTTGGCGGCCCACTATTTTGAACTACAAGCCAGTAATCAAAGAAGTCGCCATCTCTGTTTTTAACCGATGGCAGTGTCTCAAAGCTCTCCATCAGCAATGTTTCTTTCGGTGGAAGAACGAGTATCGAAAAGAGCTCCACAACCGAAATAAATGGCAATCCCTACCTCTAAGTTGGTGATATGGTTATTATCAAAGAAGATAGCCTACCAGTAAGTGAATGGCGCCTTGGCCGAATCCATCTCGGCACAGACGATGAGGTCCGCGTAGTAGGCGTTCTCGTGGTGTCATACGATGTGCCAATAGCACATTCATATAATATTCATCCTTTAATAACGCATCTCATACATTTTATTCTCCAGTTCACTTCTCTGCATAGAAACCATATGGCCCATCATCCAAGCAACACAACGAACTCCAGGGAACGGATTCCTTCAGATGCCAAATAAAGCTTGGCTCCTCGCCCTCCAGCGGCTCACCACAATCACCCCGAAAGCCCTTCCCCCATATGGACGTCGCTTACATCTCCATAACGGAGTCACCACTACAGTGCTCTCCAAAGAGATCCATGGGCACAGTTGTGCTACGTTCCAAGGTAGCACAGATGACTCGACAGATCATTTCAAAAGCTGACCCCCAACTAAGTTCTACAACTACAGCCGGAGCCATCAAGGCGGATATGAAGGAACAATTCAGCAATATCCTCCTCTTTCATTTTTGACCTAATCACACGACAACAACAAGAGAAACACGTTTCCGCTTCCACTTTTTTGTTATGCTCTTCGCCAAGCAGACATTTTCTGTACGCTCGATTACAAGTGACCTGTTAAGATGTTACTTAAAGAAAACATTTTTTGAAAGACTCAACTATTTGTGTGGCTGTACAGTAGAGGCGGTGGCAAGTGATGCGCTCTGTTGCGAGTCCGAGCTCTACCGAAGTAACTATTATTTTTTTGTTGTTTGTCATTTATTTTTATAACCGGTAAAGCAAATGAGCTTGTAACGCGAGCTGCATTTGGAGATTGTGGAAGAGGTTTCATGGGATCGCCTAATGGAAAACTCCCGACTAAAGCCTCTTACTTGTTTAGCTTAATCTATTTAAAATCTGAAGACTGTTTTCTTTATTTTAAGTTGAACGTCTCACTTAGATGGTTTTCCTTAGAATTACCCATGCTCCAGTCTCTTCTCTGTTTATTTTCTCGGGACTTCAGTTGTTGATGATTTCTTGATCAGCCCTCGCAGTTATGTTGGCTTTGTCGCCGCGCAAAGATCTCCTGTGGCTTTGGTGTCAAATTTATGTGTGCGCTGCACTTGTCGCCATTTGCGTGGTTCTTGGATTTAGGTAGCGTTACAGTTTTGTCAAGTCAAGTTGTTGTTTGACAAATTGTATGTGTCCTCTCTTCACGTATTCTTTGATATCTAGCCCAGTTGTGGGAAATTTTTTCTAATTTTTTGACTTATTGGCTGTATTTTTTTCGAAAGTTGGGCGCCAATTAATCATATATAATATTTTTACCGATTATTAAAGGTTGCGGAATTAATCGTTTATTATACCAGCCGGATGCGCTCTGGTGTATATCACATTCGAAACTTAAACTAAAGACATTTGATTCTTAGAGCTAGAGTCGGCCGAGACGTCTTGCGTGTCAGCAATAGCGCTGAGCGTGCACCATGTCTGGTGTACTGGGCAGCTTCAACAAGTGTCCGAACGGGAGTTCGTCGCCTCGGTTTTTCAGTTGAACTGCAGAGTGCTACCTGTTAACTTATATACTATTTAAGAAGCCACATGTCACGTTTGGTTTCTCAAGCTATATGATGTAGTGGTCCACAGCAGATGATTATGCATACACACGCGGCATAAAAATTTTGACATAACTTTATTGTATTATTTGTAACGGTTGTCCTATCTGGTATACCTTTACATTTATGAATGCATAGCGTATGTATATTGTAACATTTTTTTTTTGCGTTTTCATAATATGTTAATGATTGTCATTCGTAAACTGAGTGTATCTAGACAAAAGGATTTTGTCACTGTTTCTATTAAGTTCGCATAAATCTGCTGTTGATTGAAAATCCGACCATTGACGCGGCTTAGTTTAGTTGAGAGATTGTTGTAACTAATAGAAATTGCAACGATCTATTACCAAATAAACTAATTTTAAAGAAACCCACAGTCTTAAATACTCTTTGATCGATGCCAAAGAATTAAAAGAACCAGCAAATGTTGATGTCAGCGAAAGGACAATTCGTAGACGTCTTAAGGAAACTGATTATGGTACATACATCTCAACCGATCAATATAAAATGAAGCGCCAAGGCTATATGAAATAGTGGTTCGATTCAGCCAGTTCCGACATACATATGTATTGCCTGCAACAGAGAGGCAACCCTACAACTGATACGCTAGTTCGGGTTGAAACAAGAAGACGGTCGGAAATGGCTATATACACTGTGTTAATGGTGCAGATCATGAATAAATACTGTTTGTTCTAAATTTATAGATTACTGAGCCCTGATTGGCGATTAATATATTAAAAGATCATAAATACAAGTACTTTATTAGCTCGGAGATGTCTGATCTTTGCGTTACACATTCTTTAACAAAATTTAAAAACTCTCTACAAGAGTACAACTGAAATACGAGTACAAATGAAATACGAATTGAAAAATTAACCTAACCACCGCAAAACAGGCACTAAAACGTCAAGTTGAAAGAGCTAAACGAACTTTGAAAAAAAACTCGATTTGGCAGTGTGCGAATACAATCATGCCAAAGCATAAACACTACATGGCAGCCGACAGCTGTTCGTTTCGGAGGAACGATTATGATGCTTTACATCGCTTCTTTCTGGAAGTACATTGAGCGGAAAAGTTTTGAACTTACGATCGACGCAAAGTGCCTTTGCTTTATCCATGAAATACATGCTTAATTTAACGGATACCCTAAATACTAACGATAATTTTACAGGAAAATTTAAGAATTAAATAAATTTTACACATAGCGCATTTTGTGCAATAATATAATAAGAAAATAGCACACATAAATTGATTTTACTTTTGTTTTTGGACTGTGTATGCTCGAGAGAAGTTCTTGTCTCAGCCAATGGAGTCAAGCACCGTTGTTTGTATGCGTGAATTATACATGCATAAGTACATTAAAATATGTCTACATGTATGTATGATCACTGATCTGGCTTTAGCTGGCAAGAAAATAATTTTGTTAGTTTTCTAGTGCTGATCATGACCTACCCCAAATTTGTATTCACATATGAATTCATGTTGTATGCTGAGGTTGTCTCCGTAGATAATATGTATTTTAAGTCTATGCAAATATTTATATAACTTCGTTAGCCTAAGGCCACTAAGGCCCACAGTTCATAATTGTATATCATAATTCATTAGCCTTGTATAGTATATAAGCATTATATTAGTAATAAGCACACTTATGGCAAGGTGCCGATATATCGAAGCTAGTTAAGGACAAGGTTTGAATTAAGTTTAAATTTAACCGCCGTAGCAGCAACCGTGCGTTGCTGATCAGTTTCTCAACACCGTCTTCGAGAGCGCAACTTCAAGTAAGTTGCGCTATCCATCGGACGCTGAAGGTCAGCTCGGTCGATCCGGATATGCGAAGGCCTTCTTGCAAGGAGGTCTGAAGGCAGGGTAGCGACGTTTGTAACACTTCGCCTCTCCCTAAACCCTCCATTCCAGCAACTATCAATATATTTTTTCTTTTTTAATATTTTCTTCTTGTAAAGTGAACGAAAAGGAAAAAAATGTATTTATATATAATACATATATATATATTATACGTATATATTTATTATACAATACAATATACAATGACACGAAGCATAAAGCTCATATGGTGAGTGTGTGGCTGTTGTACAACTGTGGAAAGGTATTGGACAATTCACCACAAAGTCCGGACATAAATTCAATAGAAAATGTTTCGAAGTCTCAGAAGATTCCAGAAACATACATACAAAACCTTATTGTTTCAATGAAACGGTGAATGCAGGCTGTATGTGACCCTAATTGAAAAAAAAATATTCCTGTTCAACATTGTTATTTAGTAATAGTTTCGTGTAAAAATACTATATTGACAATATAAAATTTGAATGTATAATAAGGGGCAAAGACAAGGACAAAGACAAAGACCAAGGTGAAGAATGGCCAAAATTTAAAAGAATATTAAGTGGGTTTTTTATTTTTTTTTTTTTTTTTGTATTCAAGTTTTGTAGAATAGACGAAAAAATACAGAACAAAGAAATTACAAAAAAAAAAAGGATGAAAAAAATATACATATGAAAAGACAATATGCCTACAAAAAAGACACGAACAGAAGTGAGTTAAATAAATCTACGGAACGATTAGTATTCCCCGCCGAACACAAAACTGAGCGAGCGTCCAGAAATACCTAGAGTGAGTGATAAAAACTCAAAATGTAGTCGGGTGAGTGCCAAAATCCGGGGGTACGCGTGCGCTGGATCCACCAGCGGCACAAAGTGGAACTGGTAATGATCGCACAGCAGTTCGGGCTGGACAAGGAAGGGCGCGTGGAGGAGTTGCGTAGGCGGCTATCCACTTTCGTGCAGGCCGCCACCATACATCCGAAACTTGGGCCCGGCTTGCCGAGTTGTAGTCTCAGTATGCCAAAACGTTAGAGCCGCCATCCTGGGGCGTCCTCCCCGACGTTGGCGGATGGCCGCGGCAGAAATCGGACTCCGACCTGAGGAGCTCGCAACTGTACGAGCGTCCTCAGATTCCTAGTACCCTAGTTCAGCCGTCGCTGAATGCTCATGACATTGGAAGATATGGAGCCCGCCGAAAAACAGTGCTCGGCACAGAGCCAGAACAAGTCCGGAAGTGGGGTATGAGGTATGAAATGAGCTCTGACCCCCTTGGGTTCCTAGAGGATCTAGAGGAGCGAGCCATTACATATGGTATTGCTTTTTATCGGTTGCCCCGAGCGATGACTAAGGTGTTCTGCGATAGGTCCGCTTGTTGGTTCTTGACTATGACACGTGACATGACCATGTCTTTAGGAGGGGCTTCTTGGAGTTCTTTCTGCCGCCGTGGTATATCGAGAGGCAGTATTTTGTATTTTTTAAAGTCGCCGGTAACTAAATATTGGTTCCAAATTCATATTTATTTATGCAAATAAATATTTTTTGTGTATTTTTATTTCTTAATGGGGAAATAATATATTAAAAAATCAAAATAATATAATCAAAATCAATCTGCATAGTAGCATTTTGTTGTATGGCGTTACTAGTCTTAGTGATTATATTGCCTTTGATCATATTATACATTCTGCCAAAAAGAAAAACCTATTGACATTTGTTTTGACAGATCCGTCCATTAGCTTTAAAAAAATGATACAATCATTATAAAAAATCTAAACAAATTAACAGTAGGATTTAGATTACCAGAACAAGAATAAACGAGAAAGTAATGATATCTCTGGCACGACGAATATTTAATACACTGAAGACAGTTTCCTTATGGTTTTGCAGATATTTTCTGCCTGCAACAGAAGAGCTTAGAAAAGTTTCATCTGTTTCAACTGTTGAGCTCAGATACTAGTTTATAAGTTACACATTTTATGAAAAAACGATAGTAAACTACAACGGTATAATCAACAAACAAGTTATGTTAATGTTTTGCTTTTTATTTGATTCTCGTATATAAAAGAACATATGTTAGATATTAATGTCTAATAAAGCATTATTCCTAATCTTTATGGAAATGAGATGTAAGAGAAAAGTCTAGACGAAGCAATACAATAGTAAAAAGAAATATAATGTATATAAATAAAATAACTAAAAATGGTTCTTGTAGCAGTGATATTTTTGAAAATCTGTATTTAAGAGTGAATTGTGAAATGTGACTTTCCACCAAATTTTTTTGTGAAAAAGAAACGACAGGACGTCCTACAGTATCCAAATAGGTATGAATCAGGCCATCTTGACGCCGTTTTATGCTATATGGTGTAACAAGTTCAATATTTGATGAACCTTCTGGTAATATAATAGTTACAACGGCTTCATCGATTGACATATTGTCGTGAATATGGTCAATAAGATGCATTTTTAGCAAATATTCGCTTCCAGAGTTGAATAAATACTCATAAGAGGGTACATTGTAACCAAGAATGTATTGTGTTTTCCACCCCCCAAATAATGGGAATCTAGGACGTAATTCTAGTTCAACCGAGTCCCGCAATAAATTCATATTTGATGTAGAAATGTTACCATTGGTATCACGATAGTATACACCAAAAGCGGATGCCGGTAAATAAGTTTTATATGACTTAACAGATGACTGTCCAGAACGACCATCCTTTTGAAAATCATATCGCGAAAAAGATCCTTTAAGCTTAGCACCAGTGTGTGTCATATGAATTGATTCCTTAACGGCAATATTACCCCAATGTGATACTTCAATAGTACGATCCAATGTATTTACTGTCAAAAATGGCGATTGATTTTCATAGTGAATAACCAACTCCTCTTCAGCTAATCCTAATAAATATTAACAATGAGTCATGAAAATTAAGCGAATATAGAGAACTTACTTTCGATGTTTTCATACGGTCCCAAGAATATTTTATTCGACGATACTAAAAACGGTTTTGTTTGGGTGTGTGATAATATATTTGACGAACTGAGTATTACGTTGGTTTTTTGCGCATATGTTGGGTATTTAGAATAAAGGTATAGATTGCCGACAAATTTGACAAGTTGTTTATCATTTTGTTTTATATGCGATGGGTATGCTACTATATTTTTAGTAGAAACTGTTTCTATGAGTAATGTTTGCTTGGAAGAAAATTCGGAAAAAGTTAGATTAAATTTTAACAGGTTGCTTCCATCTTCTTGATTATCTTCAATTTCAACTTTTTTATTAAATCCATCTTTGACGGAAATGTAAGATAAGTTTGGCTCTCTGACAATAAACTCATAATCCTTTATAGGTTTTCCGGATGTGTCTTCGACTGTTAATTTGTATGTTGTTTTTACGAGTTGTGAAGTAATATCTAAAGTTCTTTCCACGTTTTTATTTATTACATCAGCTCTTGTCGAATTAAAGACTAAAGATATAATCATCACAACATAGAAAATCCAATTCCTCTCCATTTTTTCGATTTTTGACACGTATGCGTGCAAGATTATTTAGTGCATTTATACACACGCAGCTCGTTGGTTCAAATCAACAATGTTCAATTGATCTGCTGTTCATTTTATTTAGTTCCGATTTAAACTAAACTCCACAAGCAATGTGCGTCAAGTAAGCATCGCATACACAACGTCAAATTAGGAACTGTGTAAAGGGCTAGTTAACAATTATTGATTCCATTTTTTATGTATATAGGTCGCGTTTCAGCATTTCATTAAAAAGACGGCTACGAAAACCATTTACACAAGTATCAGTTTTTAACAAAACAAAATATATATTAAACACACACACACGCAAAAGGGGAAAACATAATGCTACTGAGCACCACCTGTCGATTTTACAACTACATAGTGAATAAGATTGTATTTGTTCATACACTATTATAAAAAGCCGAAGCAAAACGATAAATACAACCAATACATAGCAATCATCATCAGCATGTATTCTGTTCTTATCAGAACAATTCAATACGAAGAATCGTTCCATTAGCATGCCATCTGCAGATCCACTCGACTAAAGTCAACAAAATGTTTATACATATACATAGTGACCAGCAAACAAAAGATACCGGCGAGGCTCCAAATGATACGAAAACTGATGACCCCTTTCGTCACGTAGTCCAAATACATTTCACGCTTAAATATAGCGTAAGCTTATTTGTGGTTATTTATTTGTATACCCTGAACTGATTTAAAATGGATAAACAGTGCATAATGTAATTGCGCAAATATATGTAACAGGCAAAAGAAAGCATCTCCGACCCCATAAAGTATATATAATTTTGATCAGCATCGATCTAGAAACTTGAAATATTCGATAACTTGGCCCGTTTCCAAATAATCGATAAGAATTAATATCGAACTACTTTTTTTTCTTGAGCAATTCTGGTATATAATAAGAGTTAGAGCACTAACCATACAATGCATAGATACTCCAAACAGCCTTTTTATCGAAACACGATTATTCGCAACGAGGGAACCCCAAGGGTGTCTGAGACCATTTTAGTGTGCCCAGATAGAGTAAGACTGCTGAGAGTGACAGCCGAACGGCTGCCTCAAAAGCCGAACGTTCAGTATGAAGCCGCATCTCGCTCAGCGCACGTCGCTGCGGCTGATGCATTTTCTTAATATATGTATGTTAGTTTAAAATCCAACAGCCCAAATACATACATATGTGTATACGCATGTGCCTCGCACTCACTCATTCCTTTGCGCATATGTGTGCATCTCTTTCTCCCTGCATAGCTTCTCACAAAACCCCGAGATCTACACACATACATACATATGTTTGTGTTGTGTTGATGTGCACATGAGTAGATCAGAGCGTTTGTCGCGAGCCAGAGGATTTTCTTCAATTGTGTGCCCTTTTTGCCTGTGGTAGCGAAAGGCACACACATTCAAATGCTCTATCATTTATTTCTTCGTCCAGTTAGGCAAAAAGAGAAGAATTTGATCTATATTTATTTAATAAACAATTAATTGACCTAAATTAAATATTTATATTTATTCTTTGTTTACTGTGGGGACCTATTTTGCTTAAAATTAAACAATATCTTAAGTCGTATTTCTACAAGGGTAATTGGTCGTCGGCTTGTCAGGGAATTCTAAGAGAACACCAAAAATTGACAAGGTTCAATTTTTTCGACTTGCTGCTTGTGCACACGCACACTCTTTCGAGGAAGCAGTTGTATAAAATTTGTAGAGCGCTTGGCCCGTTTATGTGCAAAATTGCTATTTTCCATGCTTGTTATAAGGGAAAGGGTACCTCAACGTTGACATGTGTACATTATAGCTTTTTGGGCCGGCCAAACACGCACACTTACACACTTTTCTATATGGATGGAAGCATTTATGAGTTTGTGTGCGTGTTGGTTGCCTGCCTGCCCGATGCAAATTTGAAAAGATTTGAAGTTTTTGGCATTTCTAAATTTCGAGCTCTACTCACACACATACACACACCCACAAATGTGTGTGAATGAGGCGATCAAGTATTTGTAGTGAGCCAGAGATATTTTTATCAATGGATGCGTAAATTTGGGAGATGGGCACGGTCTTTGTTTTCTTTTGCATGCCTGCGGTGGGCTTGCGGCCGCAAAATGCACAAATGGTTGAAAACAGTTGGATCGCACTTGTCGCTCGTTTGTACTTAGATATGGATTCAGACGCATGCTTGTCATTCTGATCGTTAATTCCCTGTCATAAAACCCTTTAACCTAAAATAATTAAAATAATAATTATTTCATAAAAGATCACTTGCATATTTTTGCAAAGTGCAAACGGGCCACAAGTGCGATCCACCTGTTTCACCCATTTGTGCATTTTGCGGCCGCAAGCCCACCGCAGGCATGCAAAAGAAAACAAAGACCGTGCCCATCTCCCAAATTTACGCATCCATTGATAAAAATATCTCTGGCTCACTACAAATACTTGATCGCCTCATTCACACACATTTGTGGGTGTGTGTATGTGTGTGAGTAGAGCTCGAAATTTAGAAATGCCAAAAACTTCAAATCTTTTCAAATTTGCATCGGGCAGGCAGGCAACCAACACGCACACAAACTCATAAATGCTTCCATCCATATAGAAAAGTGTGTAAGTGTGCGTGTTTGGCCGGCCCAAAAAGCTATAATGTACACATGTCAACGTTGAGGTACCCTTTCCCTTATAACAAGCATGGAAAATAGCAATTTTGCACATAAACGGGCCAAGCGCTCTACAAATTTTATACAACTGCTTCCTCGAAAGAGTGTGCGTGTGCACAAGCAGCAAGTCGAAAAAATTGAACCTTGTCAATTTTTGGTGTTCTCTTAGAATTCCCTGACAAGCCGACGACCAATTACCCTTGTAGAAATACGACTTAAGATATTGTTTAATTTTAAGCAAAATAGGTCCCCACAGTAAACAAAGAATAAATATAAATATTTAATTTAGGTCAATTAATTGTTTATTAAATAAATATAGATCAAATTCTTCTCTTTTTGCCTAACTGGACGAAGAAATAAATGATAGAGCATTTGAATGTGTGTGCCTTTCGCTACCACAGGCAAAAAGGGCACACAATTGAAGAAAATCCTCTGGCTCGCGACAAACGCTCTGATCTACTCATGTGCACATCAACACAACACAAACATATGTATGTATGTGTGTAGATCTCGGGGTTTTGTGAGAAGCTATGCAGGGAGAAAGAGATGCACACATATGCGCAAAGGAATGAGTGAGTGCGAGGCACATGCGTATACACATATGTATGTATTTGGGCTGTTGGATTTTAAACTAACATACATATATTAAGAAAATGCATCAGCCGCAGCGACGTGCGCTGAGCGAGATGCGGCTTCATACTGAACGTTCGGCTTTTGAGGCAGCCGTTCGGCTGTCACTCTCAGCAGTCTTACTCTATCTGGGCACACTAAAATGGTCTCAGACACCCTTGGGGTTCCCTCGTTGCGAATAATCGTGTTTCGATAAAAAGGCTGTTTGGAGTATCTATGCATTGTATGGTTAGTGGTTAGAGTCACCAAACTTGGCATGTAGGTTCTAAAATAATATATATATATATCTTTATTTTTCTAACTATCACCCCCCCCCCCCCCCCCCGCTGCTTCATTGATATACATGAAATAAATAAACCAATTTATACTGCCCTCCAATTAAGGCCACTATTAAAATTCAACTGACTTTTTGAGAATATACAAATATTCTATAGCACAATAAGCTCTACTGTAGAAGAGTTATTAAAAAAAGAACATGTTTCAATTATTGGTGCGAACCCTATAGAGGAAACGATTTTTCTTTTAAATTTATTTTTATATCCTGAACCCATTGAAATGCGTGAAAAAACTTATAATGTATTTGTGAAAATGAATGTAACAAGCATAAGGAATCATCCCCGACCTGATAAAATATATATATTCTTGATCACTAGCCGCGTCGATCTACCCATGACCGCCCGCATGTATGAACGCAAGAATCTTAGAACCTAACAGAACTATCAACACCATTGCTATTGCGATTTGATTGTTATCTGTGCTGCTAATTAAATTGATGCGGTCTGTTGCGAGTTCAAACCCTACTTACCCTATCGTCGAGAATCATTTTCATTTTGTGCATGAGGCTGAGCAGAAGTGAAAGGGAACTGAAGAGAATTATTAGTTTAATAATGGAAAGATAATAAAGATTTTAGCGGTTCGTTTCCTATCGTATCGTATGAAATCGTACCATTCGCCACCGAAAATAGTTATCTCTTTGGACGTTAGAAATCCCTGACAAATACACGCTGGCACGAGTCTCGGTGCGAACACGATACACGCCTATAGTTTCACCTAACCAATGTCGATTTTATAAGAATCGGTCAGAACGTTTTGAAGATATTTGTACAACAATGACCAAAGACTACAATGACCAAGAACAATCAAAGACAGGCAAATCACTAAGATGATTAACGCCATCAAATAAAATGCTACTATGCAGGTTGATTTTTTGAAAATCGAGATCGAAAACGAAATCAGTATCATTGCGGTCTTACAGCCGAAAGAAAGCTTCGGCTCTATGGTGGCCGTGCAAGCAATTATGTTTGCATGCGTGCGAATATATGTGCATGCATAACAGCATATTTGAATGGATTATTATTCACAGCACTGGCTTTTGTAGGCAATGAAATAAATTTTGTTAGTTTTATAGTGAAATGTTTTATTCAAATAAAGCATGCATGCATTAAGTAATAAATATACAGAGAGGGCGTTTGGATCAAAAGCTCTTTTTAAAAAAATATGAAGCAAGATACCGAGGCAGCAAACACAACGCCCGGCTGTCTGCAGCAGCTTCTATCGACGCCCAAAATTCAATGACAGCTTCAAAACAATGTGACCTATGCGCTACGGAGGGATATACATATATATGTCCGGGCAAAGGCAATATAATCACTAAGATGAGTAACGCCCATACACTTGCAGGCGATGAAAAATTTCTAGCCTGGCTTCCTAAACTGGCTTTTACGATTTCGCACGACATGGCAGCCGAATACTGTTCGTTTACCGGAACGAATGCCAAAGTTGCGGCTTGCTGATGGTGACACGAGCAGCGAATTTAGTCGCCAGCCTGGCTTCAATAAAGCTGGTCGATGGTGCTTTGCGTCGCTTCGTTTTCGAAGTACGTTGAGCGAAAAAGTTTTGAAATTACGATCGACGCAAAGTACTTTTGCTTTATCCATGAAAAGCGTGCTTTATTTAAATGATATTTTACCCTAGATACTAATAATTTAATAATTGAATACTTTTTACACAAGGCGCATCTTATGGAATAACTATGTTAAGAAAAAAGCACAAATAGATTGATTTTACATTTGCTTTTGGACAGTGTTTGCTCGAGAGAAGTTCTTATATCAGTCAATGGGGTGCAAGCACCTTTGTTTGTATGCGTGAATTATGCAGGCAAAGGTACATCACAATATGTACAAACATATATATGTGTTGTTATTTACTGCTCTGGCTTTAAATGGCTAGAAATTAATTTTGTTAGTTTTTTTAGCGCTGATCACTATCTACCCCAAATTTGACTTGACATATGAATGCATGTTGTGTACTGAGGTCCGTAGAAAGTACATATGTATTTTTAAGACGATGCAAATATTTATATAATTTTCTTAAATTAAATAAATATTATTTTATTACCCAATTATTACTCAAAAGAGTAATACAAAAATACAAATCAAATATTTATTTGTATAAATAAATATGAATTATGTCCCAAAATGTAGATAGTATTTTATTAATAAAATTAAGATTATTGTGCTTGCAACTTAATTTAATTTAAAAAATTTCATAAATATTTGCATCGACTTAAAAATACACATTTTCTACGGAGCCATGTTCACAACAGAGGCTTTGCCAGAGCTGTGATTAACAACAAATATATATACAACTAATATATTTATCAAATATGCTGTTGTTGTTGTGTATGTATTTTCACACGCATACAAACATAATTGCTTGCACGGCCTCCATAGAGCCGAAGCTGAGAGTACTTTCTATTTTTAGCATTATCGTTCTCTCGGCTGTGAGAGCACAATAATTTAGATATCGTTTTCGTTCTCAATTTACAAAAAATCAACCTGCATAGTAGCATTTTGTCGTATGACGTTACTCATTTTAGTGTTTATATTGTCGTTGGTCCGGGATTATTCATGAGCGGTCAATTGGTGACGCACCATAACAGCTACAAATACTAAGGGGTGCACTTAGACATGCGCTTGAATTTTAACAAACACACCACAAGTGTTTCAGTAACCCTGAAGAACAGATTGGGAAAACTAAGATGACTTCTGAACAGTAGAAATGCGTTATCTTTAAAAAATACAGTAACCATTTGTAATACCTGCATAGCTCCCGCCTGGCGTTATAGTATTCAGGTTTATCATGTTGCTGCAAGAGCCCGTCTTACAAAAATCAGGGTGTTTCAAGCAATAACGCTCCGATATCTGTCTATATTTATTTTGTTTCTCTGATAATGGCCCAAAATGCACGGTAGCTTAACATATAGACCTCAAAACTTTGAGAAATTCTCATTTACCTATTTTTCTCATAATGCCCTATGTTTTATGCATAACTAGCTGGCAAAATTGCAACTTTCTCCTACTACAAGCTGGTGTCAATATTTCAACATATCTGGCTTTTTATTTCAAGAAAATGAGCGGTAAAGTTTTGTAGAAACTTATTTTTGTAGTGTTTTACTCGAGTGGCTTAGCAAAAAAAATTGGCAATAATTTTTTTTAATGGGGACTTACAAAAAAAGGTGGCAATGAAATGAAATTGGGCTTTCACATTTAAAAAATAAACAACAAAATGTCTGCAATGCAATAAAAAATGATGTGATTTGGTTAAACTAATAAAGCAGAACCATCCCTTATACCAATGTTTTGCTACTTGAAAATAAAACTGGCCAGTAGCAGATATTCATAAGGACGTAGGTAAAACGCCTTACTTATAAAGTAACTACACTATCCCGGAACATATCACAGCCGTTGCAGGGACCAGAAAAAGGCGGTCCGACTCCATGGCCCGTCTAGTTGGCTGTAAAGAAGAGAAAAAAGTATACATATAATAAAGTTAGTTAGTTAATTTTATCAAGTTAGTTTTTTTTTCCTTTTGCCTTATTTGAAATTTAACACAAAAAGAATAACAGAAAATACATACATTGTATAGTTCGCGCCAAAAAGGAGGACCCACAGGTGGTATCACATATGTATTTACGTGCATGTGTGTGTGGGTGAGTCAATTGTTTACCAATTAAGAGATTTATAAATGTATTCTCCCACGTTGTTCGCGACGGCAATTGGCCATAGCTTTTCTAGCCTGTTGTTCTGCTATGAATTAAATTGTTTAAATCAATACCCTAAAACGAAGTATGAAGATAAATGTCGAGTTGAAAATAAATGTAAGCTTGAACCAAATTATAAATAGCAGAGTAGAGATATCCTGCAAAGATAAATGCAATGAGAAACAAGATTAATTGTCAATAGTTATAAGAAATGCTATCAATTATATGCAAATGGGGCATGACGGCCGACACGGGCTGATGAAGGCTATCTGATGGCTAAAATGAGGGAGACGAGTGATGGTGACTGTCTCAGGTAAGGCAGGTCCGCTGGTTCCGGAACTGGGACCCGATCTGGCGAACTAAAGTGGATTAATAGTGTTTTTTGTTTTGTTAATTTATATTAGCATCTTACCTTTGTTGTTTATATTTACTTGTCGTCACAGCTGTTTATGTTGTTCATTTGTAAGAAGTTCCGGCTGTTGGATGTTATCGATTTTGTGGTTCGTTTTTGGTAGTGTTGTGTACGTCTGTTTTAGCTACAGAAGTTGTAGATTTGTTGATATTGATTATGCGGACTCCGGGCTTGGGATGGGACTACACCCAGATAACCAATAAGCCAGCCGGCGCGGCCCAAAGAGAAACAAACAGTTCCGTGAAAATATGGCCCCCTACTTTGAAGAAGCAGTCGGCTCCTTTGGAGTAGTGAATCAAAAAATAATCAAAAGTCTCCCTTGGCTTTAGGATCCACACCGCTGATGTCTTATGTGGCACGAGTTGGTAAGTCACGTTTTCATGTTAACGAAACGTTTGTGACCGTTCACAGTAGCCTGGTGGTAGCAGCAATGAAAAGGCATCTCGTGATAAAAATGTGATATAAGGGTAGTTTTGCCAGATGTTTTGTATTCATTTATTAGTTTTGTTTGTCTTATTCTGTGCTAATGTTGGATGTGTGCTGACCGTAGTTTCAAGAGCTTCGGAGGCAGCTGACCCAGGACGATTGTGGAATCAAGCCTGCGCCGCATCTGTCACACAGCATATCCCAAGAATGGCCAGAAGAGCGACGAAGACGGATCTTGCCACAGTGTCCATTAATATGGGGAGTTTTCTAGTCGCGGTTGATGACAGTATGCTACGTTCGCATGTTGGCAAAGAGAACTCGTGAAATTATAAAGCATGGTTTAGAGGAGAGTCTGTCAAAATACATCTATGCTATGGATGTAATCACCGTGGAACCAAGCTGAACCAAGAGTGCATAGAAGTAGAGAGACACATTGGTCGCAGAAGCCGTACGTGCAGCCGTCGCATTACTCGGAACTGGAGAAGGACCTCGTGCGAGGCAGGACATCATCCCGGCAAGTATGCTGCTTCTGCTCACAGTGCGAAAATTATCCGGGAAGCCCCAGAGGAAGCGCGTTAACGGTGGAACAGACGCCCTCGGGGACGGTGACCGCGGAAAAACAAGAGAAGAACACCTACGAATAGTCTTTGACAAGGAGATGCATATTGACCGTAAGGATCAGATTAACGCTATGTATAAGGGGATGAACAAAGGAAGAACATTAAGGGGCTTACCATATGAAACGTGGTCGGGCATACATGTCGGCCCGAAATAGACTTTTTGGTGAAAGCTGAAAGGGATGACACTGGCAACCCCAAGAGTAGTGAAGGTTCGTGCACGCTTCCGCGGACGCAAGACGACAAGGCGCCAGGTCGTCGAAGCTGTGAAGTGAGGGGATGGCATAGACCCACGCGTATTTGCCGATGTGGAGGTCGCTGGGATAAAAATTAAAGTATTGTTGACCACTGGAGCCTTAGTCAATCTGCTGGGATGATGATGCCGGCAGTAAGTGAAGGAATTGGGATGGGGAGAGTAGCCATTTATTATTTATTATTTATTTATTATTATTTATTTATCGTATTTAGCATGTGCACGGACCTGCGACAGAAACTATACCTAGGAATCGACTTCTGGCGAGCCATCCAAATTGCCCCAGAGTTGCTCGGCCCGGCCATTAAGTCTGAAGCACCTCCAGAGGCATCTGAGGTAACGGTAATGAACTCAGCGGTGGCTTATTACCGAGACGACGACGACCGTCTGACGGATCCAGAAATGTGGGACTTGGACAACGACCGGTCAATTCAGTTGAATGGGTTGGCCTAGGGCACCTATTACAGCATCGAATACAGCTGATCGAGGGAGCCGAACCCGAAGGATAGGCATTATCCGTTGACAGCGGCCAAACAGCGTGTGGACCGGGGTGGAAATAATAAGCAAAATAAGGCATCATTGAGGAGAGTGGCAGCCCTTGGAGCAGCGCAACGACGGTGGTAATGAGGCCGGGGAAGAACAGGTTTTGTTTAGACGCCAGAAAACTAAATAACGTGATGGTAAAGGACGCTTACCCGCTTCCATGCATCGACGGAATCTAAGCGCGCATCGGCAAGAACAACAATACCTGGAATTAGTGGCCGAGTGTCTGAAGACCACGAAGTCAAAATTCTGTTTCCGCAACTTGGGGTTCATCATAGGCGGCGGCACATAACGCATGGATCCGGGAAGAGTGGAGGCGGTGCGGAACATCCCGAACCCGAGGACGGTCAAGGAACTGCGAAGCTTTCTAGGTACGGGGTGGTATCGTTGCTTCATAAGGAAACCTTGCCAATCTCAGTACCGTTGATTGATGCCTTAAAGAAAAGGACGGGTAAATTTGTGTTGAGCGACGAGGCCATAGATGCCGTAAAAAGCTTCAAGCTAGCCCTCATCACCACACCGGTGGACGCGACTTTAAAAGACATTTCTTTATCCAATACAACGCATCTCTCTACGGAGTTTGAGCCATGTTGTTCCAACTGGACGATGAGCAACAAGAAAGGCCGATCGCATTCTTCTCGTCCAAACTCAACAAGCAGTAGATTACCTATTCGGTGACTGAGAAAGAATGCCTTTCCGCCAAACTGGCTATACATCGATTCCGACAGAATGTGGAGATGATGACGTTCACGGTAATTACCGATCACGCAAGTCCGTAGAGGCTTATGAATCTAAATGACTTGAGCGGGAGATTGGCTAGGTGGCCTCCAGAACTCCGTTCACCTTATCCATGCAGTACCCGACAATATCGTCGCCGACAAATTGTCCGGAAGCGTGGAAGAGGTTGAATTGGCCCCGGAGGAAATGTTGGGATTTAAGATCCTGGAGTTCGAGAGCGCCGTGTACCAAAGGCTGGTAAGGGAAGTGATGAGCCAACTGGAAGCTCTGGGTGCCAGATTCGCTGACTGCAGGACTCATCCAACAAGCACACGCGGACGAGACCGAAAACGCTGCACGAACTGCGCCGGCGATTCTATGGGCCCAACATGGCTATACAAGGCGGCACTTGCAAGGGGACCAAAAAACCAAACCTACAGGATGTAGGTCGGAATTGAAGAAGAAGTGCGGACCGACCGCCCCTTCCAGAAGCTACACATACAGAAAAATTAAAGGGTTGTTGGCCACGGGAGCCTTAGTCAATCTGCTGGGATGATGATGCCGGCAGTAAGTGAAGGAATTGGGATGGGGAGAGTAGCCATACGCATCGATGGTAAGGACAGCGGCGGGTGCCAATCGCTCAATTTTAGGACGCATTGTTCAGCCTGTACAATACGGGAGTAAAAAGGAAGTGAACGTATTTAGCAAGTGCCCGAAGCTGCAACAGAAACTATACCTGGGAATCGACTTCTGGCGAGCCATCCAGATTGCCCCAGAGTTGCTCGGCCCGGCCATTAAGTCCGAAGCACTTTCAGAGGCATCTAAGGTTACGGTAATGAGTCCAGCGTCTGACGGATCCAGAAATGTTGGACTTGGACAACGACCGGTCAAGTCAGTTGGAAGGCGTATGACGCAGATTTCTCTAATTTGAAAAGGTTGGTCTAGGGCACCTGTTGCAGCAACGAGTACAGCTGATCGAGGAAGCCGAACCCGGAGGATAGGCATAATCCGTTGTCAGCGGCCAATCAGGGGATCTCGTGGACCGAGGTGGAAAAAATACCAAGATAAGGCATCATTGAGGAGAGTGGCAGCCTTTGGAGCAACCAAACGACGGTGGTCAAGAGGCCGGGGAAGAACAGGTTTTGTTAAGACGCCAGGAAACTAAATAACGTAATGGTAAAGGACGCTTACCCGCTTCCGCTTCTTTCTTTAAAGTGTCAGGCCACACAAAATAGTAGGCTGTTATTAACCATAAAACTTTTACATACACGCGACCAA